>JAVGWX010000005.1:16876450-17476450 GCA_036924085.1 Ariolimax columbianus | reverse complement strand
CTCATAGCTGGCTGCTTGCACTATCAGGGTCAGTGACTCATAGCTGGCTGCTTGCACTATCAGGGTCAGTGACTCATAGCTGGCTGCTTGCACTATCAGGGTCAGTGACTCATAGCTGGCTGCTTGAACAATCAGGGTCAGTAACTCATAGCTGGCTGCTTGCACTATCAGGGTCAGTGACTCATAGCTGGCTGCTTGCACTATCAGGGTCAGTGACTCATAGCTGGCTGTTTGCACTATCAGGGTCAGTGACTCATAGCTGGCTGCTTGCACTATTATGGTCAGTGACTCATATCTGGCTGCTTGCACTATTATGGTCAGTGACTCATAGCTGGCTGCTTGCACTATCAGGGTCAGTGACTCATAGCTGGCTGCTTGCCCTATCAGGGTCAGTGACTCATAGCTGGCTGCTTGCACTATCAGGGTCAGTGACTCATAGCTGGCTGCTTGAACAATCAGGGTCAGTAACTCATAGCTGGCTGCTTGCACTATCAGGGTCAGTGACTCATAGCTGGCTGCTTGCACTATCAGGGTCAGTGACTCATAGCTGGCTGTTTGCACTATCAGGGTCAGTGACTCATAGCTGGCTGTTTGCACTATCAGGGTCAGTAACTCATAGCTGGCTGCTTGCACAATCAGGATCAGTGACTCATAGCTGGCTGCTTGCACAATCAGGGTCAGTGACTCATAGCTGGCTGTTTGCACTATCAGGGTCAGTGACTCATAGCTGGCTGCTTGCACAATCAGGGTCAGTGACTCATAGCTGGCTGCTTGCACTATCAGGGTCAGTGACTCATAGCTGGCTGCTTGCACAATCAGGGTCAGTAACTCGTAGCTGGATGATTGCACAATTATGGCCAGTGACTCATAGCTGACTGAATGCATTATCATCGTCAGTAAGTCATTGTTGGCTACTTGCATCATCAGGGTCAGCGACTCATAGCTGGATGCTTACATCAGCGTCAGGGACTCAATGCTGGATGCTTGCATCAGGGTCAGCGACTCATAGCTGAATGCTTGAAGCAGCGTCAGTGACTCATAGTTGGATGATTGCATCAGGGCCATCGACTCATAGCTGGATGTTTGCATCAAGGCCAGCGACTCAGAGCTAAAGGCTTGCAGCGTCAGTGACTCATATCCGGATGACTGCATCAAGGTCAGCGACTCGTGGCGAGATACTTGCATCAGGGTCATCAAACCATAGCTGACCAAGACCCTATTTCTCGTCCAAGTAGCACCGATGAAAGCATGTTGCATAAGTGTAGTCTGGCTAAGAGAATAGCGATCGCACAGGGAAGAGAATCCCCGTCCCAAGAGTTTCGTGCTGTAACCGGATATGCCGGGCTGAAAAGTGCACAGATATCACAGTGTGTTTGTAAACTTCGACGCAACATCATCATGACGTTCATTTCAGGATGAACGCCAGAAAGAAAATGAAAAGTTAAACGGAATAATTTCCAAAATAAAAAACAGATCTGATCAACATGAAGCAGGTAATAAATGTGAGATACATCTGATAGAAAGAATGATGTTGAAACATATAAAGAACCACACGAATTTTCAAAGTCTCAAAATAGAAAACTGAAGATAGAAACAGAAAGAAAGGAAATGTTCTCTGGAGCAAACATTGACTTTCAGAAGGAAAGAAACACACGCACACTAGCAAGTAAGTTTAGTGTAAGAGTCTCAAACCCGCAGACACATGTGGCAACCAAAAACTAAAACCCTTCTGCCCACAAATTGATCATGGCTCCCTTAAAAAAACACCAAAAAAATCAAATATTTCTAATGACAAAAACAACGTTCAGAACAAAAGAGAAAATGCTGATTCAATATGGAATAAGACGCAGAGCAAATGCAAAAACACTGATTCAATATGAAATAAGACGCAGAACAAATGCAAAAACACTGATTAAATATGGAATAAGACGCAGAACAAAAGAGAAAACACTGATTAAATATGGAATAAGACGCAGAACAAAAGAGAAAACACTGATTAAATATGGAATAAGACGCAGAACAAAAGAGAAAACACTGATTAAATATGGAATAAGACGCAGAACAAAAGAGAAAACACTGATTAAATATGGAATAAGACGCAGAACAAAAGAGAAAACACTGATTAAATATGGAATAAGACGCAGAACAAAAGAGAAAACACTGATTAAATATGGAATAAGACGCAGAACAAAAGAGAAAACACTGATTAAATATGGAATGAGACGCAGAACAAAAGAGAAAACACTGATTCAATATGGAATAAGACGCAGAACAAAAGAGAAAACACTGATTCAATATGGAATAAGACAGACACAATTGGGAAAGCATATCTGAAAAATGGCAGGCACAAATACAAAATTCATAACCAAAAGGTAGACGATGCCAGACAAATAAAGATCACGATCTCGTCAACTAATAAAGACTTCAGGGTTCAAGCCCCCATTAATATCTAAGTTGATGGGGGCAATGAAAGGGCAACAGGTTAGTCAAAGGTGCTGTCCTAACTGACATCGACATGCATCTCAAGTGACCTCGCACGTTAATGGTTTTGTCGTCATATGACCCTTCTGTCCTTGAACATGTCGTCAAATGACCCTTGTGTCATTGAACATGTCGTCATACGACCCTTGTGTCATTAAACATGTCGTTATAAGAACCCTGTGCCATTAAACATGTCGTCATATGACCCTTGTGTCCTTACACTTGTCATAATGTGACTTCTGTGTTTCAGATCATATCGTTATGCGACCATTGTATCAGTGAGTGTGCCATCATACGACCCTTGTCTCCATGAACTTGTCGTCATGCGACTTTTCACAGAACCTGCCGTTATACGACCATTGTATCAGTGAGCCCATCGTCATACGACACTTGCATCCATAAACTTGTCGTAATACGACCATTGAAACAATGAGCGTTCCGTCATACGACCCTTGCATCTATAAACTTGTCGTCATACGACCATTGTAACAGTGAGCGTGCCGTCATAGACCCTTGCATCATAAACTTGTCGTCATGCAACCATTGTATCAGTGAGCGTGCCGTCATACGACCCTTGCATCCATAAACTTGTCGTCATGCGACCATTGTATCAGTGAGCGTGCCTTCATACGACCCTTGCATCCATAAACGTGTCGTCATGCAACCATTGTATCAGTGAGCGTGCCGTCATACGACCCTTGCATCCATAAACTTGTCGTCATGCAACCATTGTAACAATGAGCGTACCGTCATACGACCCTTGCATCCATAAACTTGTCGTCGTGCGACCATTGTATCAGTGAGCGTGTCGTCATCCGACACTTGCATCCATAAACTTATCGTCGTGCGACCATTGTATCAGTGAGCGTGCCGTCATACGACACTTGCATCCATAAACTTGTCATCGTGCGACCATTGTATCGATGAACGTGCCGTCATACGACCCTTGCATCCATAAACTT
The DNA here is from genome assembly GCA_036924085.1 of Ariolimax columbianus. NCBI lineage: Eukaryota > Metazoa > Mollusca > Gastropoda > Stylommatophora > Arionidae > Ariolimax > Ariolimax columbianus. The sequence continues at coordinate 17,473,007 of JAVGWX010000005.1, read as the reverse complement.
GTCGTCGTGCGACCATTGTATCAGTGAGCGTGCCGTCATACGACACTTGCATCCATAAACTTGTCGTCGTGTGACCATTGTATCAGTGAGCGTGCCGTCATACGACACTTGCATCCATAAACTTGTCGTCAAAAACCATTGTATCAGGTTAGCGTGCCGTCATACGACCCTTGCACCCATAAACTTGTCGTCGTGCGACCATTGTATCAGTGAGCGTGCCATCATACGACCATTGTGTCATTGAACTTGGCATACGACCCTTGCGCATCTGAACTGGTGGTCAATACGGTCTTTTTTTTCTTACTGAACATTTCGGCATACAGCCCTTGTGTACATGAACTTGTCGTAAAATGGCTCTTGTATGCATGAACTTGTCGTAAAATGGCTCTTGTATGCATGAACTTGTCGTCATACGGCTCTTGGGTCACAGAACGTGTCGTCATAAGGCCCTTGTGTCACTAAACGTCTCATCACATGGCCCTTTGAACAATCAATATCTACTCGATCCCCCCAGTTGTTTAAATTACTTGATCTTCAGTAATGAAACCTAGAAAAGTGCGGCCCAATGAGCATAGTTTTGACGCTCTACGCTTGGTAAATCGAACATACCCTCAAGTGCCCCGTATCGTTAGTTCAGTTTGAGACTCCTTGGCCCCTCGATGCCTGACTATGTGCTGTTGGCTGATGTACCAAGGTATGGAGAAGTGAAACTCTCTTTGTCGTGACCTTTAAGCGAGTTGTTGAAGATGTAGATTTGACGTATCTACGTTTCAGATCAAGGGAGGGAATGGCAGTTCTGCAGTTGTTTGATTTCAGGTTTTTAATGCTGCGCCTCGCATTCAACATAAGTGTGTGCATATTTCAGGCGTGTATATTTCTGCATTTACAAACCCGCACTCACGCATATACGCATACTGACATAGACACACGTACTCTGTTGTCGGGGATGGAGTGTATGAAACGTCATTATTTTCTGTTAGGACTCAGCTATTTGTTATATATGGTTCCTCCTTGCCTTTTCGTCCATTCCAGCAAGCTGGGTACAGAGAGAGGCAGAAAATATGTGAAAAGTGGTAGGTCATTTAGAACAAAGTAGTTCAAGAACGAAACTAAATAGGCTCGTACATGAGTCAATGAGTGTACGCACTAATACATACCACTACACGTACATACACATCAAGAGAACAACACATGTACACATATACAAAAACAGACATATATGCACATGCAACATAGAGATGCAGAGAAGTATGTTGAAACATAATAATAAAAAAGAGAGAGAGAGAGAGAGAGAGAGAGAGAGAGAGAGAGAGAGAGAGAGAGAGAGAGAGAGAGAATTGGACGAGATAAGATGGAAGGGAGTGTGTAAGAGCGAGTTTGAAGTGGAGTCTACGTAACAGTAATCGAGCCATAAGTTTGAAATGGAGTCTACGTAACAGTAATCGAGCCATAAGTTTGAAATGGAGTCTACGTAACAGTAATCCAGCCATAAGTTTGAAATGGAGTCTACGTAACAGTAATCGAGCCATAAGTTTGAAATGGAGTCTACGTAACAGTAATCGAGCCATACGTTTGAAGGCCTATTAGGAAGTTTAAACTGTTCTCGAGCTCAACTAGTGTCGATCATCGGTAGACCAGATACAATGCCAGTAACCTCCATGGTGTCCAGGACAATTTAATTTTTGTTGTTGTTATTTCTTTATTTTTCAATGCGGTGTTCGTTGCACTATGTTTTTATTTTGCGCCTGTCGGGCCAGTGCATCCGGCATCGCATGCATTTTATGTAAGGGTCTTCTTCCTCCTGCATTTTCTAAGGGTTTGCTTTCCCCGGGGTAACGAATGGGGAGCGAAACCAGGACCTTAAGGGTTGTGAGCCGTGGCAGTTAACCGCTAGCCCATGCAGTCCCCGTCCAGGACTATTGAAATGATTGACGACTGGAGTGTCATAGTTATTAGAAATGTGATTGAGGTTTTGATGGAAGCGGGCATGGAATTCAAGACCAGTCTCCCCATTGTATCTCATATTGCAATGGTTGGAAAAAATAGCGTAGATTTGGTTTCATTACTTGCAAGTGAACCCCTCTTTTATCTCAAAAGATTGATGAAGAGTTAAAGTAGTCCTTAGCAGACGCTGCTGTCGGAGAGAAAGTGTAAAAGACATCATGTACTAGACCTTTGTTTGTGAATGCCGTTCTTCTCTGTCTATCCTTTCCTAACAGTAAGTCTTGTATCCATTTAAAGCTGAGTGTACTAAAACGTGTCAACAACAGGGATCAGACCCTGTGTCTTTACAATGATGAAAAGAAGGTCAACATTATAACGGACATAATCTAAATGGGTACCCGACTCACAAGGCGACGAAGAATGAAATAAGTTACAAATCTGATACAGCAACCGCCACCACAAATGATACAAGTCTACAGGCTTTCCGGAAAGGGATGAGTTGTATTGGTGACTATGCTTCACCGGCATTTTCAGCAAATGCGACAGGACCACAAGGACTTCGAATGCCATGACAATAGCCCGTTGTCCTTTACTCTGAGCCTGATAACTTCTCAAGACGCTGTCGTACATCAACAGTGTGTAACAAGGTTGCGTGTCAGAGAGCAGGATGGACCAGGATCAGCGGTCAGGAAAACAGAGGTTAGAGGCAGCAGTTCATTCTTTGGAGCTAAAATTAGTTGGGACAGCGATAGAATGGCCATGGCCGACTTTATAGAAGGCCGCCGGACTCATTCTGAAGTTCAGAGTAGGGGTGGAGAAGAAGGGTTAGGCAACCCTTTATCGGACGTCAGGCTGTCACATTTAGAATGAGAGAGTGACAAGTAGCCATAGTAGCCAATAGGATTCAAAGAAGTAGCTAAGTAAGATTGACAGCTGACCAGTCGACCGAGAAAGAAGAGTGGGTCTAGTGACTATCGCCGTCTTTGTTTAGGCGGAGATAAAAGGAGCTATATAAGGAGAAGACTAAAAACAGAGAGAGCTGATCGGGGTAGTTTATTCTTCTTCTTCTTCGTACGCTGTCAGACGTCAACCTGTATTTTTTCGAAAAAAAGCAGCGGTCATCCTGAGGCTGTCGACACTGCCATAGAGCTTGTCTAGTGTTGCCACTGGTGATGGCCACATGTGCTTTCTCTGGTCCTCGTATTTCGGGCAGTTTTGCAGCAGATGTTCTGCGGTCATTTTTCCGGTACCACAACTGCATTCGTCAGTGCCACCTATCTTCAGTTTATTGAATAGGTGGTACCTCAGTCTGTTGTGGCATGTGCGGAGTCCGAAGACACCGACCTGCTCTCTTCTGTTCAATTGGTAATAGGCATAATTTTTTTGTGTAGCCAGTATGTTCTGTTTCCCATTTGGCCATGTATCTGGCCCTAATAAACCTTTTGGACAATTCGTAGATCACACTAGAATCAGTGGTGGTAGTCTTGCGCCTTCTTTTGCCAGTATGTCTGCCTCTTCGTTGCCTTGGATGTTACAATGGGATGAAACCCACTGTACCACTACTCTTTTTGGTGCGGACTGCTGGCATAGTTGACAGAGTACTACTGTTCATAAATCATTAAGTTCAGTATTTTTCTAGCTTTTTAGTGCTGTGACTACGGCCAGGGAGTCTGTAAACAGGACTATCTGGCTTTCATTTCTTTTGCCTGTCAGCATTGCTTCTGCAGCAGCCCTCAGTGACTTTGCCTCCGCTCTGGAATTGCTGCAGGTTATTCTAACATATATCAGAAGCATTGCACTACTGCTCAGTAGTATGAATATCGGACTGCCTGTAAGCCACACGAGAAGGTAATCTTCACTTTGTGGGACTGAATTGGGAAAACGTATCTGTAGATACAACAGATATCACACACTTGCTGTTCTATTGGAAATTAGAGATAACTGATCGAATGCACGCAGTTGAATTGGGAAAACGTATCTGTAGATACAACAGATATCACACACTTGTTGTTCTGTTGGAAATAAGAGATGACTGATCGAATGCACGCAGTTGAATTTGGAAAACGTATATGTAGATACAACAGATATCACACACTTGTTGTTCTGTTGGAAATAAGAGATGACTGATCGAATGCACGCAGTTGAATTTGGAAAACGTATCTGTAGATACAACAGATATCACACACTTGTTGTTCTGTTGGAAATAAGAGATGACTGATCGAATGCACGCAGTTGAATTTGGAAAACGTATCTGTAGGTGACACGGATGCCACGCACTTGCTTGTCTCTTGAAATTAGATAACTGTTCTAAGAATCAGAATGGTCAGAGGAGTCGGCTATAGTCCCTGGTGGAAAGAGAGTTGTAACTTGAATCCTCAGGGATCAACCCCACTGGCATAGCAAGAAGCTATTATTGCACATCACAGGACTGGCAGCCGTTAGAGATCAACTCATCACCAACTACTACAGAGCACACGTGGCTACATAGTAGATAGTAGTTAATGTGTAGAACAAGATTTATATAGTGTCCTAGATATTAGGTTAGACTACCGAACTTGGTTTATAGTTCCAGGGATTACATTCAAGCTCATGCTAACATTCCCTGAGATAAAGAGATTTATTGATATTTAGTTTAGTTTAGTTTTAACCTTGTAACAAATACTTGGGTAAATAAACAAATTATCTTGTTTTATTACTCACATACGCATTAGAGTTTTCTAACGTTGAAGTCGTAACGTCAAGTGTTAAATAGTTTAATGTTAACACACAGTCAGAAGGGAATCCTAGCTCTATCACATAAAGATTAACCTGTTCTCGTGACGAGGACAGTTAATAACGAAACGACTCCATCACAAATTCCCCACCCCACTTACAACAAAATATATGTGTCGTTTTTTACCAAAATAAAAAAGACCAATAGGTAGTCATTAAAATGGCAGAGATGGCAGTGTTGAGGTGGTGATCTGATCGGACTGTGGTTTGGGGGCTGGACCACGCAGGTTAGGAACAATTGGTGAAATAATCGGGTTGTGATTTAGGGGCTGGGCCACGCAAGTTAAGAACAATTGGTGAAATAATTGGGTTGTGATTTAGGGACTGGGCCACCCAGGTTAGGAACAATTGGTGAAATAATCGGGTTGTGATTTAGGGGCTGGCCCACGCAGGTTAGGAACAATTGGTGAAATAATCGGGTTGTGATTTGGGGGTTGGCCCACGCAGCTTAAGAACAATTGGTAAAATGATCGGGTTGTGATTTGGGGGCTGGCCCACGCAAGTTAGGAACAATTGGTTAAATGACCGGGTTGTGATTTAGGGGCTGGACCACGCAGGCTTACAACAGTTTGCTCAACAACACATTGTGACCCATTTTTTGAACCATGATCCAAGAGAGTCTCCCAACACGTTCATTTGCTTGTCAAGGCCGCCGCAGTGAATGAGCTGAGAGCAGCCAGCGTCTCATAACTAGCTGTTTCCGTCAGGGTCAGCGATCAGAGTTGTCCAAGAGACTATTTCATTTCCAAGTGGCGGCCCTTGAAACAGACTGCATTCGTGTAGTCTAGCTAAGAAAACAAGGATCGAAGAGGGAAGGCAAACATAGTTCCAAAAATGTCGTGCTGAAATCGATTGTGTCGGGCCGAAAGATACAGATATCGCAGCTTCCATTCAAACTTCGAAACAACGTTACATAACGTTCTTCCAGGATGAACTACATAGATGAAGAAGACGAAGATACGCCGTTCGTTATGGCGGAGAATGGAAAATGGTTCACATAACGAACGTCATTGCTCTTGATCGCTGTTATATGTGCTCAGTACTTTTCCTTTCTGAAAGCGCTGACGAAAGAACACGAAATCCGTCGCGATTCTGAATTTTCCCAGACTTCGCCTGGTGCCAATTTACAACTGGGTTGACTGGAAACGCGGCTATGCCATAAATAACCTACGGCATATCCGGTCTGTCAATACGAGCGCGAAGTGATCTAAACACTGTACGTTGGGATTGCAAACTATGCTCACAGCCCGGGGAAGTCAAGGCGCTAGTCCGGTCAGACATAAAATACTGACCAGGACGTCGCCTCAGGTTCAGACAAAATATACTGACCAGGACGTCGCGTCAGGTTCAGACAAAATATACTGACCAGGACGTCGCGTCAGAGGTGGCACAATATACTGGCCAGGACGTCGCGTCAGGTTCAAACAAAATATACTGAGCAGGACGTCGCATCAGGGGTGGCACAATATACTGACCAGGACGTCACGACAGGATCAGGTACAATATACTGACCATTATCTCTCTTTCATGTAGTGTTTCGGCTGTTTTTCAAGGCAGTCTGTCTAACGAAATGTGGATCTACATAATTCCAGCAGCAGTGAGCGCTGCGTTGATGAAGCCGCGCATTGCACGACCGCATGAGGATCACAGTTGACCTTCATCAACACGCTTGTGATGTGAAGAAAGCTACTACAACCCGCCCCATAACGCCTTTTTCAGGGCGCACACAAGAGTAAACTTACTCACAATGAGCATTAAATAACAACAAAGCTCACAACCCTTTAGCCACACCCTCCCGTATATAAAAAAAAAACTATTTCAAGCACAGACAACATGTTTCTGATTATATACGGCAGTTGTTTATCGCGTGAGTACACCCCACCCTTTTATTATGTACACCCACTCCAGAAATTCCAACCTGACTAGCTCATAGTTCCCGGCGGACATTAACTCCGTGCTCCGGTGGGAGTAGGTCTACCGGCCCAACAAATATAAACAATACGGCATTCCAAGCGAAGGTGAGGAGAGATAAGGCAAGAACGCAAACTCCATTCCCAAAGGTAGTCAAATCTGAGCTTAGTTTTCTGACACGAATCTCGCCTCTGGTACTCGTCACAGGAATCTCGCCTCTGGTACTCGTCACAGGAATCTCGCCTCTGGTACTTCGTCACATGAATCTCGCCTCCGATACTAGTCACAGGAGTCTCGCCTCTGGTACTAGTCACAGGAATCCCGATTCGGTACACGTCACAATCCATGGTCTTGGTGTGTTTAGAACCATCACCATCAAAACATGGAAGCTCCCTGTGCCCCAGAGGTCTTCAGCAAATATCTTCCAGGCCATCATGTCATCACTCACATGATTCAGCTCACTTCACGTCTTCCGTGGATAATTTTCGTTTCGGCATCTCTTCTGCGTGTGTTTTGATAATTTTAGTTTCGGCATCTCTTCTGTGTGTGTGTTTTGATAATTTTCGTTTCGGCATCTCTTCTGTGTGTGTGTTTTGATAATTTTCGTTTCAGCATTTCTTCTGTGTGTGTATTTTGATAATTTTCGTTTCGGCATCTCTCCTCCTGTGTGTGTGTTTTGATAATTTTCGTTTCGGCATCTCTCCTCCTGTGTGTGTGTTTTGATAATTTTCGTTTCGGCATCTCTTCTGTGTGTGTGTTTTGGTCTACCCCAACCTCTCTCGTCCTGGGAATTTCAAAACAATTCTGAGTATTATCTAGTGGTCAGTCCTAAGATTGGTTGTTAAGGTTGTATGAGCATGTCTCTCCATTGGACCCTACTCTCTGCTGCTCTCTTCATTTCAGCATTAGTTCGTACTTTAATGTCTCTGTTGGGGACGGCGTGGACTAGTGGTTAAGTGACAAGGCTCACAATGCGAAGGTGCTGAGTTCGATCCCCATCACAGCAACCGAAGTTACCCCCGGGAAGCAAACCCTTAGAAAATGCAGGAGGAAGCAGATCCTTACATAAAATACATGCCGAAGTCGGATGCACTGGGCGCAAAATAAAAACCGTAGTGTAACGCACATCGCCTTGGGGAATAGAGAAATAAGGCGAAGGCAAAAACAAAAAACAAATAAAATATAAAAATGTCTGCATGTCTGAGATGGAGGGGTGGGGGGTGGGTGGGAGGGGGGGGGTTCCCTTTTCCTCTGGATCTTACCCTATACAAAATACTTCCATATCGCATATTGTGTCCCTGCCAACTCAATCTTCGTTTCTGTATCAGTTCCAATATTTATCCGTGCGCGTATACCTTGTTCTGCGATGCTTAGTATATCCAGTTGTAAATCGGTACAATTGAAGTACTGAAGTGCTCAAACAGCCGATGATTGTGAAGCGATTCATTTTCAATGACGATGGTAGAGCTGTACACCACCTCTAGTTAGTACAGTAGATCTGCCGAAGACGGAGGTGTCGGACCGAAAGGTGCAAATATCACAGTCAAGCTGTAAACTAGCGACAAAACGCATTCCGTTCTCTGGACTACATCCTGCTACTTGCAAAGCCCTATTCAGGGCTTGGTAGCGGTGGATTGAGAATAAACGTAGAAGAAGAAGAAGAAAAAGTACAGCAGACTGGAGCGTGTCAAAATAGTACCTTTGTGGCGAACAGCAAACGGTCTAACCACTAAATTACATCCGCCAGTTTTCCTGCAGGGATTCTAAATGTGGTGATGACGTTTACAGCTCGTTTTATAACACAGGGTTGTACACCGGGGCTAGCTATTTCATCTTGTAACAGCTTTAAACCACAACAACTTTAATAACTATGGGCAGGTTCACTTGAGCATGTATTTTTGTTTAAACCTATACCTCATAGGGAGCTGACAAAATTTTGATTGATTTGGTTGATTCTATTATAATAACCCATAAAGTATTCAAAAGCGGCCACGACTTCGGTACAAGGATGTATGTAAGCGGGATATGAATGATGCAGGCATCGATTTGGAATCATGGGAACCGGACGCCATGGATCGTGTTACATGTGGGGCAGGATTATGCATGGAATACAGTCAAAGGAGATTCTGATTGCTGATAGGCTAACGACTCAGCCATACAATGCGATGTCAAAAACTGTCATGACTTCCCTTGCACACACGGTGGAAGATCCTTTTCTGCTCAGATTGAAATTACGAGTCACATTCGTTAGTCATGGACTGTAGTGTCCATGTAGTGTAGTACCTTTTTTTTCAAAGCACAATTACTATCTTCTGGCAAGACGGAAAGAGCAAATGGATGCAAACGCGACTCAATAATTTTGCTTATTTATATTCTGCTAAACTGAAAAAAAACAGAAAGATTGAACTATGTCGTTGGGGAACTCGGGAGATGGGTAGATATTTGATAAAACAGGTCCTGTGCGGACCAAACTGCGAATACTTGTTGAGCCAAGTGTAGAATGTAACTTCATTTCGGATTCGTGGAATACCACAAAAGCTTGCCACATCGTTATGAAAAGTAATGGAAATATGAGATTTCGGGCTCTACATGAAGGTCATCTTTCGGGGTCCTTCGAGACAAGAGCTGAGGTTTGCCAGGGATGTCTCTTATCGGCATTTCTCTTTCTTCTGCCCATTGACTGGATTATGAAGTTAATATTATCAACCAACAATGACGGAACTATATACACTTTGTCAAAGCAGCTTGACGCTTTGGACTTTGTCGGCGATTATAGTGATATATGGGAAGAGAGTAATAGAGGCGGAAAGTGGAGAGAGAAGAAAAGAAGAGACAGAGAGAGAATGAGTGAAGAAGATAGATTAGAGAAGGAGTGAGAACTTGAGAGGAGGAGAAAGGAGGTGGGAGGAGAGATGAAAGAGAAGAAGAGTTGAGGAGAGAGAGAAGGAGAGAGGAGAGAGAAGGGGGGGGGGTGAAAGGAGATATGATATGAGAAGAGAAGAACAAGAGAAGGAAAGAGAAGGAGTGATGCTGAAAGTGGAGAGATGCGAAAGAAGGAGAGTGAGAAGGAAAGAGAAGTTGTAGAGAAGGAGAAAGGAATAGAGAAAAACATAGTAATAGGATACAGAGGAGATAGAAGAAGAAAAGGTCAAGTAGGGAATGTCAGATGTAGAGATAACGAGAACAAGAATTGGGAGAAAACGACGAGGGAGTAAGAGCTGAAGGAAGAGTAGCAAAGACAGAGAGTGGTGGCAAGAGAGAGAAGGTGATAACGAACGAGAGAAATGGAGAAGACGACAGACAGAAAGAGTAAAAAACAGAAAGAAAGAGCGAAATAGATTGAATGTTAATTTGGAGGGTGTGGAGAGGGGGGGGGGGGTAAGGGGGATTGAGACCGATATTCTGTGTGATGTCCTGTATATTATTTTGGAATACAACTTTTGTGTTAGACAATCCTGGCAAAGGGAAATAGAGCACACACACACACACACAAACATGAGAACCACTGTTTTAGAGAATCCTGATCAATTTCTTTCAGTTTGGTTTCATTAGCAATTGATTTTAGATGGCGAGGGCACTAGTCCCATGCACCACCTACCTTAGTTGCCAGCCCGCTCAATGTTTCTTGTATATAGTATCGTCGCCTACCGATGTCCTGTTACATCATGTAAATATAAATCAAGCGAGGATGTGGAGGTACTGAAGGTCAAAGGGCAACTAAAACACATATTGTTAATGGCTCAGTGACCGAAGCAGGACAATTACAAAGCTGCACCCATGTTACGACAACAAGGCCTTCGTCAGGGGAAAAAGAACGAACAAAAACAACACACAGATAACACATAAAACCAAGACATGCTGATCTGTGACCTTATCAGTAATGACGAGCCGTCTTGACTGCACACCTCCATATCTCATTCGTAGTTGTTGACACACCCAATTTACATTTATTACCGTGTCAGCCAGAAACTCTTCACTTTCACACAACTAAGAGGATTTTTACCTCGTTCTCCTGGCAATAATAACCCAGTTGTCCTTGCTATCTATTGCCAGAAAGTCTGACAGGTGAGTCTTACCATGGAAACTAACTTCTGTTTGACCCCAAACTTGGTTCCAGGCAGGGTAGACGAATGTTAGAGCGCTGCCGTAGCACGGTAAAGGTGCCATGTTCAATTATTTTTGTTAATGTGTGCACATTCTCTATTGGATAAATTGTTTGTGCAAACAATCGTAAAGACAAGTATATTAAAAGGTCTAGAAAAACATTTAAGCCAGACAGCAGAAAACGCAAACCAGACAGCAGAAAACGCAAACCAGACAACAGAAAACATAATCCAGACAACAGAAAACATCAACCAGACAACAGAAAACATCAACCAGACAAAAAGAAAGCATCAACCAGACAACAGAAAACATCAACCAGACAACAGAAAACATAAACCAGCCAATAGAAAACATAATCTAGACAACAGAAAACATCAACCAGACAACAGAAAACATAAACCAGCCAATAGAAAACAATCTAGACAACAGAAAACATAAACCAGACAACAGAAAACATAAACCAGCCAATAGAAAACATAATCCAGACAACAGAAAACATCAACCAGACAACAGAAAACATCAACCAGACAACAGAAAACATCAACCAGACAACAGAAAACATCAAACAGAAAACATCAAACAGCCAATAGAAAACATAAACCAGACAACAAAAAACATAAGCCAGACAACAGAAAGCAATATATGCAACAGAAAACATCAACCAGACAACAGAAAACATCAACCAGACAACAGAAAATATCAACCAGACAACAAAAAACATAAACCAGCCAATACAAAACATAATATAGACAACAGAAAACATAAACCAGACAACAGAAAACAAACCAGACAACAGAAAACATAAACCAGCCAATAGAAAACATAATCTAGACAACAGAAAACATCAACCAGACAACAGAAAACATCAACCAGACAACAGAAAACATCAACCAGACAACAGAAAACATCAACCAGACAACAGAAAACATCAACCAGACAACAGAAAACATCAACCAGACAACAGAAAACATCAGCCACACAACAGAAAACATCAACCAGACAACACAAAAGCACGTGAAGTAATAGGCAATCTAGTTTTGACCAAGGACCTCCAGACGATGGATGCGCCTCGCTGCAAAGAAGGAACGGGGGTTAGAGTATTAGATAGGCTCGAATAGTAATCAGGGTCAGGTTAAACATTGTAATCATCACGACACCCTTACGTTCCCGCGCATGCTCCTTGAAACAGACTGTGCCACAGCATCCTGGTCGTCGAGGCGGGGATCGACAATGTAATCCCCTTAGCGGTTGCCTTACCGAGGAGCCTCGTTTTGCACTTTAATTAAGAGTACCCCGGCCGACCTTCTCAAGGGTGCCTCGGGATGTAAGAAGAGCTACCGTAACCTGCTACCAAGGAAACCTCAAGAGTTAACTCATTACTAGTAGCTGTCAAACAACAACAACACGGTTTTAGGTTCACTAGACATACGAGATATAGACATGTGCAGTCAAGACATGGCACGTGATCACTAACATGATCACAGATCAGCATTTGACGAATGAACGAGTATACCAGACAAATTAAAGCAAACTATACTCGCATATTCCCTACACCTGATCGTACCCTGGTTGACAAGAACAGAGACAATGTTACACTACAAATATATCATGAAAGACGACTATTGATCGTTAAAGACGACTATTAATGGTAAAAGACGATTATTGATCATAAAAGATGACTATTAATGGTAAAAGACGATTATTGATCATAAAAGATGACTATTAATGGTAAAAGACGATTATTGATCCTAAAAGATGACTATTATTGGTAAAAGACGATTATTGATCATAAAAGATGACTATTAATGGTAAAAGACGATTATTGATCATAAAAGATGACTATTAATGGTAAAAGACGATTATTGATCATAAAAGATGACTATTAATGGTAAAAGACGATTATTGATCATAAAAGATGACTATTAATGGTAAAAGACGATTATTGATAACAAAAGATGACTATTAATGGTAAAAAACGACTATTGAGAGTCGAGCTTGTGATACAATGACATCTTGCACAAACTCACCCTAACCCTAGATAGGGAATGCAGAGAGTGGTGCACTGGGGAAGTAGAGCTCGAGACTAACAAGCTGGCATATCATAACGGGATAGTGGCTCCATGATATATATATATAGTGTGAAACTATGAGTCGAAGGATAATGACATTTGGCAAACTTGACGGTTGGTATGTGCTGTTTTCACCAGAATTGATGTCGTTATGCGCATAGTACGCATGTTCCCTAGTTGCAGTTAGGTCCGGCTTCATTTGAACACGACTGTATTACTACCTACCTTTCCTATTATCAAGCATAGACCATACAACCCGTACTACTATGGAAAACAAACAATTAACAGTGGCAGTTTCAAATTGATAAGCACGGATATAAAGGGTGCATTAGGAAAACTCAAGGCAGTGAATTGAAAACAAAGTATTCATTGTAATAGACCGGGGAGCCAGCTATTTCTGGTAACCAGTTTTAGCCTTGTCTTCCTTAGCTGTAACTGTGGTCGGTACACATTAAGATAGTGCCGGATTTCGATTTCGAGAGGCCCTAAGCTCTATCAAGTGTGGAGGTCCTGTGTTAAAAAATAATTCCAGAATCTCAAAGAAATGAAAAACATAAACGTTTTTTAATTATTTAATAGCAAGGCAACTTCTTCTTTCTGCTTTTGTCGTCTCACTTTCTACCGGGTTGTAGCCCAGTGTCGTCTAACTTTCTAAAGGGTTGTAGCCCAGTGTCGTCTAACTTTCTACCGGGTTGTAGCCCAGTGTCGTCTCACTTTCTAAAGGGTTGTAGCCCAGTGTCGTCTAACTTTCTAAAGGGTTGTAGCCCAGTGTCGTCTAACTTTCTACCGGGTTGTAGCCCAGTGTCGTCTCACTTTCTAAAGGGTTGTAGCCCAGTGTCGTTTAACTTTCTACCGGGTTGTAGCCCAGTGTCGTCTAACTTTCTAAAGGGTTGTAGCCCAGTGTCGTCTCACTTTCTAAAGGGTTGTAGCCCAGTGTCGTCTAACTTTCTAAAGGGTTGTAGCCCAGTGTCGTCTAACTTTCTACCGGGTTGTAGCCCAGTGTCGTCTCACTTTCTAAAGGGTTGTAGCCCAGTGTCGTCTAACTTTCTACCGGGTTGTAGCCCAGTATCGTCTCACTTTCTAAAGGGTTGTAGCCCAGTGTCGTCTAACTTTCTACCGGGTTGTAGCCCAGTGTCGTCTCACTTTCTAAAGGGTTGTAGCCCAGTGTCGTCTAACTTTCTACCGGGTTGTAGCCCAGTGTCGTCTCACTTTCTACCGGGTTGTAGCCCAGTGTCGTCTAACTTTCTACCGGGTTGTAGCCCAGTATCGTGTCACTTTCTAAAGGGTTGTAGCCCAGTGTCGTCTAACTTTCTACCGGGTTGTAGCCCAGTGTCGTCTCACTTTCTAAAGGGTTGTAGCCCAGTGTCGTCTAACTTTCTACCGGGTTGTAGCCCAGTGTCGTCTCACTTTCTACCGGGTTGTAGCCCAGTGTCGTCTCACTTTCTAAAGGGTTGTAGCCCAGTGTCGTCTAACTTTCTACCGGGTTGTAGCCCAGTATCGTCTCACTTTCTAAAGGGTTGTAGCCCAGTGTCGTCTAACTTTCTACCGGGTTGTAGCCCAGTGTCGTCTCACTTTCTAAAGGGTTGTAGCCCAGTGTCGTCTAACTTTCTACCGGGTTGTAGCCCAGTGTCGTCTCACTTTCTACCGGGTTGTAGCCCAGTGTCGTCTAACTTTCTACCGGGTTGTAGCCCAGTATCGTCTCACTTTCTAAAGGGTTGTAGCCCAGTGTCGTCTAACTTTCTACCGGGTTGTAGCCCAGTGTAGTCTCACTTTCTAAAGGGTTGTAGCCCAGTATCGTCTCACTTTCTACCGGGTTGTAGCCCAGTGTCGTCTAACTTTCTACCGGGTTGTAGCCCAGTGTCGGCCCACTTTCTACTGGGTTGTTTCCCAGTGTCGTGGTATATATTTGTCTTTTGTCGTCTCACTTTCCCCGCGTTGTAGCCCAGTATCATGGTATGTATTTGTCTTTTGTCGACTCATTTTCTACCGGGTTGTAGCTCAGTGTCGTGGTATGTAAGTGTCTTTCGTTTCTCTCGTAACATTTTTCTCCATTTTATGTCAGGTCTCGTTTACGCTGTCTATCCACCTTTCCCTCGATCTACCTCTTGCTTTTCTTCCTGATGTTCTCCTGTAGAAAGCTGCATGAACAATGGGGTCTGGCTGCATTCTCACAATGTGGCCAAACCAATTCATTCTCTGTTGTTTGATGTACTGTAGGCAGGGAATTATTCCAACCTTTATTGTTCCAACAGCAAATATATGCTGACTCTGTGCTACCAGTACCAAACATGGCCCTTGTCCAAGGTCTTCGAGATTAAAATATCGATGTGTGATATGAGGTGTTCCAGTCGGGTTATCGGTGTCCGCAAGAGGGATAGATTGCGAGACGAGGACATTGAAAGTATGGTCGGAACTACGCTTTGCAACGTGTACATTTCAAGACAAAACATGATGTGGTTCAGTCATCTCATGTGAATGCACCCTCATCGACTTCCACTGGTGGCTTACAACGCTGACTTATCTATTAGACAGTTCCAGCTGGAGAATGGACATTTAGGGCTGGGGAGATTGGGCTGGCGACTCTTGGAACAAAGGTTTCCTGAATGCGTGTCAAGGTCAATCACCGTCTCGACACTAGGTCGAAAAAGGAAACGAGGGGTTTAGGTGGAAGATTTTGTCTCGTATAGGGGAGGGAGGGGGTGTTGGGAGCTGAGGTGGGGGTTGGGAGCTTACCACTCTGGCGTTTAGAATTAGCTTAGTTTTTTGGGGGGCGGGGGGTGGTGACAGTCAGATGCCGCCACGATCGGCTACGACATTTAGAGTGACAGTGAGTTGAGGATAATCATTCAATAACAATTATTTGGGGGTACTTCAAAATTAGAGTGTTGGCTAAGTCATGCAACCAACAGAAGACCATTAGGCAGTCTTGTTTTTGCTTGAGACTATAAAATACTCTGCAAAGATGAACTCAAACAGACTGGCTAAGAGACCGGCAGGGAGATTGGGTAGGACAGTGACTGAGAGGCTGTCAGGAGTATGTGAGTGTGTAAGTTTGCAGGGCCACTGGACCAGAATATACCTCGAGTTGTGGCCAGTCGCTCTATAGGTGTTTATGTTGAACACCCTGAGAACAGTGAGAGATCTGAGTGTGTGTCGTATGTGTAGGACACTTTGTAAACCGATTGTATGTGAATGCACAGATCGACTGAGTACGTGATCACAAGTGAGTACGTGATCCGACTTTAAGTGACGTGATCTAATTACATATGAATGCACAGATCGCCGAAGCATACGTGAACCAATTGTATGTGAATGTACAGATCACCTGATTATATGTGAATGCACAGAACTTTAAGTGCAGTACTCTGTCAACTATGCCAGCAGGCCGCGCCAAAAAGGGTAGTGGTGCAGTGGGTTCCATCTCACAGCAACATCCAAGGCAACGAGGAGGCAGACAGACTGGCAAAAGAAGGTGCAAAACTACCACAACCAGATACTAGTATGACATACGAAGAGTCAAAACGGCTTTTTAGAGCTAGATATATGACCAAATGGGAAACCGAACATACTGGCTACACCAAAAACGATGCATATTACCAGTTGAACAGAAGAGAGCAGGTCTTCAGACTTCGCACTGGCCACAATAGACTCAGGTACCACCTATTCAACAAATTGAAGATAGGTGGCACCGACGAATGCCCGTGTGGTACCGGGAAAATGACCGCTGAGCATTTTCTGCAAAACTGCTCGACATACGAGGATCAGAGAGAGCAGATGTGGCCATCACCAGTGGCAACACTAGACAAGCTCTATGGCAGTGTCGACAGCCTCAGGATGACGGCTGCTTTTTTCGAAAAAAATAATGGTTACTGTCTGACTGCGTACGATGAAGAAGAAGAAGAAGAAGAATGCACAGAACGACTAAGTACGTAATCCGATA
Organism: Ariolimax columbianus; assembly: GCA_036924085.1. NCBI lineage: Eukaryota > Metazoa > Mollusca > Gastropoda > Stylommatophora > Arionidae > Ariolimax > Ariolimax columbianus. The sequence goes on along the minus strand of JAVGWX010000005.1, from coordinate 17,456,267 downwards.
GTGAGGACCAGTTAGTGATTGTGTGTTGGGTGGGCAGATAAGGGAGAACAGCAGCAAGAATCTGGATTATGTAGTTTGGGGGAACCATCACAAGCTAGTGCTTAAAATCCTCCCACGTAGTTCAATATATATATATATATATTAGATGTACATTGTTATTTTGTTAATATTGTTTTGTTGATATCCATTTTCATAAATGATAATGTTATTGTTTCCATTCAGGATAGCGACATAACATGACCAAAAGATCTTGAACACAAAGAAGAAGAAGTGCCTTTTGCTGTGTGAAGTCGTGTCGTAGTGTGGGTACGTGTTGCAACTCCTTAGATACATAAACTACTTAGATAAACCTAGACTCTATGACATATCTTTGGTTGGTCCGGGTGATCAGGATATCTTTGATAGGATAAGTACTACGCAACAGCTAACGTCTTACACTGCCACATCTGGCTACAGGACAAGAGGGTGGTCGAGGGACAGATGAACAGATAACATGTTAACCTTACAACGAGATGGGTTCACAACGACCGAAGCAACGTTCTTTGGCCAGGACAGAAGCCTTCAGTTGCACACGTCGCTCAACGTGTAATTGGAAAGAAAACTAACTATTTATACACGCCGAAATCTGCTGATGGCGGAGGAGCCTTTTGTGTTTGAAAAAAGCACTAACACAATACTTGGAAATTTACAAATAGTAAATAACTACTTTTAATAAGAACGGCAGAAGAATCAATTTACTAACATCTTCTCTCTGGTTTGGCGTCACAAGTTACATACCATGATTGTTGTAGGTCACGAAATGCTGTTGGAAAGACAAACTTTTCTAACGTTTTAGGATATGAAGATAAGGTAAAGGTTTGCTTCATAGTAGTTACACTACTGTCGTGGAATGAAGTTATTAGAGACTTCAGTATACTAAGTCAAGGTTTGTCCCATAGTAGTTACACTACTGTCGTGGAATGAAGTTATTAGAGACTTCAGTATACTAAGTCAAGGTTTGTCCCATAGTAGTTACACTACTGTCGTGGAATGAAGTTATTAGAGACTTCAGTATACTAAGTCAAGGTTTGTCCCATAGTAGTTACACTACTGTCGTGGAATGAAGTTATTAGAGACTTCAGTATACTAAGTCAAGGTTTGTCCCATAGTAGTTACACTACTGTCGTGGAATGAAGTTATTAGAGACTTCAGTATACTAAGTCAAGGTTTGTCCCATAGTAGTTACACTACTGTCGTGGAATGAAGTTATTAGAGACTTCAGTATACTAAGTCAAGGTTTGTCCCATAGTAGTTACACTACTGTCGTGGAATGAAGTTGTTAGAGACTTCAGTATACTAAGTCACCTCTTGTATGATTTAGGGTGCCAGTTAATTTCTTCGCAGTCCTTTACTTCCCTATTCATATGCCAGGTATATATTTGCAACTGGGTAGACTTAAGAGTTACTGTTGTGGGAGTTGAATCCCGCACCTTTGCTGTATAAAGCGAGTACTCTACCACTTCATTAACTAGCCGCCGTTTTATGATTTAGATAACGTTCAAGACAACCGAACAACAAAGCCAGATATGAAACAAATTACATGCTAAATCTTTGACAACTCAGAAATGTCAAGACAAACTGGCAGAGTATCTTTTTGTGCCAGATATATTATCAAACTGTGAATCCAAAAGCAGCTACGCCCACATGTGATCAGTAAGACTGATATCTGGTGTTCACAGATATTACCATGTTAAGTTTGGGTGTTCATGAGTCATTCGCGTTCATTAGGAGCCGACATGTGGAGAAAGTTCTGTTCAGATTGCAGTAATCTAAAGACTGCTGGAAATTACTGAGTAACCCTGCAGAGAAAGCAAGGTTCATTGAGCGCGAATTCTCTCTTATGATATAGATTGAGCTAGCGACAGATTATATATAATTCCTACAATATTGGATCAGATGTCAAGATCATGATTTATTTATATATATATATATATACATATATATATATATATATATATATATATATATATATATATATATATATATATATATATTTAAAAAAAATTATTTTTGTATCTATAAATTCTCTAGCAGGACATAAGCAATTGGGGGGGGGGGGGGGGGGGGGGGCCAGGCAAGATAGTTTATCAAGTTAATTTTTTTTAACCTATCGATAGGATCTCCCGAGTGGTACAGTTGACAGGGACATGTTATTACCATAACACAGTACAGTTAGCAGGGACAAGTTACTACCCAAACACAGTACAGTTAGCAGGGACAAGTTACTACCGAAACACAGTACAGTTAGCAGGGACAAGTTACTACCCAAACACAGTACAGTTAGCAGGGACAAGTTACTACCCAAACACAGTACAGCTAGCTGAGACAAGTTACTACCCAAACACAGTACAGTTAGCAGAGACAAGCTAATACACAAACACAGTACAGTTAGCAGAGACAAGCTACTACACAAACACAGTACAGTTAGTAGAGACAAGTTACTACTCAAACACAGTACAGTTAGTAGAGACAAGTTACTACTCAAACACAGTACAGTTAGCAGGGACAAGTTACTACCCAAACACAGTACAGTTAGCAGGGACAAGTTACTACCCAAACACAGTACAGTTAGCAGGGACAAGTTACTACCCAAACACAGTACAGCTAGCTGAGACAAGTTACTACCCAAACACAGTACAGTTAGCAGAGACAAGCTACTACACAAACACAGTACAGTTAGTAGAGACAAGCTACTACTCAAACACAGTACAGTTAGTAGAGACAAGCTACTACACAAACACAGTACAGTTAGTAGAGACAAGCTACTACACAAACACAGTACAATTAGTAGAGACAAGTTACTACTCAAACACAGTACAGTTAGTAGAGACAAGTTACTACTCAAACACAGTACAGTTAGCAGGGACAAGTTACTACCCAAACACAGTACAGTTAGCAGGGACAAGTTACTACCCACACACAGTACAGTTAGCAGGGACAAGTTACTACCGAAACACAGTACAGTTAGTAGAGACAAGTTACTACCCAAACACAGTACAGTTAGCAGGGACAAGTTACTACCCAAATACAGTACAGTTAGCAGGGACAAGTTACTACCCAAACACAGTACAGTTAGCAGGGACAAGTTACTACCCAAACACAGTACAGTTAGTAGAGACAAGTTACTACCCAAACACAGTACAGTTAGCAGGGACAAGTTACTACCCAAACACAGTACAGTTAGCAGGGACAAGTTACTACCCAAACACAGTACAGTTAGTAGAGACAAGTTACTACCCAAACACAGTACAGTTAGCAGGGACAAGTCACTACCCAAACACAGTACAGTTAGTAGAGACAAGTTACTACCCAAACACAGTACAGTTAGCAGGGACAAGTTACTACCCAAGTTCCTGCAGGCTGTTAGTTGTACAACTCTTCTGCGCCGTTTTTTTTCTTTCTCGCCATCCGCTCGAAGTTCTGCAGTCTGAATTCCGGATTCATCTATTGCTGTATCATCATTCAACAGGTGGTCAGTGATAAATTCAAAATTTCACTCCTACCTATACCCAGTCTATCGATAATTGGTGTTTGTGAAGTCAGGATGTCCGCTCTTTCCTCGCTCGGAACCCCAGCATGACCAGAACAGAAGATCCACACCAGCATATACAGGTGTGAGGCCTTTACAGCCGCCACCCAATCATGTCTTTGGCAGCTCTTCTGTGCCTTTCGAAGTAAGGATCGGGAGTCTGACACGATGACTGACTATGTTAAAAAAGGTCTCAGATAGCCATATCATAGCTGCAATCACTGCTTCCATCTCAGAGCTGAGGTCAATGCTTTCATCTCAAAGCTGAGGTCACTGCTTCCATCTCAGAGCTGAGGTTAATGCTTTCATCTCAAAGCTGCGGTCACTGCTTCCATCTCAGAGCTGAGGTTAATGCTTTCATCTCAAAGCTGAGGTCACTGCTTCCATCTCGGAGCTGAGGTTAATGCTTTCATCTCAAAGCTGCGGTCACTGCTTCCATCTCAGAGCTGAGGTTAATGCTTTCATCTCAAAGCTGAGGTCACTGCTTCCATCTCGGAGCTGAGGTTAATGCTTTCATCTCAAAGCTGCGGTCACTGCTTCCATCTCAGAGCTGAGGTTAATGCTTTCATCTCAAAGCTGCGGTCACTGCTTCCATCTCAGAGCTGAGGTTAATGCTTTCATCTCAAAGCTGAGATCACTGCGTCCATCCCAGAGCTGAAATCACTGCTTCTATCTCACAGCTGAGGTCACTGCTTCCATCTCACAGCTGAGGTCACTGCTTCCATCCCAGAGCTGCGGTCACTGCTTCCATCTCCATTCTTGTACTGGACTGGTGTTGTTCTCTATACATCGCTCTGTCCAACAACAACCTGACCCCAGACTGTACCAAAGTTGCCCCAACCGGATATCTCACTGCGTATCACCGATCCTTAGGTATGCATGATGGTACTACCATGCTATAGCTACGTAGCCCCTGACTCTGGATTATGAAAATGATAACACCAACCAGCAACATTAGAATTCAATGAGCAAAACAAATTGATGACTTCTACCGACGATTTGGCTCTTCTATCACTCAATCTTAGCTAAGAGAAAGACAACATAAGTATAGATGAGATGTCATATAAATTAGAAATGAAAATAAAGAGAACAGGCATAGGAATTATGTTAATAGAAAAAAGTTAAATCAATAGGAAAAAACACAGACAAAAAAAACTACAACAAAATATTATAAGCTCCAGTATAAAATCAGTCCTAATTGGTCGCTCTGAAACATAAGACACCAACAAAACCAGCACTCAATCTAAAGTCAGTCCTAATTGGTCGCTCTGAAACACAAGACACCAACAAAACCAGCAATCATTAAGATACACTTCCATAAATGGGTCAGGGATCAGGATACTGGGCAATGCATAGGATGCAGCGGTCAGCGACCCAAAGCTGACTGCTAGCGTCAGGGCCAATGACCCAGAGCTGCCAAACCCCTTGTCCGCCTTCACGTGGTGATCCTGGATATCAGGCTGCAACATGACAGACTAACTAAGGAGACAGGATCAAAGAGCGAAGGCTAACCCGGTACCCAAAAATGTCTTGCTAAAGTCAGATGTGTCCGACCGAAAGGTGGACATATCGCAGTCAATCTGTAAACTACGACACTACGCATTCTGTTCTCCTGAATTCATTCTGCTAGTTGCAAAGTCCTTTTCAGAGCTTGGTATCGTGAAATTGAAAACAAAAGACGACGAACAATACATTGGTGCTTGCGCAAAGTAGGATTCAAACGTTATGATAAGATTACTATTGAGGAAATTGTGGAAATAACAAGACAGACAAGAGTCAAGCGAGAGACGAAGAGAGAAGACGCTGGAATTACAAATGGCAAACATTAAGGGAACTAACTTACAATATTGCAAGACAGTTTCTACACTGGAATCCCGAGGGCCAGAGATATAGAGGGAGATTGAAACCAAAGAAGAAGAGGAATCGAGACAGATAAATCAGATAAGGATGATATGGGAAGAATTGGAGCGGATGACTTAGAACAAGATGACTTGGCGTGCATCTGTTGATGACATGTGTTTCGCTGTGAGCTGACGAGTTTGGACTGAATCTAGGAGAATAGGATGGTAACGATGAAGAATGAAATACTTATCAAGGCACGAGCGTGATCCATTACGCTGAAATATACAGAACACGCTGGAAATGAACAACGTGTTCACATTTTTTTAAATAGTAAAACGTGAGTGGGGTACTTGTGAAGTGACTGGTACCAGACCCGATGTAGACGATGAGGCTAACGTCTGATCAGGCAAAACACACTGATCAGATAATGTTAGCCAGGATCAGGCAAAACACACTGATCAGATAATGTTAGCCAGGGTTAGGCAAAACACACTGATCAGAGAATGTTAGCCAGGGTCAGGCAAAACACACTGATCAGATAATGTTAGCCAGGGTCAGGCAAAACACACTGATCAGATAATGTTAGTCAGGGTCAGGCAAAACACACTGATCAGATAATGTTAGCCAGGGTTAGGCAGAACACACTGATCAGACAATGTTAGCCAGAGCCAGGAGAAATATACTGGGCAAGACCCTCACCTGACCTCCTCGTTGGTCGTCCTGGAAACGGGATGTTGTCGAGGACAACAGTCTGGCTAACAAGGTGAGGTTCGACGTCATCCCCGTAGTAGTGAGTGACACGCAGATGAAACCGAGCATTGCATAAGCGCCTAGAGGACCCCGGACCATTTCATCAGCAGGCTCGGGATGTCAGGAAAGCTATTGCAATCTGCCACAAGTTCCGTCCTTTTCAAGGAACACAAAAGGGTTACCAGCAACCGACCATATGGATATCCCTACTACTATGCCAAGTATCAGAGTGGTAGAGTAGTTAGAGCATTTGCGTCTCGATGGTAAGGCCTTGTATTCTATTCCTGGTCGCGAGACATCAATCTTACTTAACATCGTCGTGACACGTGAGGTTTATGTAAGTATGTTCTATACTTCTCTGTTCGGCGTAGTCGTCCTTGCAGTGATAAATGTCAAGGGCACGTCAATTATTTCATCTGTCATTATGTTCCTGAATGTTCTTAGCCTACATTTTCGTTTTCTTCTCTGGTGTCCCTTTCAGGGCTGTCTTTACGGGGATATTATGGCTAACTTTCATGATATGCCCAAGTCCTTTCTATCTCCTCTTGTTAGTGTGTTGTCTATACTCTTGCCTCATAACTTAACGTCTTTGTAGTGGTTTAGAAGACTCTACAATCTGTATACAGCCAGTGTCTTTTACATTCACCTGATCTTAGAATAACTATACGCGTCCAATCTATTTTTAATGCATTAATTGACCCGGCGTCAACTATTTCCTGTGGCAATGCATTCCAAACTTACACTACTCTATGACTTAAAAAATGTTTCTATGGTATCTAATCTGGACCTTTCATTAATTCATTTGTGGCTGTGTCCTCGTGTTCTTGTAGGCGTCTGAATTATTTTTTTAAACTTGTTATAGTCATATATTCTTTTCCTTGATTATCTTATAATCTAGGGGTTATGATAGATCATACAGGTAAGGTCAGTGAGCAAGTCCAGGTAGCAGTGAAAAAGGCAAATGCAATGTTAGGTATGATTTAAAAAAATATTAAACATAGGAGCACGGAAGATAGCCACACTGTATAAAGCATTAGTTAGACCTAGATTGAAGTACTATGTACAGATGTGTAGTCATTATCATACAGGAGATATAAATATGCTGGAAAGGATACAAAAAATAGCGACAAAGTTGTTAGGGGGATTCCAGAATTACAGTTATGAGGAAAGACTCAGAAAAATCGGTCTACAAAGTCTAGAAAAGAGAAGAATTCGAGGTGATTGAATACAGGTTTATAAGATGATCAAAGGAACGGATAAATCAGACTATAACGTTTTTCAAAATACAAACACCAAAAACAAGAACAAGAGGGCATAGCTACAAATGAACTGAAGAAAGGTCCAGATTAGATGTCAGGAAATATTTTTTTAGTCAGAGCGTGGTGAATGCTTGGAACATTGCCATAAGAAGTAGTGCAGGCAGGGACAATTAATGCATTTAAGAATAAATTGGATGGAAATAACTTATAGAGCAAGATAATGCAAATGAAACGGGTTGATTACAAACTCTTTAGAGTCTTTTAAACCAGTATAAAGAAGTTAAGTTAAGTATAAGACTGTGTTTAATCACCTCCAATTCGACGTCTTGGATACGTTTGCTATGATTGATTTTGTTCGTACAAAGGTCACGAGTGATAAATTGGGAACATCTTTTTTCGTCATCATTCATCATTCTGATCCACTGAGCAGAACCGGCAAGATAACACTATTGTAAAGATAACACTATTGTAAAGATAACACTATTGTAAAGATAACACTATTGTAAAGATAACACTATTGTAAAGAATGGACGTGTTTCCCCGCTGTATATGCGGGAATTCTAGATTGGTTTTATTATGCCAAAAGCAGTACTGGCCTTGTTAAAGCGAGATTGTATTACTTCATTTGTTTCCCTGGAGCGTTACTACACTGCCAAGATATGTAAACTGTTCTACATTCACTATCTTTGATTTTCTAGAAGCACTGCTTATTGGTTTTAACTATTTGCAATTTTTTTTTATTTACCTGTATTTGTCTTGGGTTATATTGCTCTTGTGGTCGTGTTTAATTTTGTCTCTAGCATATCTTCTTATTTGTGTGCTTCTTCTTTGCGCTCAGTCGCCATGATGAACTCTGTAGTCTTCACCAGGTTGGAGCAGCTGCCCCCACAGCTTTGGTCATGCTATATCTGCAGGGCCAGTCGCCATGACGGTCTGTGGTCTTCACTAGGTTGGAGCAGCTGCCCCACAGCTTCTGTCACAGTCACGCACCCTCTGGCCAAGTCTGGTATCTCATTTCACTATATAGTGGGCATTCGTATAGAATGTGAACACGATTTTGCCTTCCTGTTCCACATTGAAATTCATCTGTGTGTGAGATCTTTAGTCAGTATAGATATTTTAGTAGTCTCCAGTGACCAGTTCTCAGACGGAAGGAGGTAGTTTTAGGTGTGTGATTGGAGGATATGTTGTTTACTTAGTTCGTTGGTTCTAGCGCGGGGAAAATAGTCCATCGTTTGCCTGCTAGTGTATTTTTAATTGTATGTTTGCAATGAGAGACGCAGGGTCGGAATCACTCTCTTGAACCAAGGGATGCAAGGTCCCCAGAATTTTGACATAAGATGATTGTCCCTGGAGAATTATGCCGTAATTCATGCAGACAGGCAAAACATTGATCGGCAGGTCATATGGTACGACGAAATAATGGTAGATGGAGCACAACGACCCAGTCTGGTACCACCGAGGTAAGAAGAGACCGCGGAGAAGACCTCCAATACGTTGGTAAGACTCCCGTGTTGTACGCTGCAACATCCGAGATGTCTCCAGAGGCGTACTTACCTGCTGGAGACGAAGTTGGGACCCGTAGCTACGCTGAGGAACGGGTCATCAAGATCAAGATCATGATCAAGATGTTTGCAATAGTCATGTCCGCTGTAAACCGCCTTAGAATATAACACAACCGACTCCGTAGTCACAGGTACACAAAGTTGAAAATTGGCTGCAGTTGTGTGTACATGCGGACAGGCACCCCAGACTACAGAGCACATACTACAGAACTGCCCTGAATATGATATACAGAGACAAACTCACTTGCCCATAGAAACAACACTGGATAGGGAAGCTTGATGGACATATAAGTGAACTACAAAAGACAATGAAGTTTATACAAGGGACAACGTTGCACACAGAGACATTATATTTTCAACAAAACAGAAGAAGAAAAAGAAGAAGCAGCAGTAGTAGTAGTAATAGTAGTAGTAGTAGTAATAGTAGTAGTAGTAGTGGTAGTAGTAGTAGTAGTAGTAGTAGTAGTAGTAGTAGTAGTAGTAGTAGTAGTAGTAGTAGTAGTGGTAGAATTAGTAGTAGTAGAAGAAGAAGAAGAAGAAGAAGAAGAAGAAGAAGAAGAAGAAGAAAAAGAAGAAGAAGAAGAAGAAGAAGAAGAAGAAGAAGAAGAAGAAAAAGAAAAAGAAAAAGAAGAAGAAGAAGAAGAAGAAGAAGAAGAAGAAGAAGAAGAAGAAGAAGAAGAAGAAGAAGAAGAAATAAAAACGTTAACATTAAACATTCCTGTCATACTCCGGACTTCCCTGGGAAATGTTGTTATTTGAGTTCTCAAAGTTTCACCAGAAACCATATAAAGAGTTACAAAGTTGATAACTGTCTGTGGCATGTCGGAGTATCTTAATGTCTTACAGAGGCTGTCTCTGTGAACACTGCCCCACGCTTTCCCTTATCATATCTTTAAAGTTGATATAAATATTGTTTTGCTATTCACTGTTATAAGATGTTCCGAACATTTATATATATATATATATACCCGCTGCTAATTGACACGTAAGTAACAGTTAGGAAAACAAAGGCAGTGAGTAAGGTATTTGAACCTAGTAAAATTAAGTCTTTAACATTCCATCCTCGACGACAGTGTATGGTGTGAGAGCACGTTTATTCCATGGTACATTGTACGACCCTAAGTCATATATGGAGTAAATGTAGTCCAATTAACTATGTGCATGCAAGGTTTTGCGGTCGCATATCGTCCCTCCCTTTTCCTTTGAATACCAACCTCCAGACCAATGTGTTACGGGTTCAAAACCAAGGTATGCCCTCGGGTTTTCTTTGCAATCGAAGGTAACATTAAAACCTAGACTGCACACTGCGCGGCGATTGCATGGGCATTGCGCTTTCATTTCCAATAATCGCTAAGACGGACCTCATCGATTGAAATCAGGGTCGTTTTGTTAGTTAGTATCACCGTGTTGCCGTACGTTCTCTTCTCGTTTGTAACTACAGTTGCTAAACAAATCTGGCAATACGGGTTGTGGCAGGGGGGATGTATATAATAAGTGAAGAGAGTGGAATTTGCTGAACTTACAGTTTTGTAACTTCTGTGGTAGGATGTTTATGTAAGGGTGTGTAGCCACTGTTTAGTGTAACGGAGGGCTAGAGGGGAGAGTGATGCCTGTCTAAACAAAATGGGAGGGGCAGTTGAAGCAGGGATGTGCGCGTGGTCGTATCTAGGTTACCAAGGCCGATCCATACGCGCACTTCCATCACTATTGTCAGATGCATGCTGCCAGACTGGCTTTTGAAAAATAAAGAGCCAGAAACGTCGTTTTTCTTTTTCTTTAATGTATCCATGTCATATTACATGTTATACTTTTTTGGCTTTCTGAGAGAAATTTACTGGTGTTAGACTATAGAAACTCATTTTGGAATAATTTTTTTTCTCGAATTCCTGGCACAGCAAATAGAAAAAGGGTATTTTTTTTATTGTATCAGAAGAAAACATGTTAGTAAAACAGAGAACTTGCTGATAAGTAGCTGACCTGTATTATTTGTTTGCTGTTAATTAGACATCGTTTTATTTTGGTGGTGTTGTGCGTATTTTTTAACCAAAGATGGAGTATTTTTCACTATCTTGATAATGTGGTCTGTATTAGTTATTGCACTGATAGTTCGGAAACGCAGAAAACATCACAGACCACTATTTCTTGCCTTCATCGACCTCACCTTCATTCCGATGTCAGTATAATAAGCCCCAGCTTATGTGATGTGGGGAATTATAGCTTCTTTCCTCGCTGCCTTGTCTTTCCTTAACTAACCGTAAATCTGGTACCCATATACAGAAATGTTGACTGACTCATGCCGGCTGCGGGAGTTGAAAAAGGAGAGCTTTGCCACCACACTAATCAGACTCTTCCCCTGTAGCAGTTTGTAGTGCACACAGTATTGTTGGCATTCCTTCCGGTATGTGGAGACCGATAATACCGAGACATGAGCAGGTTGTGATTTCGAAACCAATTCGTTGGGAACCGAGATAGCGCTGCGGCTAGTGTCTTGGCTTGGCTTCGTTCGTTCTCAATCTCCGGCTACCAAACCCTGAAAGGGCTTAAGTAGCAGAATGTAGTCTAGAGAACGGAATGCGTTGTAGTTTAGAGCTTGACCGCGATATTTGCACCTTTCGGTCCAACACATCCGACTTCAGCAAGCATTTTTTGAGTACCAGGTTAACATTCGCTCTTCGATCCCTTCTCATTAGCCAGTCTGCTCTGTAGCAGCCTGTTATCCAGGATCATCGCGTGGAGGTGTAGAAGGGTCTTGTCAGCTCTGGTTCGCTGGCCCTAACGCTAGTAGTCAGCTATGGTTCCCAACTAGTGTCTGACTTTACTTTAATGTTTTAGTTCGCTATGAGCTGTGCCTGTAACCGCTACAACCATAACACCCCCCCCCCCCTAATTCGCCCCCCCCCCCCAACCTACATTTCGGGAAGGCCCGGAAGTGACGGTACGGAGACTCGACATCCACAGAGCTATAAAGAATTAAAGACTCCTCAAACGATCCATGAGGATGGAATGGAGAGACCAGCACAAAGAAGACAAACCGAAAAATTACATCATCGACAAACTTGGCAGAGATGGGCAGAAAAGATCTGCAGACTCAGAACGGGACATTGCAGACTCAACGCCCACCTCCACAGAATGGGTCTCAGAGACACTGCCCCGTGCGATTGTAGAGTACCGAAGCAAACACCAGAACCTGTCCTGCAGGATTGCCCTTCTAATACAGACCAGAGAGAGGCAGCCTGGCCCGTGGGAGCAACCATGTTCAAAAAGCTGGGGGGGGGGGCAGATGAAGACCTGAAACGCACACTCTCCATCATGAACCTCATCGTCTAGAAGCATAGCATCAGTTCATCGAAGAAGAAAAGAAGGCAAGGGAGCCCTAGGGAATGAACTGATGACCCTACTTCACAAACGTGTGAAAAAGTATCATCCCCTTCAGACACAGGACTGCTGGACCTCTGCCGCAGAAGTACCATTCACTGCTGTCTTTCCCTTCATTAACAGCAAGGCAGGTACCCATTTTGGGTCAACTGGCTCGTGTCAAAACTGGAAATTGTAACCTTTTCATAAGGTGAAATATACAACTTTGTTTCTCGCTGCATGTTCCTTGTCTAACAGTAAGACAGGTACCCATTTACGTTTTGTCAACTGGTGCGTGTCGAGACCGGAAATGTTAACCTTATAAGTGAGGTGGTCTGATCCCTTCCTCGCTGTCTTTCCCTTCCATACCAGTAAGGCAATGTCAGGTACCAATTTACAGCTTGGTCGACTGAAGCTAGGCGGTAACGGGATTTGAGCCAGTAACGTTGCCATGGAAGTGGGTGCTCTACCACTACGCCAATCAGATTTATTTCAATAAAAAAGATATACAGGCAGTGGTTCAATGATCACACCAGGACAAAAACAAAACGACACACGTGCTATGGCCTCAAGACCTTCGTTAGGTACAAAGAAGAAACGAAAAACGCTTACAAATGACACACACAAAGAAGACATGATGTAAGAATAACGGTTTAAGTTAGCCGCCATAACTTAGCTGTGCCAGGACGGTGTGAGACGCGGTATGCCAGTTATTAAATAGGGTGAACCAAACAAGAAATCGTTAATGATATTACATATAGACAATAACCGACGCAAACATGAACAAATCACAAAAACAAACTACAAATATATATATATATATATATATATATATATATATATATATATATATATATCTAGTGACGCATATTCAAAGATATGAAGGGCGGAAAAACATATATACATATATATACATACGCATGCACACACACACACTAAGGCCATCGCAGACGATGATGGCATAATTTAGTTGCTTGCGCTATTTTTTAGGAAGGATTAACGGCGTTACTTTTTATCCTCACTCTATCATCTCGAGCCGTCCGACCCCAGTGATCACACGAGATGTAGGGGACTCCGCATAAAGCACCCGTGAAAAAGACGGCGGAGTCCGGAGTAGAACCCACACCACCTGATCACGAGGCCGACGGCTTAACCACTGCACCAAATATATATATATATATATATATATATATATATATATATATACATATACACACACACACATATATATTTATATATATATATATATATATATTCGTATATATGCCATACAGAAAAATGTTAGGGAATTAATTAATATACATTAATAATAATAGGAGCGAGATATAATGACAGAGAAATGGGAGACGAGAGCACAATGAAAAAAATAATACGCAAACCTATAGAAAGTGTTCAAGTCATAGGGTTTCAGGCATCCAATAAGGAAAATCAAATGATTCTCAATGAGATGTGTAGTCTCTAAAAGTAAACACATTCTACAAATATGTTTACAGTTCACCGTGAACTCGATATTACTAGCGGGGACATCTGCAAGTTTACCGCGTGCGCCTGGAACCAGGATGCGTTGCCATTTTACGGTGTGTGCATGGAACCAGGCTGTGTTGCCATTTTACAGCGTGCGCCTAGAACCAGGCTATGTTGCCCTTTTACGGCGTGCGCCTAGAACCAGGCTGTGTTGCCATTTTACGGCTTGTGTCTAGAACCAGGCTGTCTTACCATTTTAAGGCGTGCGCCTAGAATGAGGCTGTGTTGCCATTTTACGGCTTGTGTCTAGAACCAGGTTGTGTTGCCATTTTACGGCGTGCGCCTGGAACCAGGCTGTGTTGCCATTTTACGGTGTACGCCTGGAACCAGACTGTGTTGCCATTTTACGGTGTGCGCCTAGAACCAGGCTGTGTTGCCATTTTACGGCGTGCGCCTAGAACCAGGCTGTGTTGTCATTTTACGGCGTGCGCCTAGAACCAGGCTGTGTTGTCATTTTACGGCGTGCGCCTAGAACCAGGCTGTGTTGTCATTTACGGCGTGCACATGGAACCATGCTGTATTACAGCAACCATCTTAACAAGGTGGGGATCAACACCGTAATACCTGTAGTGGTGAGCCTGCTGAGAATTCTTGCATTACACTACAGAGTGGAGGACACGGGTCTACCTTCTTCAGTACGTCCCAGGATGTACGAAGAGCCAATATAAGCCTAGTACTAGGGGAAATTCGTAAAGTGTAAGAAGTTTCTCCGTAGGTTTAGGAAATGCAACACTAACTGTTATGGAGAATCATGCAATACATGGAGTTCGCAACGCACCCGAATCAACTGATCAAAACATTGTATCAAGAACAACAAGCAACGGTCAGAATAGCTGGAGAAACATTAGGCTGGTTTGACGGGCAAATGGGAGTAAAATAAGGAAACATACCATCCCCGTATCTTTTCAACAATTATGCTGAAAACATAATGAGAAACATCAGGCAGGTTTGACTGGCAAATGGGAGTAAAACAAGGACACATACTTTCTCCGTATCTTTTCAACACTTTTGCTGAAAACATAATGAGAAACGTCAGAAATGAAAAAAAGGCATGGCATGTTCGACCCGTTTACAATCGGTGGGATTGAAATAGCAGAACTAAGATTTGTAGATGATACAGTCGTCCTTTCGAAGATCGGTGTTGGGCTGGGACAGATGATCCAGTCGGTTAAACTACCCAGCCAGGAACAAAACCTATACCTAAACATCAGCAAGACGAAGATAATGAGCAATAATAAGAGAAAATCCAGATATAAAGTAATTCTAGAGAAGCAAGAAGTTACGAACGTCCTAAGTTGTAAACACTGCGGTTCGATTATAAGCAGTCAGAGTTTGCTAAAAATAAGTTACAAGAAGAATGGCTATGGCATTGTTGCAGAGGCTAACTGAAATGTAAAACTTATTACAGAACACTAACAATATGAAGATACTGGTGACTTGTATCTTCGCCGTGGCAATATAAGGATGTAAAACATGGACAACTACACAAACACTAAGGTAAAAGATTGAATCTTTCGAGCTAAAATGCTATATGAAAGTGTTCAAAATATCATGGATGGTGAGATAGAAAAACAAACAGAAATCATAAAACCGCTGAATATAGAACATAATTGGCTAGCAAACAATGTTACGTTTAGGAAACTTACATGCCTTGGATAAATCCTACGCCACAAAGTCTAGAAATAAAACAATACTAGAAAGTGTGGTACCTGGCATGTGAAGCAGAGACGGGTCGAGAAGATGGACACATTAAAGATGTTATGAGGATGATGGTGACAGAGGCGGGAGGGCTAGCCAAAGATAGAGAGTCTTACAGATCGGCTGTTATGAGAGCCATGTTCTGTGGGAAGGCTGGTCAAAGATCGAGAGTCTTACAGATCGACTGTAATGAGAGCCATGTTCTGTGGGAGGGCTGGTCAAAGATCGAGAGTCTTACAGATCGGCTGTTATGAGAGCCATGTTCTGTGGGAGAGCTGGTCAAAGATCGAGAGTCTTACAGATCGGCTGTTATGAGAGCCATGTTCTGTGGGAGGGCTGGTCAAAGATCGAGAGTCTTACAGATCGGCTGTTATGAGAGCCATGTTCTGTGGGAGAGCTGGTCAAAGATCGAGAGTCTTACAGATCGGCTGTTATGAGAGCCATGTTCTGTGGGAGGGCTGGTCAAAGATCGAGAGTCTTACAGATCGACTGTAATGAGAGCCATGTTCTGTGGGAGGGCTGGTCAAAGATCGAGAGTCTTACAGATCGGCTGTTATGAGAGCCATGTTCTGTGGGAGGGCTGGCCAAAGATCGAGAGTCTTACAGATCGACTGTTATGAGAGCCATGTTCTGTGGGAGGGCTGGTCAAAGATCGAGAGTCTTACAGATCGGCTGTTATGAGAGCGACGTTCTGTTAGAGTTGTGACCAAAGATAGGAAGGCGTGCAAAAAAGGACATGCTACATGATGCTACTTTGTTCATATTTTTAACAATTGTGTTCACAGTACACGGCGGGCCGCATTAGTTTTATTTTGGGAACCTCTGCCGTTTGTCTTCATATAGTAGCCCGCACATCTCCTTTCAACATGACTCATATCTCATGTGGGCCCATGTTGTAGTAGTCGGGTGTGTTCGCAGTTTTACGACTTGTAACGGACAGACTGGTATGTGAGATTCTCAACAAGACATCCGTTCTACCATGTGCACCACAAATGTTCATTCGAGTATTTCCTTTCTAAATGGTGATAATCCTTGAAATAAACATGGTCTTTCTTCACCTTTTTCCTCACTCAACATCAGACACCCACACCAATGGCTCCAACAAAGTCAGGTCTGTGCCTGTTTTTGTGAGGCGCGCTGTTCTGAACTGTGTTACATGCTCATTGAGCCCAAGTACATTCGTCTTCAGCATGTATTTGTTTTCAGTTTTGTTTAAATACCCTAAGCGTAGGTTGTCCCCAGCCTACCTGAAAGGAGGAATGCTTGTCTCTCCCAAGAAAGATGTTTTGATTATATGAAATTCAGAACGATGTTACATTGCTTGGTATCTGAATCAGATGGTCAGCCGCCGCTTTTCTACAGAGCAACGTTACAGGCCGGGGAATCTGCATCAGATGGTCAGCCGCCGCCTTTCTACAGAGCAACGTTACAGGCCGGGGAATCTGCATCAGATGGTCAGCCGCCGCCTTTCTACAGAGCAACGTTACAGGCCGGGGAATCTGCATCAGATGGTCAGCCGCCGCCTTTCTACAGAGCAACGTTACAGGCCGGGGAATATGCATCAGATGGTCAGCCGCTGCCTTTCTACAGAGCAACGTTACAGGCCGGGGAATCTGCATCAGATGGTCGGACGCTGCCTTTGTATACGGCGATGTCACAGGACGGGGTATCTGCATCAGATGGTCGGCCCCTTTCTTTCTACAGGGCGATGTTAAAGAAAAGAGTGTGATCGTCAGAAGGTCTACTAACAAGAGAAAATGTGAACTTCAGATGGCCGGCTGTCTCATTTCCCTTTAATAAATAGTTCACCCTTATATCGCTGTCTACCCCACTGTCACATCGAGTATGAGGATGGAGATTGAGGCGGTAATAGCGGCCCTGACTTGGTTGGTGATGCAACCGGTGACATACGTAGTGATACTGTCAGACTCGCGGGTCATACTCCGTAAGATAGACCGGTGCATGCTAAGAAGGGAGTGTGCCTCTCTTCTGGACAACTCTGGTATACAAGGTGTCACATGGATCTACTGCCCGGGACATGCTGTCGTCTAGGGCAACTAAAGAGCTGATGCAGTGGCGGGACGAGCTGTGGTGAACGAGCTGTGGTGAACGAGGCGGTGATGACGAGAGACAGGGTTGAGTTGATAAGGGCAGTCATGGACAGTCTACAGAATGATGAAGAGACAGGGTTGAGTTGATAAGGGCAGTCATGGACAGTCTACAGAATGATGAAGAGACAGGGTTGAGTTGATAAGGGCAGTCATGGACAGTCTACAGAATGATGAAAAGACAGGGTTGAGTTGATAAGGGCAGTTACGGAAAGTCTACAGAATGATGAAGAGACAGAGAGTCGCGAAATGGCATATGTGCAGATAATGATAGATTTGGGAGTGACTAAGGGAGAAGGGAGAAAGTGTGTTCTGCCTGGAAATATCCGAAGAACACGAAATCAACACCTGACTGGTATAAATATATACGCTTGGCTGGTTGTTTGGACAGAGCACTTGTGTGAATGTTCTCTGTATGATGATGTTGGTTCCTAGAATCAAGAATCGCATGACTTCTGAAATGGTGTTTCGTCGCGTCTTAAGGTTCATAGAACAGAGAGAACTAGCAACCACATATGCATAACCGCATAACCTATAATTGTATGGCGGGGGCACCTGGCGTTGTCCGGGATGATTATGAAAGTTGTTAATTTTTAAAACCCTTCTCTCGCATTCCTCACTTCCTTCACACCCTGATTGCATTTCTTCTTCGTTCTCCAATCCACCTTTCGCGCTTCTCTTTAACACGCCTATCTCTTCGCAACTCCTCGATGCGTCGATCTCTTCTCCACTCAATCCGCCCGTCTCTCTCTGTCCTAACTGCCCATCCCTCCAACTATCTGTCTTCATCTCCCACCATCTCTCCTTAACCCATCAATTAACAAACCCCACCAACAGTCAAACCCACAAGTCTCTTCCCATCTCAACGCACCCACCACCCTCGCAGTATGCATGCACATCACACTTTGAATTGGGTTATTGGGACAAAGTTCAAATTTCTCTATGATATCTTTGTGAATATTTCAAAAAGTCGAGTCCTGATATTAGAAAATTGTCTCGTGTGGTAAAGGTGGTGAAATTTAGAGATAAGAATGGGCAGTCCATATGTCATGTAGCAAGTGGTGTCTTAAAAGACCTCAAATGTAACAACACAACATTTGGTTCCGATTGATCAAACTGCTTAGAAAGGTAAAAGGGACAAACAAACAGACATTCAGTATATATATATATACACAGACTTTTACAGTAATTTTTAAAGATAGCTTCACTATATAACTTTATCAATACGTGTTTAAGTTGTGTAGGTAAAAATAAAATCAGTCCAAAGATCGTAGAGAACTATTGTTAAATGTTCGTATTGACAATTGACTGATCAAACTAACGTACATTACGGACAAGCAGCACCGATAGCCGAATATATCCTACAAGACTGTTATACATTTAGGTAACTGCGTACTGAGCGCTGGCCCATAGAGACAACCCTAAGAAGAAACAGAAAGTCTTGATGTTAATTCTGCTTTACATAAAAGAGCAACTCTACAGCATAAACATATTGTTTATATGTTAGACCCACCTGAGTGACACAGGGAGAGACAATATTGGCGTCACTGTAACCCCTAAGCATTTTGTATAAGGTGACCAAAAAGAGATGGGCATTGAGTTGCAACCTCTTCAAACAAATCGCTACAGAAACCCCTGCCCTGGTGGGGCCAAATGCAGCCATCGCTTTACGCATCACATGAAGAGAAAGGGAAGCAAGAATGTAAAGTAATTTATGTCATATTTACACGTGCACACCCATGCATACACCTACACACATACCCACACACATACACATACCCACACACATACCCACACACACATACCCACACAAATACACCTACACACATACCCACACACAAAAACACACATATCCACACACACACACATACCCAAACACATACCCACACACATACCCACACACGTACCCACACACGTACCCACACACATACCGACACACATACCCACACCCATGCATACAACTACGCACATACCCACACACATACCCACACACATACCCACACACATACACACACATACCCACACATACCCACACACGTACCCACACACATACCCACACCCATGCATACACCTACGCACATACCCACACACATACCCACACACATACCCACACACATACCCACACACATACCCACACACATACACACACATACCCACACACATACCCACACACATACTCACACACATACCCACACACATACACACACACATACCCACACACATACACACACACATACCCACACACATACCCACACACATGCATTAATCTGAGCAATCAGCACTTTATCCGAATTCTAGGAGACGGGCAGAAAGTGCGTACATTTGTTTATTCCGTGTATCTGGACATCTGGAAATGCAAGTAGCACCGAATGACTCATATAGGAAGAATGCCGTTGCTTCATAGAAAAAACATTCTTTCCATTACAAAAGTTTAAGAGTTTTATTCATCTACCCTTCTTTCATGAAGTATTATCGCGAACCTTTTCATTTGTTTTTTTTATGTGTTCCACCCGCATCGTATTTATATAATATTTATTTTGGGCAGGGGTGAAGTAAAACTGGAGAATTGTTCTTACTCATTCGCTATCAAACATCCACATAGATGGCTCTAACAAAGTCGTTTCTGTGTCTTGTCTTTATAAGGAGGATTGTTCTGCACCGAGGGCCCAGTATGCATTTGTTTGCCTCTGTTTTCCTAGTATTTCGCTACCTCCAACCCACCTGCGAGGCAGCAGTTGTTTCTTCTTCTTCTTCTTCTTCTGCGTACACAGTCAGACAGTAACCATTATTTTCTCGAAAAAAGCGGCGGTCATCCTGAGACTCTCGCCACTACCATAGATCTTGTCTTGCAGTTCCACTGGCAATGGCCACATCTGCTCTCTCTGATCCTCGTATGTCGGGCAGTTCTGCAGCAGATGTTCAGTGGTCATTTTACCAGTACCGCACGGGCATTCGTCGGTACACCCTATCTTCAATTTGTTGAAGAGGTGGTACCTCAGTCTGTTGTGGCCAGTGCGAAGTCTGAAGACAACGACCTGCTCTCTTCGGTTCAACTGGTAATAGGCATCGTTTTTGGTGTAACCAGTATGTTCGGTTTCCCATTTGGACATGTACCTGGCTTTGATAAGCCGTTTTGACTCTTCGTACGTCATACTGGTATCTATTTGTGGTAGCCTTGCACCTTCTTTTGCCAGTCTGTCTGCCTCCTCGTTGCCTTGGATGTTGCAGTGTGACGGAACCCACTGTACCACTACCCTTTTTGGTGCGGACTGTTGGCACAGTTTGCAGAGTGCTGCTCTTAAGTCATTAAGCTCAGTGTTTTTCTGGCTTTTTAGCGCTCAGCAGTTGTTTGATGTCAAAGATGTCACTCCTAGAAAAGTTGTCCTACTAGGCTATTGAGTCTTACTGACTCGACTTAAATTGGAGATTAATGGTGACTTAAAAGCACAAATGAATAGTTCAAATGACACTACCGACGCATAAGTGTAAGTTTTATGTAAGTAAGTAGCCCCTTTTAGGCAAGACTCACTACAAGATGATGCGCCCTTGAAGTTTTAACTCTCTAGTTTTTAGTTTTTCCTTTTCGTTACGGCGTTGTATCGCATTGCCGTGTTGCATAACCTGTTTTTCCGTTCATACTAAAGTGACTTTTCAGAGTAAACCGCCACTTGGATAGGTCTGCAGCTTCGTTTTTTTACCCGTTTACACATGTCCTTAAACCTAAGCTCTGGTCTGTCGACTGTTAGTTGTTGTTTGTGTTGGTATCAGCCAGATGGTCCTAGAGAATATCTTTGAGGATGGCACCATTGTCCATGCGGCAAACATGACCACCCCATCGCAGTTTTCGCTGCTTTCGTTGTGATGTAAGAATAGACAAAGTTAAAATGTCACAGAAACAAACTAGTTCATTCAGAAAAATGAAACACTAAAGAAAACACATGCACCGTCCAGCAATCATCAGTACAGTCTTACTGGAGAGGAGACTAGCGTCTGGTCAGGTGAAACATGTTGGTCAGACTATGTTAGTCAAGGTACGGTGAAACATGCTGATCAGACTATGTTAATCAGGGTCAGGCGAAACATGTTGATCAGACTATGTTAGTCAGGGTACGGTGAAACATACTGATCAGACTATGTTAATCAGGGTCAGGCGAAATATGTTGATCCGACTATGTTAGTCAGGGTACGGTGAAACATACTGATCAGACTATGTTAATCAGGGTCAGGCGAAATATGTTGATCAGACTATGTTAGTCAGGGTACGGTGAAACATACTGATCAGACTATGTTAATCAGGGTCAGGCGAAATATGTTGATCAGACTATGTTAGTCAGGGTACGGTAAAACATACTGATCAGACTATGTTAATCACGGTCAGGCGAAATATGTTGATCAGACTATGTTAGTCAGGGTACGGTCAAACATACTGATCAGACTATGTTAGTCAGGGTACGGTGAAACATACTGATCAGACTATGTTAATCAGGGTCAGGTGAAATATGTTGATCAGACTATGTTAGTCAGGGTACGGTGAAACATACTGATCAGACTATGTTAATCAGGGTCAGGCGAAATATGTTGATCAGACTATGTTAGTCAGGGTACGGTGAAACATGTTAATCAGGGTCAGGCGAAATATGTTGATCAGACTATGTTAGTCAGGGTACGGTGAAACATACTGATCAGACTATGTTAATCAGGGTACGGTGAAACATACTGATCAGACTATGTTAATCAGGGTACGGTGAAATATGTTGATCAGACTATGTTAGTCAGGTTACGGTTAAACATACTGATCAGACTATGTTAATCAGGGTACGGTGAAACATACTAATCAGACTATGTTAATCAGGGTCAGGCGAAATATGTTGATCAGACTATGTTAGTCAGGGTACGGTGAAACATACTGATCAGACTATGTTAATCAGGGTCAGGCGAAATATGTTGATCAGACTATGTTAGTCAGGGTTAGGCGAAACATACTGATCAAGACCCCATCGCCCTTTCATGCAG
This sequence comes from Ariolimax columbianus, assembly GCA_036924085.1. Lineage (NCBI taxonomy): Eukaryota > Metazoa > Mollusca > Gastropoda > Stylommatophora > Arionidae > Ariolimax > Ariolimax columbianus. The sequence continues at coordinate 17,433,586 of JAVGWX010000005.1, read as the reverse complement.
TTCTCATGACAAGCTATTTGATCAATGTTGTTATTTGTATTATTATAATTTTTATTTTCTATTATTATACTGTGTAATGCGAATTTGTCATCTTTTTACGAAGAAGAGTACACAAATGACCTTAAAATGTCATTCTATTAATAGATAAACAGCGGGGTTGTTGTCTGAGTTGCCCTAGTATTCCTGTATTAAGGATAGTTTAAGCCAGAGACACGGGATGTCTTTGCTGGCAAATTCCCAGTCACAATCATTGTCTACCTTTGGAGGGAGCAAATTAGTTTAATAATGCTACACATGAACATGCCTGTCTTCTTCCTACTATTATTTTTATTACTACTATTATTATTTTTATTCATCTTCATCTTCTTCTTCTGTTCCCGAGTTTTTCCCTTTGGAGAATAATGGGGACTTACAAGCACAAGGCGCAGTTTTATGTATGAATAGTTCAAAGGACACTACCGACGAATAAGTGTAATTTTTATGTAAGTAAGTAGCCCCTTTTAGGCAAGACTCACTACAAGATGATGCGCCCTTGAAGTTTTAATTCATGCATCATAATTGTATGAGATTTTGTTTCTAGAGCTTTCTTGCTACTTAGAAGACAACTATACACGCAGGTTTTTAGAATGCGTGAAAGGTGAGGCATGCATGACTTGGAGAGTCTTCTATCCCAGACGGGTTATTATGTTTAGCTATACATAAAATGCTGTGTTTGGTAGTCTCACAGCAGACAATACTGTCAGGGATAAAGTTTTACAGATCTAATTGTACTACTCTAATTTTAATTAGGTGGGGTGTCCAGTTCCCTTCCTCGCTGCCTTTTCTTTCATAACAGCAAGACAAGTAGCCATTTACAGTTGGGCCAACTTAGTCGTGTTGATAACGGGGATCGAACCCGACACCTTATGCTACGAGAAACGAGACCACTACCATTCGGCTACTCTGACGATCTGTGCAATATACTCTTCACTGAACAAAGACTTGGCTCCTTCCTGTGTTATCCATACATTGAAGCAAACTCTACCGTACAGATCATACGTCTCCTGGAAGTCGATAACTTCACTGTACAGAACCTACGTCTCCTGGAAATAATTAACTTCCCCGTACAGAGCCTACGTCTCCTGGAAATAATTAACTTCCTCGTACAGAACCTACGTCTCCTGGAAATAATTAACTTCCCCGTACAGAACCTACGTCTCCTGGACATAATTAACTTCCCCGTACAGAACCTACGTCGCATAGAAGTCGATAACTTCACTGTAAAGAACCTACGTCTCCTGAAAGTCGACAACTTCCCCGTACAGATCCTACGTCTCCTGGAAATAATTAACTTCCCCCGTACAGATCCTACGTCTCCTGCAAGTAATTAACTTCCCCGTACAGATCCTATGTCTCCTGGAAATAATTAACTTCCCCGTACAGAACCTACGTCGCATAGAAGTCGATAACTTCACCGTACAGAACCTACGTCTTCTGAAAGTCAACAACTTCCCCATACAGACCCTACGTCTTCTGAAAGTCGACAACTTCACCTACCTAGGCAAGGCAGTACCCTCACCAGAGAGGCCAATATCGAATCTGAAACAAACAGCAGAATTGCAAAAGAGAGCTCTGCGTTTGGGAGCATACGTCTAGAACCGGCATCATTCACCAAGGTAAACGTGTATCGTGCTGCAGTATTAATCACTTTGCTGCATGCCTGCGAAACATGGACAACATATAGCAAACACGCAAGACAGTTGTTTAATGCTCCCAATGAGTAAGTTTACTCTTTTGTACGCCCTGAAAAGGGCGTCAAGTCGCGAGGCAGTAGCTTTCTTCACATCCCTAGCGTACTGATACAAGTAGACTGAGGTCATCCAGGCAGTTGTGTTATGCTTGGCTTTATCTGAGTGACGCTCATTACTACGGAGATCAGATCGATCCACATCTCGTCGGCCAGACTTGGTTGAAAACAGCCTGTTTCCAGGGAAGACGACATGAAAGAGAGATAGTGGTCTTGGTCAGTAAATTGTATCTGACCCTGACCCCCCGTCCTGGTCAGTATATTGTGCCTGACAGGAATATAGTCCCAGTTCCCCAGCCCAGGAAGGGACATCAATCTTGAGGCTTCTCAGAGACACTTTCAATGAGTCTCTGTAGCGTGTCTTCTGTTCCCCTTAAGGGCGACTCCCTGTTCTCGACTCACAGTATAGCAGTTGCTTGGGGATACGCTAATTGGACACCATGTCCCGTCCATTTTATCTGGGCGGGCTTTTTACAGAAACATATGGATGCTGAACAAATAAGGCCCTTTGTCCTACCACCCAACCATGATCACCCTAAACAGACAGCTCAAGTGAAAATAATGTAACTGTCTTGCGTAGGGAAGCTTAGATGCTAGTCCGGTCAGGGACAATATAATGACCAGGACGTTGCGTCAGTGTCAGGAACAATATACTGACCAGGACGTTGCGTCAGTGTCAGGCACAATATACTGACCAGGACGTCGCATCAGTGTCAGGCACAATGTACTGACCAAGACGTCGCGTCAGTGTCAGGCACAATATACTGACCAGGACGTCGCATCAGTGTCAGGCACAATGTACTGACCAAGACGTCGCGTCAGTGTCAGGCACAATATACTGACCAGGACGTCGCGTCAGTGTCAGGCACAATATACTGACCAGGACGTCGCGTCAGTGTCAGGCACAATATACTGATCAGGACGTCGCGTCAGTGTCAGGCACAATATACTGACCAAGGCCACTTCCTCTCTACTATGTATTGTTACCTGGAAACAGGAGGCAGTTTGGCTGACGAGACGTGGATCGATGTGATCCTCGTAGTAGTGAACGACACGCAGATGAAGCCAGACAAAGCACAACCGCCTAGATGACCACATCAGCACGCTCGGGATGTGTGGAAAACTACTATAATCCGCCACTTAATGCCCTTTTCAGAGCGCAGATAAGAGTTAACACACTCAGATTCAGTCTTTTCTGTGCTTTTTTAAACTTTCACACACAACACACTAGCTCACACACACACATCACAGAAAACCCAACCGACCCCGTGTACACACACCCACACACACTAATATATATATACATATATATATATATATATATATATATATATATATATATATATATATATATATATAGATATACACACACACATACACACATACACACTCACACGCGCGAGGGCATACAAGATTTAAACAACATAAAAACTACATTTCGCCCAACACACAAACACACCCATTAACCAACCCACACACACTCCCACTGAAGCTAAATGTAACTATACCAATATCGCCAGGAAAAAAAAACTACACTGCAACCTCTCAAGCATGTCGTCAAAAATGGTAATTAAAGAAAGTTGTGCATGGGGCTAGCAACGTCATCATATCAAACAAATGACTATACTTCGACCACTGTTAGAAGATTATTACTGTTAAAGTATTTCGACAAATGGTTTCTGAAAGTACCTACAACTAGCAATTAGTAGTCCTACCCCTTGTAGAGAGCTCAATGGACCAAGTAATATCAAATGTAGCAAAATGGATCCAGGTAATATCAAATGTAGCAAAATGGATCCAAGTAATATAAATTGTAGCAAAATGTATCCAGGTAATATCAAATGTAGCAAAATGGATCCAGGTAATATCAAATGTAGCAAAATGGATCCAGGTAATATCAAATGTAGCAAAATGGATCCAGGTAATATCAAATGTAGCAAAATGGATCCAAGTAATATAAATTGTAGCAAAATGTATCCAGGTAATATAAATTGTGGCAAAATGGATCCAGTAATATAAAATGCTGCAAAAAGGATCCAAGTAATATAATTTTAGCAAAATGGATCCGGTTAATATCATTGTAGCAAAATGGATTTAAGAAATATAAATGTAGCAAAATGGATCCAGGTAATATCAAATGACACAAAATGGATCTAGGTAGCACCATTGGAGCAAAATTGATCCAGGAAATATAAAATGTAGCAAAATACATCCAGGTAATATTTGTAGCAAAATACATTTAGGTAATATAAAATGTAGCAAAATAGATCAAGGTAATATCATTGTTGCAAAACAGACCCATGTAATATCAAATGTAGAACATTAGATCCAAGTAATATAAAATGATGTCAAATAGATTCAGGTAATACCATTGTAGCCAAACAGATGCAGGTAATGTCAAATGTAGCAAAATAGGTCAAAGTGATATAAAATTATGCAAAATAGATCCAAGTAATATCATTGTAGCAAAGTAGATCCAAGTAATGTAAAATGATACAGAATAGATCCAATGAATATTATTACAGCAAAATGGATAGAAGTAGTATCAAATGTAGCAAAAAGGATCCAGGTAATATCAAATGTAGCAAAATATATCCAAGTAATATCAAATGCAGCAAAATGATAGCAAGACGAGAAATGCATAAATGCTGTAGACAAAATAGACCAGAAATGGAAAGAGGAGCTACTCGGCAGATGCCTACCAGCCCAAAAGTGTGATATTTCACTTCAAATTGCTAGATATTTCAGGAAATAGGTATCTAGGGATCATCTATCATTTCCTACCTTTCATAAAACTAACAAATAATATTTTCTTCAGCTGGCCACGTGTTTCAATATTCTAGTCTTTAATGTTCAAATGCTGTAGCGAAGTCGCTGCTTACCTGCACTTTTTTTCTTCTTTTTTTTTTTTTAGTCTTAGCGTAGGATAATTACCTGTCTCGAGTTTTTGCATATTCAGTCAGTATCGGGGAACTTCATTCGCCTTTTTTTTTTAAAACTTGTGCCTTTCCAAAAATTATGTTGCTGGTAATGATCGCCTTGATAAAAATGTTGATGAAAGATTATAATATTGATGATTTGTGTTTGTAAAATTGTTGATGAAACAGATTTTAATATTGATGATTGTGTTGATGAAATTGTTGATGAAGGAGATTATAATATTAATGATGATTTTGTTGCTAAACTTGTTGAGGACTGAGATTATGAAGATGACCATGTTCCCGTTGATAAAATGTTTTACAATGTCGACAATAATAGTATTCATAAAATGTCTTATCATAGAGGTTTTAATGATAACCAAGACGTACAAATTTAGGATGGCTCACCAGTTAGTCGAACATTTCACCGGTCAACAAAGTCGAACTATGGACGTGTAATTTATGTTAACAAATTTAAACTAGGCACTAATTCACCTTTATTTCTACATTACAATGCGTACCAAACCCAAATATATGATTACGTACACAGTATTAGTCTACTTCTTCTTAAGAACACATGCACTACTGTCAGTGTGTGTGTTCTTAAACATCCATAGTAGTTTAAGCACTGAAGAACCATTTATCGATGACTTTGGTAAGTTTAAATTGTGGCAGTGCAGGTCCATTTAGATTCACCATCATAAACTAGCTCATGTACAATCTATTCGAACCGTAATATCATTAATAGTCCTGCGAGAGTCATGTTGTAGTAACGATTAAAACGTAATTAATGATTCAAAACTGATTTTTTTTTAACCCGTCAAGCAAAAATGTTTATTCGTCACAGACTAGCAGACGAGTGTTTTTTGTCAAACCCTGGCGATAACGATACGTGTCTTGATAATATTGTTGAGGATATGGATTATAATGATAGCTTAAATTGGGTCTCTTTCAGCGACATTTTCAGCTTGGGAAACAGCGAAAAGTCGTAGGAAGCCATGCCTAGAGCGTATGGAGCCTGGCGAACTATAGGAATGTTGTGTTTAACTAAGATAGTCGGAATCAAATGCGAAGACTGATTTGTTGCGTTGTCATGATGGAGTAGTAAAGTTCCTGTTGGCCATAGGTATGGCCGTATGCGTCGGACAGCATTACGAAGGCCAAACTTGATGTGTTCTTGATGGCATTTTCCTATGCTTTCCAGTTCTTCAATTTCCCCCCGTTGTTCTGTTCTCCATTTTTTCTGGTGCTATTTTACATTCTCAATCTAATTCATTCTTGATACGCTTGCTCTTACCAATGCCATGCTCTGTATTGCTGTTCTTTCATTTGCGTATTTCCTCTATTCTGTTCAGCATTTCAGTTGTTACCCATGGTTTCTTTTTGTTTTTTATGCTTGACACCCAGTGTTATCTCTGCTGCCTCTTTTATATTCGGCCTCTTTTACGGCCTCTTTTATATTCTGCCTCTGTTGATTTATATTTGTATATTTTCAGCGACATGTTTTTTCCCTAAAGCATCATTCACTGAGTTTTGGGATTTAATTGTGATTACCATGGCTTCTTCCATCTTAGTTGGCATTTCAAAATAAGCAAATTATGATCAGTATCAGCATCCACGCCAGAGTAAGGTATATATTTTCAACTTGGTTTCTATATCATGTTTTAACCATGATGTAATCTGTTTGATATATCCCCTGATTAGCAATGACATTTTCATGTTTGTTTCCTTATATTCGGGGCTATATTCTATGTGTTTGTTATTATGTAGCTTTCCTGGTGGGAGAAGTCTACTAGCCTTTTACCTCTGTCATTCCCAGTACCCAGCCCATTTTTCTCAACTATATCCCACTCAGAGCCCATGCCAACATTCCTAGTACCCAGCCTATTATTCTCAACTATATCCCGCTCAGAGCCCATGCCAACATTCCTAGTACCCAGCCCATTATTCTCAACTATATCTCGCTCAGAGCCTATGCCAACATCCCCAATACCCAGCCCATTATTCTCAACTATATCCCGCTCAGAGCCCATGCCAACATTCCCAGTACCCAGCCTATTATTCTCAACTATATCCCGCTCAGAGCCCATGCCAACATTCCTAGTACCCAGCCTATTATTCTCAACTATATCCAGCTCAGAGCCCATGCCAACATTCCTAGTACCCAGCCTATTATTCTCAACTATATCCCGCTCAGAGCCCATGCCAACATTCCTAGTACCCAGCCTATTATTCTCAACTTTATCCCGCTCAGAACCCATGCCAACATTCCTAGTACCCAGCCCATTATTCTCAACTATATCCCGCTCAGAGCCCATGCCAACAATGGTATTCCAACCTCCAATTATCACGACATTATCTATAGCCCATGTTGTCCTCAGCATTTCCTCTAGAGTACCATACATCTCTTCTATCTCATCTTAATCTGAAGTGGGCATGTATGTATGTACGAGCTGGTATTATGACTGTGTCTACCCGATGAGAAGCCATTCTCAATTACATTAATCTTTGGTTATTTATGGTCACCTCTCTCAGCGCAGCTGTTGACTTTCTATCCAATATGCCGGCTGCTCCTTGTCCCTTGACACATCCTGAGTATATTATATTATATATTCCACATCTTCTCTCCAACGTGTCTCACTCAATTCAGGTCTGTGGTACTGGAGTTTTATGTTACCATTTTGTGTATTCCACATCTTCTCTCCAACGTGTCTCCCTCAATTCAGGTCTGTGGTACTGGAGTTTTATGTTACCATTGTGTGTATTCCACATCTTCTCTCCAACGTGTCTCCCTCAATTCAGGTCTGTGGTACTGGAGTTTTATTTTACCGTTTTGTGTATTCCACATCTTCTCTCCAACGTGTCTCCCTCAATTCAGGTCTGTGGTACTGGAGTTTTATTTTACCATTTTGTGTATTCCCGCTGCTGAGGTCGATCAGGGGGATCTATAGAGGTAAGGAATAAAGGCTGCTCGCTCCTGAATTCGCCACACAGCAAACAGGCTAGATTTTCTTCTAGTCCCCTAACAAAATACTTATACCTCACCAAGGTTTTGAATCCGTTCCCATTAGTCAGAAGACTGCTAATCAAACAGTTCGGCGTCCTCACCTGATTACCTATAAGAATGTAATACTGTAATCCTGGTATTTATTCAGGCCCATCTAGTGCACTATGCCAGATAGCCAAATATCGTCTGAACTTATGTCTTCCAAAGAATTCTCACCGGAAAATGGATGTTTCGTTGCATCTCGTCAACGAGGTGGGGATCGATACTGTGATTATCATAGTGGTGAGCTTATTGAGTTACCAAATACAGCACTACAACCAGGAGGACCCCAATCAAGCTTTCCAAGCTCACATATTGTATGTGAGGAAAGCCACTGTAACCCGCCACCAAAGATAGTCATCAAGAGTACCTAAATCAAGTATGAGCAGCAATAGCAACAACAACTATCTTTTTCATTGGAGGACCAAGATCCTGTCGCAGGCCATCCCTCCATCTCATTGGTTATTGTTTGCGAATGCCCACAATGAGTAGGTTCCTCTTTAGTGCGCCCTGAATAGGGCCTTAAGTGACGGGTTGTAGTAACTTTCCTCACATCCCCAGCGTGCTGATGAAGGTGGACCGAATCCTCCAGGCGGTTTTGCTATGCGTGTCTTCATCTGCGTGTCACTCACTACTACGGGGATCCCGTCGATACCTCACCTCGTTAGCCAGGCTGCCATAAAAACAGTCCATTTCCGGGGAAGGCTACTAGGAAGCCGAGGTGAGGGTCTTGGACAGTATATTTTACCTGACCTTGACTAACATGTCAGACCAGTATATTTTACCTGACCCTGACTAACATGTCTGACCAGTATATTTTACCTGACCCTGACTAACATGTCTGACCAGTATATTTTACCTGACCCTGACTAACATGTCTAACCAGTATATTTTACCTGACCCTGACTAACACGTCTGACCAGTATATTTTACCTGACCCTGACTAACACGTCTGACCAGTATATTTTACCCGACCATACGTTAGCTTTCCTCCCCATCTCATTGTTAGACTTCCGGATCGATGATTAAAGATGTAGAGCCACTATGGCGTCATCTCACGTGTCCATCTTTTTGTTTCGCTAGAATGTACTATATAATTCTAAAATCTCTTTCTCGCTCCCACCCGCCCCGCCCTGCCCACACCCTTTAAACAATCTCTAAATCTGTGTTGTGAAAGGAGCTTGCTCGGTGCTTATCCGCCAGGAACCAACGATACAGCAAGTCATATGTTGGGAGGGGTCTCCGTGCGAGAACACCGGTATTCCGTCTTTTGATTGAGCTTGCAGTGGGTCGAATGTGTGTTTATTTTCTGGCAAGAGTGCACTCAGAATGTGCACCGTGTGAAGGGAATAGTGGTTAGCTGGCTGTTTTGGGTGTTTGTGGTTATATGAGGAGGGAAGGGTGAAAGGAGCTGGCGAATATGGTGGCAACACAGGAAATGGAGAAGGTGGCGGAGTTATAAGTGGGCGTGATTTAAGAGGAGGAGGATGAATATGAGTAAGCAAAGGCGGGAAAGAGGGAAGTGGCAGCGAGTACAGTAGGAGGTTGCGAGACGTGAGTGAGTAAAAGGGGAGGTAGATTGTGAATTAACGTTAGTAGAACGGGGATTGGGTAAAAGGGGAGGTAAATTGTGAATTAACGTTAGTAGAACGGGGATTGGGTAAAAGGGAAGGTAGATTGTGAATTAACGTTAGTAGAACGGGGATTGGATAAAAGGAAGGTAGATTGTGAATTAACGTTAGTAGAATGGGGATTGAGTAAATGGGAAGGTAGATTGTGAATTAACGTTAGTGCAACGTGGGTTGGGTAAAAGGGAAGGTAGATTGTGAATTAACGTTAGTAGAACGGGGATTGAGTAAATGGGAAGGTAGATTGTGAATTAACGTTAGTGCAACGGGGATTGGGTAAAAGGGAAGGTAGATTGTGAATTAACGTTAGTGCAACGGGGATTGGGTAAAAGGGAAGGTAGATTGTGAATTAACGTTAGTAGAACGGGAATTGGGTAAAAGGGAAGGTAGATTGTGAATTAACGTTAGTGCAACGTGGGTTGGGTAAAAGGAAGGTAGATTGTGAATTAACGTTAGTAGAATGGGGATTGAGTAAATGGGAAGGTAGATTGTGAATTAACGTTAGTGCAACGTGGGTTGGGTAAAAGGGAAGGTAGATTGTGAATTAACGTTAGTAGAACGGGGATTGAGTAAATGGGAAGGTAGATTGTGAATTAACGTTAGTGCAACGGGGATTGGGTAAAAGGGAAGGTAGATTGTGAATTAACGTTAGTGCAACGAGGATTGGGTAAAAGGGAAGGTACATTGTGAATTAACGTTAGTGCAACGTGGGTTGGGTAAAAGGGAAGGTAGATTGTGAATTAACGTTAGTGCAACGTGGGTTGAGTAAAAGGGAAGGTAGATTGTGAATTAACGTTAGTGCAACGGGGATTGGGTAAATGGGAAGGTAGATTGTGAATTAACGTTAGTAGAACGGGGATTGGGTAAAAGGGAAGGTAGATTGTGAATTTACGTTAGTGCAACGTGGATTGGGTAAAAGGGAAGGTAGATTGTGAATTAACGTTAGTAGAACGGGGATTGGGTAAAAGGGAAGGTAGATTGTGAATTAACGTTAGTAAAACGGGGATTGGGTAAAAGGGAAGGTAGATTGTGAATTAACGTTAGTAGAACGGGGATTGAGTAAATGGGAAGGTAGATTGTGAATTAACGTTAGTGCAACGGGGATTGGGTAAAAGGGAAGGTAGATTGTGAATTAACGTTAGTGCAACGGGGATTGGGTAAAAGGGAAGGTAGATTGTGAATTAACGTTAGTGCAACGGGGATTGGGTAAAAGGGAAGGTAGATTGTGAATTAACGTTAGTAGAACGGGAATTGGGTAAAAGGGAAGATAGATTGTGAATTAACGTTAGTAGAACGGGGATTGAGTAAAAGGGAAGGTACATCATAAAGAAATAGGAGATTGATAAAACATGGATTGGAGTAAAAATGTATGTAGATTTGTAAAGAAACAGAGGACTGATTATACATGTAGTGGAGTAGAAGGGAAGGAGATGGTCCAGTCAAATGTAATACCGAGCGTCGTAGTGAAACGTGTAGGAAAACATGAATGGTCAATAAGCAATTGTATCGTGAATAAAAATAACAAAACCGTTGTCTCTTACAACAGAACAATAAACAAAACACGCTTTTTAAAGTCAACATCAACATAGTGAACCGATGTCATGGTACAGGACGAATGAATGACCACGGAGCGGACGAAATAGAGGGTGTTTCACTCGAGAAAGACGCCATCAGGCGTGATGATCAATATTATAGCCCATCTTTTAATTCTTGAACAAGATTTGAAGCAATGTCCTACAAAACTGCATGTCATATCCAAATGATTTTGTGCATGCAGTCTTAGAATATCCATGACTCTAAACCTTTGATATTATTTAGTCCATAGACGTTAAGAATTTTGCACATCGTCGAACTCCTTTGATCTTTCAGGACTATTGCATAGAAATGGAATTACATTTAAGATTTTACAGTACGCAACTTAATTTCTCATCGTATATTGTTCATAGGCGTGTCTCCTTAATGGCTTGATAGATCAATTGATTATTTGTGTTGCCCTTTATTCATAAGCGTAAAAATGGCACCAATATGCAACAGTTAGTATATCCCTTCAATCACCATTAAACCCCAAGGCTGTATCAACTGCGCAGCTAATTTAATGCTGCTTAAAGCGATTGCATATGAAAATGTCTTTGTTGTCATTGTATGTACACTTGATTGGTTTGATAAACAAACGCTTATTCATCCAAGTCTGCTAATCAGTATGTCCACAAAAGATTATATTAATATATTCATCTTTCCGAATCTGTCGATTCAAAGAGGTTTATAATTGTTACTGGCTGGGCAAATTGCAATTCATCTCGTTGCTAGTACTGTTCTTTTTCCCACAGCACATGTTCAACACACTTCTTCTAGAACTGAATGTCTATTTTTGAAAAGTGCTCACGTGTCAGCACTTCGACATCATAAATTGTCTATGTCCTCTTCTGTTCGGCAACTTGTCCTTTGACTTAAGCCCACACAACCTTTTTATAGTTTAGATGCGCGTGATATACAGGTAGTCGCAGATAAGTGTGACCGTACTCGTCAAATTTAACTTTTTCGTTATCTAGCCATGTCACAATTTAAGATTTTGTGTTTGGTGCAGTTGGTACTGTATTCCTCTGATACTGCATTGTGATAGGATGCATTTTCCATTACTAGGCATGACAGTCTATCCAGAATTTGAAGCAAATCCTTCGTCATCCAGTGCCTGAAAATGTGTCCATTCATTTAAGTGTGGTAGTCTCTTCCGTCGGTACTTTTTGATTAGAAAATAAGTTCAGCTCTCAAGGAAACGTCCATTTTCACTGCTTCCGGTATACGTTACTATAATGCGTTGCTCTTTGCTGCTTGAAATAAGTCTTTTCTGTTCCTCGTCAACTGATTATCATTCTTTACCATGGGTGTGATGAGCATTGACCCAGGATTCGTCCTAGTATACAATATCATAGCCTTGCCTATGCCGTTCACTTATCTGTCTCAGGTATTTGCTTTTGGCGACAATCAAATGTGGCTTTTGGGATCAAGATGCTGAGCAGCGCATGAGCTGCAGTGGTCAGCGACCCATAGCTGACTGCTAGCGTCAGGGTCAACGAGCCAAAGCTGCCAAGACCCTTCTACACCTCCAAGCAGTGATCCTGGATAACAGGCTGCAGCAGGGCAGACTGGCTAAGGAGAAGGGATCGAAGAGGGAATGCTAACCCGGTACTCAAAAAATACTTGCTGAAGTCGGATGTGCTGGACCGAAAGGTGCAAATATCGCAGTCAATCTGTAAACTACAACACAACGCATTCCGTTCTCTTGACTACATTCTGCTACTTAAATTAAGCCCTTTCAGGGCTTGGTAGCGGGAGATTGAGAATGAACGAAGCAAAGCCAAGCCAAATGTGGCTTTTCACATTTAATATTCCTGCCGCCTGAAGTTTTCCTGAATGTAAAGCCGGTGGCTCTTACAATTTTACAAAAAGTACTTATGGAAATTTCATACTGCAGTCTGATTGCAATGTTAATTTTAGATTCCGGAGAGTAACAAGTTGATTTTTCGTCAACAGTTTCAAAATCTCCCGTTTAATGACATTTCTGTCGAAATCGTAAACTTTCCTGTTCCTACCTTGCTTGATATATATATTTTTTTTAGCTCGCCTTTTTTCTCTATTCCACAAGGCGGTGCCCGTTGCATTATATTTTTATTTTTTGCGCCTGTCAGCTTAGTGCATTCAACTTCGGCGTGCATTTTATGTAAGGGTCTGCTTCCTCCTGCATTTTCTAAGGGTTTGCTTCCCCGGGGTAACTGCCGGTTATGTAATGAGGAGTGAACCCAGCACCTTCAGTTGTGAGCCGTGTCACTTAACCACTTGCCGACGCCGTCCCCTTAAACCTTGCTTGATATGAGTGCACTCTGAGTCCTGCCCTATACAACGGTAAAAGGATAATCAACCCAGACTGAGCGCCAATTACGTTTCGTTTCCCTTGGTCATGAATATCGCAAAATAAATGACCCATCTTAGATTCCCTACGGAAAAACTGGTATAGTAAAACGGTAACCTTCTGCATTGTTATAAATGTACACTTCAAACTCATTTTGAAATTGATATCAATGTAAGTTTTGTAACAGCAACCATATGCTCCCAATAACAACCCAACAAACTATAATGTCGGGATGCACCTGTAACTGAATGACCGTTTCGCATGAATGACCTTGGTTGTTTTCCCGCACACAACAAAGTGTCTAATTTGTGCACGAGATAATCAGGAATTTGTTTGTAACTGAGATTATTTGAATTATTTTGTTTGATTAAAAGTAAGATGGCCGCGCTTTAGTGGCTGCGCTCTAGACGAGCTCCGGTGTTTGTGTCGAGTTCTTCGATGTTTGGTGGTTCCTGCTCGGATTATATTTCACAACTCCTTCACAAGTGGTATCAAGAACTTTATTATGTGGAATTGATGTGCTTTCGATCGGTTGCCTGTTTGCTATGCTACATTTCGCTTTAGGAAGCCTGGCTCAAGCCGTAGGAAATGACAAGAGTTCAACGTTCCGCTTAAATGCACACCAGAATTCAGTCCAGGTTATCACTACTCAAAGATCCTTTTGCTCGGACTGAAGCCGCCTTCCTCCTGCCCACACCTCTCTCATCTGGAGGTTACACGATACCTCTCCCAACCTCGTATTTTCAGCACAGCAAGGGTCATGCTGACCAACAGGTGGACACAATAACCAGAAGCCTCGGCGGCGGGACACGTAATAAAAACAGAGAGTTTGACACGGACAGACTAGGAAAGCTTGACACAAACATTGGCCTAACACACTCCTCGCGGCCCTCATCCCAACTCTGCGGAATACACGGCTCCACCTGGGGAGTCTGTAGGGATTTCGATCGACACGCTACGCATGAACACAGCCCCAGCAGTTGGACATGGTAGTGGTCGATCGAGCAAACGGACCTTTGACGCTTACACGAACATTATTATTATTTGAATGTCAAAATATCTATTTTTAAAACGGCACAAACTGTGTACGGTAAATATGTTAAAATTATGTCCAATTCAGTGAGGTTGCTTTTTATATAGCCTAATGAATAAATTTGTCAAAATTCATCACATTTCTTAGAGAGAAAAAAAATATTTACTCTGCGTCATGGATATTCTAAGGCTGCATGCAAATTCCTATTTTGATATGACATGCAGCTGTGTAGAATATTGCTTCGGATCTTGTTTATGAATTAAAAGACGGACTATAGTAATTACGTACATCGTGAGTTTCTGGTCTTTTGTTCCACGAAGAATAAATCAAGAAGATGAAGCCTTGGTCTGTGAATTGTTGTAGTTGTTAAATGGCCGCAGTGAGTATGTTTACTATTGTGTGCGCCTTGGTGGGTTGCAGTAGCTTTCCTCACACCCCGAGTGTACTGATGAAGGTGGACCGTGGTCCTACAGGCGGTTGTGCTATCGGGGGATTCATTTGCTTCTCGTTCACTGCGACTGGGATAACGCCCCATCCCCTTCTAACAGGACCTCGCTAGCCAGGCTACTATGAAAATAACCTGTTTCCAGGGAGAACTACGAGGAAGTAAGGTGGGGGGTCGGTCAGTATGTTTTACCTGACCCTATCTAACATGTCTGATCAGTACATTTTACCTGACCCTGTCTAACATGTCTGATCAGTATGTTTTACCTGACCCTGACTAACATGTCCGATCAGTATGTTTTACCTGGCCTTGTCTAACATGTCCGATCAGTATATTTTACCTGACCCTGACTAACATGTCCGATCAGTATGTTTTACCTGACCCTGACTAATATGTCCGATCAGTATGTTTTACTTGCCCTTGTCTAACGTGTCTCATCAGTATATTTTACCTGACCCTGACTAACATGTATCATCAGTATGTTTTACCTGACCCTGTCTAACATGTCTCATCAGTATGTTTTACCTGACTCTGTCTAACATGTCTGATCAGTATGTTTTACGTGACCCTATCTAATATGTCTGATCAGTATATTTTACCCGACCCTGTCTAACATGTATGATCAGCATGTTTTGCCTGACCAGATGTTAGTCTTCTCTTCCCTTGCTATTTAGCAAACTGTAACATGACCACAGACTGATAGTAAATTACGTAAGATTGACATACAACTGAATACAGTGGACCTGCGCATGTAGTGGGTAAAACGTAAAAGTATGCCCTGTGCAGAACGTCGCTTCTGATAACTGCCAACCTATGTGGCTGTTTAAGGTTCTTGGCAAGCATACATTATGGTAGGTTGCCATTACTTTCAGTACGTGAAGCAGCGGGAAAAAAAACCCTGTCTGCCAAACTGGACATGAGCGTGATTCGGACCGGGTGCGTTGGGATTGTGAAACGGACGCTTCATCCTTAGGTCACGCAGCATCCATGCATGCAGTGAGACAAAACGTCAATGGGAAATGATTTTGCACAAGACGTCGAGTCCTTAATTTATCTTGTTTGCAATTTTGACAAGTTTGATGGTTCGCAAAGCTATATTGACTTATTAGTTTTAAAAAAAAGCGAGGAGATATTTTTTTTTACGTTTTGCAAGTGTCTTTATGACGATTTCGAATATTTGGTTATAATACCAAAGTGATGTCTTTCAACGCTTATGCTGACAGAGTTGCTCATTCTGCTGTGCGGAATATAACCGCTGAGGCTTCGAGAAAGCGTACTTCTCGGGGGGTGGGGAGAGGGGGGGTTGGGGGGGGGGTGTGCTCAGTGGTTTCGAGGTAGAGTGCCGGAGATTACATGTTGGCATCAAGGTGGAGACCGGGACCACATCTTCGGGTTTAAAACTCCCTTTATCTCTGGGTAGAGAGATCGGACTCTCGTGTTCAGTGTCGAGTCCATTAGAAATTCCTTGACAGTTGGAAATCGACAAGAGTAGGCTTAAGGGTCGCTGCCCGGACAAAATGTTCAAATTAAAAATCTAGCCAAATTATTTATACCCTTCCCCAGGTTGTTTGGTGGGAGCAGCTATAAATGGCGCCTAACTGGCTGGGGGTCTACTGAGCTCTAGTGTTTGAGTCTATTAAGATGGACTCGAACATCGGTAAAAATCACCCTCAAAGAAAGACATGACTTGATACTCAATCACATCTCACAGCACAACTCTGTCGCTATCTTTGCTGGTAATGGACACCATGTATAATCTCTCCAAGGAAAACGGGCAGACTGTAATGTCTTTTCTAACAACCATGCAGTAGTTTTTCTTCTTTTTCTTCTTCTTCGACGTTCATCCTGCAAAGTACTTTGTGAAATTGTAGTTTACAGTGAGACTGTGATATCTGCGCCTATAGGCCCAACACATCAAGTTGCAGTTTACTTTTAGAAATACCTCGTTTTAGCAGGAAGAAGAAGAAGTAAAAGAAGAAACAGATGAGAAGCAGAAGAAAAAGAAGACGAAAAGCAGCAGAAGTGAAAGAAGAAGAAAACGAAGAAGAAGAAGACGACGACGACTCAGAAGAAGAAGAAGGTAAGAAGAAGACTAACAACAACAGCAACAAGCAGAACAGGAAGAAAAAGAAGACGAGAAGCAGAACAGGAAGAAAAAGAAGATGAGGATGATGAATGAGGAACGAAGGAAATAATAATAAGCTGAAGAAGAAGAACACGAACAAGCAGAACTGGAGGAAGAAAAAGAAGAAGAACAAGAATAGGCAGAAGAAGAAAAATCAGAAGAAAAATCAGAAGAAAAATCAGAAGAAGAAGAAGGGAAGAAGAAGAAGAGAAGAAGAAGAAGAAAGGAGGAAGAAGAAGAAGAGAAAGAAGAAAAATGGAAGAAGAAGGAAGAAGAAAAAGAGGATGTTGAAGGTGGAAAGAAGGGGAAAATATTAACTTGAAGAACAAGAACAGGAGGAAAAAGAAGAAGAAGAAAAAGAAAAAGAAGAAGAATGGTAGGAGATAAGTGCCTGTAGAAAGGGTCACCTTGTTGGGTATTTCCCTAAGCCTCTTGACAGATTGTCCAACTCAGACCAGAACAAGCACTCTTAGTGTCCCCGTCCCTCTCTCTCTCTCTCTCTCTCTCGCAGACGCTATCCCAGACCGTAAGTAAATATTGGACTTAATGGGCCCTAGTTGAAAGCTTGCTCCTCGCCTGGATAGACAGGTAACACTCGTCCAGAGGTCGGGTATATGTGGACGGACGAGTATAGTTCAGGGCGTTCGTCAGGACGACACTGTCCAGAAAGACCACTGGACAATACACCGTGTGACGGTGTGTGTAATGGGGTGCTACGATCCGAATGATACCTTGGTGTAGTTCATTCAATTCGGAACATGTAGGACTTCTGAACACATATAATTCCAATTGTAAAACTCCCCGTGGCAAGTTCTGGTGCATTTGAAAAAGTTGTTATTGAGAAACTTTTAAATATAAATATGACAGTTATTGAAGCCAGGATATCGGCTCTGTAGTTATTGTGAAATGCTATTATCTGGAATTATAGTTACGATGAGAGAATCAGAAAAACCGACCTACAATTAGTACAATGTCTAGAAAAGAGACAAATTCTATGTGATTTAATACAGGTTAATAAGATAATTAAAGGAAATGATAAATAATACTATAAGAAGTTTGTTTTCAAAGTACAACCGCTTACAAGAACAAGAGGTCATAGCTACAAATTAATTAAAGAAAGGTGAAGATTAGATATTAGAAAATACATTTTTAATCAGAAAATGGTGAATGTTTGGCTTTGAATGCATTGCCACGGGAAATAATGGAGGCAGGGTCAATTAATGCATTCAGAAATAAATTGGGTGCGCAACATTATTAGATCAAGTGAAGTAAAAGAAGCTGGTTGTATACAGACTCTGCAGAGTCTTCTAAACTAGTATAAAGGCGTTGTTTAAGTTAAGTTTAAAATATTTTTAAGCCATTATTTCGGCTCCATGGAGTGAATCGGTTATAAGAACAGTTTCACTGAATCCACTATAACACGTTAGGTGCTCATGGAGCTAGCAGCCTCATTGTGTAAAATCATTGCTATCAAAATGCCGCTGTAATTACTCAGATACAGACTTCCTGTAAACGGGCACGCTGTCCTGGGAGCGAAACGGCCACAAATGAATCGATCATGTACGAGAATTAAAAGTAAAGTAAAAGCTAAAGGAAGTTTCGACAATGCTGTTCGGGATGACATGTTAGAGATTTCTTTGTACTAGGCCACATCTAAGTCGACTGGAGCCTGCCTGGTAACGCGAGTTCTTTCACTTCGTCTGTCGTCCTAAAGAGAGGCTTTTATTGTGGTTTACATCGAGGCTACGATATCTGCGCCTTTTGGCCTGCTCATCCGGTTATGCTCGGCATTTTTAGGACCGGGTTTGCCTTACCTCAGTAACACCTATTCTATTAGTCAGACTACACTAGTGCAACCTGTTTCCAGGGCCAGCACTTCTAGCCAGAATTGTGTAAGCTGTGCTTCACTGACCCTGATGCGAGCAGTCAGCTATGAGTCGATGGCTGCTGTCAGCTCATTCCCTGTGCTGGATCTTCGGAGTTGAACCCCCATACCTTTGCCTACAAATAATATTGCTCTACCCCTACACTAATCAACACTCTGTATAGACTCGTCCTAATATGATACCATTTATGCAGGTACTGTGTACGGTGGGAGAGGGCGGAATGAGGTGGGGGCGGGGGGAGGGGGAGAGATTTGTTTTCTTGACTATAGCAACTTTTACTCTAACCCACATGTGAGCTGTATACACACTCATTGAATACAGTTGACCAAAATCTCTTTAAATCCTCGGCGCTCAACGATGTTAGGAATTAGCGTCTTTCCTCCAGGACCATACAAATGGAACACTTTTAATGCACTTAACTACTAACAAACACGTACATACACCATTGCATAGCAATGGGTCGAAGGGCGAGAGTCTGGAGGTTGCTAGATCATATAAATTGGCTCTTTGGTATTGTCAGAAAGCTTGCGAGCTAAAATATCAGCTCTACGGCATTGTAAAAAAGTTTGCGAGCGAATATAGCAGCTCTACGACATTGTAAGAAAGCATGCCTTGCAATATTATTCAATATATATCGGCTTTATTTGGTGAATCATTTAAAGCTTTAACGAAAAACATCAAAATAAACAAGTGTCGTAACTATTCAAACTATTAGACAGTTTCTTACCTCAAATTCTGCTCCTATAACAGCTCCGAAGAAGCACATAGTCAGTACGAAGCATGGAAACATATTAGTCCGTCTCGGCATTATGTCATCAGAGATCTGAGCCTGATTCCTCAGGGCTCCAATCAACAGCGATGCCCTGAAGCTTAGCTCTGGATTCTATAACAGTTGAACTCACAACCAACCTCCAGAATACCACTGTCAGCCGGTTGCTGGACACTCGGACTTGTGTAATGTGAAATATAAATTGATTGACATCTAGTTCTTGTCTTGAAAACTGCTCATTGACAATTCGTAGTCCAAATCCAAGCGGTTGTAATTGGACGAACAAGCATTTGCTGTCCCGCTTTCAATTACACGCTAGACAGAGACACTACAGCCCACAAAGGTCAGAAATTTATATTTCGCGTTAAAGTACCTGCACTACTTCTGCTCCGCTAGTTCTGCGAGAGGAAAAAGAAAGAAAAACAGACAGCCGGCCGACACAAGAAAATATTAGAGCTCAGCAAAACCTCCACACGCGTCTGCTTCCAAACAAGACGGGCGTTGAGTTGCCAGGTTGTGCTGCCGTTTCGTGAATTGGTCTACTTTAACTATGGATGTTACATTTTATTTTTTGCGTCATTTCGAAATGTGGACTGCATGCTTATATATGTTAACGTTTTTATTTTATTTTGGAGAAGGTACGTCTTTTTCCACCATAGACAATAGTCCTTTTGACTATATGAGAACTCCTTAGCCATGGCAAAAATATTTGGCTACCATTCTAAAATAAGTAGCATATTCTTTACAGAACGTCGCTCTTACAGTTGCCAACCTATTTGGCTTTATAAGTTTCTTGGCAGGTGTGTAGTACTGGAGGTTGCCTTTGCTTTCCGTGGAGAAGAGGTTGTAGCAAGAAAAAAAAACTAAGTAAATGCCAAAATAGACACAACTGGACTGTGCATTGGGATTTTGAAACAGACGTTTCACTCCTAGGTCACGCTGCCTCCATCATAGGCTTTCACAGTATAAGCCTTAAAAATGCATTCAACAAATCCTTGAATAGCGAGCTATGAACATTTGCAGCATGTACTTCTCAATGTGTCATTCCAGTTTTTGACTACCTAGAGGTCAGAACTTTATATTGTTTCAGACTGCCCTGTTTTGTGAGAATTCGCTTTGCGACGATTCGCTCGTACGACAGTTTTCAAATCACATAATGTTTGGTTTGACAGAGCGTTATATCACATTACGTTTGGTTTGACAGAGCGTCATATCACATTATGTTTGGTTTGGCAGAGCGTCATATCAAATTGTGTTCGGTTTGACAGAGCGTTATATCAAATTGTGTTTGGTTCGACACACCGTCAAATCACATTATTCTTAGTTTGACAAATCGTCAAATCACATTATGTTCAGCACTCCAAGCACTGAATTCCAGGAAACTGTCATATCTACAAGCTCTACTGTCTCAACTGAGTAGCCAGCACAAGATTGTCTTGCAGTAGTTATCTGTTCATTGTGGAGTTACAGGAAGCGAGAGAGCAGACCGACTGGCAAAGAAGGGTTCTACAGACGTTCAACAAGATGTACCAGTTACATACCAACAGAAAATCAGGATGATCAAATCAATCAGAAAGCCACCATCAGTAACACAAGACGATTACCATAGGATTAACAGATAAGAACACACTGTTGTGTTGCGCCTTAGAACAGAACACAACCGACTCCACAACCACATGTACACAAAATTAAAGATTGACAAATCAGCTGCGTGTACATGCGGACAGGCATCCCAGACTACAGAGCACATACTACATAACTGTCCCGAATATAATATACAGAGACAATCCCACTGGCCCATAGAGACCACACTGATAGAGAAACTTTATGGACCTATATGTGAGCTACAAAAGGCAGTGAAGTTTGTACAAGAGACAACATTGCAGATATAGAAATTATATTTTCAGGCGAACGACAGAAAAACTGGTCGACCCAGCCGTAAATGCTTCTCTCTTTTCCCAGAAGTATGTGCTCAGATCTTTCGTTGCTGATAAGGCAGACGACAGAGCGCGAATTTTACAGTTCCCGGCGCGGTTCCGAAATTATTCCATGACTTTGTCAGGTACCAATTTACAGCTTTGGTCGACTGGGAGAAGCAGTCCTACCAGGAAAATAAACTCACGGCATGTCTAGTCTGAGCACGATTTGATTTGGACCTGGTACTATGGGATTATAAGTAAGGCTGGTAGCCCCTATACCACAGGCCTACGTGAAATAAAAACGGAATTTGAAACTCCACAATTTGTTGCATCTGTTCGGAAACTAAAATATTACATGTGTTGAGTATGCCTGTTATGAATTCCGAATCCCAATCTAGCAACTTCTTCTTCTTAGTTTCTTGACCAGTGACTGACAAAGCGGTCTGTGACCGTTATGCAAGATGTTGTCTGTTAAGGGCAGCAATAAATTCCTTCAACTTCACCCGGTCTGTAGCCAATCTTCGTACAGGGCTCCAGCTCGCTTCAGGATTTTCGTTTTGGCCTCTACGGTTCTTCACAAAGTTTTAGGTAAGCATCCCTTCGTCTTCTCTCTGGGGTATATGCCATGGCAGTTCTGATGATGGTCTCTGGTCCTTTTCTCAGGACATGGCCTGTCCAAATCCAGCTTCGACCGATGATGATGGCGTTTGTATCTTCTTGATTGGTCCAGGCAAGCAGCTATTGGTTGATGATGGTGATTGGTCATACATTTTATAATAATAATGTTCGTTTAAGCTAGACGGAGCCGCGTAGCGCAGTGGTTAGTGCGCTGGCTTCGCATCTGAGTGGTCCTGGGTTCATTCACCAGTTGAGGCGATAGTGTTTTTTTCAGACCGCAACGGCTCCTGGGTCGACCCAGCCTTAAATGGCTACCGGTTCAGTCCGGGAAGTAAAAGCGGCGAGGTAGAGAAGATGGTAACTGCCCTCATATAGCCGAGCCTTTGAAATGTGAGATCGCTGACACCTCACACCCCTACAGCAGTAATACTATGGATTACTTTACTTTACTTTTATTTAAGCTAGTGAGGGTTGCCGCGCCAGTCGGCCACATCCATGACCCACTTCCGTGGTGTAGTCCCAGGCATCTTCCATGGGGGAGATGGGGCTTGCTATCTGCTGGAGCCATGCTGTGCGGGGAGATCCTGTTCTGCGCCTCCAGCCAGTCGGCGGAAGTATTTTGGAACCTGAGGAAGGACATGTGTAGAATTTTGTGGGCCGGAGTTTCCTGTTCAGCCGTACGACAATACCGAACAAAGAGACTCGGCTACGGTCAGGTGTTTCTGAGATTGGGTGGATACCTGATTTAGCAGAAACCTCCAGGGTGCTGATGTTGTCATGCCGCTGGTTGCGAATTGTCATGTTTCTGTAATGTCAATGTTTTGTAGTCGTAAAACAGGACTGGGACCACGCATGACTGGTAGTTACGGATTTTTGTTTCAGGGAGGATCTTGCCGTTACTACACACGCTTCTGATGTCGTGCATAGCAATCTGATCTGCCTAGACATATCGGAACCTCTGCGCCAATCGGATGATATCATGTTGAAGAATTTCTATCATATCAGATAGAAGAATTCGCATGTGCCCTCCACAGTGCGACCTTGAGTTTCAATATCCTGGAGTGCTGTGACGGAAATACGGTTTTAAACTTTGACCTTGACCCAGGATATAGACATACCTAGGGAGAGCGTTTCGCTGTCTAGGATTTCCAGAGAGCACTGCGTCGCAGAGCTGCATGTGCCGAACAGAACAATGTTTCCCGCGTGAACCAGAACAGTGATGATTGACTGATCAATAGCGATAACATCTTCGTGCGCGCTGAGGCGGTCAATGGGCCAGTCGACGGCTCAGCAGAATAGGTCGGGGCAAGAATACATCCCTGCCTGACACCCAAAGTTGTGGGAAATCTGTCAGAGAGTACCACCGCGTCGTAATCTGGCATCGGTGTCCTTGTGTATACTTGATCAAATAACATCTTCGTGCGCGCTGAGGCGGTCAATGGGCCAGTCGACGGCTCAGCAGAATAGGTCGGGGCAAGAATACATCCCTGTCTGACACCCAAAGTTGTGGGAAATCTGTCAGAGAGTACCACCGCGTCGTAATCTGGCATCGGTGTCCTTGTGTATACTTGATCAAATAACATCTTCGTGCGCGCTGAGGCGGTCAAGGGACCAGTCGACGGCTCAGCAGAATAGGTCGGGGCAAGAATACATCCCTGTCTGACACCCAAAGTTGTGGGAAATCTGTCAGAGTGTACCACCGCGTCGAATTCTGGCATCGGTGTCCTTGTGTATACTTGATCAAGTTTAATTGGGGGACCGGGCTTATTCCTTGAAGTATCGGTTAGCATTGTAAACATCTCCCGATACTTTTTTGTCGCTAACCACCATTTGAACTGTCCCTAGCGACAAAGTGAATTCCTCTGCTAGCAAAGGTAAGCTCCGGCGACGGTCCACCCGAATTGCTGCATCAATTTTGGCGATGGCATCTTCTGACGCAACAATATGCGCATGGCCTGGTCTCGGAAGATCTTTCGTTAATTCACGTCCTTCTTTAAACATCGTTGTCCAGTTCTTCACCACTGTTGTCTTCCATATACTTTTGTCACCATACACTGCCTGCATTCTGAGATGAATGTCAACTGGTCGACATTCCTTCAGCTGTTAGAAACCGAATCAACGCTCGCTGATCAACTCTGGACGGATTACGTATCACACCCTCCATGTATGCATCGGTCTGCTGAGGAAACTATGAGTCAGAGGATTGTGAAATGTTGCATACTCGACGGTTGGTATGTACTGTTTACACCAGAAGTGACGTCATCATGAGCATCGTACGTATGTACACTTGGTGCAATTTGGTTCGGTTTCATTTGAACATGCCTATTTTGTTGGTGTTAAAACTATGAAAACGACAGCAGACTATTGGAATATCCGGAGAGTAAGACTAAATGATATATGTACCTTAAGTATGAAAATAACATTTGTAATTAAAACGCACACGGTAGGTCATATTTTACTAACACGCACACGGTAGGTCATATTTTACTAACACGCAAACGGTAGGTCATATTTTACTAAAACGCACACGGTAGGTCATATTTTACTAAAACGAATACGGTAGGTCTTAGTGAAACCAACAGGGTAGGTATTTTTTTCCACAAAAAAAACAGGGTATGTGTATTTGCACTACAACGACCAGGGTATGCCTTATTTTACTACAACAAACAGGGTATGCCTTATTTTACTACAACAAACATGGCATGCCTTATTTTACTACAACAAACAGTGTATGCCTTTTTTTACTACAACAAACAGGGTATGCCTTATTTCACTACAACATACAGGGTATGCTTTATTTTACTACAACAAACAGGGTAGGTCTTATTTTACTATAACAAACAGGGTATGTTTTATTTCACTATAACAAACAGGGTATGCTTTATTTTACTACAACAAACAGGGTAGGTCTTATTTTACTATAACGAACAGGGTATGCTTTATTTTACTACAACAAACAGGGTAATTTTACTATAACGAACAGGGTATGTTTTATTTCACTATAACAAACAGGGTATGCTTTATTTTACTACAACAAACAGGGTAGGTCTTGTTTTATTAAAATGAACACGGTAGGTCTTACTTTACTAAAAATGAACACTGTAGGTCTTATTTACTAAAATGATCAGGGTAGGTCTTATTTTACTAAAATGATCAGGGTAGGTCTGATTTACTAAAATGATCAGGGTAGGTCTGATTTACTAAAATGATCAGGGTAGGTCTGATTTACTAAAATGATCAGGGAAGGTCTGATTTACTAAAATGATCAGGGTAGGTCTGATTTACTAAAATGATCCGGGTAGGTCTGATTTACTAAAATGATCAGGGTAGGTCTGATTTACTAAAATGATCAGGGTAGGTCTGATTTACTAAAATGATCAGGGTAGGTCTGATTTACTAAAATGATCAGGGTAGGTCTGATTAACTAAAATGATCAGGGTAGGTCTGATTTACTAAAATGATCAGGGTAGGTCTGATTTACTAAAATGAACACGGTAGGTCTGATTTACCAAAATGATCAGGGCAGGTCTGATTTACTAAAATGATCAGGGCAGGTCTGATTTACTAAAATGATCAGGGTAGGTCTGATTTACTAAAATGATCAGGGTAGGTCTGATTTACTAAAAATGAACACGGTAGGTCTTATTTACTAAAATGATCAGGGTAGGTCTTATTTTACTAAAATGATCAGGATAGGTCTGATTTACTAAAAATGAACACGGTAGGTCTTATTTACTAAAATGATCAGGGTAGGTCTGATTTACTAAAATGATCAGGGTAGGTCTGATTTCATGACAAATGATAATCATACAAACGAATGTGATATGATGCAGGATAAAATGTCGATACTTTTTGTGGTCCTCCGTCAATTGGGCTGACAAATACGATACAGAAGGACACACAATATGATGTTGAATGTTCCTGGTGCCAGCCGGATAATGTTGGGGTAGGACGTGGATTCCTTCATATCCCAAAAATACAGTGGTAGCTATATAGACACACTTAGTGATATTGATAAGGATATCGCATTAGTTTATGACTGGCGTGAAGTACTTTCTTTGCATTGGGGAACTTATAGACATAGAAGGAAATTAGGTCATCAATCATTCTTCTTCGTCGTTGTCGTTCGTTTTCAATCGTCCGCTACCAAGCCCTGAACAAAGATTTGTAAGTAGCACAATGTTATGTGGAGAACGGAAAGCGTTGTGTAGTAGTTTACATCTTGTCTGCGATATGTGTACCTTTCAGTTCGACACGTCCGACTTGAGCAGGCATTTTTGGGGTACCGGGTTTGTCTTCCCTCCTCGATCCCTTCTCCTAAGTAGGTCTCCTCTGTTGCAGTCTGTTATTCAGGATCACCGCGTAGATGTTTTGAAGGGTCTTGGCAGCTCTGGTTCGTTGGCCCTGACACTAGCAGTCAGATTTGGGTCACTGACAGCTGCAGCTCATGTACTGCTCAGGATCTTGTTACCTAAGGTCATCAACGAAATTACCAATCTTTGATTCCAATTTCAACTAAGCCCCCATTGCGTGACTCTGTAACCTGTCCTACAACGAATGTTTCTATGAGGAACGTTCAAACTTTTACCAATAGGTGTCTACATCGATAACAGTTTTGAAATAGAATGATAAGGTTAGTAATAGGTATATATAGCGCAAAACTGAATAGGCTCGAACGGCGCTTGAGAAGATGTGAAGACCTGGCGTTCGGTTGGGCTACATTATGAAAGCTCACTGAAAGTATTACAAGAAAGTCCATGTTCTGCAATCAGCAGGGCAGAAGGCGCAGTAGATGTCCAAGTCATAAATGGAGATGGGAACTTGTGGTCAACTTGAAAGAAAGACGCCGTGGCTTGAACGATGGACGTAAGATTTGTAGGCGTGGCGAATATTTGTTAAAGACCTGATTTCAGAAATTTTTAATGATTTGGATTGATACTTATCACTGAACACTTAAAATATCACGAATACTGCATCTTTTTCTTCAATTATATTTAATGCAGGTCTAATAAGACCTACTTACCCTTCACTCTCTACATACGCTAATATAAATACAACCGCGCTGTACATGCATAATTTTAATTTTTTTTATTGTATGTTTTTGCCTCATTAGTTTCTACTGGCGGAGGCGCGCCTATTCCACCCTAGTCCATAGTCAACCTAGGCGATATTAAGACGATTAAACCGGTGCTTGGATGTATGTGTGCGTCTGTATGTACCAATGCTAGGTTTGTGCGCTCTCAGAAGCCAGCCCAACCAAAGTGCAATGGAAGGGTCTCACCCTGAGGGCGCGTGTGAAAGTTGTGCAAGAGGGTGACTGTAGGACAGAGTCAAATTAAACAGAGTGAGGCATGCATAATGCTGTGACTTGCGCTTAAATAGATTTAAGTGGAGTGTGCGCCTTTTGTCGGCCACACCTTATCATTCTGAACTACTCCACGGTCCAGTGGCAAGACATGGTCAAGGCGTCTGGAGATAGCATACGATGCAGATTTTACCTGAGAATTTGCCCCCAAATAGATTTAAGTAGGATGTACGCTTTTGTCGGCCTCACTTTCTCGTTCTGAACTACTACCTCGGTCCAGTGGCAAAACGTAGTCAACGCGTCTTGAGATAGACTAAGATGCAGATTTTACCTGAGAGCTTACACTTGGCACCTTTGCAGCGTATATGTAACCCGCAAGCAGAAGTGTAAATATAAATACAGTATCGACTAATTGCCTTTTATGTGAAGTTATTAAATAATAGTTGTGTATTGTTATCAACGATGACAGCCGACATCATCCTTGTCACGGCTGTTCATGGTGGATGTGGGTGCGCATGTGACTGAACAGGCTAATGCGGGCACGAAAACGTGTGTTGCATAACGGGCACATGAGGTTTGTAGGCGGTGATGTGTAAATTATTAGTATTTCTTCTTCTTCTTCTTCGTTCGTTCTCAATCTCCCACTACCAAACCCTGAAAGGGCAAGTAGCAGAATGTAGTCCAGAGAACGGCATACGTTGTGTTGTAGTTTACAGCTTGGCTGCGATATTTGCACCTTTCGGTCCAACACATCCGACTTCAGCAAGCATTTTTTGAGTACCGGGTTAGCATTCCCTCTTCGATCCCTTCTCCTTAGCCAGTCTGCCCTGCTGCAGCCTGTTATCCAGGATCACCGTGTGGAGGTGTATAAGGGTCTTGGCAGCTATGGTTCGCTGGCCCTGATGCTAGCAGTCAGTTATGGGTCGTTAACTACTGCAGCTCATGCGTTGCTCAGCATCTTGATCCCTATTAGTGTTTAAATAACATTAAAACGGTCAAATGCAGATTATAAACAGTTAAAGTGTTGGTATTACCGTGTAAGACAATAATAACAAGCGATACGAAGCGAACAATGTCCGAAAACATATTGTTGTTACAAAACGATTTGAAACTATGCAGACGGTGGCATCATGTCGGAAAGCGTATGGGTAAACGAAGCAGCGTACATACAGAATGTGGTGAAACACTTTTCCTGATCTTTGACTGGTGAGATCAGACACCCGTGTTCATTAGCGCGAACGTTAAAAATCCATTGGCACTTGGAAATCGAAAAGAGTAGGCTTAACGGCCGCTGGTCGGGCAAAATTCAAGTTAAAAATCTACTCAAATTATTCTAGGGATAATATCCCCCACAGAAAATATGTCGGAAAGAGGGAACTGTGTGGCTATAACATAATAATAATAATAATAGCTGTCCATCGTTGTCGATGAGGACCGCCGACATCATCCTTGTCACAGATTTCCCTATTTTGGGTGATTGCGCATGTGGCTGAACAGGCCAATGCGAGCACGAAAACATCTGCTACATATCGGGCACACGAGGTTTGTAGAAGGGGATGGTGTTCCCGCTGCTCGGGATTTCCGCGTCTCGCGTCTGTTCTGGGCTTTCACAACACGGTCGTCTTCACCGGCGGCTACACCCGATTTGACTGCGCTTCTCCAGTCAGATCTGTTTTTCGCAAGACATTCCCAGGTGTCGATGTTTATCTGGCAACTTTTCAGTGAGTCCTTCAGACCGTCTTTAAAACGTTTCGTTGGGCGCCCTCTCTCGCGCCATCCCTCTCTCAGCTCGCCGTAGAGAAGCTTCTTTGGGAGCCGCTCGTCTGACATACGGACGAGGTGTCCGGCCCATCCTAGTCGTGCTTTTTCTAGCAGTGCATGGATGCTGGGTATGTTAGTACTCGAGAGAACCTCGATGTCAGTGACACGATCTTGCCATTGGATGTGGAATATTCGCCTCAGACAACCTGTGTGGAAGTGGTTTAACCTCCTTGCATGTCCAGAGTATACAGTCCAGCTTTCGCAAGCGTATAGTAGGGTTGGAATGATGGTTGCACGGTAGACTTTGAGTTTGGTCTTGACGCTGATGCCACGACGTGCCCAGACCATCGAGCGCATTCTACCAAAGGCTGTGCTGGCCTTTGCTATTCTGCTTGCCACCTCATCGTTTAGGCTGACAGATCTCGACAGCGTGCTGCCCAGATATATGAATTTGTCTACGGTATTCAACGTCTGCCCGCTGACTGTAGTCTCTGGTTTTGTGTACGGCATGCCTGGTGCTGGTTGGTACATGACCTCTGTTTTTTTGGCATTTATGGTCAGGCCAAAATTTTCGCATGCGGCAGAGAACTGGTCCATTCCAACCTGCATGTTCAGTTCTGAGTTGCTCATTAGAGCGCAGTCGTCAGCAAATACAAGTTCCCTGATTAAGTCGCCAGCCACTTTGGTTTTGGCCTTCATTCTTCTGGGATTGAGTAATTTGCCATCTGTGCGGTACTTTATGGGTATTCCAAGCTCCAGTGATCTGAAAGCGTCTGTCATCGTGGCCGCGAACATCACGCTGAACAAAGTCGGGGCGAGTACACATCCTTGTTTTACTCCGTTTGATAACATAAGGTCTTGCTTATTGCTATAATTTACGCGACCGCCACCGCTAGTCCCCAAAACAGGCGATCGTATATTGCGGGGGCTACCAACCTAACGAATGATAATAGATATTTACCTGGCAAGTCACCAGCAGATTTTCACGTGCCAGAAAAAATATAAAACTAAGGTGTCTAACGACACAAGTGAACTAAAGGACATACAGACAGACAAATATACATACAGAAAGATAGATAGATAGATAGATAGATAGATAGATAGATAGATAGATAGATAGATAGATAGATAGATAGATAGACAGACAGACAGACAGACAGACAGATAGATAGATAGATAGATAGATAGATAGATAGATAGATAGATAGATAGATAGATAAATAGATAGATAGATAGATAGATAGATAGATAGATAGATAGATAGATAGATAGATAGATAGATAGATAGATAGATAGATAGAGATAGATAGATAGATAGATAGATAGATAGATGGATAGATAGATAGATAGATAGATAGATAGATAGATAGATAGATAGATAGATAGATAGATAGATAGATAGATAGATGTGAACAAGCGTGGGTGTGAGTGAACGAAATGCTTGGTATGGCTGTATATAAGTACATCTTCATCAGTATCTTCTTCTAATCACAAGAGAAGGAGTTAGAATTATGTTCATTGCTATATTGAAGTATAGGCTAATGAATATTGTTTCTAGAACTTTGTTTTAAACACAATATGTTGTCCTAGCTGAACAGGATTTTGAGGTTTGCGAAACCAAGAGTTCTGCTTCTTCTTCTTCTTCTTCTTCTTCTTCTTCTTCTTCTTCTTCACACGCTGTATGATATCGACTTGAATTTGTTCAAAGAAAGCAGCTGTAATCCTGAGGCTGTCAACACTGTCATAGAGCTTGTCTAGTGTTGGCACTGGTGGTGACCATATATGCTTTCTCTGGTCATTGAATGTCGGACAATTTTGCAACAGATGTTCATTTTCCCAGTACCACAGGTGCATTCGACAGTAGCAACAATCTTCAGTTTATTAAATAGATGCTGCTTTGACTTGCTGGCTGGCTAAACTACGTGAGCGAACGCGGTTGAAAAACCAGGGAGCAAATCCTAGTAGAAGGAGCATGCCAGTACTGGAAAACCCTGGGATGGAAAACCCTGAAAGAAATCCGGGCGGGGAAGACCTGATAATCCTGCAAGACAACTTTCCTAACAGAGCTAGGGACAGTCAAGGACTAAGAAGGGTACGCCTACAGAAACTGGGCCACAGAGTTAACGAAACAGTACAACGTAAATCGCTTTATGATGTCCAGTCAAGAGTGAAGAGTTTTCTACCCTATTTGAGTAATGTATTATTCGAGAACAATCAGTATATAAACCTTTCACATTTGTTCAGATACTGAACACCTATTCCAGTAGTTCTTGTCTCAACAAAAAAAGGTGGGTACATTTTTGTTTTTAGTCAGAGAGTGGTGAATGCTTGGAATGCATTACTACAGGATGTAGAGGAGGCAGGGTCAATTAATGCATTCAAGAATATATTGGATGCGCATATCGTTTAGAGTAAGGAAATGTAAATGAAACTGGTTGTATACAGACTCTGCAGAGTTCTCTAAACCAGTTTAAAGACGTAAAGTTAAGTTTGATGGTTTGTTTATAAAATGCAATTTTTTTTTTCATTAACGCAACACACAATGAAGCAAAGAATTACATTATAACAAAATACATATTTTTAAAACAAATTAAATTTTGTTTGCCCCTAAGGGCCCAGATCCATCTTCATCAGCACGCTCGGGATGTCAGGAAAGCTACTGCAAGTAACCTCATAACGTCCTTTTCAGGTAGCACAACAGAGTAATCTACTCATTGTGGACATTCGCAACCAAGTAGAAGTATAGCGTATCCACAGAGCGAAAACAGTGCCAAATATGCCCGGAGTGCAGTGACGTAGATTATAACAAAACAGAACGTTTAAATTGTTTACTGGCTTTTTTTCTTGAAAATATCTGGCAAACAAGGACGTGGGTAACAAATGGTGTAAGCTACATACAGGGTTAGTCTGGTAGGTCGGTTAGTTCGTTCAAGTGGTCCCACGCCCTCAATAGGCGGCTAAGTTTTATTTTCACACTCCAGTATTCTACAAAGTAATTGTAGTGTGTCTGACGTTGTGATGACACCACTTGAAATCTTTGAAGTCTTTGTTGTGGTTAGAAAGTTCTAACAATACATTTGTCAGGGGGAATGCATTTAAACAACCGTTCACTGTTTTACCCGCCCGGAAGTTGTTCAAGAGTGAGGGTGTGTATGACAGCAGTAACAGCGCTCCCTGTCTAAGAACTTAAGAAAAACAGTCCGTGGGAATTGGGAAATGTGATGTGTGCGTGTCTATCAGTTTGTGTCAGACTACAACTGTAGACGTACTGAGGCGTGTTAGGCGTGGTTTTGTCGGGTGCCCTTGCTTCGGCAAATTGTTTGAGCAGAAAAGTGGTTGAATTAAATGCTCTCGGGGAAAATGTAAACGGCTCGATCTCGACACGTTCCAGTCAACCAAGATGTAAAGGAGTACCTGGTTTACTGTCACGGAAGGAGAAATGTATTTTTGGCCATTACATTTCTTGTAATGATCTCCCTTTCGCATTTGACACCAGCTGAAATCAGTTGGCCAAGAGATACATAACATGACACTTGTTATAGAATTTCTCCAGTTAAGTGGATGAAAGCTTTTGGATGTTGTTTTGTTTTTTGGTGAACACCATAACCTTAGTCTTATTTTATGTTGATTTCCAACCCATATTGCTGACTATAACAAATTAAATTTAAATGAAGTCTGGTAAATAAAGTCTGATAAATAAACAGTCTGGTATTATAAGAATAGTGAATAGAAACCATATGGAATATAACACAAGACACTTCAAGAAAAAAACATAAGAACTATCCTCTTCATCGCCCATATTACCTTGCGGTGCATAGAACATCAATCAATGATTTCTAGTCATGCCGGTTCTGTGCTATTTTCTTCAGTTATGTGCAGCTTCTGCCTGGTTTTCTTGTATAGATCTCTATGTCCCTTAACCATGCATTATGTGGCCATCCATTGCCTATTTTCCCCAGTTGATTCCATGACAGAGACTGCCTGTTGGTACTGGCTCTGGGGCTTCCGCGCCACCTTCGCCTCATGATTTCATGTACAATGTGTATCTGTCATATTCTCTCCTAAAAGCTTTGGTTTGTAACTTCTTATCCTTCCTAATCTCAATTCTGATTTCTCTTGAGCTCTTTCTGTATTTGGTGTACTACTACGTTATGTCCCGTTTTGTCAGCGAATTCCTTTCTTTTATTAGTCTCAATGTTTCATATATATGACTGATTTTGTTTTCTCGTTTTCTTGGAATCTCATTATTTGCAAATGAGAATAACTCTTGTCTGTGGGGCCAGTTTATGGGGTGTCATGTATTCCTGCACTGCTATAAGCACCTCAAATTTATATTTTACTTATTTGCTGTATCCTTGTGGTATAACGGTGGTGTAATAGATACTCTAATGTCCCAACAGAAATGATAAGTGAAGAAAAGGGAAATGATTTACACGACTAAATAAAAATTACGAAAGATGACAACAATATTTCAAAAAGCTCCTAAACACTGGAGGCATAAAGGGAGCAAAAGATATCACCATAGAGATCACTACAAAGCTAGAACAGGATATTACTAAATCAGAGACACAATACGCTGTACAAGCGGCACCATCAAACAAGTCACCAGTGCCGGATGGCATCTATGCCATACTAATCAAGGCAGCAAAAGATGTAGGGCAACCTGGCAATACAGACTGAAGGGAAGACTTAATTAAGTCAACACAGATGGGCCTTACAACAGAATGAAGACCCAAATCATTTAATTTATCTATCCAATATTGTATTCTTAATTCTTATGTATTCAGCATATATTTTGTCATCTTTCATAATCATTCCATTTCATTCATCCTCTTTGTACACCTCACTATATTGCATCTTCACAATGTTTTGTAAATATATGATGATTTGATATTTAAAGGAAAAAATATATTTAAAAAATGATGTTTTTATATATAAAAATATATATATTTTTTTTAAATCAGGAAAAGAAAAATAAATAAATAAAAGGGGCCCTGATCAATTATGAAGGAAAATAAATATACTCATTCCCAAAATGGTCCCAGGAAAACAATTGTGCATATTTTGACTAGGAAACCCGACAGGGTAAACCAAGGAACAAAAGAAAATGAAAATGGCAACCAAATACCTACGAAAATACCAACGAGAGGATCATCAAATGGCGAGGAACATCACGGAAACACCAGGTTAGGTACAAACAGATACACCACCGCATCCAAGCACTGGTTTATGCGTCTTAATATCACCCAAATTGACTACTGTCGGGGGTGGAATAGACGCGCCTCCGCCAGTAGAAACTAGTGAGTCCAACACGTAAAATTAAAAAAATTAAAAAATAACATAAGAATTGCAACAAAACTCCTTATATGGGAAGAAAAGGGCAGCAAAAAAGATTGTACAAAATATAGAAGAATATCAACACTTAGCCATACTGGAAAGATTTTCCCATCAAATATTGGACAAAATATAGAAGAATATCAACACTTAGCCATTCTGGAAAGATTTTCCCATCAAATATTGGACAAAGTATAGAAGAATATCGACACTTAGCCATACTGGAAAGATTTTCCCATCAAATATTGGACAAAATATAGAAGAATATCGACACTTAGCCATACTGGAAAGATTTTCCCATCAAATATTGGACAAAATATAGAAGAATATCAACACTTAGCCATACTGGAAAGATTTTCCCATCAAATATTGGACAAAATATAGAAGAAGATCAACACTTAGCCATACTGGAAAGATTTTCCCATCAAATATTGGACAAAAGACTACGCCCAATCTTACAACCGTAGCTTGGCCCGAAGCACAGATGGGATTTAGGGAAAACAGGAGCTGTACAGATGCAATCTCCGCAACAATCGAGTGCTTTCGTAGACTAAAAGAAGGCGTTCGATCGAGTGAATAGCTACCAACTGTGGACAACATTAGAAAGGTATGAAGTAAATAAACATTTGACCAACCTTTGTAAAAGTCGTTATGTCAATAGCCAATTTACAGTAAGAGCAAACACATGATATTCTGAAAATGTCAAATTAGAACCGGTGTACGGCAAGGGTGTGTACTGTACTGTTTATCCCATATATAGACGCAATATGTAAACAAGCTAACATTAGTAAGGGAAACAACCTCTGTGATCACTTAAATGAACTTCTCTTTGCTGATGACCAAGCACCTAAGAAAAACAACTGCAGAAACAAATAAACAATCTTAATGAGGTATGCGACTCTTCCCCTTCTCTCTCTTCTCACCTCACTCAACTCTTCACCTTCTCTCTCTTCTCACCTCACTCTGTTTCATTTGACTCTGTCCTACAGTCACACTCTTGCACAACTTTCACACCCGCCCTCATGGTGAGGCCCTTCCATTGCACTTTAGTTGGGCTAGCTTCTGAGGGCGCACAAACCTAGCATAGGTACATTCAGACGCATACATGCATCCAAGCACTGGTTTATGCTTCCTGATATCGCCCAATGGACTACGGTCTGGGGTGGAAAATGGCGCGCCTCCGCCAGTAGAAACTAGTGAGGCAAACATCTTAGCACCAAAAAAAATGAGACCCTTCCATTGCACTTTGGTTGGGCTGGCTTCTGAGATCGAACAAACCTAGCATAGGTACATACAGACACACACATACATCCAAGCACTGGTTTATGCGTCTTAATATCGCCCAAATTGACTACGGTCTGGGGTGGAATAGGCGTGCTTCCGCCAATAGAAACTAGTGAGGCACACACGTAAATTAAAAATAAAATTTGTAAAAGGTACCTGGTTGACAAATATCAAATATCCCAAATATTACAATGTAAACATGTGACAATGGATACAAAAATAACTCTATACAACACGATATTCCTACTCACATTGTGTTATCAGTGTCAGAATTGAACATTAACAAACACAGATAAAAGAAACATTATAACAACAGAGATTAAATGTCTGCACATAATCGTTGGAGTAACAAGAATGGATAAAATCAAAAACGAGGATATTAGGAGGCAAGTAGGTACATCAGTGCTAAACCTCATAAAGAGACAGCAAACCAAATGGTTCGACCATATGACACGTCAAACACGAGATAGTATTCCTCAACAATGATATACAGATACAATGGATACAAAAGTCTAGGGCCGACCACGCAAAGGTGGATAGCAGAAATATTGGTGGTCTGCGTTTGTCATTTATAAATGTGGATTCGGAGCGTTCTCCAATTCTCAGAGTTGTTAGCTCCATCATTTCTCCAATATTTTTCTTTTACTCTTTTGATTCAGTTTTTATTATTTCTTCTTGCTGTTCGATGCATGATTTAATCTTCTCGGATTTTTGTCAGGGATCTGGTCACATAAACGTTGTCCTACATGTCCATCTATTGCCAGGGATCTGGCCACCAAAACGTTGTCCTACATGTCCATCTATTGTCAGGGATCTGGCCACCTAAACGTTGTCCTACATGTCCATCTATTGTCAGGG
The DNA here is from genome assembly GCA_036924085.1 of Ariolimax columbianus. Classification (NCBI taxonomy): domain Eukaryota; kingdom Metazoa; phylum Mollusca; class Gastropoda; order Stylommatophora; family Arionidae; genus Ariolimax; species Ariolimax columbianus. Next base: position 17,396,964 of record JAVGWX010000005.1, on the reverse strand, counting down.
ATCTCGTCACCAAAACTTTGTCCTACATGTCCATTTATTTTCAGGGATCTGGCCACCAAAACGTTGTCCTACATGTCCATCTATTGTCAGGGATCTAACCACCAAAGCGTTGTCCTACATGTCTATCTATTGTCAGGGATCTGGCCACCAAAACGTTGTCCTACGTGTCCATCTATTGTCAGGGATCTGGTCACCTAAACGTTGTCCTACGTGTCCATCTATTGTCAGGGATCTGGCAATCTAAACGTTGTTCTGCGTGTCCATCTATTGTCAGAGATCTGGCCACCAAAACGTTGTTCTACATGTCTATCTATTGTCAGGGATCTGGCCACCAAAACGTTGTCCTACGTGTCCATCTATTGTCAGGGATCTGGCCACCTAAACGTTGTCCTACGTGTCCATCTATTGTCAGGGATCTGGCAATCTAAACGTTGTTCTGCGTGTCCATCTATTGTCAGAGATCTGGCCACCAAAACGTTGTTCTACATGTCTATCTATAGTCAGAGATCTGGCCACCTAAACGTTGTCCTGCGTGTCCATCTATTGTCAGTGATCGCACCACATGTCCATCTATTGTCAGTGATCGTACCACATGTCCATCTATTGTCAGTGATCGTACCTCGTGTCCATCTATTGTCAGTGATCGTACAACATGTCCATCTATTGTCAGTGGTCGTACCACATGTGCATCTATTGTCAGTGATCGTACCACATGTCCAGCCCAACTATGTTTGCGTGATATGGCCGCTTCCACAATGTCCCGAATCCAAAGATTGTTATCGATTTATTCGCTTCGGATTTTATTCTGGGTCTAAATTTTTAGTACGCGTCTTTCCATTGCTCTTTGAGTGATTGAGCTTAACGGCATCTGGTTTGCGCAAGTTCCAGACTTCGCATCTGTAAATTATTGCTGGAATGACCATGGAATTGAAAGTAGAACTTTATGATCCATGATAAAAACAGCAAGTGCCTTATTGAGGAAATTGACGTACTGGCACGATGGACAGAGTACTGTTCCGAGCTATACAATTATGAAGGACGAAATGAACCTGAGAAAACAATCCCCCCAAAAACAACAAATATAGAGAATAACCAACTGATAACGAAGGAAGAGGTAGCTTCAGCGGTAAAGACATTGAGAAGAGGGAAGGCGGCCGGCGTGGACAATATACCAGCAAAGCTCTTACAGGCAGGTGGAGAGGTAGTGGTGGAAGGCCTGACACACATCTGCAACAAAATATGGGCGACAAGAAACTGCCCGGACTTATGGACGAAATCAATAGTTATACCGTTATATAAGTCTAGAAACCTAAAGCTGTGCCAAAATTACAGAACAATAAGCCTTATCAGCCACTCTAGCAAGGTCATGCTTAGATTAATCATCGACCGATTGAAACCCCAAGCAGAGAACATCATTGCTGAGGAGCAAGCAGGGTTCAGACAGGGAAGAAGCACTACAGAACAGATATTTAATTTAAGGCTGCTAAGCGAGAAATATCTAGAACAGCAGCAAACACTGTATCATGTGTTTGTTGATTTTAAGAAGGCGTTTGATAGGGTATGGCATAAAGCGCTATGGGCAACCGTGAGGATGTATAAAATCAAAGGAAATATTATAACGGTCCTTGAACACCTGTATGACAAGGCGTCCAGCGCAGTTCTTGTGAATCGGATGCAAGTGGACTGGTTTCGCACATCAGTTGGTGTGAGACAGGGGTGTACACTCTCTCCAACTCTTTTCAAAATATTCCTTGAAGGAATTATGAGTGAGACACTTGGAAGTCACGTTAGTAGTGTCAAGATAGGGGGCCGAACGATTACCAACCTTCGTTTTGCAGATGATATCGACGGGTTAGCGGGTTCAGAAGCAGAACTCCAGGAATGGGTCAGAAGACTCGATGAAACAGCTCTTGGCTATGGTATGGAGATAAACGCTGGAAAGACACAATTAATGACCAACAACGCCGAGGGCTTCAACAGCAGGATAAAAGCTAACGGTCAAGAACTCGAAGTGGTTGACCGTTTTAAATATCATTGGTTGATTGTCAGTGATGAAGGATCAAAATGTGAGGTGTTGGCCAGAATAGCACAGACAATAGCGGCGCTTGCACAGCTTAACAAAATATGGCAGGATAAACGGTTAGCACTATGCACGAAAATCAGATTAATGCGTACACTGGTCCTGTCAATATTCCTCTATGCTTGTGGGACATGGGCAGTTACAGCTGACCTTCAATGAAGGATACAGGCCTTGGAGATGAGATGTTTCCGAAGACTTTTAAACGTCACGTACAAAGATCGAGTTACAAATGAGGAAATACGAGATTGAATTACAACAGCAATTGGGCCTTTTGAAGACCTCTTGGCAACGTCAAAAGAAGGAAACTCGTCTAGTACGGTCACATATCGAGATCAAATGGTCTTGCAAATACAATCCTCCACGGAAAGGTGCAAGGCAGACAAAGAAGAGGCCGTCCCAAAAAGAGGTGGGAGGACAACATAAAAGAATGGACCAATCTCCGACCAGAAGAGTCACAGGCAGCGGCATCTGACAGAGAAGAGTGGCGTGGCGTTGTGACGATGTCTTCATGTGTGCCCCAACGACCTCACCAGTTACGGGATGACCTGACCTGACCTGATATAGGGTGAATGTATTTTCATTTTCAAAACCAGCGAGTCGCGTTTGTTGAGAAACTGGTTCAAAAATCCCAGCCTGTAAGAGTTAAATATATGTAAATGAAACAGCGTCAGTAAAGAGGAGTTGTGCAGCCTGGCATGAACAAGGTGGCATACACATATACCATAATATGATATATTCTCTTTATAAACAAATATTCATGTTACCTGTTAACTCCCGCTGGTATGGATCTCTGGCTCATTGTGTGGCTATATTTTACAGCTGTTTGTGTGTACCATCATTACCTTCTCAATTATGTACATCAAACGAACCATATGATCACAGTTGATGACAGCCACAGAACAAAAAAAGAATCTTAAACAGTGTGTGCGTTTTTTGAAGTAGTGTTTTTTTTGTAGTTGTTAGTCTTACATGAGGATGTTGTGAACCCCATTAAAAACACTCTTTAGTCGACTTTAATGAAACGCCTGGCGGGAGCAAGAGGCTGAGCAGCGCATGAGCTGTAGTGGTCAGCGACCCATAGCTGACTGCTAGCGTCAGGGCCAGCGAACCAGAGCTGCCAAGACCCTTCTACACCTCCATGCGGTGATCCTGGATAACAGGTTGCAGCAGGGCAAACTGGCTAAGGAGAAGGGATCGAAGAGGGAATGCTAACCCGGTACTCAAAACATGCGTGCTGAAACGGATGTGTTGGACCGAAAGGTGCAAATATCGCAGTCAAGCTGTAAACTACGACACAACGCATTCCGTTCTCTGGACTACATTTTGCTACTTAAGCCCTTTCAGGGTTTGGTAGCGGGAGATTGAAAACGATCGAAGCCAAGCCAAGCCAGACGCCTGACAGGTTACATTAGCCCTCGTCTTGATTTCCCATGATCCTCACTTGTTCAGGTTTCAGTATAACATAACACAACGTTCTAAAGATATCAATAGTTGCTGATAGCAATAGTGTTATAGTTATACATGTAATTATTTATGCAGACAAAATGAAACACCGACGGGTTGGCCACTTACTGGGAAGAACAGACGATCGATGGAGCATAGTGACAGTAATATGGTACCCCAGAGACAAGAAGCGACCACGGGGACGACCACCAGCGCCCTGGTCCGACTCCTTTGAATCTCGTAACAACATTCGCTTTACAACAGATAGGCGACTTATTTTCCACTTGTCCACTGTGGGTCATGACATAGACCACCGGAAGTGAAGTTGGGACCCGTAACGGTGTAAGCACCGCTGAAGGACAAGTCGTCCAGTAATTCAGTTCAGGAAGATATCAACCATTCTTCTTTGTTTCTCACTCTCGCTCCCCGCTCTTTCTCTTTCAGTCTCTCTTTTTCTCTGCGCGCACACACCACACACACTCACTTTCTCCTTAATGTGTATATAAATATTCGAATATTATATATATATATATATATATATATATATGGAAACTTGTGGGATCCGATCGCCCACCGTTCATCACTGTGAGAAGCGAACCCCCCCCCCCCCCCCCCCCAACCCTATATATATATATTTATATATAAATTCACCCATATATATATATATATATATATATATATATATACCTATATACACAAACACATACACATATATATATTCATACACACACACACACACACATATATGTGTGTGTGTGTGTATGTGAGTGTGCGTGCGTGCGTCCGTGTGAGTGTGTATCTGCTTTCTCTAAACGTGAACTAATCTCTGCACCAAAGCTCGCCTGTACACCGTGTTTTTACTTCTCTGATCTCTACTGCACCGTTTTGTATTTCAAGCCAGCATTGGAAGCAAGTTTTACAGATGTTTCTCTTCTACGGATGTGTTTTATAACTGTTACGTGGGTCGCTTTTACTCTGTAATTTCTTTCTTTCTCATTCTCTCGTGTACTCTCTCTCTTTCTCTCATTGCCTCGCTCTCTTTCGCTCTCTTTCTCCCTATCTCACACGCCTTCAATTTCACTCCTGGGGTGTGATTAGCTTTCTTGATGTCTGTTTTTCATCCTTCATGCGCGTTGCTTTTTCTTTATTTTGTCATATGTTGTCCCGATGTTTCGTTTCAAGAACTACTTTGTCAAACTAAGAGGGACTACTTCTTCACAAGTTGCCAGATAATTCACCACTTTCACCTGTAACTTCCAAGAACCATATAATTTCGTGGTTAAGGGCAGCCACGCCCAGAACCAACTACGCGCGCAATCCTATCCTCAGAGCTGAGAAAGACGAACAAATTAACCTGATTTAAATATAGCATGAGGTAATGCCAACATTACTTATCTGGTGTAGATGCGGTACAAGTGGGAAGAAGAGCATCCAAGTCAACAATAAATGAATGCACTTTACCAACCAGGCAATAGAAAGTAAGCGATAATCAAAGATTCCACAACAGATTGGGGGACCATTTGTTGTTCAGCAACTTAAAGATCGGATATATCGATGAATGTGTGTGTGACATTGATAGAATGACATTCTAAACTTCTGCTACAATGCAGTCAAATATGCAAGGAACAGAAAAAGCACAGTTGAACTTTTCCAGAATAATTTATTGACAAAGATATATCTAGATGTCGATGGCCTCAGGCAGACCATTGCCTTACTTAGATATATTTAAGTTGACATTATATCAGTTAATCAATCAATCAATCAATCAAAATGACCATGTCCATGACAACGTCTGATAGTCGCGTCTCAGGCGGCCTACAGTTCTGTTGGAGAGGTGACGATCTATTTTAGCCAGGTGTTGCAAGGGCGGCACCGAGGACGTCTCCAAGATGAGCACGGCTTCTTCCCGTAATTCGCCCGCACAGCCTGTATGAGCATATCGTGGGCTGGACCTTCCGGGGAGGCGGACAAAGTGACCGAAGAGGGAAATCCAACGGCGAGCAATCGTTGAGGAAATGCTTGCAAGTTAGTACGTCTACATTATCTGCACTATCTCAATTTCGCTTGTAACGAATATAACATGAAATCAACACAGAAAAACTAAGAATATATAAAATCTCGTAAACACGTGTAGAGAAGTTTCCACAGCAGTGACAAAAGTATCAATCAAGTAAGGGAGTTCAAATAATTAAGTAATAATTAACTGATGACGGCAGAGTGGACAGTGAGATGGCATATATAATTCAGAAGGCGAGCAGTGTCCACTATCCAATTGCACAGATTTTGAACGCCCTAGAGTGCTTAGTTCAACTAAGAGGAGGCTGATAAATGCACTGTTTATTCATACATTGTGTTACCAATGTCAATCGTGGTCCTTACTAGAAAAACACATAAGAGTAAGATCTAGAGCTATGAGATCCGCTGAATGAGAGGTGCAGCTGGAAAGACAATCCGTGACCGAATTCGCAACATCACGATGAGACAGACAATGGGCGCAACCCCAGTTAGTGCCTACATTGACTTTCAACAAATCAAGTGGTTTGGTCATTTCTTCTTCTCCTTCTTCTCCTTCTTCTTCTTCTTCGTTCGTTCTCAATCTCCCACTACCAAACCCTGAAAGGGTAAGTAGCAGAATGTAGTCCAGAGAACGGAATGCGTTGTGTCGTAGTTTATAGCTTGGTTGCGATATTTGCACCTTTCGGTCCAACACTCCGACTTCAGCAAGCATTTTTTTAAATATCGGGTTAGCATTCCCTCTTCGATCTCTTCTCCTTAGCCAGTCTGCCCTGCTGCAGCCTGTTATCCAGGATCACCGCGTGGAGGTGTAGAATGGTCTTGGCAGCTATGGTTCGCTGGCCCTGACGCTAGCAGTCAGCTATTGGTCGCTGACCACTGCAGTTCATATGCTGCTCAGCATCTTGATCCCGTTTGGTCATTTAATCTGAATGCATTATGACCAGCCTGCAACGAGAGCATATCATATGGCAGGTATCCAGTCCACGTGCCAAGGGCCGACCTCGACATTGATGGATCGAGAGTGTCTCTGACACACTTAGGAAGTTACACATAACGACAGCACATGCCTCCCCGTCAAGCGCCACCTGGCGATAGCAATAAAATTACGCAATTCCCGTTTCTGCTACGCCTCAACGCATGGGCAGTAGAATCAAAGAAGAAGGCAAGTATCTGCATAATATGTTGCTACGGGTAACCCGAGTAATACATTCAGTTGACCTAATTCTTCTTTTTTCATCTTCGACGTTAGCCTGTGAAAGGACTTTGTGACGTTGTGTCATAGTTTACAGCGAGGCTGCGATTTCTGCGCCATTCGGTCCGGCGCAATCGGTTTCAGCAAGGTATTTTTGGGGAATAGGTAGGCCTTCCCTGTGCAATACCTATTTCCTTGGCCAGACTACATTACTGCGGGATCGCCACTTGGAATCAGAATAGGGCCTTGAGATCTGTTGTTCGATGACCATGATGCAAACAGCCAGTAGGCTGCTGTCAGTTCCTTCATCGTTCTGAATCGTTTTCCTCTATAGTTTACCGAATTAAGAAAAATACGCTCGTTTCTGTTAATAAGACAAGGTCAAAATCTATTACGGCTAGGTTCGTATCGAATATACCAGGGGGATCAAGATGCTGAGCAGCACATGAGCTGCAGTGGTTAGCGATCCATATCTGACTGCTAGCGTCAGGGCCAGCGAACCATAGCTGCCAAGACCCTTCTACACCTCCACGCGGTGATCCTGGATAACAGGCTGCAGCAGGGCAGACTGGCTAAGGAGAAGGGATCGAAGAGGGAATGCTAACCCGGTACTCAAAAAATGCTTGCTGAAGTCGGATGTGTTGGACCGAAAGGTGCAAATATCGCAGCCAAGCTGTAAACTACGACACAACGCATTCCGTTCTCTAGGCTACATTTTGCTACGTAAGCCCTTTCAGGGTTTGGTAGTGGGAGATTGAGAATGAACGAAGAAGAAGAAGAAGGAAAAGAAGAATATACCAGGAAATCAAAGAACAGAATGACTCAAGATCAGTACTCTGTCAACTATGCCAGTAGTCCAAACCCAGGCGAGTCTATGGCAGTGTCGACAACCTCAGGACGAGGAATGCTTTCTTGGAACAAATTCAAGTTGCCGGTGACATGGCACAAAGAAGAAGAGGTAGATGAAGTATACAGAGTTATTTTTAACTTTTCTGACTTTTCTTCTATTTAGGTGGAAATAAATGCGCTCTGAGTAAATAAGTTGTTGTTGTTGCTGTTGTTGTTGTTGCTGCTGTTGTTGTTGTTGTTGTTGCTGTTGTTGTTGTTGCTGCTGTTGTTGTTGTTTCTGTTGTTGCTGTTGCTGCTGTTGTTTCTGTTGTTGTTGTTGTTGTTGCTGTTGTTGTTGCTGTTGCTGCTGTTGTTGTTGTTGTTGCTGTTGTTGTTATTTTTGTTGTTGTTGCTGTTGTTGTTGTTGCTGCTGCTGTTGTTTCTGCTGCTGCTGCTGCTGTTGTTGCTGTTGTTGTTGTTGTTGTTTCTGCTGCTGCTGTTGTTGTTGTTGCTGCTGTTGTTGTTGTTGTTGTTTCTGCTACTGCTGTTGTTGTTGTTGTTGTTGTTGTTGCTGTTGTTGTTGCTGCTGTTGTTTCTGCTATTGTTGCTGCTGTTGCTGCTGCTGTTGTTGTTGCTGTTTCTGCTGTTGTTGTTGCTGCTGTTGTTGCTGCTGCTGTTGTTGTTGCTGTTGTTGTTTTTGCTGTTTCTGCTGCTGCTGTTGTTGTTGATGTTGCTGCTGCTGCTGCTGTTGTTGTTGCTGTTGTTGTTGCTGCTGTTGTTGCTGCTGCTGTTGTTGTTGCTGTTGTTGTTGTTGCTGTTTCTGCTGCTGCTGTTGTTGTTGTTGTTGCTGCTGTTGTTGTTGTTCGAAGCTACTCGTGCTCAATTTGGTTAACTCTCAGTGACGTTTCTTGGCTAGCAAGTTACAATGACTCTTCTTACATCTCTAGGAGTACTTGAGAATGTAGACAGGAGACTGTAGTGCAATCAATTCGAGGCTCCCAGTAAACTAACCAGTGTGGGGATCAATGTGTGTCATTCTTAGATCCCGGGGTGCACAGAAGAAGGTAGACATGTACCCTCTCCTTGTTTCTCTTTCAACTCATCTGGAGTATATGGCCACCACTGCAGCAGGCCTCCTTTAGAAAGCCTGCATCAAAGCACTTTGAATGCTTTTGTAGCGTTGCTTGATGCAGTAATTTGTGTTACACGATTAGGTCGCTAGTCCCATTCACAGCCCCATTGAGTCGCTTTTTAGAAATATTCACAGAAACACAGTTATCCTATTCTTTCCTACTCAGTGAGGAGGATCATCCTCGCTGTAGTGCATTGCAAGTCTTCTCAGTAGACTCCCTGCTACGGGTATCAAAATGTCGATCCGCCCCTTGTTGTCAAGCAACTTTGTAAGTTACTAAAAGAAATGGTTGGTTGGTTGCTAATGCCCAAAATGGGTTGGTAACCCTTTTGTGCGCCTTGAAACTTGTGGCAGAATGTAGTAGCTTTCCTGACATCCCGAGCGTGCTAATGAAGTGGACCGGGGTCCTCCAGGTGGTTGTGCAATGCTTGGCTTTATCACTACTACGGGGATCACATCAAACCTCCCAGGATGACCAACGAGGCGGTCAGGTGAGGGTCTTGGTCAGTATATTTCTCATGCCCTGGCTAACAATGTTTTTATCAGTGTGTTTTGCCTGACCAGACGTTAGCCTCATCGTACCAACTAAAATAAATGGCAATTATATTCTTTATTTCGATGAAGGACCCTAAAGAGGGGTGTCCGTGAAGCGGGCTTCATCATCACATATAAACCATTGCTATTAATCCACACAGCAAAATTGCTTAAATAAGGCTTTCCTCAATGCTGGTTCAATAAATCAATCAATCAAAGTCAAGGGCTCCACTCGGTGCATGGTCCATCGACAACATCCGGCCAGCATGCACGGTCAAGGGCTCCTCTCGGCGCATGGTCCATCGACAACATCCGGCCAGCATGCACGGTCAAGGGCTCCTCTCGGTCCATGGTCCATTGACAACATCCGGCCAGCATGCACGGTCAAGGGCTCCTCTCGGTGCATGGTCCATTGACAACATCCGGCCAGCATGCACGGTCAAGGGCTCCTCTCGGCGCATGGTCAATCGACAACATCCGGCCAGCATGCACGGTCAAGGGCTCCTCTCGGTGTATGGTCCATCGACAACATCCGGCCAGCATGCACGGTCGAGGGCTCCTCTCGGTGCATGGTCCATTAACAACATCCGGCCAGCATGCACGGCCGAGGGCTCCTCTCGGTGCATGGTCCATCAACACCATCCGGCCAGCATGCACGGTCGAGGGCTCCTCTCGGTGCATGGTCCACCGACACCATCCGGCCAGCATGCACGGTCGAGGGTTCCTCTCGGTGCATGGTCCATCGACAACATCTCGCCAGCATGCACGGTCAATGGCTGCTCTTTCTGTATCTCTCCAAGTGTAATTATATCATCTTATTTCTGGATCTACCTCTCTCTTTCTTTAAAGATTCCATGAAAGAGTCGGTCTGGCTGTGTTGGACGGTGCCTTACGTAGCACACTATCCCATTTTCTTCGCTCTATTTGTTGTTCCAGTGGCTGTTATTGGCTCTTTATCCATAGGTCTTCATTCCTCACAATTTCCTGCCACTTTATTCCAATTATCCTTAGTAGGCGAAGTACTGGGGTCTTTTTGGATGGACTTGGTCGAGCTCTGTATATCAGCTCCCACGGCGGCATTGCAATTTTTTTGACATCGTCGGGTGTCCATTTCCATCTGGGTCGACTGGGAGAAACGGCTATACATTTTTATAACTCACGACATGTCCGGTCTATCAAGCCGAGCACTACGTGATTTGAAGCCGGTACTTCTTCTTCTTCTTCTTCGTTCGTTCTCAATCTCCCACTACCAAACCCTGAAAGGGCTTAAGTAGCAGAATGTAGTCCAGAGAACGGAATGCGTTGTGTCGTAGTTTACAGCTTGGCTGCGATATTTGCACCCTTCAGTCCAACACATCCGACTTCAGCAAGCATTTTTTGAGTACCGGGTTAATATTCCCTCTTCGACCCCTTCTCCTTAGCCAGTCTGCCCTGCTTCAGCCTGTAATCCAGGATCACCGCGTGGAGGTGTAGAATGGTCTTGGCAGCTATGGTTCGCTGGCCCTGACGCTAGCAGTCAGCTATGGGTCGCTGACCACTGCAGCTCATGTGCTGCTCAGCATCTTGATCCCGAAGCCGGTACGATGTGCACAGACATCAGATTTGATGGGAGATACACTTATGGAAATAAAAAACAGAATAGCCCAGGTAAAATCAGTACCCGGAGTAAGAGGGGAATATTGTGTAGCAAAACCTTTTGTCTGGAATCTTCTTCATCGTACGCAGTCAGACATCAACCTTTATTTTTTCGAAAAAAGCAGCGGTCATCCTGAGTCTGTCGACACTGCCATAGAGCTTGTCTAGTGTTGCCACTGGTGATGGCCACATCTGCTTTCTCTGATCCTCGTATGTCGGGCAGTTTTGCAGCAGATGTTCAGCGGTCATTTTCCCAGTACCGCACATGCATTCGTCAGTGCCAACTATCTTCAATTTATTGAATAGGTGGTACCTCAGTCTATTGTGGCCTGTGCGAAGTCTGAAGACCACGACCTGCTCTCTTCTGTTCAACTGGTAATAGGCATCGTCTTTTGGTGTAGCCAGTATGTTCTGTTTCCCATTTGGTCATGTATCTAGCTCTAATAAGCCTTTTTGACTCTTCGTATGTCACACTAGTATCTGGTTGTGGTAGTCTTGCACCTTCTTTTGCCAGTCTGTCTGCCTCCTCGTTGTCTTGGATGTTACAGTGGGATCGAACCCACTGTACCACTTCTCTTTTTGGTGCGGACTGCTGCCATAGTTGACAGAGTACTGCTCTTAAACATTAAGTTCAGTATTTTTCTGGCTTTTTAGTGCTGTGACTACGGCCAGGGCATCTGTAAGCAGGGTCTGGAATCAAGGAAGGGAGTTCTTGGATGCTACGTGGAACCAGTGTTGACATAAGGCTGCGAGTCATGGACAATCAGAGGCTAGTACATGGATCATTGCAGGCAACATAAATGTTCTTTTACAGAAGAATGTTGAGAATTCCATGGACTACAACGGGCAGAAAGGCAGGGGAGAGGGAGGCAAAGAGAGAAAATTTTGGACATCTTGAAAGATTGGCTTGGGAGACGATCAACGGCGGAGTTGATAAACAACACACGTGATAAGAGAAAGTTATAATCGCCAAACGGCAGAGCACGTAGTGATGCTGATTCCATCTGGATTGTAAATCAATCTCGCAACCTTTCAACATAATTTTCCCATGAGAACGTAGAAGAATTGAGTTTCAATGAATTGTTTATTGTATCTCGTGATTGGACAAAACGATGAAACGGTCTCCCTCAGCTAGATAATGTTTTTGAATGTTTCCTTATTGTTTTGTTGTTCGAAGTTTTTCCTGCTGAGTTAAATCTCGTCGAAGTTGCTTTGGTAGTAGGTTACATGGGTTCTTCTTACGTTCCAAGGCATACTTGAGAAGGTTACCGGGGTCCTCCTGGTTGTACTGCAAAGCGAGGTTTCTCAGTAAACTCACAACTAAGGGGATTGCAGTGTCAATCCCCCACCTCGGGATCAAGACGCTAAGCTGCGCATGAGCTGCAGTGGTCAGCGATCTATAGCTGACTGCTAGCGTCAGGGCCAGCAAACCAGAGCTGCCAAGACCCTTCTGCACCTCCACGCGGTGATCCTGGATAATAGGCTGCAGCAAGGCAGACTTGCTAAGGAGAAAGAATCGAAGAGGGAATGCTAACCCGGTACTCAAAAAATGCTTGCTGAAGTCGGATGCGTTGGACTGAAAGGTGCAAACATCGCAGTCATGCAGTAAACTATGACACAACGCATTCCGTTCTCTGGACTACATTCTGCTACTTAAGCCCTTTCAGGGTTTGATAGCGGGAGATTGAGAACGAACGCAGAAGAAGAAGAAGAAGAAGAATCCTCACCTCGTTGGCCAGATTGCTGTGACACAGGTGCACGAACCAGTACATAAGGTGAGGTATTAGTCACAATGATTCACCTGAACCCGAACACTCTTCGTTCCTAATGAATTCCTAAGCTGCGACTTTTAATTTATAATTGGCTTCCACTTAAGCTGTCTGTAGTCAAGTAATCTTTGACTTGTCAAACTTATTACTTTCTCTGTGGGCTCCGACCCAAGGCCTGTCTGGTTAGATAAATTATTATGTTGCATTCCGATTGTAATGAGGTAGGGACTCCTAACCTGGAGTCTGTGGAGAGGTATGTGTGTGGGTGGTCTGGGGGGGGGGGGGTGTGTATGGAGTCGGTGGGGTCTGCGAAGAGCCATGAAGGAGTTTACACAATCATGCTGGGGTGTGGGAAATGGGGCAGTCTGCAAATAGTCATGTGGAGGTCCAATAAGAGAAACGCTGGGTCCACGAAAAGTCATGAGGAGGTCGACAACGGGTCACATGGGAACCTGCGAAGAGTCATACTGGGTCTGTGAAAGGTCATACCAGGTCTGTGAAAGGTCATACCAGGTCTGTGAAAGGTCATACCGCGTTTGTAAAAGTGCATGCTGGGTCTGTGAAAGGTCATAACGCGTTTGTAAAAGTGCATGCTGGGTCTGTGAAAGGTCATACCGCGTTTGTAAAAGTGCATGCTGGGTCTGAAAGGTCATACCAGGTCTGTGAAAGATCATACCGGGTTTGTGAAAGGTCATATTGGGTCTGTGAAAGGTCATACCGAGTTTGTTAAAGGTCATACCGGGTTTGTTAAAGGTCATACTGGGTCTGTGAAAGGTCATGCTGGTTCTGTGAACGGTCATACCAGGTCTGTGAAAGATCATACCGGGTTTGTGAAAGGTCATACCGAGTTTGTTAAAGGTCATACCGGGTCTGTGAAAGGTCATGCTGGGTCTGTGAAAGGTCATACTGAACCTGTGAATGAGCATACAGGGTCTGAGAAAAGTCATGCTGGGTATGTGAAAGGTCATACCAGTTCTGTGAAAGATCATACCGAGTTTGTTAAAGGTCATACCGGGTTTGTTAAAGGTCATACCGGGTCTGTGAAAGGTCATGCTGGGTCTGTGAAAGGTCATACCAGGTCTGTGAAAGATCATACCGGGTTTGTGAAATGTCATATTGGGTCTGTGAAAGGTCATACCGAGTTTGTTAAAGGTCATACCGGGTCTGTGAAAGGTCATGCTGGGTCTGTGAAAGGTCATACTGAACATGTGAATGAGCATACAGGGTCTGAGAAAAGTCATGCTGGGTATGTGAGAGGCCATATTGGATCTGTGAAAGGTCACACTGGATCTGTGAAAGTTCGCACTGAGAATGGTAAAGGTCACACTGGTTCTGTGATAGGTCATACTGGACATGAGAAAGGTCATGTTGAGTCTGTGAAAGATAATACTGGGTTTGAAAAAGGTCATATTAAGTCTAAGAAAAATTACACAGGGTCTGTGATAGGTCATACTAGGTCTGAGAAAAATCCTTCTGGGTCTGCGAAGGTCATAATGGGTCTTCTTTCTTTTTTTAGTTCTCTTATTTCTCTATTCCCCAAGGCGGTGTGCGTTGCACTACTACGATTGTATTTTGCGTCTGTTGGTCCAGTGCATCAGGTTTTGGCATGCATTTAATGTAAGGGTCTGCTTCCTCCTGCATTTTCTAGGGTTTACTTCCCCGAGGTAACGGCCGGTGCTGTGATAGGGATCGAACCCAGCACCTTCGGGTCGTGAGTCGTGTCACTAAACCAATAGCCCACGTCGTCCCCATCATAATGGGTATGTGATAGGTCATACTGGGTCTGAGAAAAATCATGCTGGGTCATTAAAGGTCATAATGGGTCTGGTGAAGATCGCTCTGGGTATTTGGAGAGGTACGTGGAGGTATGCGAACCAAATCAAATTTTTTTTTTTTCTCAGTCAGATTATGTAAAAAAAAAATACTCACTATTTGCAATTTACTGTAAACATTTGTTTTTCCCGATGTTTCCACAAGGGCCATACAGTAATTGATGTCAGTTGCTCCAATGTATCTGGGGAAGACAATGTTCTCCGTTCTTGTGCACATTAAAAATACAGTTAGAACAAGGCTTAACGTAGATCCAGACTTAGGATTTTCAATTATCTTCATTGGATCCTGATTTTCTACTTGTTCTTCTTCTTCTTTTTCTTCTTCTTCTTCTCCTTTGTTTCCTCCTCTCAAATAATCACAACTATTTCGCTTATAAACTTGACGGTGTGTTCCAGGTGTGTCTCGTTACCACGCTGTTTATCTTCCAACTACAAAGAACGTTCACACCACACCGGGGCATTTTGTTCCAGTTCTGCCTGAATGGGTTATAGCGTGCTGTAACTACTATCATTAGTTAGGGGCACTTGTGTCCTAATACTGCTCGGCGGCCCACTCGCCAGGGGCCAGTAACGTGACATATAAATACAAATGGCGGACAATACTGCTAGTATTTGAATGGATAGCGTGTTGTGATGACATTTCTTGCGAAAGAAGGCGGGAAACCTGCGGGAATTTACAGAAGACTGCAATCTCAATACGGTGATGAGACACTCGGCCGCGGTAAGATATCTGAGCGATGTAAATCTGTTAGAGAAGGCCGTTCATCCACGAGTGATGATCCCAGCCGTGGTGGCTCTCAACACACCACGGTCATTTCTGTATATATCCAGATTGTGGGGAGCCTTATCCTGAAAAATTGACGCATAACTTGTCGCAAAATTGTACAAGAGGCAAATCTTTCTCTGGGTACGACGAACACTATTAATCATGAACATTTGCATTTTCGGAAGGTTAGTGCACGTTGGGTGTTAAGACAACTTTCCGCTTTTGATCGGCGGAGAAGAGTTCAAGCCTGCACTGAATTGAAGAAACGTATTGAAATGGAAGGGCATGCCTTTTTGGATCGCTTCATTACATGTGACGAAACCTGGGCGCATCATTATATTCATGAATCGAAACGATCATCCAATTCACAATCATAACTACCCAAATAATTTTGGACATTTGCGGCTGCAGGTAAACTTGGCATCATTCATGTTAATTTTCTAACCCGTAGTACCACAATCAACATTGAGCAGTACATACGCATTTTGACTGATGTGCATAACCGTCTCATCGTCATGATCAGGACTCACCCTGGGGGCCACTCTTCCCCTTCTCTCTCTTCTCACCTCACTCTGTTTCATTTGACTCTATCCCACAGTCACACCCTTGCACAACTTTCACACGCGCCCTCGTGGTAAAGCCCTTCCATTGCACTTTGGTTGGGCTAGCTTCTGAGGGCGCACAAACCTAGCATAGGTACATACAGATGTACACATGCATCCAAGCACTGGTTTATGCGTCCTGATATCGCCCAATGGACTACGGTCTGGGGTGGAAAATGGCGCGCCTCCGCCAGTAGAAACTAGTGAGGCAAACATTTAAGCAAAAAATAAAAAAAAGCATTACCGTCTGCGGAAAAAAAACGGCCTAATTTGATCACAAAGGACGTCCGTCCTGCTTGAGCAAGATAACGCTTGACCTCATATGGTTCACCACACTATGTGCCATCTGTAGCAGCTAGGTTGTGGGGTATTGCCACATCCACCTTACAGCTCAGATCTCGCTCCAAACGATCTCCACCTATTTGAACCACTAAAAGAATTCCTGAGAGGTCAGCATTTCAGCACTGATGACAAAGTGAAACAGGCTGCCCTGGTTTGGTTCAAACATACTGACAAATCGTTCTACCCTGAAGGTGTTCAAGCATTACTTAAACGCTAAGATAAGTGCATAAGCATTGTAAGAAATTATGTCAAAACATGAATGGCATTTTGACTACTTAAGGAGAAAATAATTTTCATTAAAAAAAGAGTTCCGGTTTAAGAGAATTGAGCACAGAGAATTGATGAATGGAATCAGATTTAAGATATTTTGTAACACAGTCACAAGCATTTGTATCGTCGCCTGAGAGACCCCATTTATTCATGTTCCTCCTACATCGTGATACGCCAGTTCCAAGTCTATTTATTGTTTTCCAAAGTGAGTAGGGTAAGCGATGTCCAGGGGAAGGTTCCATATGAAGCTCGATCCCTCGATCGTGCCATAGCTCACTGCGACGACTTTCAGGGCTTGACTGTATAGGATTTGTTGGTTTAAGGACACTACGCCTGGATTTGAGTCGCGTGATCTACTCCTGGTGTCCAAACATTGGGTGTCTAGAGTCATTTTCCTGTTTCTCTCAGAAGAACACTTTGCTGAAAACAATACTAGATGGAAAAGTGGATGATAAAACGTGCCAGACCGTAAACAACGATATAAGTCGGAGAATATCGTCAAATGATAGATATAAGTAAACAAAAGTTTCTTAACGTATGTACTACAAAGACTAGAATTAGCAGATATGTTTAATTCAACATTCAATGTAAAAAATGGTTCGACACCCGTGCGCGGATCTGGCCCGTGTTGGCTTTTGGACCGTAAAAGTATAGTATAGAATAGCTCAATACCTTTTCGTTAAATTTGCTCAACCAATAGCACAAAATGGCGTCTCTGTTGGATAAATTGTTTACATTCCCTATAAACCAAGACTTAGTGTACGTTAGATTTGCAACTCTATAGCACTATTTAGACATACTATTTTGTTATGTATTTAAAAAAAACTGGGTACTGTTTCTTCTTTATTTAACTAGACTATCTCAATTAAAATAACATTACATGTGCTCACGATTCACATCAAAAATACTAGTAGTACTAGTAGAAGTAGTCAGTGTACTACAGAGTACTGTACTGTAATAGTAATTACTAATAGTAATAGTCAATAGTGTACTGTAAACGTTAACGAGCGACGCCGAAGGAGGGAACTGACAGTCCAGGCGGAAAGCAACGTGTGGATTGTATAGTCTACAGAACGAGTACTTATAGTCTTATACGAATGTCGGAGATACATTGCAGCAATTGCTTGCAGCAACGTTCGCAGCTGTAGAGATGGCACCTGAACTTAATATTTTTTTTTTTTTACTGAGGTAGGCCAAAGCACAACGGAGTGAGCTTGAGACGCGCATCAATTCAATAGGAAGACATGATCATTGAGTTGATCACATCATGATCATGATGATGTGGACAGACTCACAGAGCAGGAACAGATGTCAGATGAGATGATATAATGATAGATGCATGGCCTAGAACAGGAGGCAGGACTTGACGTTATTTGTTAAAGATGCATGCTCTACAGGAAGCTGACAGGTTTGGATGATAAAGAAATTATCAAGTCAATCACTCAATAGAGTCAATTGAATTTGAATTGCTCATCATACCAAGACACTCGGACTCGAACAGTGAATTTTGACTAAAAACTACCTAATATATAGTACACGCTATATATAATAGGAGAGACTGATTAGCCCAAGGTGTAGAGCACTCGCTTTTCATGGAAAAGGTAAAGGGTTCAACTTCCACAACAGGCAGCTCCAGTTTGGAGAAGGAAAAAGCAGCAAAAAAAGGCAACTTGCCACCCCACTGGGTTTGCCTTCACTCTTCAATCCCTTTCCTATTAGCCAGGCTATACGAGTGCTGCCTGTTTTCATGGTTGCCACTTGGAGGTGGAATATAGTCTTGGTCAGCTGTGGTTTGCTGGTCCTGATGCAAGAAGACAGCTATGAGTACTGGCTGCTGTCAGCTCATTCACTGCTGTGCAATTTCTCCCACAGCACTGATCCCATGGTATGTACCATATCATTCTAAGCTGACACATGATCATTGAGTAGCTTTCCTGTTGACCAAGACCAAGCCTTGTCTACAAATATCCATGCATTAACACCTATTGGTGAGATGCCAAGACCAGGGTCAGGTAAAACATGCTGACCACGATACCACCTAACATACTCACCATTCTCTTAGAAACCAGATGTATGTATTGCAGTAGACTGTCTAACAAGATTGGGATGAATACTGTATCCCTTTAGTGATGAGCCTACGGAAAAGCCTTGCATTGCATTACATATAGGAGGGTGCAGTACACCTTCTTCAGTATGCCTCAGGATATAACATTAGCTGCTGTAAGTCTCTGCCGAAGAAGAAATTTGAAAAAAATACTTTATGCACATTCTTTTTATTTTGTATGTAAAACTCTGTAACATTTACACTTACAGAAACTTGATAAATAAACTGTGATAAACCAGTGTGTATACTAAAATAACATCCAGGAACATCTGAATGCCCTTGACACTGCCTGCGATAGATATAATAAGATTATTAATACAACAAAGACAACGACAATCAGCAGAATAAAGAAGACAGTACAAATTAAGATCAAAAGCACAGAACAAACAGATCAGATAATTGAAATACTGGGGTAGTGTGTTCACCTAAGATGGAAGGCTGGACAAAGAGGTGGAGTTGAGAATCAAGAATGTAAATATAGTTTCATATCAGCTCTCACCATTATTAAGACACAAACACATCCCAGTGGAGACAAAGAGAGGGTTCATAAATAGTATTTTTGTACCAACTCTCTGCTACCAGTGCCAGACATGGACTATTAGCAAGATAGAAGAAAGAAAAATCATGGTATGCAAAATGAAGTGTTTGAGAACAACTGTTGTGGTTACAAGGCTAGATTGAGTACGGAACAAATAAATCTGACAAATGGTGGGTACAACATTGTGCATGGATTACATTAAAAGGCAGAAAAAAAAGTGGCTCTGACACCTGACAAAAACGCAACCAAATCTACCAGCTGTGAAGATCTACAGCACCAGACAATAGGATTTCAGAACAACAAGGTGACCCAAAAAGAAAAAGATGGAGCAGTGATAGTGGATGGATGGTGCAATGAATCAGTTAGTGGCATTACTCAGGCCAACCTGCTGGAGTTTGAATTCATCAAACAGGGTTGTACCAATAAAGAAAGTATTCCCATTAAAAAAAATAGTGCAGATGTCAACTGCCATTAGTTTCAAAAGACTGTACAATACACTCTATCTAAAGGAACAAGGTAACTGAGAAAAAAAGAAAGTAAAAACTGAAAGCAAATGTTTATTTTACCTGATTTGTTTTCTGTCTAAAAACATGAGAAGCTTATCTGTTGTATGTTCATTCATTTAACCTTCACTCTTTTTTGTATCCATGTTGCAGTAATGTGTACAAGCCGGAATCAAAGATTTGTGTGGTATCCATATTTGGCAAGAGCCGCTTCAACCCATTCTGTAGCAAAGCTTCTCTTCTCAATCCAGTGGTTGACAAGGATATTTTTCAGGTATGCTTCTAATAACCTTTGATTTAACAAGCATTATATCCTGTATAGGAGGCTGTGTGGCCTAGAAGTGAAGCGTCCGTTTCACAATCCCAACGCACCCGGTTCGAATCACGCTCGTGTCCGGTTTGGCAGACATGTGTTTTTTTCGCTCCTACATGTACGGAAAGTAATGGCAACCTACCGTTCTTCACATTTGTCAAAAAACTTATAACAGCCAAAAAGGTTCTGTAAAGGACATGCTACTTACTTATGTTCTAAATACTAGAAATATTGTTCATTTACTTTTAGGGATTCAGAAAGACTGAGTGTGTATAGTCAATAAGTTGGACTGAATATTAATATGAAAAAGACGTAAGTCATGACATTGAATATTTTGAATTCCACGCCAATTAAAATAGCACATGGAGAATTAACAAAGATGCAAACATTTACATACCTCGGAAGCACAGTTACACCAGATGGTAGAACAGAGTCATCAGAAGTAGAATGAACAAAGCTAGAATAATCCATGCTAGTTTGAATAACGTTTGGAGGTCAGCACATAACAGCACAAATATCAAACTAGGAATATGCAAGGGTTGCTTGCTTTCTGTGCTTCTGTATAGTGCAAAGTGCTGGAGAGTAACGGGAAAAGAAACATCAAAATTGTCATCTTTTCACACAACCTGCCTAATAAAAATTAATATTTTTGATAAACATCATCACCAACCGAGAGCTGTTTGCCCGGAGCAATCAAGAAGACATGCACACCATCATAAGTGCTCAACACTGGAATTAGATAGGCCACGTCTTAAGGAAAGAACCAGACACCATCACCAGAACAACCATGGAATGGACTGCTGAGGGAAGGCGAAAGAGAGACTAGTAAGACAACTTGGCAAGGAACCATAGAGACTGAAATGAAAATCATGAATCTGAGCTGGTCATTGTACAAAGGATGGCTGAAGACCAGGTGAAGTGGAGGGAGTTTGTTGCTGCCCTTAAAGACACCATTAGGTGTGATGGTCACTAGCCACGCTGATAGTCACTGACAAAGGAACTAAGAAGATGTCCTGTGTATTAGAAATATTGTTTATTTACTGTTAGTTTTATTTCCAGAGAGCATCTTCTTCTTCGTTCGTTCTCAATCTCCCACTACGAAACTCTGAAAGGGCTTAAGTAGCAGAATGTAGTCCAGAGAACGGAATGCGCTGTGTCGTAGTTTACAGCTTGGCTGCAATATTTGCACCTTTCGGTCCAACACATCTGACTTCAGCAAGCATTTTTTGAGTACCGGGTTAGCATTCCCTCTTCGATCCCTTCTCCTTAGCCAGTTTGCCCTGCTGCAGCCTGTTATCCAGGATCACCGCGTGGAGGTGTAGAAGGGCCCTGACGCTAGCAGTCAGCTATGGGTCGCTAACCACTGCAGCTCATGTGCTGCTCAGCATCTTGATCCCCCAGAGAGCATCTGATAAAGAAGTCTGGAAGAAGATGCCATGTTAACAACTGGAGTCTTCTGGGCATAGCTTAAGAAATCACCATCAAACGTGACCAGCCAGGATATGACATGGAATTCACAAGAGAAGAGGAAGAGAGGTAGCCCAAGGAGAAGAAACTGAAAATTAACCTCAGTCCCTGGACCTCAACTGGAGGGAGACATAATATGCAGTTCAAGACTGAACTTGCTGAAGAGCGTTGTTAATGGCTTATGCCCCAAAAGGAGCGAATGGCATTGGGGATGATGATGATAATGATGGACCATTGCATCATTATGTTCTAGTAGACTCAAAATTGAAAAAAAGAGTGTGTATATCTTCTTTTTTAGCTTTCACTCAAGAATCATTTGTTTGACAATTGATGACATCTTTTCCCCAGGGCACAGATGGGCTTTTGCAGCGCCAGGTTGAAGATGTAAGTATCTGTCATCATTATTGTTTGGGCACCTCCCTCTGTTCTCTTCAGCACCGTCCCACAATACATCACTTTCATTATAGAATACCATGCCTTCTGACAATTTCTGTCACAGGAATTCTTTACCATTATTTTTTTTAATAACACTGTTCTATGCCATGTTCTGTTTTGTTCTGTCCTGTTTAGATTCTACGTCACTACACTCAGGCAGACTTGTGGATGTTCTGTCTCCCTCAGCAAATTTGAAGAGTGTTGATACTGATGGTTTGGGGAGACGAGGCTAACATCTGGTCAGGTGAAATATACTGATCAGACTATGTTAGTCAGGGTCCAGTAAAACATACTGATCAAGATCCCACCTTACTTCCATTCAGTTCTCCATGGAAACAGTCTTTTTCATGGCAGTCTGAGGCTGTTTCAATGCAGTCTAACGAGGTGGGGATTGACACCTTGATCCCTGTACTGGTGAGCTTACTTAGGAGCCTTTCATTGCACCAGAGCCAAGGAGAACCCAGTCTGCCTTTTCAGGTATGCCTCAATATGCTATGAGAACCACTGTAACCTGCCACCAAAGAAAGTCATCAAGAGTATGAGTGGTATTAGCACCAACAACAACTGATGGTTCCAGAACCTAGTTGGTTGTACACACTCCTGCTCCTTTCTCTTAGGTGCCTCCCAAAATTCAATGCGTGGTTGAATACAGATTTAAACAGTCTCTTAATTGCTAGTATGCCGATTGCAGTGTCAATGCACTACTAGATAGCTGCCGTCTCGACCAGGAAAATAGTGTAGAATTCATCCAGGTGACACGCCTGCAGATCTCTGCTTAATCAAATTTAAGAGCATGCATACTAGGGATCAGTGATCACTAGGGATCCCAGGAAACCGAATACACACAGTCATATTTCACAAAACATTATCACATTTAAATTTGTTGATCATTGTCTTTGTTTGTTTTTCCAAAGGGTAACCTGGAGTGTTTCTTTGATGCAGACACTAAAGTTTTGTATCTGCATCTAATCTCATACTATGACAGCAACATTTTGGTACAAAAGTGCCAGAAGTTAGGTAGCATCACTGATGAACAGGTAAGCATAAAAGCAAATATGAATAATGTTTCACATTTTTTGAATCTTCACATTGTAGTGGGTCAGTTCAGTTCAGTTGCTATGTCCATACTGAAGGTAATTTTAAATGGATCTACTTTGTCCATCTGTTTCTTGCCTGGCGATACAATCCGGCATGCTTTTCCTTACCGATCTCTTGATGTTATCCTTAAAATTACAGCAGTGCTTTCCTTTGACACATTTGCCCTCTACTCGCTCATCCAGTACAGTTTTTAAAATGTATACTTACTTTATCTGTCTGTCCACATGTGCCATTAAGTGTCGTGGGAAGCTTAAGATGTCTTTCTTGAGCCAAGTGTGTTGTGTTGGTTCTTGTAAGCTCGTGTTGTTGTAGGATTTCTTTTAGGTAATCTGTCCATATGCCACATGTCCTTCCTCATGCCATGTAGATAGACCTTCTTGCATTGAAAGCCTGCATTGGTAGTTAATCAGGCTATATTCTTGTCAGATGTCTTTTGGTATGACCAAAATATCATAACAGCCTAACTCAGAACTCATTCATTCACTTTCTTTATTGTCCCAGTTTCTCCAAGACTTCCTTATTTGTTTTCGTTACTTTCCATGAGATTGCATCCCATTCATCTATATATTCATATGTCAAAGACATCAATTCTCATCTCCAAATGTTTGTTTACAGTACAAGCTTTCACATCATAATAATAATAGTTGCCCATCACAAGTGAATATAACGACAGCATCAGACTTGTACCGCAAGATGTGATTTCATTTGACTGTGAAGACCAATTCTGGCACAGCAGACTCTGCCGCATGTGAGGAGTTGGCTGTGAAGTCGTCTTGTATTCTGTTCCTTCATCCGCTCACTTTCTCTGAGCCTCGATGATGGAGTTCTGCTATGTAGTCTGAGCACTTTGTCTGATACTAGCGTGCCAGGTGGAATGGTTCTGTGCAAGCATCTCCCAGGAGGTGACATCAATATTGAAGCTTTTCAGAGACACTTTCAAGAAGTCTCTTGTGTTTCTTTTGTCCCCCTGATAAATGCCAGTTCTGAGCTCACTGTAAAGTAGCTGCTTGGGGAGGTGCTCATCAGGCACGTGAACATGTCTCGTCCATGAGTATACATTATACTTGATCACTCTTATTTTAGATTGTATGTTATTTGTTAAGATATAAATATGATGCAGAAATCCTGGCAATCAAGGTGGAAACTGAGAAACTGTTGAACGCCAATCTCGATTCACAACCTGTAGTATTTCTGACAGATGCACAATCAGCACTTCAAGCATTGAAGTTCGGGAAACTGCCAGAACTACAGGCTCCACTGTCTGAACTGAGCAACCATCACAAGATTGTCATGCAGTGGATACCTTCTCATTGTGGAGTACCAGAAAATGAGAGTAGACCAACTGGCAGAGGAGGGTGCTGCAAATGAGCAACCATATGTACCAGTCACATACCAACAGAAGATAAGGATGAACAAATCAATCAGAAAGCCACCAACAGTAACACAAGACACAATTACCATGAGATGAACAGACAAGAACAACCTATTGTGTTGCGCCTTAGAACATGAAAACAACCAACTTCACAGCCACATGTACACAAAATTGAAGACTGGCAACTCAACTGCATGCTCATGTGTACATGTGGACAGGCACCCCAGACTGCAGAGCACATACTACAGAACTGCCCCGAATATAAAATACAGAGAAAAATCCCACTTTCTCATAGAAACAACACTAGAAGAGAAACTTTATGGACCTATATGTGAACTACAAAAAACAGTGAAGTATATACAAGAGACAACATTGCAGATATAGATATATTTTCAAGCAAACGAAAGAAGAATTTGTCTTGATGTCAATATCTGTGGCTGAAGTGCTTGTGCGTTTCTATGACACTATGAGGTACATCGTTACAAACAGGGTATTACAAGCCAGACAGGTTGCAAGGGGACAGTGGTCTAGTGGTAAAGTGGCATGACTCACAACCAGAAGGTGCTGGGTTCGATCCCCATTACAGCACCGGTTGTTACCCCGGGGAAGCAAACCCTTAGAAAATGCAGGAGGAAGCAGACCCTTACATAAAATGCATGCTGATGTCTGAAGCACTGGGTCGACAGGCGCAAAATAAAAACCACAGTGCAACGCACACCGCCTTGGGGATTAGAGAAAATAAGGCGAACCCCCCCCCCCCCCCCCCCCCCCCCAAAAAAAAGACAGTTTGCAGGTGGTAGGGGTCAGACAGTGTAAGGCATAAACCTGTTGCCCTGCAGGCTGGCTGGGGACAGTCATGGTCTAAGGTAAGCCTGACAGACTCCTCACTAAGCGAGGTCCATGTACAACTTGTTTCTTGTTCTTCCATAGGATTTTTACACCTGGTGCCAAGATGAAGATTTGAAACATGCCAAGACACTGCTGCTTCTGTTTACCCTGTCGCATCTTGTGCTGGTATGGGATACTCTATATTTTTAAAGTTATCTGTTTGACAAATGTATGGTTCAAGTTGTCCCTGTATCAGAATAATATCCCAAGTGTTGTCATACCTGGGCTCGTCATTCAAACTAAATGCTTCCAAGGCATATCTAACATGTATCCTTTGATGGCAAAGGCCTAAATCTTCATTGTCTCATGGCATTACTGCTCCTATTAAGAGAGAAAGGACATGGTGTGAGTCTCTAGTCACCTAATTGCAGAATGCTGTTGGGTAGATATAGCCTGTAAGCGAAAGGTGGTTATTCATCCAGGAGAAGAAATTATGATTTCGAAACACCTGCTGTCTTAGCAGTTTGTCTGATGATAATCAAGACTTAGATAAAAGTAAAGTAAAGTAACCCATAGCATTACTGCCGTAGGGGTGTGAGGTGTTAGAGATCTCACATTTCAAAGGCCCGGCAATATGAAGGCGGTAGCCATCTCCTCTCCCTCGCCGCTTTTACTTCCCGGACTGAACCGGTACCCATTTAAGGCTGGGTCGACCCAGGATCCATTGCGGTCTGAAAAAAAACACTACCGCCTCAACTGGGGAATGAACCCAGGACCACTCAAATGCAAAGCCACCATGCTAACCACTGCGCTATGCGGCTCCCTTAGACTTAGAGTGTACAAAAATTAAATAGACTTGCTGAAAGCGGAAGTGCTGAATGGAAAAGCGCAGATATTGCAGTCTGACTGTTCTTCGTAGCTACTCATTCTGAGTTAGTTTCACTCTTGGCAGCATTTATTTGTCTTCTTCTTCTTCTTCTTCGTACGCACACCATTTATTTGGATATGCATCCCATCCTTCTAAATAACCACAAATCAAAGGCATCAATTCTCTTCTCCAATTGTGTGTTCATTGTCCATCTTTCTATGCCATACAGTAAAGACGAGTATACATAACCACCTAATCATTTCCTTTTCAATTTGCGATTGAATTGTTTTGATGTCATCTTCTTCTTCTGCATTTGTTCTCAATCTCCAGCTACCAAGCCCTGAACAGGGTTTTGCAAGTAGCAGAATGTAGTCCAGAGAATTGAATGCGTTGTGGTGCTAGTTTACAGTTTAACTGCAATATTTGCACCTTTCTGTGTCAATATACGACTCATGTTGGTGAAAACAGATTTGACCATCCTAATTCTCTTCCTGATTCTCATTTTGCATCTTCCGTCTCCGTTGTTAAATTGCCAAGATAAATGAATCTCTTGACCCATTCTAGTATTTTATCGTCTATTCTGTATAGTAGTTATCAAATCTACTTTGCTAATTATCATAGTTTTTAACTGGACAAAGAACAAAGATAATGAACAAAGTAATAAATCACCCTTCTTTATTTGCTTCAATAGGAACATGAGGTTGCCACCTTCATTGAGATTGTCACAGAAAGCCTGCGCCAAATCATTTATGTGCTCTTGAAGTGGTGATTTATGTAGTCCTTTGTGCAGCTTGATGAGTCAGTATAATGACTCGCCCATTTTTGCTCCGCCATCTGTACAATTTTTCCCTTTACAGGAATCCTATATCAGAGCATTTGCAAAGATGGTTTCAATAAAAATGGTTTTACATGCTTAGAAGGTTACGGGGGTCAAATTTTTTTTTTTTTGGCGTTCGCCTTATTTCTCTAATCCCCAAGGCGGTGTGCGTTGCACTGTGGTTTTTATTTTGCGCCTGTCGGCCCAGTGCATCTGACTTCAGCGTGCATTTTATGTAAGGGTCTGCTTCCTCCTGCATTTTCTAAGGGTTTGCTTCCCCGGGGTAACGGCCGGTGCTGTGATGGGGATCGAACCCAACACCTTCTGGTTGTGAACCATGCCACTTAACCAATAGGCCACGCCGTCCCCTGTTACGGGGGTCTATTCTTTTCAACCTGGGTACTAGTCAGGTGGTATGCATATATAAAAACCTTAAAAAGAGAAACGACAGAATTATCATTAAATTTCCTAAAAATTCTCTCTACAGCTGTTCAACCCAGGAAACACATTTGATCTGACTTATCTCAAGCTCTTCCGCATTTTGGATGTTCTCAGGTAATGTTTAGCTCATTATGAATTGCATGTTATGGGAGAGTCAGCATAACCTAGTCATGTCTATCCAGCTGCAAATAGGTACCTGGCTATCAAGGAGCTCTAGCGCACTGGTGTTTGGCATACACTAGACTAGTGCTCTTAACCTTTACCACACACAAAATTATGTTTCAGCGCGTCGCGTCATAGTTGTTGACTTTAAGAGACTATACCCTTTTTTTTTATGTTGGTGTTGTTTTTATTATGTGTGTATTAGATTCTGAGATACAAGAAGATAGAGGTTGATAGTGTTAAAAAACAGCACAACATAGACTTGCCGGCTTTCGACATCCCTTGGTTAAAAAAAAAAATTAATAAAACGGCTTATCGATGTTTGCTGTAATGGCGATACTTTTGATTATAAAAGTAATTATTGTATCTACATAAACAAACTAAACAGATTTACCTCCAAAAAATCTGTTGCATAAACTTAACTTCCCCTTTCTCAATAATGGGCGATTCTTCAAATTCAACCCAAAAACTAGAAATCCTTTCCAAAAGTCTAAAACAAATTTCAAAATCGTCATTGTTTTTATTTAATCGCACAGGGCGGAAGTCGGAATTCTCTCAATCAAATGAACAGTATGTTCAGCCGTTTCTATGGCATTAACCCGGTAGTCTATATATGGTAAACTGGACGACCCTGGAGCTGACACCGTAGTGCATTGTTGGTGCGATAAAGGATAATTTTCTTTAAGACTTTAGCTTTGTTCTTTACAATTCTAACTGTAGTTCGATGTACACCTAGCTTGTGGTCAATTTCAACATTTGACTTAAGATTAACTCAAGCTTTTCTTGCAACTGAAAACCAAACGGTTTTTTTTAACTCTGTCATCACACATATGATCGATCCATTATGAAAAAACTAATACTGTAATATTTGAATAATCACAGAAATATAAAATGGTATTGAAATTTTGGTTTGATGCCTGCTTGCTGACAAGGAGGGTAATGGATCAAATCTCCTTTAGCACGCCACATTTTTTTTACCTTTAGCACGCTACATATTTTTTAACGAAAAATTTGCATCTCGCTATGGTAGTCGACTTTCAATTTTTCCCGAACACCGTTTTTGAATGGAGCGTGAGTCTAGACATTCTTGACCAGTGCGCGCTAAAGGTTATTTGTGAAAATTTGACCTAATTAATTTCTGAATTTCTCGCTATGGTAGTCGACTTTAAAATTTTTTAACTTTTCTATTTGTTTGCCAATAAATGTGATTTTATTGTGTCTAGAGACACAATTGAATAACGAACATGTGGGTGTTATTGTTTTTGTTTTGTGTTTGTTAGTTTCTGAGATACAAAAAGATGAAGTTGAAAATCTCTGGAAAAAATTTTGACTCGACCGCTAGGCCTAGTCGCTCCAATAGAAAACCACGGAAACCACTAAAAATGTATCGATACTGTGTTTACAATATCAACGCAACTGTTAGTTTCCAATTTAAATGTAGTTCTTTCATCTAAACAAACAAAATAAACAGATCTACTCGATAAAGATTGTTCCCAACAACCTACTTCACCTTTCGCAAAAAGTCAGCTTGCTTCAAACGGTGTATACAAAATTAAAACTGTTGAAAAGCCATTTGTAATCTAACATATGATACTTTAACCGGCTAAATGCCGTGTATATATGGTGACGTATTCAGCATTTAAAAATGGCTGTCGGGAGTGGCTCCGTTAAAAAAAAAAAAAAATTTTCCGCACACCGTTTTTGTAGGCCGGGTTGGTCCACTAGCGTGTTACAAGGACATGCTAAAGGTTAAGGCATGTGTTGTTTTCTGTTAGAGGTCGAAATAAACAAACATAGCCAGCACATCACGTGATGACAGCAGGTGGTGAAGTGGCCTGTAAGTCCTCGGCCTAAAAGCCCCTAGGCTATCCCTGCAGTGGGAATAAAAACATATTTGTGCTTTTTTAAAAACAAAGGCTTCCTTGTAGCCTTCCCTGGAAATGGGCTTATTTCATGATCCCCATAGTAGTGAGCGACATGCAGATGATGCCAAGCATATCACTATCGCTGGAGGACCCAGTCCACCTTCATCAGCATGCTCGGGATGTCAGAAAAACTACAACCAACGTCACTAAACGTTCTTTTTAGGGCACACAAAAAGGTAAATCTACCCAACAACAAATATGTTTAGCCACAACAATAAGAGATTCAATGTGAACAAATTAAATAAAAATAGGCCAGATACATGACCAAATGGGAAACCGAACATACTGGTTACACCAAAAACGATGCCTATTACCAGTTGAACCGAAGAGAGCAGGTCGTTGTCTTCAGACTTCGCACTGGCCACAATAGACTGAGGTACCACCTATTCAACAAATTGAAGATAGGTGGTACCGACGAATGCCCGTGCGGTACCGGTAAAATGACCGCTGAACATCTGCTGCAGAACTGCCCGACATACGAGGATCAGAGAGAGCAGATGTGGCCATCACCAGTGGAACTGCAAGACAAGCTCTATGGCAGTGGTGACAGCCTCAGGATGACCGCCGCTTGTTTCGAAAAAATAATGGTTACTGTCTGACTGCGTACGAAGAAGAAGAAATAAAAATAGTACACGCTGAACTTGAAAAGACTAATTGATGCGAGAAGCAAGATTTAGTTGCAATGATGGAAAAAAAAAAGCACCATAATTTGAAAAAGTGCTTATAACCGATGAAGGAGCGAAACAATAAAAGAAGGAAACATCGAGATACGCCTGTATAATAAAGTCTATAACACTTCATCGCCCTACAGCAGGATTTGCTGTGGGACTAACCTGACCATTTATTGTTTTCTTGTATGAAGCCTAACCTCTTCCGTTTTTGCTTTCAGATCCAAACTGCAGTCTCATATGGGTGAGCTTCTGAAGTCTGTTCCTGGTGTGTCTAAGGAGTGGGCGAGCTTTGGCCGCATGTGCACACCTCGCATGTTACTTTTCTTCGAAAGTCCAGCCATAGACATTCAGCCCGAGGAATCTGATTGTGCTTATCCAAAGACAACAAAGGTGGCTTTTGTATGACCTAATTATCCATTGTTGCAGAATTATTTGTGCTGCTAATTTTGTGAATGACAATAGATAGAAATGTTGCAATGTACAAGATTATGAGTATTTGGGATCCTACAGTCAGAAATTCTCAAGGATGTTCAATAGAAATCGTGTGATCAAACGGGATCAAGATGCTAAGCATATAGCATCAGGGCCAGCGAACCATAGCTGCCAAGACCCTTCTACACCTCCACGCGGTGATCCTGGATTACAGGCTGTAGCAGGGCAGACTGGCTAAGGAGAGGGGATCGAAGAGGGAATGCTAACCCTGTACTTAAAAAACACTTGCTGAAGTCGGATGTGTTTAACCGAAAGGTGCAAATATCGCAGTCAAGCTGTAAACTATGACACAACGCATTCTGTTCTCTGGACTACATTCTGCTACTTAAGCCCTTTCAGGATTTGGTAGTGGGAGATTGAGAACGAACCAAGCCAAGCCATGTGATCAAACTAATGTGAATGGAAACATTTATTGCAGGACAAACTCAAGAAAATGAAGATTCAACAGATCAAGATGTGAATTTTTTCTAAAGCAACATATGGTTACGAGACAAGCTTTGAACAAAGCAACTGCAAAGAAAAAATAACATCTTTCAAAATGAGGTGCAATAGAAGGATACTGAAAGTATTGTGGGCAGAAAAGAGAACAAATAGAGGAATTCTGCAATCACTGAGTATAAAGAAAATTGGATTATAGACATCACAAGGAAAAGGAAAGATATTTTGGTTATATGAAAAGACACACTGATCTGGAGAGACTTATAGTGAAAGACATAGGAAGAAGGGAAGATTTCGACCAAGAGGAAGATCATATATTACTGACAGTCTAAAGATGTCCTCCTTGTATGAGTCTGGACAACTTGCTCAAAACAAAGATGTGGTCTTTGCTGCCATAGCAGAGGCTACATTCTGGAATGAACAAATCATGTGATATCTTTTGTGAAACACATGCAAATTACATGACAACAGTAACAGTATATTACCATTTCAAACTTAGTAGGTCTTTATAAACTTGTAATCTAGTATTCAAACAGGCAAGTTATGTCTGCTGCCAGGTAGCCCAAGGATATTCGTAGTGCGTTCTTTTCTTTTGCAATGTTTACTTCCTGCGGCTTACAATGCCTGGAGGAAGGAAGGTTGCATATTTGGTAGGAATTTCTTGACTTATTGGATTTTTTCCCGGACCAGCTACTAACAGCCTACTCTTATAGATTTTCAACATTCCAAGGCTTCTTTAATTGGTGTAGCATGTGTGCGCTGGGTCTTCCCCAAGTTTTGTTTTGTCAGTCTCCAATATGATTAGACGTTGGTCTTTACCTCCCTTGAGATAAGAGGACGCATGAAACTTGTGGGATTCGAAAGCCCATCGTTTCACGTTTTTTTTACATTGAGAGGCAAGCACCTTTGCCTCTCAGCCATGGTGACTCTTTCCAATTTTTATCAAATACCAGACCTTCATCTTCTGCGTTCAAGCTTTTTCTTCAAGCTAGATTTGTAGTTCCGTTGCTCTGACAAAGTCCACAGTTCGCTCCAGATCCAGGTGGCTCCCCCACAGCTTCTGTGTCAGCTCAGGTTCCTCTGGCTAGGTTTGGCATCGTAGGTATCAGTATGCTGGGTAGTCATGTAGGATGTGTTCGGGGGTCTGGACTCTGGTTTCATATGGGACTCACTTGTATGTGATATCAATTTAATCTCTGTCCGTCAGCCAGCAAATTCATTGAAATTTTCTTCCCATTCCTTTCTTGTCTTCAGTCTTTATAGGCTCAAAGTCAGATTGACTGTTTACTGTGTCTCATCCCACAGAAACCAAGTCCGATGAAGAAGCTACAACTGTGTATGGAAGACATGATCTACCGAGTGCTACGTAAAAACAGGGCCATCACCAACATCTCGTGAGTAATGATGAATGTGTCGTTCTTTCTTTATAGAATGCATTACTAAGTCGTGGGGGGAGTGTGCAACTATAATTTTCAAGATTCAAGCTCGAATTTTACATTAAGAGTGTCAACCATTTTGTGTGATTTTGTTTGTTTGTTGAGTCTATTAATGGTGTTTTTTAAAAACCTTAACTGTGCTACATACATTTTGCAAAAATTTTCAACACTTCACATTTTACTATGGTTGTTGGCCTTGAGAGCCTGTAACCTCTCTGTTTGTTGGTCAATAAACATGATTTTGTTGTGTATAGAGACATAAATGAATAAAGAACTTGTTGATGTTATTGTTTTTGTTGTGTGTTTGTTAGTGTCTGAGATATAAAAAAAGTTGAAGGTGAACATTTATAAAAGCAAAGCACGAACATTTTGGACATAAATCAGGGGACATCGCTCTCTATAAATCCATGGAAATCACAACAAAGTGTCGGTACTGTGTTTATAATATCAGCACAACTGTTAGCTTCCACTTCAAACGTATTTATTACATCTAAATAAATGAAATAAAGAAATCCACCTCTTAAAGATCTTTTACAACGACTTCACCATTCTAAAAAAAAATGGGCTAGCTCCAATCCGCGTAATAATAAGAAAAATCGTTTATTATAAACATAAAATACTTTAATTGACTGGAAATGTGTAGATGAATGTGATGTATTCAGCATA
Source organism: Ariolimax columbianus (assembly GCA_036924085.1). Lineage (NCBI taxonomy): Eukaryota > Metazoa > Mollusca > Gastropoda > Stylommatophora > Arionidae > Ariolimax > Ariolimax columbianus. The sequence continues at coordinate 17,363,949 of JAVGWX010000005.1, read as the reverse complement.
AAAAATGTATATTTCTAAGGGTTTCGGGCTTGGTCATTTATGAATAAAAAATTATAACAGAGTATGCGTAATGATTGCGACATGAGCGGGGTAAAGGTTAAATGTTTGGAGCGTTATTTGGCTTCAATATATTCTACCTGCTATTTAAAAAAAAATAATATCGCGAGGCTGTGATGGTACTTTGGATTAAAATAAAGTGTTAAAAAAACCCATGTGTAGGTATCGTTCAGTTACCGCTGTGGTATAAAAACAAGAACGAAACCTACGTTGTAACTAAACGACCCTCCCTCAGTGACAACGGACAATACACATGTAAGTTAATACACCATATGGAAGAAGAGATGAACACGCCAAAAGGAGATAACACATAAAGATGATATAAAATGATACTTATCGAGTGTCACAAGGAATGGAAGAAAAAACACAATTGTGAAAAAAAACTGGCTATGTAAGTGTACTAGGTGAGACTTGTCCGAGTAAACCAATAGCGGCCAAACTAGATGGTGTTATAAGAAAGAATAAATAAATTCAAGGAATGGGGCAAGACGAGAGGCAGGAAAATGGAGCGAGGGTAATAGGAGATAGTCTGGGAAATATTGATGCCATACTGCTGAAGGGTGAGGCAGTGTGGCTTAGGAATGACATTTCACAATCACAGCGCACCAGGTTTGAATTCCACTGTATCCAGTTTGACAGACACAGAGTTTGTTCTCGGTGCAATTGATTCTCTGTGTACGGAAAGTAATGGCAACCTGCCATACTTCACCACCTGCCAAGGAACTTGTAACAGCCAAATAGGATGGCGATTGTAAGAATCGACGTTCTGCAAAGGACATGCTACTTACATGCGGCTGAAGGCAGCCTATGCGAAAATTCAGTCTATTTTCCAACTTGAAACAATGTCAATTGATCGAGGAGCAGGAGGCGATGTCTGTGACTCTATCATCAGCCTTCTACTGTATTTGGATAGAATGAACATTTTTTGACATATTTAATTTTTAATATTGCTAATAATGGGTGAGTAAAATAAATAATGTATCTTGAAATATAATTTTATTACCTTTTACTTTACCTACAGGGTGGCATGGGGGTCTTCTAAATAAAATAATACTTTAGTGGGGGGGGGGTCACGCCCAAAATCCACAAAAAATGTTGCTCGCCACTGCTTTAGTGCAGCATCTGCTTTGAGATTACCTTTATTCTTGGCTGTTTTATTCTACAGGAACAATTCCCTGTTTTCTTTGCCCAACAACCAGCAGTTTGTCTACCTTCTGTCCAAGCGGACGGATGTTGCCGACCCAGCTGACTTCTTTGTGTCGATGATGCGACAGACCTGCTTCCCACAGGCTGATGGTAGTAGCTGTTCTGCATCTGTTTGTGTTAACTCATTTGCTGTAGAATTTTTAAGACCTCTGGATATACGAGGGTCTCATTTTACCAAGAAGTTATTTTCCGTAAAACTTATTTGTAAAGTAGATTGCTGTAAAACAAGCCTATTTTTGATAATGCCATCAAATGGGACAAGCTTCGAACTCCTATATATTTATTACAGAAATGTTATCAAGTAAAATTATTAAAAAAAATTAATTTACACATATCTATTATTCAAAATGTATGAATTTACATAACAATTATAATAATCATCAGGTGCCCTGCAGGTTGGTGTTGGTAATCATGGACCTTCATCCATTTCTATCACATGTGTCATTTACCAACTCTGTTGTTGGTTGTCGCCCATGCCATACTCTCAGGCTATCCAGCGTCCATCTTCTCTCTTGGCCTTCCTCTGTCTCTCTTTCCTATCTTCTCATAACATGCCCAAAAAAGAATGACTGTCTTCTTCTGAGCCTTGTGAAAAGTTGTCTTTGTGTTTGTGCCTCCTCGAGTACTGTATCATTAGTCTTCTTTGCAGTCCATGATATCTGCAGCATTCTTCTGTAATACCACATCTCAGTTGCTTCCAAAGATCTAAGCGCTTGCTTGCTAATTGTTCATGATTCACTGCCATATCCCAGTACTGGTTCCACGTAACATCCAAGGACTCTCTTTCTCAGTTCCAGCGACAAGGTTTTGTTGCACAATATCCCTGCCATGGTCTGGAAAACCAATAACAATTATACACAACAATTATACATAACAATCATACTTAACAATTATACGTATCAATTATATATAACAGTCATACATAACAATTATACATAACAATTATACACATCAGATACATGTTGTAAACATTTTCTTTAAAAACAAGGTAAATATTTATTGTTCTCAGTAACAGCCCAAGTTTTGACTTGTAATCGTTTTGTTTTTAAAGACAAACAGGTGATTAGCCTGTGATTATCTAGGAATATCTAGGAGTGGTAATAGACAGCAGGGGAGGAACAAAGAGGAGTTAACTCCACAAAGGGCAGCAGCAGGTAGACTGTTCCATGCAATAAACAGAGGTTTCCTCAGTAGAAGAGAAATAAGCAGGAAAACAAAGATGGATGTATACCGCTCGAGCTATGTGCCTGTCCTGACATATGGATGTGAGTCATGGGCAATGACAAACTTCAGAAATGAGGTACCTAAGAAAGGCGGTTCAGGTGACGAAAAGGGACAAGATCCGTAACCAGACAATACGTAGCAATCTTGAAGTTCAACCCCTGCAGACACGAGTGGAGCAGTTCCAACTACAGTGGTTTGGCCATGTCTGTAGAATGGAAGAAGATCGGATACCAAAGCGGTCATGGGAGATCAAAAGTCAAGGACGCAGACCCAGAGGACGTACCAAAGTACGTTGGGAAGACAACATACGACAGTCCCTAAGTGATAGAGGGCTGGATTGGAAAGAGGCCAAGAAAAAGACGGCGGATAGAGCAGTGTGGCGTTCTCTTTGGCAAACCTCTACACCTCACGGTAGAAGAGGAGCGACTAAGTAAGTAAGTAAGTAACAGCCCAATATTTTTGAAGAAGAAAATACAAGGTTAGCTTCTTTGATTTAAAAAAATCTTTTCTTGCAATAGTGGCATTAATGATTTTTCCTTTTGTAAAACTGTGCTCCTAGTTAGGGTCAGAGTCATATGACTGCTGGACTGCATTGTCTGTAGCTGTAAGAATATAATGAACGTTCTTGATTTCTTTTTCGACATTCGTCTTGAAAATTTAGTTGTCACAGTTTACATCGAGGCTGCAATATTTGTGCCTTTTGAACCATAAACTTTTGGTTTCAGCTGGCTTTTGGATACCGGGTTTGCCTTCCCACTGTGAACCCTATATTCTTTGCCAGACCTCACGAGTGCAACCTGTTTCCAGTGCTGCTACTTGTTACTTGAAGATGGAACAGGGTCTTGGTCAGCTCTGGTTCGCTGACCCTGATGAAAACAGCCAGCTGTGAGCCGCAAAGCAATTGTCGTCTCAATGGCAAATGGCAGCCTCTCCTCGACCAAAAACTAGTTCCAAATTAGGGGGTTTTCTTTTGAGTTTGGGATCTCTAATGGGTACAGAGACAAGGCCTCAAACTAGTTCCAAATTAGGGGGTTTTCTTTTGAGTTTGGGATCTCTAATGGGTACAGAGACAAGACCTCAAACTGGTGTTCAGGAGGTGGGGGACTTGATGAGTTTGGAGTCTCTAACTGGTACTGAGACACTGTCCTTAGCTGGTGCTGAGTTGAAGCCTTATACTGGCACAGAACAGGGGAGGCCTACGAGCCTAATTTTGAAGATAATGTTTATCTAAAATTAAAGACATTTGCTATTTAGCTTTCACTATCAAGACAACATAAATAGGGAAATTTTGGGTTGATAGACTTCTTTGTTATCAAGTTCATTGTCATTATATTTGTTTTCTTAATCTTTAGCATGCTGCCATCATTTTTAGAACATTTTTCACAGCTTAAAATTTTTCTATAGTAGTTGACTTTCAACAATTTTAACTGTTCTGTTTGTTGGTCAATAAATATGATTTTCTTTGTGTAGAGACATAAATGAATAAAGAAGTTGTTGATGTTATTGTTTTTGTTGTGTGTTTGTAAGTTTCTGAGATACAAGAAGATGAATGGGAAATTTTGTGAAAAAATAAAAATATTTGGACTTTCCCGGCTAGGCCTAGTCGCTCCGATAGAAATCCATGGAAACCACAACAAAGTATCGATGCTGTGTTTATATTATTGGCACAACTGTTAGTTTTAAATTCAAGCATAGTTATTAGATCTAAACAAACAAAATAAACAGATCTACCCAATAAAGATCCTTCCCAACAATCTACTTCACCTTTCCCCAAAAAGTCAGGCAGCTCCAATCGGCGAAATAAGAAAATAAATCGTTAAAAATCCATTTGTAATCTAACATCTGATACTTTTACCGGCAAAAAGGATGTGTATATGAACATGACGTATTCAGCAGTAAAAAAAAATGGCTATTGGTATGGTCTTTGTTCTTAGTAAAAATAAATAGTAAACATTTTTTTTTCTAGAGTGAGTCAAGTTTGTCTGTGGCAGTCGCTCTTCGGAGTGCTAAAGGTTAAAATTGTGGCATACACTTTAATTTCTTTCAGAATCTGTGGCAGTCATCCAAAAACCCAAGTCTTACAGCGCAAACCGCAGAAAAGTAAACCCAGCTGTACCCGACATCCTGCCATTGTCTGCAACATCACTGCTCTCATCATCATCATCATCATCATCATCTTGCAGACAAGAACAGAGTGTTAAGGAATTTCTGTGGCAAAACATTGAAATGGTATTTAACAAGACTATAAACGACAATGTTGGCCGACATGGAACGGATCCAATATCTGAGGTACGTTTGTGTTCACAGATTCTAGAAGAGCAATGTTTTCTAATTCTTCTGTCTCTCATCTGTAATCCTGGTGTTCAATAAAGTATAACAGATATCTGATGCCAGGTAGCCAAATGTTTAGCTTGGCTTGGCTTCATTCGTTCTCAATCTTCCGCTACCAAATCCTAAAAAGGCTTAAGTAGCAGAATGTAGTCCAGACAACGGAATGCGTTGTGTCGTAGTTTACAGCTTGACTGTGACATTTGCACCTTTCGGTCCAACACATCCGACTTCAGCAAGCATTTTTTTAGTACCGGGCTAGCATTCCCTCTTCGATCCCTTCTCCTTTGCCAGTCTGCTCTGTTGCAGCCTGTTATCCAGGATCACCGCTTGTAAGTGTAGAAGGGTCTTGGCAGCTCTGGTTCACTGACTCTGGCGCTAGCAGTCAGCTATGGATCGCTGACCGCTGCAGCTCATGCCCTGCTCAGCGTCTTGATCTTAGCCAAATGTTTAAACTCAATGAGGTCTTTAGTCTTGAAGTACCATTTTGGGCTAAGGTCTTTCTTCTTCTTTGCATTCAGGATCTTTTGGTCATGCTATATCTGCAGGCCAGTCGCCATGATGAAGTCTGTAATCTTCACCAGGTCGGAGCGGCTGCCCCACAGCTTTTGTCTCAGCTCCGCACCCTCTGGCCAGGTCTGGCAACTTATTTCCCTATAGGTTGGGCAATCTTGTAGAATATGCTCAGGGTTCTGGCATCCAGTTCCACATGAGCACTCATCAGTGTGTGAGATCTTCAGTCGGTATAGATGTTCTAGTAGTCTGCAGTGTCCAGTTCTCAGGCGAAATAAGGTAGTTTGTTGATTTCTTTTGAGTTGGTGAATTGGGTCTGGTGTACTGCTTATGTTTCTGTCTTCTCTCCATTGGTGTACATACTGATTTCTGATGACGTTCTTGATTTCTCTGTATGGTACTCGGTGATTAAATTTTGCCTTTTTGCTGCCATCCTTTGCCAGAGCATCAGCTCCCTGGGCTAAGGTCTTAACTTAGGACATCTCTCCATCTCATTTTTGGTCGTCCAAGTGGATGCCAAGAGTTGTAGGGATGTCACTTCTTGTTTTTACTTGTTGTCTGGTGTGCATACCACATTCCCGACCCTTCTGTATTTTCTTAACATTGCAACAATACAGCCAATGTTCCTTCTTCTGTTGCTCTTTGAGCAACTCAAAGCTGTTATTCTTCTCCTTGTTGTAGGTACCATGCCTGGCTGCTTGCATCAGGGTTAGCGTACTATATCTGTCCAAGACCCTATTCCGATTCCACATGGTGGCCCTGGAAACAGGCTGCACTAAACTTAACGTCTTTATACTGGTCTAGAAGACTCTGCAGCTGTAGACAACCAGTTTCTTTTACATTTCCTTGATATAAAAACTATCTGCATCAAATCTATTTTTGGATGCTTTAGTTGACATTGTCTCCACTATTTCCTTTGACAATGCATTTCAAGCATTCACCACTCTCTAACTAAAAAAAGTATTTCCTAATATCCAATCTGGACCTTTCTTTAATTAATTTGTAGCTGTGCTCTCTTGTTCTTGTAGGTGGTGTATTTTGAAAAACTTGTTGTAGTCTAATTTATCCTTTCCGTTGATTATCTTATAAACCTGTATTACATCGCCTTCAATTCTTCTCTTTTCTAGATACTGTAGGTCGGTTTTTCTGAGTCTTTTCCCATAACTGTAATTCTGGAACCCCGCTATCAGTTTTGTCACTCTTCTTTGTATCCTTTCCAGCATGTTTATATCCCCTCTACAATAAGGACACAGTCTGCTATGTCTGTAAAGGCCGATCCGCGAGTGACAGTCCCTGCCACAGATCATACGCAGATCGAGGAGGCTGGCTTGCCGGGGTGTTCCTTGATATCTTTAGCCTTTCTTTTTTTTCTGCAGCCAGAATACTTCTACTAGCGTAGGCAGCCACTATGCCTCCTCCAACTGTCTCCAAACATATATAAATATATATATATATGAGCAAAATTGGTCCCCAAACCACTAGTTACTAGTGTAGTCTGGTCAACGGATAAGGATTGCAGTTGGAAGGCAAACATACTAAACAAAACAGCTGGAATCGGGTGTGTCGGGGCTGAAAAAAGCAGATTTTGCAGAATCGCTGTAAACAATAACGCAATGTCACAACGTCATATTCAGGATGAATGCTGAAGAAAAAATACCTTGCAGCCAAATACCATGGCTGGAATAACGAAGCTGTTGGGGTGAGCTCTTGCCTTGTCGTCTCTCATCTGCTGAATGGGTTTGATATGATTGAAGCTGAGCTATCCTGCGTGAAATCTCACAATTTATTTTGTAGGAGTTTCTAATCTCTTGGCCTAGGTAAAAATGTACAAATTCATGCTTTTGACAGGATAATTTCCTAGCCACAGTTCACCTTCGGGGCAAGAAGTGTTAATTTTGTATTGGGTTTTCTTTTGATTAATTTAAGGCCTACTGCCTTGCTTGCATCGTTTAGCTCATTAGGCATTGCTCAGCCTCTCTGACAGTTTGACTGAAGATAACTATGTCAGCAAACCTTTAGATGGTGGAAAATATCTCTGTCTATGTTGATGCCTTTATCTGATTCTACTTCTCTCTGAATCCTTGGCTTGAGATCATAGTCAGTGACCATTCACATTCCAGGGTCTCAACAAACTCCCTCTAGTTGAGCCTGCCTGTTGCCATTGTTTGTATAATATCTGTTTTTGGTTCTGCTTAGTTAGTTTTTGTTAGATTATGTTGTACAGGCTACACTGGTTGCAAATATTCTTTGTTTTTGTTAAAGTCTAATAGAAACATGGGTCTTCAGCAGTCTATATCACATCTCTTTGTCGCATACTTCATGTTAGATGACCAGAAGTAATGGCAGATAAAGATATGTCCGAAATAATACGTCAGAAACCAACGCAACATGAAATACGGGCAGGAAACGGAAGATGGATAGTGTACACTGTTTAAAGATGTCGGACATCACACCCAGATATGCTTTGGATTGGAACCAGCAGGGAAAGAGAAGAGGCTAGTGAGAAGGCCAAGGAACATCTGGTGGTAAATGGTCAAGGAGGAAGTCAGTTCAATTAGGGAGGTGAAGATACAGCAATGAATGAGCTGACAGCAGCCAGTGACTCATAGCTAATTACTTGCATCAGGGTCAGTGATTAAAAACTGACCAAGGCCCTTTTTCATCTCCAAGTGGAAACAGACTGCAGCCTGGCTAAGAGATTAGGGATTGAAGAGGGATGGCAAACTCTCAAAAATGCAATTCTGAAATCGGATGTGTCGAGTCGGAAGTCACAGATATTGCAACCTCGCTGTAAACTAGGACACATCGTCACAAATGTCCTTTTCAGGACGAATGCAGAAGTAGTAGTAGTTCAATCAGGGTCTTGTGGACGGAACTCAATAAACCAGCACAGACTAGGAACAGATGGAGGGCATCTGTTGCGGCCCTATGTTCCAAGGAGAGCAAGATGGATAAATAATGATGATTCCTCATCGGGTCATTCTATCCTGACCTATTCCTCTATTTATTACTCCAGTAGGAGCATAGGACCATCAATGTAGCTGATCTCCATGCTTGAAACCGTCAGCAATATAATTGTGGTTCTGTATGGTACTTTGTTATACATCCTGGAGCTGCCAGTCAAATATTGTTCCTTTTGCTGTTGTTGTCTCTTAACATAATATATATTGTTGCACGATTGGATTAACAGGACTCCCACTGTCCCTGTTACGATGGTCTTAAAGGCAAACCAAATGCAGTGTTTGACCTATGTTCATCCATCTGAAGTCACCGATAATTGTGGTGATGATGATGTTGTTTGACATCTGACGGTTGGACAGCAACGTCAGCGCCATTCAGCCTGACACATCCACTTTCTAACAGTCTATTTTGGTTAACTATTTCAAGCCTTTGGTTGTCACCAGACTATCTCCAAGCAACATGTGGTTTCATGTCAAAGTTTTACTTCTCCTGGATGAACTACCACTTACATGCTTCATCTACCCTAAACATTTAGATCACCATAGATTCACATCTTGCTTCTTCTTTTTGTTAGTTGGAGCAATTGCTCTCCCGAGAAGGCCAAGAGCTGGACATGCTGTCAGTCTATACATTGTCCATACCTTTAGAGTAATGGTTCTCAAACTGGTGGTCCACAACTAGGTGCTGGTCTGTGAGCCTTCAGTCACTGGCCCACAAAGGGCATCAAGATAAATAGCAACTATAAAAAAATTGTTACGTGGGAAGCAGAGCACAAAGGTCAACAACCAAATGATACATATTACTAACTCAGCAGAAGTGAGCAAGTAGTAATCTTTATACTCAGCACACACCACAACAGACTTTGATACCGTCTATTAAACAAACCAAGGATAGGAAAAACTGATGGATGTATCTGCAGCACTGACAAATGACTGCTGAGCATCTGCAACAAAGGTGTCCAACATACGAGGAACAAAGAAAACACTTAACTATCATCAGTACCATTCGCGGACAAGATCCAGGGAGATACCAATAGCTTCTGGCTAACCACTGCTTTCTGTAGATATGTTGAAGCTGATGCTTGAAAGAATGTGAAGAAGAATGAAAGTGTTAAAGTCATGTCCGCTTGATCAGAAGACAGGTATGGAAACTTTTGAATCACCCGTTCCTGACCGCACATTATTAACTCTCATTATTCTACGCATCCCTATTGGTCTCTCTAGCTGCCAAACTTAAGCACATGGCTGCAAGCAGCAAACATCCTGTACAACTCTTTCTTCCTGGAGACCACCGAAGTGTCACAACAGCAGTTCTCAGCTCTCAACAACCAGCTGGACATCAGCATGAGATTCTCAGAGAGGTAAGTTGTATTTTTAAAGTGTCTTTGTTAATTTTTTGTTTTTCAGATTACAAAATGACGTCTATTTCCTGTGCATAATTTTTCAGTGCATTATGCCCCAAAGTGGTTGTTGATTTTGAGAACAGCTCTTACCAAATTGAGGCCGATTATGGAGGGACAAAATCGTCAACTTGAAATCCAAGTTGAGTTTAATGTATGCACTTATCAATTCCATGTACCTTTACGCAAGCGAAACTTGGACTTTGACAGCGGTTCTAGAGCAAAGAATTTCTGCAATGGTGATAAGATGTGTACGTTGAATCCTCAGCATTTCATATCTAGGCCACGTCACGAATAAGGCAAACGGGATACCGTTAAAAGAGAGGTCGTCCAATATAAAGATCTATTGAGTATGGTAAAAACACGCAAACTTACATGGTATGGGCATGTTTCAAGATCGTCTGGGTTGACCAAGACGGCTCTGCAAGCTACTGTGCCTGGGAAGCATAAGAGAGGGAGGAAGAAAAAGAGATGGGAAGACAACATCAGAGAGTGGACGGGAATGTCTATAGCTACAACAAATATCCTGGCACAAAACCGAGTGGAGTTGAGAGAACTGGTCCAACAATCTGCAGGATTGGTGCCCTAATGAGCTTTCAGGTTACGGAACTGATGATGATGATGATAGACTCACCCTGCAGCGCCGTCCCTTGGTTAGAAAATTTTAAAAAACGCAGAAAAACATACTAATACTACTATAGATGTTTACCGTAATGACTATGTCCTGTCACTTCTTACCACATGCTTGGAAGATTACAGTAAACTATTCTTTTCAACATGGGTACCAATCGTTGGGACAGTGATAAGAAACTATGCAGAGAAATACAACAGCAGGTAATCGGATAATCAGAAGACCTCCTCTCTTTGAGAAACTGTTTTGGTCTTTTTGGCTTCTTTAAACTCTAATGGGGACACGCCCACTTGGGTGTGGCTTCGAAGTGTCATCCTCTTGTTGTCAAAGTGTCATCCTCTTGTTGTCAAAGTGTCATCCTCTTGCTGTCAAAGTGTCATCCTCTTGTTGTCAAAGTGTCACCCTCTTGTTGTCAAAGTGTCATCCTCTTGCTGTCAAAGTGTCATCCTCTTGCTGTCAAAGTGTCATCCTCTTGTTGTCAAAGTGTCATCCTCTTGTTGTCAAAGTGTCATCCTCTTGTTGCCAAAGTGTCATCGTCTTGTTGTCAAAGTGTCATCCTCTTGCTGTCAAAGTGTCATCCTCTTGCTGTCAAAGTGTCATCCTCTTGCTGTCAAAGTGTCATCCTCTTGTTGTCAAAGTGTCATCCTCTTGTTGTCAAATTGTTCATTGTGCTAACGAGGTGTTTAGAGGCTTTTGAGATGTATGCTATTGGGAATGAAAGATCAGCTGGACATAGAGAATGTTGAACAAAATTGGGCTAGAGGTATGGACGAAAAAAGAATACTTATTATACTAATAAGAAGGCGATTGTCGTGGCTTAGTCACAATCTGAGACATGTTGGGTCAGTTTAAGACGTCCTTGCAGATAATTAAAAAAAACAAGAGAGGCAGCTGCGGAATACCTTCATTACACATGTTTGCAGGGATGTGACATTTAAATCTAATGCCGAACTCAGAAGGAGGTTAGAGGACAGATGGAGTGAGACACTTAAGAATCTTCAAAATTAGGTTGAGGGCTGAACAAACAAAGGGCTTGAGGTGGTGATGAAACTCATATTTTAGTTGTGTATAAAATTTTTTTCCTGCGTTTCATTTTCCTTTGTAGTTGCCTTTTGGGCTTCTTCTTTGCGTTCAGGATCTTTTGGTCATGCTATATCTGCAGGCCAGTCACCATGATGAAGTCTGTAGTCTTCACCAGGTCAGAGCGGCTGCTCCACAGCTTTTGTCTCAGCTCCGCACCATCTGGCCAGGTCTGGTATCTCATTTCCCTATAGATTGGGCATTCCTGTAGAATGTGTTCAGGATTCTGGTCCCCTGTTCCACATGGGCATTCATCTGTGTGTGAGATCTTCAGTTGGTATAGATGTTCTAGTAGTGTCCAGTGACCAGTTCTCAGGTGAAATAAAGTAGTTTCTTGGTTTCTTTTGTTGGTGAATTGGGTCGGCTGTAACTGCTTATGTTTCTGTCTTCTCTCCATTGGTGTACATACTGATTTTTTATGATGTTCTTGATCTCTCCGTATGGTACTTGATGATTAAATTGTGCCTTTTTGCTGCCATCTTTTGCTAGTAAGTCAGCTCGCTCGGTTCCTGTGATTCCGCAATGGGAGGGTAGCCACTGGAGCGCTATTGTTGAGGATCTCTGGAGTTTTGCTAGTTCCGCTCTGATTTCTGATAATTGCGTTTCATTGTTTGATTTTTGCATTGCCTCTATTAGAAATCTGTAGTCTGTGAAGATAACTATGTTTGTTGGTGGTTGCTTTTCTGTCTCAAGTATTCTTAGTGCTCACAGGAAGCCCATAGATCCTGTTCTAAGATTTGTGGATGACTTCTCTGTTGGGAAAGCCTCTCCTATTATATTTCCACTTTTGTGTCTTATGTATATGCCACCTCCCCCATTCCGGCTCGCACCCTTTGCTGAAACATCTCAATACTGTGCTCAATCCTCGTTATCGACCCGTCCCAGCTGTAAATAGGTACCTAGCTTACTGTTAGAGAAGGAAATGCATTAAGGACGTCAAATGAAGGAATTTGACTGCCCCACCTCATAAAAAGCTGAGGTATAGTAGAATGAATTCGTTGACACTTTATCCCTGACAGCATTGTCTGAGATGGGACGAACAATTTTTTCCCCAGAACGATGCTAGCAGCATTTGTGACCCTACATTTGTTAAAGAGCAAACAGTGAAAATATTTATACTTTTATGGACTTATGACCTTCAGGTCATGGCAGCTTTGCTACATTTTTTCCTAGTCCATTTTACGGATGTTGCTACTTGTCTCGTTACCTCCGCATCACCTTGTTCCCTCCCTCATTACCTTGTTCCCTCACTCATTATGTGTATGTGTCTTCTTCTTCGGCATTTGTCCTGAAAAGGATGTTGTGTTAGTTTACAGTGAGGCTGCAATATCTGCATCTTTCAGTCCAACACATCTGATTGCTGCTGGCTTTTATTTAGGCACGAGGTTTACCTTTCTACTATGATCCATATTCTCTTGGTCTAGATGCACTAGTGCAGCTTGTTTCAAAGGCTGCTGCTTTGAGATGAAATAGGGTTTGGTCAGCTCAGGTTCATTTCCTGTTCTGCATCTTTGGCCCCCTATGTGCCTGTATGGTCATAAATGTTTGTTTATATTGAGGATTTTTATGATTGACAGATATTCCATGTTTTTATAGATCTACTTTTTTTGTATCTTATTTATAATGAAGTTGTTGTATTAATATACTGTCTTTCAATCAGTCGGTGCGGTAAGGTCCTGCCATTGGCTGAGAGTGCATATCAACAGGATCTGCCTCCGTTCTACATAACATCATATCATCTTAGCAGGGTAAGTATCTAGAGCTTCTCTTATGTCACAATTGTGATGGAAAACAAAGAAATACAGAGTAAGTTTGATATATGAATGATAACAGATGAAGGCTTATGCTTTGACCAGTAAAGGTCTTAATCAAGGAGGACAAAAACATGGCGGATGTCTAAATCGAATATTAAGAGATTATAAGGTTTTATCAATAAATCCCTGAGAATGATTCTGGGCCTGCAGTTGTTTGACCAGGTTACAAATGAAAACATTTTGGAGAGAACAGGGCATAGACAGGTGGAACATGAAATCTTGGGAAGAAGATGTCGCTTTTTTTGTGTGTGCGTTCGCCTTATTTTTCTAATCCCCAAGGCGGTGTGCGTTGCACTGTGTTTTTATTTTGCGCCTGTCGGCCCAGTGCATCCGACTTCAGCATGCATTTTATGTAAGGGTCTGCTTCCTCTTGCATTTTCTAAGGGTTTGCTTCCCCGGGGTAACGGCTCGTGCTGTGATGGGGATCGAACCCAGCACCTTGGGATTGTGAGCCATGCCACTTAACCACTATGCCACGATGTCGCTTGATAAGCCACAAGGGACACCATGCAGTCTCTGTCATGTGACTCACATGGAAAATCACCCAAGGTGATAAGGGGATAGAAACTGGCAAGAACTTGAGAAAATAGCACTGGGCTGGTCTACTTGGAAAGGGTTGGTTGATGTATGGCAAGGTGATAAGGGAGAAATTTAGCCACTACTACTTAATCATTGAACATAGTGCAGACATACATTTAGCCACTACTACTTAATCATTGAGCATAGTGCAGACATAAATTTAGCCACGACTAATTAATCATTGAACATAGTGTAGACATAAATTTAGCTAGGACTACTTAATCATTGAACATAATGAAGACATAAATTAGCCATGGCTACTTAATAATTGAACATAGTGCAGACATAAATTTAGCCACGATTTAGTTGTTGAACATAGTTTGCCTAATAGTAGTATTGTTTTTTTTTCAAGGTTACAGTAATTTATACAACTTTAAAAAAATTATTACAAGACCTAAATAATTATTTTAATTTTAGCTGGCAAAAGCTCAGCGAGTATTTGCTCAGTATGCTAGAGGCCCAGCCTATGAGAAATATCTGGCAGAGTTGCAGACATCTTGTGAAATCTTTTGGAAGGCAGGAAGGCAGCAATGTGAGGCCAGGTCTATAACTGGAAACTTGTGTACTCTGAAGGTAGTTTGTGCTGTTGATAAATGGTTATAGTGTTAATGTTTCTATTGGTTAATCATGATAAAAGTATGTACTTACACAGGTAAGTTATAAGATAGATGATTACTACTACAGGTAAATTATGAAGTAGATGGGTACTTCGACAGGTAAGTTATAAGGTAGATGGGTACTGCCACATGTAAATTATGAGGTAGATGATTACTTCCACAGGTAAATTATGAGATAGATGGGTACTTTACATAGGTAAATTATGAGATAGATGGGTACTTCCACAGGTAAATTTTGTGGTAAGTGGGTACTTTACATAGGTAAATTATTTGGTAGATGGGTATTTTACATAGGTAAATTATGAGGTAGATGAGTGCTGTCACAGGTAAGTTGTGGACTAGGTGAGTACATCCACAGGTAAATTATGAGGCTGGTGAGTATGTCCACAGGTAAATTATGAGGCTGGTGAGTATGTCCACAGGTAAATTATGAGGCTGGTGAGTATGTCCACAAGTAAATTATGAGGCTGGTGAGTATGTCCACAGGTAAATTATGAGGCTGGTGAGTATGTCCACAAGTAAATTATGAGGCTGGTGAGTATGTCCACAAGTAAATTATGAGGCTGGTGAGTATGTCCACAGGTAAATTATGAGGCTGGTGAGTATCTCCACAGGTAAATTATGAAGTAGACAAGTGCTGCCACAGGTAAGTTGTGGACTAAGTGTGTACTTTCAGAAATAAATGACGGACTAGATGAGTAGACGTTTGCCAGAGAGAATGCTAAATTGTTCCACCTGTTGGATACTAGTATGATGTACGAAGAGTCAAAACGGCTTATCAAAGCCAGATACATGACCAAATGGGAAACCGAACATACTGGTTACACCAAAAACGATGCCTATTACCAGTTGAACAGAAGAGAGCAGGTCGTTGTCTTCAGACTTCGCACTGGCCACAATAGACTGAGGCACCACCTATTCAACAAATTAAAGATAGTTGGTACCCACGAATGCCCGTGCGGTACCGGTAAAATGACCGCTGAACATCTGCTGCAGAACTGCCCGACATACGAGGATCAGAGAGAGCAGATGTGGCCATCACCAGTGGAACTGCAAGACAAGCTCTATGGCAGTGTCGACAGCCTCAGGATGACCGCCGCTTTTTTCGAAAAAATAATGGTTACTGTCTGACTGCGTACGAAGAAGAAGAAGAAGTTCCACCTGTTGTCTTCCTCTTACCTGATTCCAGTTTAGTCATGTCTGTCAGAGACTGTCTTATGTTGTCACCTCAGTGGGTATGGAGTTGTTCTAGGGGTCTGGAACCCTGACTCTTGGTTTTCCATGATGAATATGGTAGCTGGTCTTCGTTTATTCTATAAACATGACCAAACCACTGCAGTTGAGATCGATCCATTTGAGTCTGAAGGTGCAGATTTTTAAGGTCGGGACATTGCCTAATTGTCTGCCGTGTCTCTTCTTGTTACTTGGACCACCTTTCTTAGGTTAGAAACTTGAGAACATTTGATTCATGATCTGTACGGATACATTATATCATTTCAGAATTAGTTTAGACTCTCTTAGGAAAGTTAACTAAGGATATGCAAATAGTTATTATTTTACCACACTTGCGAACAACAACATATTGTTTGTGATTCAATTGTGGATGAATTTAAGGTTTTAAATGAAGAATTCAACACGTTTCCATGATTTCTGGGCACAGCAGTAAATTTTAAACACCTCTTCCCCGTTTGATGTTGATGTAGAACAAGCTCCATCTTCTTTACAAATTGAACTGGTTGAACTGCAAGAGAACTCAGATCTAAAGATACAAAAATCAATAATGTTTTACCAACTGACTCTGATAAGAAACATTTACCAGATGATAAGTATCCCAAACTCACAATTTTTGATCAGAAGAGAAAATGCTATTTGCAATTGCTTACAGCTGCTAGCAAATTTTTGTTATTGAATCAAGTTTGTTAAATTTAAAATGAGGCCAAGAATAACGGATCCACATCTAGAAAACATTTTGTGTGTCTTAGTCGACCTGTACTTCTAACCTATGCAGGTCCCTTCTGTGATATGAGCTGGATGTAGCCAGAAGGATTATTTTCTGCTTAGCAGGCTAGGCTCGAGCAGCTTATTACGCCACTATGGAGGATGGTTAATTGATGTGAGAGTCCATCTTAATAGACTCAAACACTAGAGCAAAGTAGACTCGTAGCCTGTTAGGTGCCATCTATGCTATTCTTAGAAAACTCGTCAACCATGGCCAGGGTAATGCCATGTCACACAGTCGCCTCTTATGACATGCTCTCTGTGGGGCAGTGGTGCTATTCTTGTCCTTGACATACACAGATCCCCGCAAACCATTCAGGACTGAATTTTGTGTGTTGTGACTGTAATTATTTACCCGAACAATGGATCTTGTGATAGACATAAAGTTCCATCTCATTAAATGCATCTCATTTTTCTTTAGGTTAACCTAATTTTATTCGTAGAGCAAACTTTAAAAAAATTATATTCATTAAAATAAATAATAAATAGCTGAATTACAACTCTCATGACATGAATGTTTTACTGTTAATCTACTTGTACATTTTTTATACTATTGTCATAAAATAAATAAATAAGAAAAACTACAGATTCTTTGTCATGGAAACTTAGTTTTTTTCACATGGATTTTCTGGAAAAAATTCCCCTGATCTCTGGGTAGTGAGATCAGACTCCCGTGTTCAGTGACGCACGTTAAAAATCCATTGGCAGTTAGAAATTGGAAAGAGTAGGCTTAACGGCTGCTGGTATGACAAAATTCAAGTTAAAAATCTACCCAATTATGTGTATCTCCCCAGGCCTAGTAAGCCGCAGAAAGTTTGAAAATAGTTACTACGGATAGCCGATAGCGTCCGACTACCTGGCACCAGACATACCATGCCAGTTTGAACACTAGGATTACAAGTATTCCAAGATATGGCCTGCGGATATATTTAACATTCTCTTTCTGATCCATGTTCACAATGAAGTTGCACATGCCTGGTTCATAGCATGAAAAAATCTACCAGTTACTGCCTTTACCTTTATGTTTATAACATAAAAAGTCTATCAGTTACTGCTCTTTGACCTCTGTTTCTGCCTGTTTATATCATGGACAAGTCTACCAGTTTATGGTTTTTACCTATGTTTCTGCCATTTTATAGTATAGAAAAATCTACCAGTTACTGCTTTTATCAATGTTTATACAGAACTCAAATATAAAAATCATAAATAATTTCTGTCATTGTATGCATTTTAAAAATTTGTTGTCGTCATTGCTTTTCTCAGGTTCACCTATTACCTACAGACGTCCCATCCAGTGTTGAGGACAGTAAGAAACCCGTCGCCGAACATTCTAGTCAAATAAAGACCAAGGCTGCATGCAACTGTGGCCGTGTACAGTCGGACAAGGATGACCCTTTTGATCATAAGGTGCCCATTTATTCATTTATTAAGAAAACACTCTTTTCAGTCCTGTTGGTAGGCATTGGTAATGCCAAACAATCAGTTATCGTCTTATTCTGTGAGATTCGGTATGCAACACCAATATTTTGTAGTTTAGTGTCTAGCAAATGTTTACGTATTTAGACTGATCTTAAAACAAAAGCATGCACTGCTTTAGTTTAATTTAGTTATTTCCGTTAGGTGGATATTCACATTTTCAGTGAAAATCTAAAATTGTGACATTGCCCGCTATAAAATTTTAAGTTAAATACCCGAGAAATGACTTATTAATTGATCAGACCAATGATCATGCATCTGAATTATATATAAATATTCAATGCAAGTCCGATTCAGACTCTGACTTTGAAACAAACGACAACAAAAGTGATAATTCTTTAGAAAGGATTAAACAACAATTTTGACATGTACCGTGAATAAGATAAATGAGCACATTGTGTGGTCAAACTTGAGGACAGAGATTTGGGGATCTATGTTAGAGATTGGACAAAACACAGCATAGAAGAGGTCAGTTAACTAATCTAAATGAGCACATTGTGTGGTCAAACTTGAGACAGAGATTTGGGGATCTATGTTAGAGATTGGACAAAACACAGCATAGAAGAGGTCAGTTAACTAATCTAAATGAGCACATTGTGTGGTCAAACTTGAGACAGAGATTTGGGGATCTATGTTAGAGATTGGACAAAACACAGCATAGAAGAGGTCAGTTAACTAACCTAAATGAGCACATTGTGTGGTCAAACTTGAGACAGAGATTTGGGGATCCATGTTAGAGATTGGACAAAACACAGCATAGAAGAGGTCAGTTAACTAACCTAAATGAGCACATTGTGTGGTCAAACTTGAGACAGAGATTTGGGGATCTATGTTAGAGATTGGACAAAACACAGCATAGAAGAGGTCAGTTAACTAATCTAAATGAGCACATTGTGTGGTCAAACTTGAGACAGAGATTTGGGGATCTATGTTAGAGATTGGACAAAACACAGCATAGAAGAGGTCAGTTAACTAATCTAAATGAGCACATTGTGTGGTCAAACTTGAGACAGAGATTTGGGGAACTATGTTAGAGATTGGACAAAACACAGCATAGAAGAGGTCAGTTAACTAACCTAAATGAGCACATTGTGTGGTCAAACTTGAGACAGAGATTTGGGGATCTATGTTAGAGATTGGACAAAACACAGCATAGAAGAGGTCAGTTAACTAACCTAAATGAGCACATTGTGTGGTCAAACTTGAGACAGAGATTTGGGGATCTATGTTAGAGATTGGACAAAACACAGCATAGAAGAGGTCAGTTAACTAACCTAAATGAGCACATTGTGTGGTCAAACTTGAGACAGAGATTTGGGGATCTATGTTAGAGATTGGACAAAACACAGCATAGAAGAGGTCAGTTAACTAACCTAAATGAGCACATTGTGTGGTCAAACTTGAGACAGAGATTTGGGGATCTATGTTAGAGATTGGACAAAACACAGCATAGAAGAGGTCAGTTAACTAACCTAAATGAGCACATTGTGTGGTCAAACTTGAGACAGAGATTTGGGGATCTATGTTAGAGATTGGACAAAACACAGCATAGAAGAGGTCAGTTAACTAACCTAAATGAGCACATTGTGTGGTCAAACTTGAGACAGAGATTTGGGGATCTATGTTAGAGATTGGACAAAACACAGCATAGAAGAGGTCAGTTAACTAACCTAAATGAGCACATTGTGTGGTCAAACTTGAGACAGAGATTTGGGGATCTATGTTAGAGATTGGACAAAACACAGCATAGAAGAGGTCAGTTAACTAACCTAAATGAGCACATTGTGTGGTCAAACTTGAGACAGAGATTTGGGGATCTATGTTAGAGATTGGACAAAACACAGCATAGAAGAGGTCAGTTAACTAACCTAAATGAGCACATTGTGTGGTCAAACTTGAGACAGAGATTTGGGGATCCATGTTAGAGATTGGACAAAACACAGCATAGAAGAGGTCAGTTAACTAACCTAAATGAGCACATTGTGTGGTCAAACTTGAGACAGAGATTTGGGGATCTATGTTAGAGATTGGACAAAACACAGCATAGAAGAGGTCAGTTAACTAACCTAAATGAGCACATTGTGTGGTCAAACTTGAGACAGAGATTTGGGGATCTATGTTAGAGATTGGACAAAACACAGCATAGAAGAGGTCAGTTAACTAACCTAAATGAGCACATTGTGTGGTCAAACTTGAGGACAGAGATTTGGGGATCTATGTTAGAGATTGGACAAAACACAGCATAGAAGAGGTCAGTTAACTAACCTAAATGAGCACATTGTGTGGTCAAACTTGAGACAGAGATTTGGGGATCTATGTTAGAGATTGGACAAAACACAGCATAGAAGAGGTCAGTTAACTAACCTAAATGAGCACATTGTGTGGTCAAACTTGAGACAGAGATTTGGGGATCTATGTTAGAGATTGGACAAAACACAGCATAGAAGAGGTCAGTTAACTAACCTAAATGAGCACATTGTGTGGTCAAACTTGAGACAGAGATTTGGGGATCTATGTTAGAGATTGGACAAAACACAGCATAGAAGAGGTCAGTTAACTAACCTAAATGAGCACATTGTGTGGTCAAACTTGAGACAGAGATTTGGGGATCTATGTTAGAGATTGGACAAAACACAGCATAGAAGAGGTCAGTTAACTAACCTAAATGAGCACATTGTGTGGTCAAACTTGAGACAGAGATTTGGGGATCTATGTTAGAGACGGGGTAAAATCACAGCATAGAAGAGGTCAGTTAACTAACCTAAATGAGCACATTGTGTGGTCAAACTTGAGACAGAGATTTGGGGATCTATGTTAGAGATTGGACAAAACACAGCATAGAAGAGGTCAGTTAACTAACCTAAATGAGCACATTGTGTGGTCAAACTTGAGACAGAGATTTGGGGATCTATGTTAGAGATTGGACAAAACACAGCATAGAAGAGGTCAGTTAACTAACCTAAATGAGCACATTGTGTGGTCAAACTTGAGACAGAGATTTGGGGATCTATGTTAGAGATTGGACAAAACACAGCATAGAAGAGGTCAGTTAACTAACCTAAATGAGCACATTGTGTGGTCAAACTTGAGACAGAGATTTGGGGATCTATGTTAGAGATTGGACAAAACACAGCATAGAAGAGGTCAGTTAACTAACCTAAATGAGCACATTGTGTGGTCAAACTTGAGGACAGAGATTTGGGGATCTATGTTAGAGATTGGACAAAACACAGCATAGAAGAGGTCAGTTAACTAACCTAAATGAGCACATTGTGTGGTCAAACTTGAGACAGAGATTTGGGGATCTATGTTAGAGATTGGACAAAACACAGCATAGAAGAGGTCAGTTAACTAACCTAAATGAGCACATTGTGTGGTCAAACTTGAGACAGAGATTTGGGGATCTATGTTAGAGATTGGACAAAACACAGCATAGAAGAGGTCAGTTAACTAACCTAAATGAGCACATTGTGTGGTCAAACTTGAGACAGAGATTTGGGGATCTATGTTAGAGATTGGACAAAACACAGCATAGAAGAGGTCAGTTAACTAACCTAAATGAGCACATTGTGTGGTCAAACTTGAGACAGAGATTTGGGGATCTATGTTAGAGATTGGACAAAACACAGCATAGAAGAGGTCAGTTAACTAACCTAAATGAGCACATTGTGTGGTCAAACTTGAGGACAGAGATTTGGGGATCTATGTTAGAGATTGGACAAAACACAGCATAGAAGAGGTCAGTTAACTAACCTAAATGAGCACATTGTGTGGTCAAACTTGAGGACAGAGATTTGGGGATCTATGTTAGAGATTGGACAAAACACAGCATAGAAGAGGTCAGTTAACTAACCTAAATGAGCACATTGTGTGGTCAAACTTGAGGACAGAGATTTGGGGATCTATGTTAGAGACGGGGTAAAATCACAACATTTAAAACAAATGACTGCAGGAACCACTATAGCTGTTGCACATGCTAGTACACTATAATATAATACAGACTTCCTGTAAGGTGGCAGACTGCAGTTGTCATTCTATGATTTGTATCAGGTTGAAGAGGAGATAAGCCCATACTCAACACGCACTCAGTCCCCCCATTATTACTAGATATCCTATTCAGCATTAACCTTTCCCTGGATAATTTTGTCAATTTATGTCTTTCAATCTGGGACAAGTACTGCAAATGACATACGTCAAAAAGCTTTATTCAAAATAATATAAATAAGTTTAGAATAACTTTCTAAAATTGCAATCTAAAAATTGTCAGACACATAATTAACTTTACCATGCACTTGGTTTCATGACGTTCCGAATAAAAGATACGTTTTCCTACTGAAGGTTTCATGGGAAGCCAGACGGCTGTGGCCAGAATTATCGTGTATAAACATCCGGGTTAATGCTATGGAAACGGCTGAGCATGCGTATTTGAATGTAAATAGACGTCACTTCCTTCTTGTCCATTTTTCAAATGAGAGATGCGTTAGGGGAAAATTATAAACAATTTGGAAACGATATATTCTCTATTTCACTCGATTTGAAGATTATCCCATTATTGAGGGGGGGGGGGGGGGGGGGGTGGATGGAGTTAAGTAGTTACAATGGATTTTATGAGGTAGATCTTTTTAGTTTGTTTATGTAGATATAATATACACTTTGAAGTGGAAACTAACAGGTATTCTGATCTTGTTAAGAACAGTGCTTTGTGGCAATTTCACTGATTTTTTGGGGAGTGATGATCCCTAATTGGTGAGTCTAAATGTTTGTGCTTTGTTTTATAAATTTTTACCTTTATCTTCTTGTATCTCAGAAACACACAACAAAAACAATAACACCAACAAGTTCTTGATTAATTGATGTCTCTACACACAACAAAATCATATCTATAGATCAACATATACAAAATTACGGCTCTCAAAGTCAACAACCATAGTAAAGTGTGATGTGCTGAAAAAATAACTTGGCAGTGTAAAAGTTAAATATCTTGTAAATTGTCATTGACAGAGTGCCAACTTTGACTTTTATCAAATCCTGGAAGAAAACTGCTGTAGCCGACTGGAGCACATTGCCATGCCTGTGTTTGTGCCTACCACACCAGATGCCAGGGCGGCTGAAATACCCTCAACATTGCTGTCACAGCAACAGCAGGTCCAGCAACAACAGACTCCAGAAAACATGAACAGAGAACTTGATAAACCAGACACATTTCTGGCTTTGTCAGACCTCAGCTTTGTTTTAAGTCTTGGTAAGCAATAAGGAAGACGTTACTTAACACATTCATTCCACCTTTGCACCTAATTTATGAAATATTTGTTTTGGCTTGGCTTCGTTCGTTCTCAATCTCTCGCTACCAAACCCTGAAAGGGCTTAAGTAGCAGAATGTAGTCCAGGGAACGGAATGCGTTGTGTTGTAGTTTACAGCTTGACTGCGATATTTGCACCGTTTGGTCCAACACATCCGACTTCAGCAAGCATTTTTTTAGTACCGGGTTAGCATTCCCTCTTCGATCCCTTCTCCTTAGCCAGTCTGCCCTGCTGCAGCCTGTTATAATTGTTTTAACACATTAACCATTTGTCCAGCCTCGAAAGGATGCAAAACATGATTTACCATCTGATCGACCAAAATTGACATCTAGCATGTGTTTGGCTCTTTTGTTCAGATATTTCGACTGACCTTCTGCCAATGATGGATGTGTCAGACCGAAAGGTGCAAATGTCATGGTAATGTTGTAAACTAGCAACACAACGCAATTTGTTCTCCAGACTGCATCTTGCTACTTGCAAAGCCCTATTCAGGGCTTGGTAGCGGGAGTTTGAGAACAAACAAAGAAGAAGAAGAAGACTGACCTTAACATGGCAGAATATCTGGGGCATGAACAGCTTTTGTATAATGAAAAGTATTTGACTTTCCACTGGTATTTTATTTTTTAGTGAATTAGTTAAAGTTGTGACTTTCGAAAGACGGAGTTTGAACTTCAATTGCAGAGAGAAATGATTTATTATTTGCTCAGGCCAATGAAGGTGAATCTGGATTACATTGTGCATCTGGATTACAGTGTGTAGCATCTGTATTACATTGTGCATCTAGATTACATTGTGCATCTGAATTACACTGCATCTAGATTACACTGTGCATCTGGATTACATTGTGCATCTGGATTACACTGTGCATCTGCATTACATTGTGCATCTGCATTACATTATGCATCTGGATTACATTGTGCATCTGGATTACACATGGATATTCAATACAGATCTGATTTAGATTTTAAATGGATTACAGTAGAAGGTGAATTTTGAAATTCTATCAATGGATTCATGCAAAAATACCACTACAGGTGTTGAGTAAACAAACTGAAAATGTCGGTGATATATCCCTCTCCACATTAATAAAATTGAATGCTGAATATAATATAATATATGTCTATTATGTATGAGGAGCAAAAGAAAGACCAAAGACCACCCCAATAGACATCTTGTACTAAAAATGGCAACAAAAGCAAAGAATAAAACAAAAGTAACCATGTCAGTGAAATTAAAGGCAGATATCACCTCCCAGACAAAAAAACTAGAAACACAGAATATAATAAGAAATTTACCACAAAATACATGTCTAAAAATGCCAGAAATTCAAACAAAACTAACAGATAATACAAGAAGAAGTGCTGATCCAGTCAGTCTTATGAGAGCATCATAGAGAACGATTAATAACTACCCAGAAGAATGGATACATGTCTATACTGATAGGTCTGCTTTTAAGGTCGCCATTAAAGCGGGATATGGAGTCTACATAGAGCATCCAGACAGAACATCTGATGAGCTGTTTGATGCCTGTGGGGAGATATGTTCAAACTATGAGGCAGAAATAACAACATTGGAAGTAGCTCTGTACCACTTGAGGACTGTATTTGATGCTTTCCCATCAAAAGCCCAAAGCATCATAATCTTTACACTCATTATCTGTCCTTCAAGCTCTGATAGATGGTGGTCATTGTAGGCCTGAACTTACCTAAATATCCCTAGATGTCAACCAACTTATCACATCCCATGAAGTCAGAATAGTGATCCCTGATCACTCATATACACCTGACAATGACCAGGCAGACGGACTGGTTAAGAATGGATCAAGTCAAGAACAGCAATACACACCTACAACCCTACAAACAGCCAAACAATTACTGAAGACTGCGAACACAGAGGCTTGGCTGAATAGATAGACAATGGGGAATACTGGGAGAGAAATCTACAAACATGGCCATCCCAGATCCCAAAGACAACATCAATCTTCTGTAAAGAAGAAACTAAAGCACCATTTTCCGACTTTGCACTCAACACATACAACTTATCAGTCACTTGAACAGAATCCAACTAGAATATACTCCAGAGTGCCGGCTGTGTACACATCCCTATGAAACTGTAGAGCACCATCTTTTTGAATGTCTTGCTGGTCTTAGAAAAGAGCTTCTTCCTCCGAGGCCAGATAAATGGAAAACATTGTACAGAACTAAACAACAGCTCACAAACACTTGCAGATACCAAGTATATGACATTGGGCCACAGGACACGAGCCCTCAGTCTGCTGGACCGAGCAACCATTTATTATCAATTCTTATATCATAGATAATTTAATTGTGTATCGTTAGATCTTTTAATCATAATTTTTAATTTAATTTGCTAAATATAATTTTTTTAAAAAAATATTTGCGTCAGACAATAAACAAATCTGTCAAATTTTTCAGGAAAGTGTTAATGGAGTCTGTGAATGCTGTAGTAAAATTAGTACTCTGAGGACTCCTTAGTCTGGCACTTGTGTTCAGCTGTCCACACCTGGGGGGGATAAGTTTAGGAGCTATTTCTGTACTGTAATATTTGTATTCACCCTCACTATTGTACTACCGACCGACTCAAGAATATTTATTTTCTCATTCACTGTTATACTACTGACCCACTCAATATTTGTATTCCCTCTCACTATTGTACCACTGACCCACTCAATATTTGTATTCTCTCTCACTATTGTACCACTGACCCACTCAATATTTGTATTCCCTCTCACTATTGTACCACTGACCCACTCAATATTTGTATTCCCTCTCACTATTGTACCACTGACCCACTCAATATTTGAATTATCTCTCACTATTGTACCACTGACCCACTCAATATTTGTATTCCCTCTCACTATTGTACCACTGACCCACTCAATATTTGTATTCCCTCTCACTATTGTACCACTGACCCACTCAATATTTGTATTCTCTCTCACTATTGTACCACTGACCCACTCAATATTTGTATTCCCTCTCACTATTGTACCACTGACCCACTCAATATTTGTATTCCCTCTCACTATTGTACCACTGACCCACTCAATATTTGTATTCTCTCTCACTATTGTACCACTGACCCACTCAATATTTGTATTCCCTCTCACTATTGTACCACTGACCCACTCAATATTTGTATTCCCTCTCACTATTGTACCACTGACCCACTCAATATTTGTATTCTCTCTCACTATTGTACTACTGACCCACTCAATATTTGTATTCTCTCTCACTATTGTACCACTGACCCACTCAATATTTGTATTCCCTCTCACTATTGTACCACTGACCCACTCAATATTTGTATTCTCTCTCACTATTGTACCACTGACCCACTCAATATTTGTATTCTCTCTCACTATTGTACCACTGACCCACTCAATATTTGTATTCTCTCTCACTATTGTACCACTGACCCACTCAATAATTGTATTCTCTCTCACTATTGTACCACTGACCCACTCAATATTTGTATTCTCTCTCACTATTGTACTACTGACCCACTCAATATTTGTATTCTCTCTCACTATTGTACCACTGACCCACTCAATATTTGTATTCCCTCTCACTATTGTACCACTGACCCACTCAATATTTGTATTCTCTCTCACTATTGTACCACTGACCCACTCAATAATTGTATTCTCTCTCACTATTGTACCACTGACCCACTCAATATTTGTATTCCCTCTCACTATTGTACCACTGACCCACTCAATAATTGTATTCCCTCTCACTATTGTACCACTGACCCACTCAATATTTGTATTCCCTCTCACTATTGTACCACTGACCCACTCAATATTTGTATTCTCTCTCACTATTGTACTACTGACCCACTCAATATTTGTATTCCCTCTCACTATTGTACCACTGACCCACTCAATATTTGTATTCTCTCTCACTATTGTACCACTGACCCACTCAATAATTGTATTCCCTCTCACTATTGTACCACTGACCCACTCAATATTTGTATTCTCTCTCACTATTGTACCACTGACCCACTCAATATTTGTATTCCCTCTCACTATTGTACTACTGACCCACTCAATATTTGTATTCTCTCTCACTATTGTACCACTGACCCACTCAATATTTGTATTCCCTCTCACTATTGTACCACTGACCCACTCAATATTTGTATTCTCTCTCACTATTGTACCACTGACCCACTCAATATTTGTATTCTCTCTCACTATTGTACCACTGACCCACTCAATATTTGTATTCTCTCTCACTATTGTACCACTGACCCACTCAATATTTGTATTCTCTCTCAATGTTGTACTATTGACCTCATCACCAACATTTATATTCTCTCTCACTGTTGTACTTTTGACCAACTCAATAATATTTGTATTCTCTCTCACTGTTGTACTTTTGACCAACTCAATAATATTTGTATTCTCTCTCACTGTTGTACTTTTGACCAACTCAATAATATTTGTATTCTCTCTCACTGTTGTACTTTTGACCAACTCAATAATATTTGTATTCTCTCTCACTGTTGTACTTTTGACCAACTCAATAATATTTGTATTCTCTCTCACTGTTGTACTTTTGACCAACTCAATAATATTTGCATTCACTCTTGATAATGTGCTGCGGACCCATACAGTAGTATTTTTCTCTATTCACTCTCACCGTTGTACTACGGACCCACTCAGTAGTATTTATATTCACTCTTGATATTGTACTAATGACTTCTTCAATAGTATTTATATTCACTCTTTCTGTTGTACTAAAGACCGCTCACAAAAATTGTAGTATTCACTCTTCTACAAGCATATGTACTTATGACCTGCTCAGTAGTACTTGTTTTGTAGTCTATAGCAATCAGTGTAGTAAACTGTGTTAGTTTTTCAGCTGAACTAACACTGAAGTTAAACCAGCCAACCATTGACTAAAATTGTGATGAACATCTCCTCCACACAATAGGTCAAGCTAGTACTCATGTGGGTGAACTGGAGCCGAAGGTCAGTCAGGTTGATGAGGTCAAGGGAGAAGTCCACACCCAGGATGCTGAGGTTGGCTGGCCGGATGATATCAGACAGAAGGACACACCCAGTAGGCCGAGTTCAGAGGAACCTAGTATGTATTTCTTCTTCTTATAATTCTTCCTTTTATTTTGTTCCAACACAACCAAAGTGCCACTACTATGGTTGGCCTCCTTGCTGGTAGCCTGTAACAAAGCATGAATGCTCTGTTGTAGGAGGTGGCTGTGGTACCACTTTCTTTTACAAAACAAAGTTGCTCGAATGTGATACTTGGAATTCTTGGAATCCTGGTATTCAAACAGACATGTTAACGTCTGTTGCCAGGTAGCCAAAAGCTATCAGTAGAAGGTATTTTTATAAACTTCCTGCGGCTTACTAGGCCTTGGGGAACGTACAAATAGTTTTGGTAGATTTTTAGCTAGCATTTTTGAAATTTGTCCGGGTAGTGGCCGTTAAGCCTAATATTTTCGATTTCTAACTGCCAAGGAATTTTTAATGTGCTTGACACTGAACACAGGAGTCCGATCTCACTACCCAGAGTCAGGGTAATTTTTACCAGAAGTTACACGTGAAAAAAATCCCTGTCTTCACCGTGATTCAAACCCGCAACCTCTGACACCTGAGGCAGGCACCGTACCTTGAGACCACTGAGTCTCCCCCCGGATACTCTTAGTTATAAACCATGTTTGCGTAAAGTAAACTAATTTAACATTAATGTTGAACGAGCAACCTAAACCATGAGCGCACATTCTTGGGAACCAGTGTCGCTCCAACACCTGTCCTAATCACCTATTTGTTGTTGACATACATGCTTTCCATATAGTCCAGTAGTGGTCCCCTAATACCTTCTTCTTCGTACGCTGTCAGGCGTCAACTTGAATTTGTTTGAAGAAAGCAGCGGTCATGCTGAGGCTGTTGACACTGCCATAGAGCTTGTCTAATGTTGCCACTGGTGATGGCCACATGTGCTTTCTCTGGTCCTCGTATGACGGGCAATTTTGCAGCAGATGTTCAGGGGTCATTTTCCCTGTGCCACAGGTGCATTCGTCAGTGCCACCTATCTTCAATTTATTGAATAGATGGTACCTCAGTCTGTTGTGGCCTGTACGAAGTCTGAAGACCACGACCTGCTCTCTTCTGTTCAGCTGGTAGTAGTCATCATTTTTTGTGTAGCCAGTATGTTCTGTTTCCCATTTGGCCATATATCTGGCCCTAATAAACCTTTTGGACTCTTTGTAGGTCACACTAGAATCTAGTTGTGGTAGTCTTGCACCTTCTTTTGCCAGTCTGTCTGCCTCCTCGTTGCCTTGGATGTTCAGTGGGATGGGACCCACTGTACCACTACTCTTTTTGGTGCGGACTGCTGGCATAGTTGACAGAGTACTGCTCTTAAATCATTAAGTTCAGTATTTTTCTGGCTTTTTAGTGCTGAAACCACGGCCAGGGCATCTGTAAATAGGACTATCTGGCTTTCATTGCTTTCGCCTGTGAGCATTGCTTCTACTGCAGCCTTCAGTGCATCTGCCTCTGCTCTGAAATTGCTTGAGAATTTTCCTGTTGCCACTGACAGTGTTATTTTTCTACCATTTGGTAGGCTCAGGAATACCCCTCCCCCTCCATTCTGTGTTGTGTTTGTTACAGAACCGTTGGTGCATGCATGGGTCCAGTCCATGCTTGGGTAGTTTTCCGCTATTTACCTCAGATTTATGTCTCTCCTTTCTTGTTCAGTCTGGCTGTTCTTGTTTCCAATACCTGGTATATTTTCTACCACCTCCGGAATGTTATGCTGCTTCCATCTGGGTTTGCGTACAGTAGGGATGGGCTTTGGTGTTGTTATGGTGTTCATAGGGTCTTCGCTCATCTTTGCTTTGGCTATTTCTGCAAAGTTTCTCCGCTTTAGTATCCCTTTTTCAAATCTATTTAGTCTCTGTTGCATTGGATGGTCTGTCAGTGTTCTGAGTTTCTCTGCTTGCTGCTGGGCTCTGCAGTCTCTTCTGTCGGTCATGGATTGCAGATTTGTAATCTTTTCAAGTTCTACAATTGGCGTTGACTTCATGCCTCCTGTTATAACTCTCATGGCTTGGTTTTGAATTTGCTAATTTTATTAAAGTTCGCCTTTGCTGCTGTTGTCCATGCCGCAATGCCATACTCGAGAACTGGTCTCACTCTTCCAGTGTACAGTTTCTTAAGTATTCTTTCGTCTGCTCCCCAGCTTGTGCCAGCTAGTTTCCTCATGACTGCTATTCTTTGTCTGGCTCTCATTCGGTCGTAAACTAAACTAATTTGACATTAATGTTGAACGAGCAACCTAAACCATGAGCGCACATTCTTGGGAACCAGTTTTGTCGCTCCGACACCTGTCCTAATCACCTCTTTGTTGTTGACATACATGCTTTCTATATAGTCCAGTAGTGGTTCCCTAACACATTTCTTCAAAACATTCCATAATTTACTCTTATCAAAGACTTTCTCTCAATCAATGAAGGCCACATTTAGCTCTTTATTATACTCTATTGATCTTTCACTCAGTTGTCTAAGTGCAAATATCGTGTCCATGCATCCTATGCCTATTTTAAAGCCACATTGTGAATTACAGGGTCTATTAGCTTGCACTCTCTGGTCTAAGACCCTGGCATATATTTTACCTATGTGACTAAGGATGGATATGC
Source organism: Ariolimax columbianus (assembly GCA_036924085.1). Lineage (NCBI taxonomy): Eukaryota > Metazoa > Mollusca > Gastropoda > Stylommatophora > Arionidae > Ariolimax > Ariolimax columbianus. Next base: position 17,333,073 of record JAVGWX010000005.1, on the reverse strand, counting down.
CTCTGTGTGAGGTACAATCTTTTTGAACTAGTCCTTTCTGTTGTATTTGTTCTTCCATATGGACACAACTACCACTCTTTGCCAATCCCTCAGCGCCATCCTTTCTTGCCATGTCCACTAAAATATTTTAGTTAGCCACACTATCCCCCACCTCCTGGCACACCAATGTGGCATTCTCAGGTATATTGTCATCTCCCGAGGCCTTCTGTTTATGGCATCTCCTAATGGCCTCCCTTATTTCTTGCTCTAGGATTATTCTGTTATACAAGGAATGGTTAGGGACTACTTACAACATTAACTGATTTGGTCTGGATATCATTTGTGTGTGTTGGGGTTGACTAGCTCTGTGAAATATGTCTCGCATCTTGCCTTTATCTCAATGTTATTGAAAATTAGTCATCATTTCATCCATTCCCACAAACGGCAAGAAAGCAAAGTGATCTGGTACAAATGTTAATGGCAGACATTTGACAGACAAAATCATAAACATGCAATGTAAGACATTTGACGGACATAAAATATCAAACATGCAATAGAAGACATTTGACGGACATAAAATCATAAACATGCAATGGAAGACATTTGAAAGTCAGAAAATCACAAACATGCAATAGAAGACATTTGATAGCTAAAACATCACAGACATGCAATGGAAGACATCTGGCAGAAAATCACAAATATGCAATGCAAGCACAAACATACTTTAAATAATTTATGTTTTTTAGTTTCAGCCCAACCTACAACTGTGCGTCAACATTCCACAACCGAGTATTTGCCCTACATGATTCATAGCCAGTCTCCACCAGGATTACTGCCCCTGTTTCCATCATACGCTCTCTGTCGGCTGGGACCAAGTAACCAGTACTCTCACATGATGGGTAAGAGTTATCCTAGATTAATAATGTTTGAACAAATAAAAACCGCATATCAGTTAAGAAATAAATAATTGCAAGCGGTTTGGTGGTATTCTTTCAACTACAACATTGGTGTCCAACCTTTTAAAGTTGGAGATCGCTATAGCTGTAAGGTAAAGTGCTCACCTCACCGAAAACAACGAACGAAAGCATGAAATGGTAGTGTGTTCAAATCCTGCGAGTTTCAAGCATTCCCTGGTCTCAATGTGAGTTGAAACCTAGTGCCTAGTCCTATTGGAGATGGACAATAAAACTTGGAGGTCACATGTACATACTGTCAACATAAAAGAACCCTTGACAGTTCAAATTCGAAAAGAACATCCTATTAGCTGATGTATGGGCAAAATTAGAAAAATAATTCCTACCATAATACCACATACACAGGGCTAGTAAGTTACGGGTCGCAAAACCGAGAAAAAAATAAATCTGCATCCCATGTTACCTTCAGTCATCTTAATGAACACATCTTGCTACTGGTAGCTCAAGGTGAAATAATGCAATAGATGAAAGTGTACTTGAAATCTAATTCAAGTCAAGTCACACAGTCAGACCTTTGACTATTCGCAACAATAAAATAAAAAAAAATCTCTATGCCGACGCTGTGTCGCTGTCATCACTTGCAACGGGCAGCTGATTTAAATTCAGGGACAACTTTGTCAATTTTGACAGAACCAGATTTTGATAAAAGTGTTGAGTTTCATATGCTATACTATTATGATTAGTATAGATTTATACGCTGAAATAGAAAACATGATTTTTATATTGTACCAGTTGTGTTTGTCTCATTTGGTACACCATACCAACCTTCTGTAGCAGACCTCACTGTTTGCCCTGGCCGTTATTCTAACTCAGAACATTATCACACTCATCCACATCATCATGACCACACGCTGCAATAAATATAGCACATAGCAGATGGCATATTTATTATATAATGTTCATATCAGAAAAATTAGTAGTGAAATTACAAACACAATACAATACATATCATCTTAACTAATTATTCCTATATTAAATATATGTTAATGTAAATATTAAACTAAAGCAGAAATTTTAAGCATTAGCTCTTGATAGAATTTCCAACTATCTAAAACCCAGTTCTATTGCCTTGCAATTACATCACACACACATCTCCTTAACTGCATCCTCAACACACCTTATCAAATACTCTTCCCCACTCAAATCCCCTCAGGCGGGCGATCTGGACATACCTCGTTCACAATGTGCCCTGCTTACAACATACGTTCAGATTATCTATTAATACAAAACTCACACACCTATTTGAGTGATCCTGTTCTATCACTAACATTCGTATGACAGTCTATCAATCGCTCCTCTATCCCTTGGTTAGAAAAAAAAAACATTTGCAGAAAAACGTACTAATACTACTATTGATGTTTCTGTAATGGCTATATCTGTCACTTTGACTATAAACGTAATTATTGTATCTACATAAACAAACTAAATAGATCTATCTCAAAAAAATCCATTGCAGAAACTTAACTCCCCCATTCTCAATAAATCCAAGCGAAAAACAGAAGAAATCATTTCCAAAAATCTAAAAGAAATGAAAAAATCGCCATTGTTTCGGTCTAACCGTACATGATGGAAGTTGGAACTCTCTACAATCAAAATAGCAGTATGTTCAGTCGTTCCTATGACATTAACCCAGTAGTTTATATATGATATAGCGATGGCCCTAGAGCTGGTGGCATGCAACGCCAGTGGAACGGAGCCAAATCGTTGTACTCTTCCGCCGTTGGAACGGAAAAGGTTAAGGTACATTTGAAATTAGTTTATCACTGGTGCTCGGAGTGTCTCTGTACTACAGGGGACAAACAAATGTGAAGCTGTGAGCAGCTCATGATAGTCTTCTTCTTCTGCATTCGTTCTTAATATCCCTCTACCAAGCCCTGAACAGGGCTTTGCAAGTAGCAAGATATAGTCCGAACAACGGATTACGCTGTGTCGCTAGTTTACAGCTTGACTGCGATATTTGCACCTTTCGGTCCGACACATCTGTTTTCAGCAGAGCTCATGATTGTTAATAATTTTCTCTGTAATGTTGGACAACCTCAGTATTTCCAAGGCCTGTATCCTTCGCTGAAGGTCAGCGGTAACTGTCCATGTCTCACAAGCATAGAGGAATATTGACAGGACCAGTGTAGGCATTAATACATATATTCAAGAAATATTCTCTGATATTACATTTTCATTTATAAAAATCAAGTGATTTCTCTGGTGTTGCATAGGCTGATACTGACATATGGGAGCAAACTTGCTTCTCACTGAGATATGTTTTATATGGTGAATCACTTCCTGTGATTGCTTGAATGACAGATGAATAAACAAGACATACATATGCAAAACATATTTTAAAAAAGCAGTTCACTTTGTCTGGCAAATCTTGTGAAAATGACAGAATATACTGTGAATATCAGGCGTAATTAAGGAATTGAAAGTTAAAAGATGATAGTAAGAGAAAACACTGGACAGTCTAACTTGACTTTAGAGGATTTTTATAATAGAATATTGCTTATTTTAGAGAGATTTAGAGTATTTTCATAACAAAATATTGCAATTTTTTTTGGAAAAGCTTTAATTTTAAAGAGGTTTAAAGTAATTTTATAATAAAATCAAAAGAAGGAAGGGAACTGGCTACCACACCTCACATAGGCTGCGGCTTAGTCTATGAAGAGTTATCATCATCCCCACGGCAATTGTTGCCATGGGACACACCTTTAGAGTATTTTAATAATAAAATTTGATTAATTTAACAGGTTTTGAGTATATTTGTAATAAAATATTGCTGAAGTTCCAGTAAAGCTTAGAGTATTTTCATAATGACTTAACAATTTTTATAGAGGTTTAGAGTATTTTCAGAATAAAATATTGCTTATTTTAGAGAGGTTTAGAATATTAGCATAATAACATTTTGTTAATTTTATAGTGGTTTAGATTGTTTTCAAAATAAAATGTTAATTTTAGAAAGGTTTAGAGCTTTTTCATAATAAAATATTGCTTATTTTAGAGAGGCTTAGAGTATTTTCATACTAGAATATTGCAAATTTAGAGAGACTTAGAGAATATTAGAATAAAATATTGCTAATTTGAGAGGTTTAGAATATCTTCATAATCAAATATATTACAACAAAATATAACCCATTTTAGTGAAGTTGAGAGTAGTTTCAACACATAAAATATTTTTGTTTAAATCTCACAAGTGCTTTCATGGAATTTGTAGGGGACTGCATGAGCTAGTGGTAAAGTGACACAGCTCACGACTCGAAAGTGCTGGGTTCACTCCACAATCACAGCACCGGACGTTATTCGAGAGAAGCAAGCCCTTAGAAAATGTAGGAGGATTCAGAGCATTATAAAAAATGCATGCCGAAGTCAGATGCACTAGGCCGACAGGCGCAAAATATAAGCATAGTGCAACTCACAAGGCCTTGGGGAATAGAGAAATAAGGTGAACACCAACAAAAAAATGGAATATGTTTTTTTTTTAAATGTTCGTCTTATTTCTCTATTCCCCAAGACGATGTGCGTAAAATGGAATATGTAAAAGAGATAAAGATTAAATGAATGTTTTTCATCTGTTTTCTCCAGGCTTGGATTTGCCAGGATTTCTTCCAGGAAGTAACTTTCTGCTCCCTTGGGATATCTCTGTCAAATCAGAGCAAGAGAAATGGCCGACTGTGACAGAGACATTTGGAGCTGTCAAGAAGCGGCAGTTGAGAAAATTAGTCAAAGGTACAATTTGAGATTTATGTCTGATGTCACATACATGTCAACTTATCATAGTTTGTAAGTTTTTTTTCACATTTTCTTCAGAGTTCGGCTTCATTCTGTTTCGAATTATATATTTTTGATATTACAAATTGTATTATTATACTCCAGGATGCTTCAACACTAGCTACAATAATAATTGGAAGTGATGGTAGTGACAAAGAAACCGGACTCTCCAAAATGCTGCATCAAAGCGAAGGGGACCGGATTGAGACACGTTAACACATTGAAATACCTGGGCACATACATAACATCAGATGGAATATGCAATTGCAAAATAAAATGCAGAATAGCCCAAGCAAAATTGGCCTTCCAGATCATGAATGGAATATTGTGCAACAAAACCTTGTTGCTGGAACTGAGAAAGAGAGTCCTTGGATGCTACATGGAACAAGTGCTGACATATGGCAGTGAATCATGGACAATCAGCAAGCAAACAATTTGGATCTTTGGAAGCAACAGAGATGTGGTTTTACAGAAGAGTGCTGTGGATCCCATGGACTGCAAAGAAGACTAATGATACAGTACCCAAGGAGGCACAAAAACAACTAATTACAAGCATCAGAACAAGGCAGTCATCTTTTTTTGGGCATGTTGTGAAAAGAGGTGGCTTGGAGCATGTTGTGACAGCGGGAAAGATAGTAGGAAAGAGAGACAGAGGAAGACCAAGAGGGAAGATGCTGGACAGCCTGAGAGAATCAACAACAGAGTTGGTAAACGACACACGTGATAGAAATGGATGGAGGTCCATGATCACCAACGCCAACTGTCAGGGCACCTGATGATGATGATAATGGTTCGAATCAGGCAGAAATCAATTGTTCAAAGTTGTATGATTAAAAATCTTTTCAATTTAAAACATTTCATTTTAAAAATCATTATTGTAGAACTGAATTTTATTTCTGAATTTCCAAATTGAATTTATATATAATGCATATTTTACGCAGCAATATCTTTTGAGTTTGTGAATTGTGCAACTCAAAGTGAGTGGGAGTGATAAGTGAATTTATTCATTGAGTGTTAGTATTATAAATTGCATACTGTTTCTATACATTGCCAGTTAATTTTTTTTCTTCAAAGTTGTGTGATAAAAATCATTTATATTTCTAAAAGTTGTATGTTTGATTGACATCTAAAGACGTCCATCATATTGAAGAGTTAAATACTAGTATAGAAAGTAGTTGATCATTTATTTCTTACATTACAAAGAAAGAATTCCTAGAAAGAATTATGAGTGATGCCCTTGAAGATCATGTTGGCACCGTGAGGATGGGGATAGAACAAATACCAACTTACACTTTGCGGATGACATTCACGGGCTTGCGGGGACGGAGACAGAACTTCGAGAATTGATCCAAAGACTGGATGTAACAGCACAGAGTTATGGCATGGAGATAAACACAGAAAAGACAAAGTTGATGTCCAACAACGCTGAAGGAATCAATGATGTGATCAAAGCAAATGGACCGGATCTTGAAACAGTGAACCGTTTCAAATATCTGGGCTAAACAATCAGTGATAAGGGATCAAAACCAGAGGTCCTGGCCAGAATAGCACAAACAGCAGCGCTTGCATGATTGAAACATATGGAAAGATAAACAGCTCTCCCTCGTCATAAAGGTCAGACTAATGCGCTTACTGGTTCTTTCGATATTCCTCTACGCCTGGGAAACATGGACTATTACAGCAGACCTCCAGAGAAGAATCGAGGTAATGGAGATAACATGTTTTAGAAGACTCCTAAATATCACCTACAAAGACTGTATCACAAATGAGGAAGTACGACGTAGAATCGAGAATGCAAGTGGACTGTACGATGACCTCCTCACAATGATCAAAAGGCGAAAGCTGACCTGGCATGGCCGAGTCTTGAGGTCCAATAGACTTGTAATTGCCAAACTACAGGCACAGTACAGGGCAAGCGAAGGTGAGGATGTCCGAGGAAACAATGGGAAGACAGCATCTTTGAATGGACTAACCTACGACTCGAGGAAGCACAAAAAGCAGCCACAGACATTGAGGGATGGCACAGGATTGTGGAGGTGTCAGCTGGGGTGCCCCAACTATCTCAAGAGGTCACGGATGAACTGAACTGACATTATAAATATAAAATGTAATCAATAATCTATTTCTTCACTTACAAGTATAGTCAAATGTCAACAATATATTTCTTAACTACATACATAGAATATTGCTAACAATATATTTCTTACACTACAAATATAGAATATTGTTAACAATGTACTTCTTGTATATATACAATTATCAACAATCTGTTTCTTACATTCAGTTCAGTTCATCCCGTAACCCATCAGGTCGTTGGGGCACACATAAAGACATGAAAATCCCACGCCAACCCTCTCTGACCCGGGCTGCGAACGATCCGGTATAATAGATTTCGTTTTTGTCCTCATGTGTGATTCTTAGGCTTGAAATCACCTGGCGGCACCCATCTCCTCGCCAAGCTGCGGTGGGCCAACATCTGCAAGTAACCTGAAGGAGTCCGCCCCCCCCCCCCCCCCCCCCCCCCCCCAGGCGAGCCATTGCCTCATTAGCCTAGAGCCTCACAGTTCTAGTTGCCCAGTGTGTACCCCGAGGAGGTGAGGTTAGCTTGTGAGCTCACTTTAATCGGCAGGCTACTAATTTCACTTTTCACTCTTCCAGGGAAGAGCTAGCCGACCTCAGCGCCACTGGAATACGGCGCCAAGCATGAGCACACCTTACACCTTCTGGTCATGGCACGCAATTTCCAAGCAGGTCGCGCACACCAACCAAGGACGGTGCGCAATCCGTAATGACATCCTGTCCAACAACGTGTATTCTATTACACATGAAGAACAGATCGTGTATCTCCGAATTCCGATGAAATTCACACACATAGGCTTCCTGTGAATAGCGTAGGACGTGTCAGACAATGATCGTCACACAACACCGCGCCCCACACATGAAGTGGAACGAACAAACCACATGAATATCGCAGACCATGAGAGCAGCTGTTGCTCGGTCGCCATCTTACCGGAAGATTCTTACATTACAGACATAAAAAAATAGATCTGGTGATTATTTTGTTATAAAAATGAGGTAGATGACAGTTTTATAACCCACTTTGGTTATAAATATCAAGACAGTCTCTATTAGTGGTTCTCTCCTTTTTTGCAAACCTGGTTATCACTCAAGTGAAATAGGTATGTTACTTTGCTCTTGCAATTGTGGTTCCTATACCAATAGTTTCTACAAAATGAGGTTGCTAGCCCCATGTAACCCCTCTTTAACCACCTTAGATTGTTATTGTGGTCCTATTATTTACTCCCAAAGTACCACTGGGCTGAAATCTACTCTGTTAAGACACGAATCAAATCAATCAGGCCAGACTGTAAAGTGTTAACATTCTATTTGCAGCTACAGTTGAAGGAGGAGACACAATGACCACTGTTCGAGTCTTTCTGGGAATGGAGTACGAATGTCCTCGTGGACATCGCTTCTTCTGCAGTGGACCAGACAAAGTCATCAAAGTTTCGTCTAACAGCATCGTCAAAGTGAGCATGTGGCATATATGATAGTAGTTGTTATTGTCCTGATATTTGTCTGTATTGCTTTTAGTGGTCCTGATATTTGTCTGTATTGCTTGTAGTGGTCCTGATATTTGTCTGTATTGCTTTTAGTGGTCCTGATATTTATCTGTGTTGCTTTTAGTGACCCTGATATTTGTCTGGGATGTTATTGGTGGGGTTGTTAAAAAGAATTTGCCTCCAAGTTGTTTTCCAGGAGTGCTCTGTGTGTGACAGAGATGAGGATAGGACCACTGCCATGCTGTGAACGTCTCTTTAGTGAATGACAGTGCAGCATTAACCCTCTAGGTTTGAAGACTCTCCAACACATGGATTTGTACACCCTACAATTCACGCACACTGAAACCCAACTGAGAGTGGAGTAGCCTTCTGAGTTTGAAAAAAAAACTGTCAGAACAATATCTTATCACAATAATATCTTATCAGAACAATATATTATCACAATAATATCTTATCAGAACAATATCTCTGCTGACGACGGATGTGTCGGACTGAAAGGTGCAAATATCGTAGTAAAGCTGTAAACTAGTGATAATGCATTCCGTTCTCCGGACTACATCCTGCTACTTGCAAAGCCCTGTTCAGGGCTTGGTAGCAGGATATTGAGAACGACCACACAGAAGAAGAAGAAGAAGAACAATATCTTATCAGAACAATATCTTATCAGAACAATTTCTTATCAGAACAATATCCAGTGGACAGAGTGACACGGCTCACAATCCGAAGGTGCTGGGTTTGCTCCCCATCACAGCATCAGCTGTTACCCCAGGCAGCAAACCTTAGAAAATGCAGGAGGAAGCAGACCCTTACATAAAATGCACGCTGAAGTCGGATGCACTGGGCCGACAGGCGCAAAATAGAAACATAGTGCAACGCACACCATCTTGGAAAATAGAGAAATAAGGCGAATGTAAAAATAGACCCCAAAAAAAATCCAAACAATGTCCTATCACAACAATATCTATCAGAACAATTTACCTTTACAAGAATAATATTCTATAAATTAAACTAAAAATAAAACTATAATTATGATGTTTTCTGCCATTGATTGGGTCTGCTAGGGGGGATTGCAGGACTGAGGAATTAAGGCCATTTGCATTCGCAGCGCTAAATACAGGCAAAGTTTTAATTTTTTATTTAAAAAAAAAAAATACCTAACCATTACCTTGGTATTGAACCCATTTCATCTTGGTCAATAGAAAGGTATACTAATCACTCTGTCATTCACATGTAGGAATAAACAAGTGAATCACTGGTTTTCGCAGAAGGTTGAGACGAATAATAATCATAATTAAGTAGCAGGCAGCGGAGTTGCTTGCAGAAATTTATCAATTTTCACTCTGCGGAGTTACTGTATAGAAACACTACTGAGAAACTATATATTCAAATGCAGGTGAAAATTACAAACCACCTTGAAAAATATGACCAGACCTTACAGTTTAAAAGGGGAGCAATTTCATAGTGCTAGAAAATTTGTGACCACTGGTGTTACGGGAGGTAAGACCAGAGTGCCTGCATCCCGAGTTGCCTCCAGTCAGCTTGACCAATATTATTGCCACTTCTTCTTAGAACGCTGTCAGAGGTCAACTTGAATTTGTTCGAAGAAAGCAGCGGTTATCCTGAGGCTGTCGACACTGCCATAGAGCTTGTCTAGTGTTGGCACTGGTGATGGCCACATGTGCTTACTCTGGTATGTCGGGCAATTTTGTAGCAGATGTTCAGGGATCATTTTCCCTGTACCACAGGTGCATTTGTTAGTAGCACCTATCTTCAGTTTATTGAATAGGTGGTACCTCAGTCTGTTGTGGCCTGTGCGGAGTCTGAAGACCACCACCTGCTCTCTTCTGTTCCACTGGTAATAAGCATCATTTTTTGTGTAGCCAGTATGTTCTGTTTCCCATTTGGCCATGTATCTGGCCCTAATAAACCTTTTGGGTTCATCGTAGGTCACACTTGAATTTGGTTATGATAACCTTCTACCTTCTTTTGCCAGTCTGTCTGCCTCCTCGTTGCCTAGTTACCTCCAGTCGTCTCGACCAATAGTCTTGCCTCTGATCCGAGGTAACTCAGGATAAGAGTGAGATTGATGACCAGCGTATATTCTTCCTCACTGTAACCCAAATACAGCGCACGTCACATTATTAAGACAAAAACCGTCAGATGCTGTGACTATCATCGCTTTGCTATGGTCAATGACTTAACTTATAATAGTAGACCATATTGACTATGAAAAGAATATTCAGTTGCAGGATGAAAATATAAACCAGGGGTCATGGTCACTTGGTCTACAGCTCACGTGCATTTCATCCAATCTTTTCTGTAGCCCACAATGGGACTTCACCATGTGGGTTAACCCTTTACACCCTTAGTATTGAAACTGAAAATATTTGTTTCTATGCACCTCTAATTCTTGAGTCCGGTCCTATCCGTCACTTCCTGAGGAGGGTGTGAGCTATCCATCTCCACTTCCTGAGGATGATCCTATCCATCTCCACTAACCCTCCCTAATCTCCAGCTGAAATGATGATTATCTTGCACCTTGCTACAGATCTGTGTAAGCTGTACATTTGGCCATCTAATACAAAATGTAGGATACATACATCTTTAGGCCACATACATCTTTAGGACAAGTACATCTTTAGGACACATACATCTTTAGGCCACATACATCTTTAGTATAAGTACATCTTTAGGCCACATACATCTTTAGGACAAGTACATCTTTAGGACAAATACATCTTTATGATAAGTACATCTTTAGGACACATACATCTTTAGGAGAAGTACATCTTTAGGACAAATACATCTTTATGATAAGTACATCTTTAGGACACATACATCTTTAGGACAAGTACATCTTTAGGACAAATACATCTTTAGGACAAGTACATCTTTAAGACATACATCTTTAGGACAAGTACATCTTTAAGACATACATCTTTAGGACAAGTACATCTTTAGGACAAGTACATCTTTAGGACACATACATCTTTAGGATAAGTACATCTTTAGGACACATACATCTTTAGGACAAGTACATCTTTAGGACACATACATCTTTAGGATAAGTACATCTTTAGGACACATACTACAATTATTCAGTATCATAATGACGATATAAGCTTGTGGATTTAACAGAAGACAAATTATACTCACATAAAAAAAAGACTATCTTTTCTCTCTGACTTCCTCAGGACAATGCTAGCAGACTTGTACAGATGGATATGCCCCTTTATACATCATGCCATTGCAAGTAAGCTGGTTCTTGTAACATTTGTTATATTGTAGAGAGAACTAGGGCATGCAAACATTCTAATAAAGACAAGTGACCAGCAGTGTATTCATGCCAACTCTGTGTTATCATTGCCAGACCAAGGCACAAGAATAACAAATTACAACATGTGGATTGAGGTAACTAGAAAGGAGGGGGAGTCACCATTGCTGAAACAATAGGACGAAAGTGCAAAACTGTGGGTGTTTTAGGGAGGGGGGGGGGGGGAAGTCACCATAGCTGAAACAATAGGACGAAAGTGCAAAACTGTGGGTGTTTTAAGGAGGGGGGGGGGGGGAAAGTCACCATAGCTGAAACAATTGGACGAAAGTGCAAAACTGTGGGTGTTTTTAGGGGGGGGAGTCACCATAGCTGAAACAATAGGACGAAAGTGCAAAACTGTGGGTGTTTTTAGGGGGGGGAGTCACCATAGCTGAAACAATAGGACGAAAGTGCAAAACTGTGGGTGTTTTTAGGGGGGGGGGAAGTCACCATAGCTGAAACAATAGGACGAAAGTGCAAAACTGTGGGTGTTTTTAGGGAGGGGGGGGGGGAAGTCACCATAGCTGAAACAATAGGACGAAAGTGCAAAACTGTGGGTGTTTTAAGGAGGGGGGGGGGGGAAGTCACCATAGCTGAAACAATTGGACGAAAGTGCAAAACTGTGGGTGTTTTTAGGGGGGGGAGTCACCATAGCTGAAACAATAGGACGAAAGTGCAAAACTGTGGGTGTTTTTAGGGGGGGGAGTCACCATAGCTGAAACAATAGGACGAAAGTGCAAAACTGTGGGTGTTTTTAGGGGGGGGGGAAGTCACCATAGCTGAAACAATAGGACGAAAGTGCAAAACTGTGGGTGTTTTTAGGAGGGGGGGGGGGGGAAGTCACCATAGCTGAAACAATTGGACGAAAGTGCAAAACTGTGGGTGTTTTTAGGGGGGGGGGGGGGAAAGTCACCATAGCTGAAACAATAGGACGAAAGTGCAAAACTGTGGGTGTTTTTAGGGGGGGGGGGGGAGTCACCATAGCTGAAACAATAGGACAAAAGTGCAAAACTGTGGGTGTTTTTAGGGAGGGGGAAGTCACCATAGCTGAAACAATAGGACGAAAGTGCAAAACTGTGGGTGTTTTTAGGGGGGCGGGGGGGGGAGTCACCAAAGCTGAAACAATTGGACGAAAGTGCAAAACTGTGGGTGTTTTTAGGGGGGGGGGGGAAAGTCACCATAGCTGAAACAATAGGACGAAAGTGCAAAACTGTGGGTGTTTTTAAGGGGGGGGGGGGAAGTCACCATTGCTGAAACAATAGGACGAAAGTGCAAAACTGTGGGTGTTTTTAGGGGGGGGGGGGAAGTCACCATTGCTGAAACAATAGGACGAAAGTGCAAAACTGTGGGTGTTTTTAGGGGGGGGGGGGGAAAGTCACCATAGCTGAAACAATTGGATGAAAGTGCAAAACTGTGGGTGTTTTTAGGGGGGGGGGGTGGAGTCACCATAGCTGAAAATATTGGACGAAAGTGCAAAACTGTTGGTGTTTTTAGGGGGGGGGGGGGAAGTCACCATAGCTGAAACAAATGAATGAAAGTGCAAAACTGTGTGGGTGTTTGGGGGGGGGGGGGGGGAGTCACCATAGCTGAAACAAACGAACGAAAGTGCAAAACTGTGTGTGTTTTTAGGAGGGAGGGGGGGAGTCACCATAGCTGAAACAAACGGATGAAAGTGCAAAACTGTGGGTGTTTTTAGGAGGGAGGGGGGGAGTCACCATAGCTGAAACAAACGGATGAAAGTGCAAAACTGTGGGTGTTTTTTAAATTCTGTATGCTTCAATCCTCCCTTGGTCTCATGAGAAGTAAGATGATAAACTCTGAGGTCCCGTGTAGATACTATTTACATAAAATAATGCTGGGGAAATTGAAAATTAAACAGCAAGTGGTTAAAATTGTCTGGGCAAACAAAAATATTATAAAGGTAACAGAATTCCTACACTATAGTGGACTGCATGAAGGCTGAAAAGGAGGCAGCCTCTCCATCATGCACAGCAAAGACACGGCAAGCTAATGATATGTTTATGCAATCTTGTACAGTTGATTGCAAGAATATACACATGTGATGACTTCTGTCGTATTAGGTAGCTAAGGAGGGTTGTACATGGTGCTAACAACCTCATCAGGTATAACAAAGTGCTGGAGAAATGATCGCTACAAGAAATATACAGATACTTTGACACAAGCTCCCTGCACTGACATCAGACATATGTACGTACGTCACAACTGACTATGAATCATAAATATGATTGTACCTCATAACTAACTATGAATCGGACATATGAGAATACTTCGCTACTGACTATGAATCAGCCATATGAATATACACGTGTAAGTCAGTAAGTAGGTTACGAGCTGATATGGGATAGCTGCAAAATGTAGGTGGTAGTTTCTAAGCGTATCATTGGGTGGCAGCAACATCCAGCGATGTGATTACTGTAGGTAGCAGATGCTAGGTGTTGCATGCATCAATTGTTGTATCAATGTTGGTGGAAATTATGAATAGTTAAAAAATTCATATCTCAAGTTTTTTGGTGTGTAAATAGCCATTTGTGACCTATTTACTGACTTTCCCCCTTTATCTTATAGCTGACTATGAATCAATCACCTATCAAATCTTTAGATAGTTCCACAACGTTTGAAAGCAAATGGTAGATCTCTTCCTTCTCATAGAAAAGTTATTAGTTCAACCCCCGTTTGGCGCTTTCCAGTCGACCCAACTGTAAATAGATACCTGGCTTATTGTTAAGGAAGGAAAGGTAGCGAAGAAGGGAACTGGCCACCCGACCTCATAAAAAAACTGAAACCTGGTAGAATAAAGTCTCTAACACTTCATCCCTGACAGCACGTACATGCTTTGGGCAAGACCTTAGTTCCTGTAGACACTGCTGTCAAAGATGATGCACTAGAGACTCATTGTACTAAACCTCAACTTTTTATGAGGTCGAGTGGCCAGTTCCGTTCCTCGCCTACTTTAACAGTAAATCAGGTACTCATTTGCAGCTGGGTAGACTGGAACTCTTTGAGGTGGATTGAATTGGTCCCACTGTAATGAGAGACAGGTACTCTTACCACTTTGTCACTCAGAGGCTAATCAGTCACTAGAGAAAGAAAACTTTTAAATCAAAACTAGTTGCTAATTCTTCATAGCCAAATATAAATTAGCTTCTAGCACAGTGGTTCTGAACTTTTGTTGCTCCATTCTGCCCATTTACCTCTGAACTATCATTCCTCCCTTTCCAAGAAGGGGTCTTGACACTTTGCTGAATAAAAATAATTTTTTTTTTTTTTGCGTTTACCTTATTTCTCCATTCCCCAAGGTGGTGTGCGTTGCACTGTGGTTTTTATTTTGCGCCTGTTGGCCCAATGCATCTGACCAGCATGGATTTTATGTAAGGGTTTGCTTCCCCAGGGTAACGGCCAGTGCTGTGATAGGGATCGAACCCAGCACCTTCGGATTGTGATCCGTGCCACTTAACCACTAGCCCACGCCGTCCCCCGAATAGTAATTAAATTCCTCCCTTTTTGAGAATTCTTGTACGCGATTAAGCAGTTGGGGCCAGTGACCCAGAGCTAACTGCTAGCATCGGGGCCAGCGACCCAGAGTTAACAGCTAGCATTGGGGCCAGTGACCCAGAGCTAACTGCTAGCATCGGGGCCAGCGACCCAGAGTTAACAGCTAGCATCGGGGCCAGCGACCCAGAGCTAACTGCTAGCATCGGGACCAGCGAGCCAGAGCTAACTGATAGCATCGGGGCCAGCGATCTAGAGCTAACTGCTAGCATCGGGGCCAGTGACCCAGAGCTAACTGCTAACAGAGCTAACTGCTAGCATCGGGGCCAGCGACCCAGAGATAACTGCTAGCATCGGGACCAGCGAGCCAGAGCTAACTGATAGCATCGGGCCCAGCGATCCAGAGCTAACTGCTAGCATCGGGGCCAACGACCCAGAGCTAACTGCTAGCAGAGCTAACTGCTAGCATCGGGACCAGCGAGCCAGAGCTAACTGATAGCATCGGGGCCAGCGATCCAGAGCTAACTGCTAGCATCGGGGCCAACGACCCAGAACTAACTGCTAGCATCAGGACCAGCGAGCCAGAGCTAACTGCTAGCATCGGGACCAGCGAGCCAGAGCTAACTGCTAGCATCGGGGCCAGTGACCCAGAGCTAACTGCTAGCATCGGGGCGAGTGACCCAGAGCTAACTGCTAGCAGAGCTAACTGCTAGCATCGGGGCCAGTTACCCAGAGCTAACTGCTAGCATCAGGGCCAGCGAGCCAGAGCTAACTGCTAGCATCGGGGCCAGTGACCCAGAGCTAACTGCTAGCATCGGAGCCAGCGAGCCAAAGCTAACTGCTAGCATCGGGGCTAGTGACCCAGAGCTGCCAAGATCCTTATTGATCTCCACATGGTGATCCTGGATAACAGGCTGCAACAGGACAGACTGGCTAAGGAGAAGGGATCGCGGAAGGGAAGACTAACATGGTACCCAAAAATGCCATGCTGAAGTCTGATGTGTCGGACCGAAAGGTACAAATATCGCAGCCAAACTGTAAACTACTACACAACGCATTCTATTCTCCAGACTATATCCTGCTACTTACAAAACCCTATCCAGGGCTTGGTTGTGGGAGTTTGAGAATGTCCAGGTCTTGGTTGTGAGAGTTTGAGAACATCCAGGGCTTGGTTGTGGGAGTTTGAGAACCACCAGGGCTTGGTTGTGGGAGTTTGAGAATGTCCAGGGCTTGGTTGTGGGAGTTTGAGAATGTCCAGGGCTTGGTTGTGGGAGTTTGAGAACATTCAGGGCTTGGTTGTGGGAGTTTGAGAACGAACAAAGAAGAAGAACCCCTGTACTAGCATGTGAATGTATGTATTTATGTTCGCATAGACAACGAGGCCCATAACGTCGAGCGAATACCACTATGTCCAATTCGGGCTTTCCCTGTGAGTTCATCCAATGAAGTCCCTACCAGCTGTTAACTAAAGGCTGGATACTCTGGGACCCGGTACAGGGGCAAAGAGGGTAGTTAAATGATGTGTGAGTCCAACATTGGCCTATGTGAATATTTCCTAGCCAAACCAAAGTTGTCACTGTCAGCAAACAGGGTGAATGGCAACATATTCGTAAAGTTCAGCAAGTGCACTGAGCCGTGGAAATAGTATGTGAATACTGTCATGTTGATAAGTATAGGACCAGTGTAACCTTCTTTGCGTGTCATAAATGGTGACTAAAGAGGGTTGTGCATGGGACAAGCAACTTCATCATATACAAAACTCTGCAATTGCAATCATCATCAATGCCCGTGATTCCTTTCAGGGTATAGACCATTGACAACCCTCCTCCAAGCAAGTTCGATCTTGAGCTGCCCTTTCTGCCTCTCACAAGTTGAGGTCCAGTTGCTGAAGTTCATTTTCAGTCTCTTCTCCGTGGGTTTTTTGGTCTACTCTTCCTCTTCCCCTGTGGATTCCATGTCAGGGCCGATCTGGCCACGTTTGATGGTGCCTTCCATTTGCTGAGAGAGACAGCACTTATGGGTATGCCCAGAGTGCAGGGACATCGATTCTTAGAAATACAGAAACAGACACAGAAATACAGAAACAGAAACAGGAGCACAGAAATAGAAACACAGAAACAGGAGCACAGAAACAGTAACACAGAAATAGAAACACAGAAACAGGAGCACAGAAACACAGAAACAGAAACACAGAAATAGAAACAGAAACACAGAAATAGAAACACAGAAACAGAAACACAGAAATAGAAACACAGAAATAGAAACATAGAAACAGAAACAGAAACACGGAAACAGAAACACGGAAACAGAAACACTCTGCCACTTCACGTTGTCATTTTGTTTCTTAAGACCTTTCATTAGCTATAGTGATAACACCTCCCCTCCATAAACATGTGTTTATAATTATTTATTTATATGTCGGCTGTTATTGCTCTGTTATTTAAACAATTTTCATGTCTACAGACAACCTAAGGGCTGTCTCTCACAGATGATCAGGGTCTATGTGGTGACCCCCTCGGACGGGGCCAACTGTCCTCCAGTCAGAGTACTCATCAATCCAGTCATTCAGCCTGGGGCCTCACCTTTCCCTCAGTTCCATCCCGGGCTGGACTCACCTCTAGAACTACCACAGGATGGCATTTGGGTGATCCGTTTACCGTATCCTTTAACTGTTAGTA
The DNA here is from genome assembly GCA_036924085.1 of Ariolimax columbianus. Lineage (NCBI taxonomy): Eukaryota > Metazoa > Mollusca > Gastropoda > Stylommatophora > Arionidae > Ariolimax > Ariolimax columbianus. The sequence continues at coordinate 17,315,297 of JAVGWX010000005.1, read as the reverse complement.
ATCATATCAATCTGAGTAGAAAAGTGCTGGTTTCCCATGTTGTTCCAAACTACTTGTGGTTAGTTGACTCTTGATGGTATTTCTTTGGTAGCAGGTTACGGTAGCTCTTCTTGCACCGAGAGGCATACTTGAGAAGGTGGACTGTTGTCCTCATGACTGTAATGCAATGCAGGTCTCCTCATCAGGGGTTGAAGATGCAACAGTGAATGAGCTGATAGCAGTTAGCGACTGATAGCTGTCTGCTTGCATCATGGTCAGTGACCAATAACTGACCTAGACCCTATTCAGTCACTAAGTGGCGGTCCTGGAAGCGGACTGCAACCATGCAGCCAGGCTAAGCGATTAGGGGTCGAAGAGAGAAGGTAAACTCTATCCCAAAAATGTTGTGCAGAAATTGGATGTGTCGGGTCGAAAAGTTTATATATCGCAGCCTTTGTGTGTCTACATGGCACTTTGTCTGTCTACATGGCACTTTGTGTGTCTACATGGCACTGTGCATGTCTGCATGGTACTTTGCGGCTTTTTTTTAGCTGAATTAGAATATTTAGGTAAATAACCAATAAGATATGATGATACTAATTGTCTTTAGTGTTTTAAGAATTATAAGGTATAACTAATAAGGTATGATGATACTAATTGTCTTTAGTGTTTTAAGAATTATAAGGTATAACTAATAAGGTAGGATGATACTAATTGTCTTTAGTGTTTTAAGAATTGTAAGGTATAACTAATAAGGTATGATACTAATTGTTTTTAGTGTTTTAAGAATTGTAAGGTATAACTAATAAGGTAGGATGATACTAATTGTATTTAGTGTTTTAAGAATTGTAAGGTATAACTAATAAGGTATGATGATACTAATTGTCTTTAGTGTTTTAAGAATTGTAAGGTATAACTAATAAGGTATGATGATACTAATTGTCTTTAGTGTTTTAAGAATTGTAAGGTATAACTAATAAGGTATGATGATACTAATTGTCTTTAGTGTTTTAAGAATTGTAAGGTATAACTAATAAGGTATGATGATACTAATTGCATTTAGTGTCTTAAGAATTATAAGGTATAACTAATAAGGTATGATGATACTTGTTGTTGGAACACTCATTTTGTACCCAAATGATGTGGTTTCTAGCCGGAGTGTGTTTCTATTCTTAGAACATAAAAATACTGCAGATGTGACCAAATCTCCGATAATTAAAGCTTACACACTGAGTGTCATTCACTTTATTGATAATAGATAATAAGTCATTTTCTGAACAGATTACTACTGATAATTTTGTCAGGCTGCATCTTCTGCTACCTTGCAGATTTCCTGTTCCCAGGAAAGGGATCTATAGCAATCCCTGAGAAATAAATTAGTATTCTGTGCTATTTTCAGTCGTCTCGACTACGTCTTGCCACTGGACTGAGGTAGCTCAGCACGAGAGAATGAGGTTGATGATAGCACAATTCATTGTTCAATTTTGCGTACTTAAATCTATTTAAGTACAGGTCATAGTGTCTGACCTATCTGATGCTGTCACAGTCTTCATTTACGACGGGCAACTATTATTATCCATTCTCTTTGGTCAACCAATCCTTAACCTTAAACACAGCCACATCTACAGAGATGAAGCTCAGACCTACCTGATGCCAATTGACCACCATCTCCTTCACACCTGCTACCTCCTGAAAGGGATGTTCACTTACAGAGTTTTGTGAGGTCTTGCAAACCCACATGCGTTCAGTCCTAACATCCTTGATGGATGTAGGAGATGGCTCAAGCATGTACTCCAGTTTGGTCAGTGCTTGAAGACATCAACCAGCAAAGTGTGTATTGACCGGTTGTGCAATAGAACAGATACCAGCTTCTATGAAAGAGCAACACCTGCCTTGTATGACAGACTCAAGACTTACCTGCATTCACTTTAGGGATGTTGTATAGCTGGACTGTTTTACAGATACCAGCTTCTATGAAAGAGTAACACCTGCTTGTATGACAGACTCACCTGCATTCACTCTAGGGATGTTGTATAGCTGGACTGTTGTACAGATACCAGCTTCTATGAAAGAGCAACACCTGCTTGTATGACAGACTCACCTGCATTCACTCTAGGGATGTTGTATAGCTGGACTGTTGTACAGATACCAGCTTCTATGAAAGAGCAACATCCTGCCTTGTATGAGAGACTCAAGACTTACCTGCATTCACTCTAGAGATGTTATATAGATGTTTCTGCTATCGTGGAAATATAATAATGGAAAATGGGAGATGCTAATGGAAATCAAGAAGAGAATATGAATAGCCAATTCTGTTTTCACCTTATACGAGTCATATATTGACATCTAAACAAGACACGTACAAATTTTAAATTGAAGTGATCAGGTGTAATGTATACTCATCTTTACTGTATGGTGTAGAAACATGGACAATGAACAAATGATTGGAGAAAAGAATTAAGGAAAACAAATACGTAAGTTGTGAATAAATTAGGGGCACAAAGAGAATTATTGAACGAAATCAGGGGCACAAAGAGAATTATTGGACAAAATCAGTCAGATAAAGATATTTTGGTCACATCAAAAGGCAACACCTGGCTGATAACCATACTGGAAGGGAAGGTGGAAGGTAAACATGACAGGTAAATAATGCTGAGAATAACATCAATAGATGGACATGGGAAAAACCTTGCTGATTGTACCATCAAGGTAAGAGTCGTTGGAGATTCACTGCAGTTGACCTATCATGTGAAGATGGCACATGTGAACTGACAACGTGATTGGAAACTTGCAAATGTCCTGTTCTTTCCACCTGAGGCACCACTCAGGTATGACATTTGCCTGGAGGCACCACTCAGGTATGCCACCTACCTGGAGGCACCACTCAGGTATGACACCTACATGGAGGCACCACTCAGGTATGACATCTACCTGGAGGACATCACTCAGATATGGAACCTACAATGGAAGACAAGCTTTTGGTTCCACTTTTAACATTCACTTACAAACAATTTGACCAAAGTGATTGTTTCTTTAATTTGGTTGACAAGCATCACGAACCAAGCACCGTTGACCCGATGCAACCTAGGAGATATGTACACTATCCTAGCTAGTGGATGTTGGAATTGGATCAGCCATGTCACCAGAATCACCATAGTATGGGTCCCAGAGGGAGGACGAAGGTGAGACTAGCCTAAAACAACTTGGCGGAGATCCACAAAAGCTGAAATAAAAATGATGAACCAGAGCACGGATACTTTACTGAGGATGACTATAAACCTAGTGAAGTGGAGGGAGTTGCTGCCTTAAAAAAACACCTTCATGCATGATGATCACTGACTTCTTCCTCGGTCATCAACCAAAGATTTATGAAGAAACGTTTCTTGGCACAAGCAGTCAAGGTAACAATTGTGGGGGGAAATGTTATAGAACATGTAAGTCTGATCTTTTTAAGGGAGATGTGGATATCTTCTCCCATGTTACATTTGTTGAATAAAGCTCAGTGTTTTTTGTGTTACTGTTGTTAGTTGATTTTATTTACCTAATTTTGAGAAGATACATCCTTTCATCCCCTTTTTCAAAATTGCCTGCTGAAGTTGGATGTGTTTTACCGAAAGGTGCAAATATTGCAGTCAAGCTGTAAACTACGACGCATTGCATTCCGTTCTCTGGACTACATTCTGCTACTTGCAAAGCCCTTTTCAGGGCTTGGTTGCGGGAGATTGAACAAAGAAGAAGAAAATCAGGGTAAGATGAACATACTAACCAAGAATCTCACCTCATGTCAGGTAAAACCTACCAACCACGACCCCACCTCATGTCAGGTAAAACATACCAACCACGACCCTATCTCATGTCAGGTAAAACATACCAACCACGACCCCACCTCATGTCAGGTAAAACACACCAACCACGACCCCCATCTCTTGTCAGGTAAAACATACCAACCACGACCCCACCTCATATCTGGTAAAACATACCAACCACGACCCCCATCTCATGCCAGGTAAAACATATCAACCACGACCCCACCTCATGTCAGGTAAAACATACCAACCATGACCCCACCTCATGTCAGGTAAAACATACCAACCACGACCCCATCTCATGTCAGGTAAAACATACCAACCACGACCCCACCTCATGTCAGGTAACACATACCAACCACGACCCCACCTCATGTCAGGTAACACATACCAACCACGACCCCACCTCATGTCAGGTAACACATACCAACCACGACCCCACCTCATGTCAGGTAACACATACCAACCATGACCCCCACCTCATGTCAGGTAACACATACCAACCACGACCCCACCTCATGTCAGGTAACACATACCAACCATGGCCCCACCTCATGTCAAGTAACACATACCAAACATGACCCAAACTCATATCAGGGTAAGATGAAACATACTGAAACTTAATGGAAATAACGGCACAACACTCGCACAAACAACATATAAAAGTAATAATGGCACAACACTCACACACACAACATATAAAGGTAATAATAATGGCACAACACTCACAACAACATACAGGTAATAATGGCACAACACTCACAACATATAAAGGTAATAATGGCACAACACTCACAACAACATATAAAGGTAATAATGGCACAACACTCACAACAACATACAGGTAATGGCACAACACTCACAACAACATATAAAGGTAATAATGGCACAACACTCACAACAACATATAAAGGTAATAATGGCACAACACTCACAACAACATATTAAGGTAATAATGGCAACAGTCACACAAACATGGATAATAAATTTAAGTAATTTAAAGAAACATATTTTTATTTACAAAATGAGATAGTTTGAACACATGAGACAAATGGAAACTAATTATTTCACCACTTGTTAATAACATTTAAGGCCGAGAACCGCTTATTTTTTTGTCACTTCTTAAAGAAAATGGTGTGTCGACTGTGTCTACTAATCAGATGTGATGCGCTGGGAAATAAATGCAACGTTTTCTTTACAGAGATGTCGAGAGAAAAAATACCTGCGCCTGAAGAATGCGTCTACTAATTAGGTCATTGATGACCTAGCTTGTTGTTGAATGCTCACAATGAGTATTACTCTTTTCTGCGCTCTGAAAATGACGTTAAGTGGCAGGTTGCAGTAGCTTTCCTCACATCCTGATGAAGGTGAACTGGGGTCCTCCAGCCAGTTGTGCTATGCTTGGCTTCATCTGCGTGTCACTCACTACTACGGGGATCACGTCCATCCCTCACATTGTTAGCCAGCCGTTTCCAAGAAAGGCTACGAGCAAGCCAAGGTGAGGGTCTTGACGGTTTTGCCTGGCCCTGACTAACATTTCTGATCAGTATGTTATGCCTGGCCCTGACTAACATTTCTGATCAGTATGTTATGCCTGACCCTGACTAACATTTCTGATCAGTATGTTATGCCTGGCCCTGACTAACATTACTGATCAGTATATTATGCCTGGCCCTGACTAACATTACTGATCAGTATATTATGCCTGACCCTGACTAACATTACTGATCAGTATGTTATGCCTGGCCCTGACTAACATTACTGATCAGTATGTTATGCCTGGCCCTGACTAACATTTCTGATCAGTATGTTATGCCTGGCCCTGACTAACATTTCTGATCAGTATGTTATGCCTGGCCAGATGTTAGTCTTCCTTCCCGATGATCTAGCTTAATAGAGAAGATCTTGCTCTAAATTACTGTGAAAACACAAACATTCTACTATAATAAAAACACAAGTTATACAGAATAATAGTATGTCCAAATATGTTGACTCACATCTGTCTCTTTTTAAGACTGCAACTAACTTTTCACTCTTGTCTTCTTTTAGTATCTGTGAACCTATAAACACATCTGTGGCAAAGAGTGCTGGCGTGTTGTGTTTGTAAATCTTTGTGCACATTTATGCCACAGATAAGCAGCAAATCCTCCATATGAGAAAGACAATGAAATGATTTGACACTTTTCTGTGTCTCATTCAAAGTTTTGGATCTCTGTTTCTCATTCAAAGTTTTGGATCGTTTGCCACACACTCTATACAGACAGAGTATGTGTCTAAAGTATGTTCAATTTTTGAAAATAATGGACACAGTTTAGAATTGTTCACTCATATACTTCCACTTTCAATAACTGCTGAATTAAAGTTTCATACGTTTGCAGCAGTCTGAATTGGTTTACATAGGTACTGCATTAGTCTGAATTGGTGTGCATAGTTCTAGATATATGCAACAACCTATGTATTCTGTTTACAAGAAAAATACAGCTGCTTTAAATGTTTGATAAACTATTATACATAATGTCTATGATGTGATATTAAATTGAAATTAAATCTTTATTATCATATATTTAAAAAAAATTAAAAACTTGCAACAAAAGTAAGACATTTTAATGTAATTTTTTTAATATTAGAAAGTATTACCTATGTCAACAATTTTCACAGAATATGGTCACCTTTTTCAAACTAGAATTGTAGGCTTATAAAAAATCACAAATTCTGGAAAATCCATAGAATAACAAAGCAGCTATCAAATTCATAGCACAGTGTTAGTTTTGTCCTGCTAGTAAGGTTGGCTTAGATATATTGATAGAAAGACGTGAACATTTTAGCGGTTGCATTTCATCTTTTTCCATGACCTCGCCAGTTTGCAAAAATTACCCAACACTGAAAGTGGCTACGCGAGAGAAACTAAGATACTAAACGGAAAATAGCGGACAAAGTGTAGTGTATACTAAAATATGTTTGCATTATGAATACTTCAATCGATAGATAATTTCATATTGTGCCTTTACATCTATTAATCATAATTTTAGCACAATTTGTTTAATATTAATTAATGTTTTAAAAAACATAACTACTTGACATATAGAGTTGCTACACTTGTAATGTACATTAAGTAAAGTAAAGTATCCCATAGCATTACTGCCGTAGGGGTGTTAGCGATCTCACATTTCAAAGACTCGGCTATATGAGGGCGGTAGCCATCTCCTCTCACTCGCCGCTTTTACTTCCTGGACTGAACCGGTACCAATTTAAGGCTGGGTCGACCCGGGAGCCATTGCGGTCTGAAAAAAACATTACCGCCTCAACTGGGGAATGAACCCAGGATCACTCAGATGCAAAGCCACTGCGCTACGCGGCTCCATTAAGTACATTCTAGTAAATTTGCCAAGACTAAAGGGTTAAATAATATAAAAATGCTAAAACTACTAAATTAGGAACAACTAACAAAAAGCATTGAAATTCTGAAGAACAAAGAATAAGCCAAGTCACTGCACTACATCCTTCCATGCACATCATAACAGACCACTAAAAACCAACATCATCATCATGTAGAACAGATTACTACAGCAACCATTACTACAAAAACACAAAAAGTGCTTTGGCACATGCGTCCAGAAGAGGTCAACTATAAAGGTGATCTTATGTTCCATAGGGACCAAAGTGGAGACAAGTAACTAAAGAAACATACAGTTCAAAAGGCCATGTATTTGTTGTATATTTTAAGGCACCAGCAAACTGCAATCTTCCGCATGAGAACGGGCCACAGCAGACTACTGGGCCACCTATATCGGCTCAAAATCTCCCAAACAAATGAATGCCCATGTGGGACAGGAGTTCAGACCCCTGAACATGTACTTCAAGAATGCCCGACCCACAAAGAACTAAGATGCCAGATAGATCAGAACTGAGGCAAATAATATGGGCTCACCGCTCAAACCCGGAAAGAACTGGATTTCATCCTGGCGATAGGACTGAAGAATTTAGCATGATCAGAAAACCCAAACGAAGAAGTTGTATATTTTACCTGTTAATAGCATCTGAAGAGCAGAGTGGTAGAAGCCATTTGGGAGGGGGAGAGGCGCTCCACATGAGGAGACGAGGTAAAAATTGCAGTCAGGGATATTAAATTGAAATTAAATCTTTATTATCATATATTTAAAAAAAATTAGAAACTTGCAACAAAAGTAAGACATTTTAATGTAATTTTTTTTATATTAGAAAGTATTACCTATGTCAAAAATGAAGATAACTACTCTTCATGTACTAAGCTGTAGCCTATGTCAGGTGGGGTAGCCAGTTCCCTTCCTTGCTGTTTTTACCTTCCCCAACTCATAAGGCAGGAACCCATTTACAGCTCGGTCGACTGGAAGAGCGGCCATACCAGGCACGAACTAGTAACCAGATTTTTTGTTTCTGTTCGCCCGTGAATTAGAACATTGGCACATTGTAATCCAAGTCTAGCAAGCCAGCTGACTGTTGACTTGTTGACTAGGCTACATGCAAGAATCTACCTTAACCAACCATTTATCTCAAGGGTTGCTAAAGCTGAGTATCAAGAACAGATGAAAGCGAAAAACGGTGGGTGTTTGAATCTCGTAAATATCAAGTATTCCCTGGTCTCAAGCAAGGCAGGATCGAACACCTAGTCCTATCAGAGATGGATGACAAACTTGGAGGTTCCCTATACACATTGTGCACGTAAAAGAACCCTTGACAGTTAAAGAGTAAGATGTTAGCCGCTGTCCTGGCCATAATTATGAAAATAACAAAATAGAATGCCCTGCCCACAAAGAACTAAGATGGCAGACTTGACCAGAGAGAGCAGAACCCAACAGACGAAAATGCAATCTTGCACAATAAAGCAAAGGCAGCCTTCATAAAAGAGAAGAAGAAGAGTATGAGGGAAAGCTGGCATAAACTAACCAGCTTTTTAGACTTGGAAAAAGATACAAGAACGTGGAATCTCACCAAAACCTTAAACGATGACAAGACAGAGAGATCGAAAACCGTGTTACATACAACCTTAGGCCAGGTGACAGGCAAGGCAGTAGCAGACTTTATGGCCAGAACTTAACAGTCAGAAAGCAAGATAGAAGTTTCAAGAGAGAGTTAAAGAAGCAAGGGCTGTTCATGCAGCAACTCAGATTCTTATCAGCCAAAACATAAATACAAGGAAAACGGTAATTCTAACAGACTCCAGGAGTGTACTCCAAGCCATGTCAAGCCACAAACAAGATAGACTCTCGCATAAAATAAACTAAAACATAGGATTGCTGTCTCAAAAAACAGATTTAGTCCTACAATGGATTCCGGCCCACTGTGGGATCTCTGGAAACGAGAAAGCAGATGAGCTTGCAAAAGCTGGAAGTGGCGACAAGCAGATTTCCCATCCAGAGCTATAAAGAAGCAAAGACACTCATCAAACGATCCATGAGGACATAATGGAGAGACTAGCACAAAGAATACAAGCCAGAAAATGACAGCATAAACAAACTTGGCAGAGATGGGCAGACAAAGATCTTCAGACTCAGAACGGGACATTGTAGACTCAAGGCCCACCATCACAGAATGGGTCTCAGAGACACTGTCACATGCGATTGTGGAGCACCCAAGCAAACGCCAAAACAATATTTTGCAAACCAAAGACAGGCAGTTGGTCTGGTGGAGTGACCATGCTCGAAAAGCTGTGGGGGACTTACAAGACCTGAAACGTAGTCTCCTTCGTGAACCTCACCGGACTAGAAGCACAGCATTAGTTGATCGATGAAGAAGCTGCATCAATCTTGACGATCGCTTCTTCTGTCACGACAATATGCACCTGACCTGGCTGCAGAAGATCTTTCATTAACTCACGTCCTTCTCTAAACATTTGTCGCTATACACTGCTTGAATTCTGCGATGAATGTCAGCTGACCAACATCCTTCAGCTTTTAGGAACTGAATCGCTGCTCGCTTATCCATTTTGGAGAAATTCAATATAACAACAGGTATGTTGTCAACAATTTGCAGTACAACCCACGTACTTGAGGAGAATGAACATATGCTCGCTCATTCATTGGTCTGTGCTTATTACGTGAACTGTGATACCATCATGCTCCCAGTATGCTGGCACTCGTGATGCAGCACGGACAGGTTTCATTTCATGATGCGCGGGGACGGCGTGGCCTAGTGGTTAAGTGACACGGCTCACAACCAGAAGGTGCTGGGTTCGATCCCCATCACAGCACCGGCCGTTACCCCGGGGAAGCAAACCCTTAGAAAATGCAGGAGGAAGCAGACCCTTACATAAAATGCATGCTGAAGTCGGATGCACTGGGCCTACAGGCGCAAAATAAAAACCACAGTGCAACGCACACCGCCTTGGGGATTAGAGAAATAAGGCGAACGCAAAAAACAAAAAATTTCATGATGCCTTGTATTATAGTGCGCTGGGTTGTGTGTATATTTACAGACACAGAACATGTTATTTATATTTGTTGAAATGATTATCCTTTCTCCTCTCAAATGCACTTCTACTTTTGCTATCAATAGTAACTTGGGCTGCAATGAAATATTCAGATCTAATTTGGGCTTAAATGTAATGTTCAGATCTAATTTAGATGTATCATTACTGTCATTATGAAATTATAAGATAATAGTCTTTGCCTGCCTTTATTGAACCAATGTTGTTACTCGTGCTTAACCCTACCACGCCGCTGTACCCAATTATCGGTAATTTCCTTAACTGCCGCTAAACCGCTGGACCTAATTTTCGGTACTTTGGATAGTACGTCATAAAATGCGTATGAATCTAAAAATAACCAACCAATCGTGGTCAATCCTCGTGATTAGTCATTACAAATGGCTGCCCCCATGTTTGAATTGATTTTGTGGGGTTTAACGTGAACAAATTCGGAAAATTGACAATGATACGAGCGGCTGATGAACCAAGCACTTCAACAGGAAAGCAAAGTAAGTCTAGGCTTATGACAGTCCAACAGGTGATCAATAGTTTGGTTGATTCAGACTCTGTTCGAGTGAAACAGACAGTGATAGCTAGAGTGATGAGATAAAGGCTTTTCTTGGACTGAGGATCTATATGGAATACTCATGAATAAAGCCCAGCTATCAGGATTATTGGACAAATGAGGGCTTTTTGTTGTGTTTACTCCCGGATTTCGAAATGTTATGACTCGAGACAGATTGTTTGCCTTTCACTGAGTGGATTGGCACACAAAGGTGGAATATTGACGCTAGATGAAAGGTAAACCTATTTTCTACAATGTCTCCAAGTTACATCTTATTCTTGTTTGCATGTAACTAACATTTTTCTATATCATGTTGTTTTTTTTCTCTTTAATGCTCTGGAGCCCAGGAATGGGGGACAGTTAGGTTCTGGGCCTCAGGTGTGGTAGGGTTAACTTAACGTCTTTATACTAATTTTGCAGGCTCTTCAGAATCTGTATACAACCAGTTTCTTGGACGGTGGTTCTTACCGATGTACGAGTCCATCTTTATAGACTCAAACACTAGAGCTAAGTAGACCCGCAGTCAGTTAGATGTCATCTATAGCTGCTCTTAAAAAACCACCCGGGGAAAGGTACAAATAACTTGTTCAGATTTTTTATTTTGTCCAGGCAGCGGCCGTTAAGACTACTCTTTTCGATTTCCAACTACCAAGGAATTTTTAGCGTGCTTAACACTGAACACGGAAGTCCAATCTCACTACCCAGAGATCAAAGGAATTTTTACCAGAAGATATACATGAAAAAAAATCCTGGCCTTCATCGTGATTCAAACACGCGATCTCTGACACACGAGGCGGCCACCTTACCTCGAGACCACTGAGTTAGCTCATGGTGCTTCTTTGGTTGCAGGTTTTAGTGGCTATTTCAATATCCAGAGATTACTTGAGAAGGTGGACATGGGGGTCATCCTGGCTATAGTGCAAAGTATGGCTCTTCAGTAAGCTCACCCCTATGGAGATTAGTGTTGATACCCTCCTTAATGTTTTTTTTTTTATAGCTGCCAGATAAGCTGACCGGACAATATCCTATTTCTGGCAATTTTCTTAAGCTTCACTCATAATACTCCAGTTTGCCCCGACTCCCTCAATTTTTCTTTGTCGGGTGTGTTCTTTTTGTCTTCCCCACTTCCCATTTACATGTGGGTTCCAATCCAATGCATGTCTGGTTATATTGTTAAGCCTTTTCCTCATAACTACTTTCATCAATTGTGACAGATTTAGTCTGGGGAAACAAATGTCTCCCCATGGACTTCCCACCGGGACCTGAACACTCAGTCGGTGAGTACTGCTCAGGATGGTGGAGTAATAGCGACGCCATCTTGCCTGTAGTCCCGGGCTGAGAAAATAGTCTCGGAGTATAAAAAGTCTGGCGGGCCAGGAGCAAGGAAGCTCTGGAGTCTTCTCTACGATACCTGATTGGGGGAACGCAGAGCAGAGACTGTACGAATTGAGAAGACGTGAAGACGAACGCTACCCCACTTGCAGCAGGGGCTTGTCTTCTCTACGATACCCGATTGGGGGGAACACAGAGCGGAGACTGCACGAATTGAGAAGACTTGTAAACGTTGTCCCCGCGACATTCCATCACGTGGTCAGTCGGCCCCGGTTCAACACAGGCAAGTTCATACCTGCGGCTGCTGAGTCTGTTTTTCCTGATATCGCACAACAGTTCAATTTACATCTGCTGCTGCTGATATGGGTTTTCGAGACCAAAGGACGATCCACCTGAGTTGAGGTCACGACGCGAGGTACCAACCGACGCTGTTCAGGCCACAACTCGGACACACAAGACGTCACGACCGGCCAAGCACGAGAAAGGTGACTATTGACAGTAGCTCAGGTTTAGGAGTATAGATTGGTTAGGTTAGACTATCGCTGTATTGAAGGTAGTGTGTCAGGAAGAGAAGAGTGATCGTTTAGTGTGAAATAAATGATTTGTTTACCGGAGTTTCTCCTGTGTTAGATTATTCAGGATTAGGTGTGTAGATTAGAGCAAGGCCCTGTCCTCTCTGCTACACAATTAAAAGCTGCCGAAGATGAATATATCAGACTGAAAGGTGCAAATATTGCAGTCAAGCTGTAAACTAGTGACACAATGCATTACGTTCTCCGGACTACATCCTGCTACTTGCAGGGCTTGGTAGCAGAAGGTTGAGATTAAACAAAGAAAAAGAAGAAATCAATTACAAAATAAAGTCATATTCCAAAATTTATGTAAATCCCAAGAAGTTTAACCCTTAAGATCCTATACTGCTGGTAACAGCTGACGACCTAACATCCTATACTGCTGAAAACTGCTTGCTTTCACTGCGTTCGTTTCTTGGTAACTATGCCTATCGTTACTTTCTGGTTTGAATTCGCATGCAAGGAGAAAGTTAAGATAAAGTATCGAAAGGTGTATTTTCACGAAAAAAATGAGATTTATCTGATAGTGAGCAATCAGGGCCGTCAAGATGGAATCTGTTCAATCTATTTGATAAGCCAGACTTTGATTATGATGATAATCAATCAGTTATTGAGATGAAGAGTGACAACGATGACCTAGATCTGTACCACAGAAATGGTATGGTTGATGGTTGGGTCAGTTAATTCTATTGTATCAGGTGCATACGTACAGCAATTTCTACTTTTTGCACACTAGCGTGACATTTTAGAAACTCCTCCATTCATACATAACATATTTAAAATGTATTCCAATATCATAATAAATAAAGAAAAAAGTTAGACAAAATAAGGCAAGCACCCATTTCTCATTAGTTTTGTTATTTAATTCAGGGTCCTCATGGACCATATTGAAATAAGCCTATATGATCTTAAGCATTAATAATGCAAACTCAAGAGTCAAAATACAAATTACTTTTGCTCAGAGACCAGGGAAAAAATATAAATCCTTGTTCAGCGTATCCTTCTTTTCTCCCACCTGTTTGTATCGTCCCTTCTCCGTCTCGGCTCTCCCAACGAGATTGTTGACCTGTTGATGAAAAGATGAGTCATCAGTGATCACAACTGCTTTTATATTACGTAAAGCAGAGCAGCCATCACAGCAATGTGGGTCATAGTCTCTTTCAGCAGCTGGTAAAGGGTATGGATACTGTTGGTTTCTGCAGCTCGCCGGTTATACACACTTCTGATGGTTTCTGTTATCACTGTTGTACACATATCTGAAGGTTCTTGTAGCTCGCTGGTTGTACACACATATGATAGTTCTTGCAGCTCACTAGTTGTACACACATCTGATAGTTCCTACAGCCAGCTTGCTGTACACATATCTGATGGATCTTGTAGCTCACTGGTTGTACACACATCTGATAGTTCCTGCAGCTCGCTGGTTTTACACACATCTGATGGTTCCTGTTATCACTGGTTGTACACAAATCTGATGTTCTTGTTGCTCACTGATTGTACAGATATAGTTCTTGTAGCTCACTGGTTGTACACGTCTGATAGTTCTTGTAGCTCACTGGTTGTACACATCTAATGGTTCCTGTAGTTCACTGGTTGTACACATTTGATGGTTTCTGTAGCTCATTGGTTGTACACATCTAATAGTTTATGTAGCTCACTGGTTGTACACATCTGATAGTTTTTGAAAATTACGGTCTGTACTTGATCTACATTTGAAAATAAACTTCTGCAGTTTGTCGGGTCATTGTCTGACAATCAGTGATTATGTCCTGTATGTTCTAGTTCTTCTAACCATCCTGTCCCCTTCCTGTCCTTTTTCTCTGCAGCCAAATAACCCTGAGGTGAGGAGAAAATGTTAGCACTGACTGAGACACACAATAAGGAAACCAGCTGATAACATTACAAGGCAGTCTCTGATATGGAGTCGCCAGGGCAAGAGAATTAGAGGCAGGCAATTGTACACATGGAGACAGACATTAAGGAAATGAGGAAGATGTGGAAAGTGCTGGAGGGGATGGCACCCGACAGGAGGAGGGCTTAGCATGTATTTGTTGAATGCCTGCGCCAAGGCATCTTGCATGCTCTCTCCCTGGTGGTCTCTTAACAATGTGTTTTACAGAATGAGATTGCTAGCTCTATGCACAACTGTCTTTAGTAACATATTATAACATGCACGGAGGTGTGTTGGATCATAGGAATGTCCATCTTATCCATATCTAATGTACCCATTATGGGACCTTTTAATCCATCATATTTACTCTTTCATTGCTGTGAGCTCCAGCAAGGTCGGGACAATCCATTCCCACAAGAAGGATAATCACATTGTGACCTCCAGCAAGGTCGGGACAATCCATTCACACAAGTTGGATAATCACATTGTGACCTCCAGCATGCATTGCTTTATATTGCATCTGGAGTATGACAATTATGTGACGGAGACATCTGTTGGTGAATCTGTACAGATTGGCATTATATTCACAATTTAATGCCATGGTTTCGTACCATCAAATATTACATACTATTTTTATCACAGGACATTTAGGAGCAAGCAACTGAATGAGTGAATGGATGACAAACGGGGTAGCTGAGTGAACAGATGGACCAGTGCGCGACTGAATGAGGGAACAGATGTGCGAGGAGAATAGGGGAGTGGGGGACGGATCAACAGGCGACTGAATGAGGGAACGAATGAGCGAGGAGAATGGGCGAGCGAGGGACGGATCAACAGGCGACTGAGTGAACAAACAGACAAGTAGTGGTCAAGTGGAGACCGGTTGCTTTACCGGTATAGTCTCTGTTTGTTACTAAAACCTCAGTATAGTCTCCGTTTTGTTACTAAAACCTCAGTATAGTCTGTTTGTTACTAAAACTCCAATATGGTCTAGGTTTGCTACTAAAACCCCAGTATGGTCTAGGTTGTTACTAAAAGCCCAGTATGACCTAGGTTTGTTACTAAAACCCCAGTATGGTCTAGGATTGTTAATATCAGTGATATAATTTAAAACCCAGCTTGAACACTGTTGATATAATTTAAAACCCAGCTTGAACACTGTTGTTACTGCAGGGGCATGTGAAATTTATTGCTAAGTCCATTTAAATCCTGCCGCCGTATCACAGCAACGGGAACACATACTGTAATGATTGTTAAATTAGACAACATCTGATCAATGCAGTGGTTGTTGTTGCTGAATGCCCACAATGAGTGGGTTTACTCTTTTTGTGCGCCTTGAATAGAGCGTTTGGTTGCGGGTTGCAGTAGCTTTCCTCACATCCTGAGCGTGCTGATGAAGGTGGACTGGAGATCTCCAGGTAGATGTGCTATGCTTGGCATCATCTGCATGTGTCGATCACTACTACAGAGATCATGTCCATCCCCCACCTCAGCCAGTCTGCCATGAAAACAGCATGTTTCCAAAGAGGACTGTAAGGAAGTTGAGGTGGGGGTCTTGGTCAGTACATTTTGCCTGACCCTGACTAATAAAGACACAAACAAACTACATAGAAGAGATCAAAGTCTCATCTTTCAGTTCCAAACAGGACACACCTGAGTCAATAGCCACTTAAACCGCACCAATCCCCAGCACCTGCCCTTGCGCAGAGATTGCTCTCATCCTTATGAAACAGTTAGACACCTACTCATTTAGTGCAAAACGCTTGCGGACACGAGGAAAAGATTCTTACAAGCACTGCAGACAATTGCATACACACTGTATGGAGCAGTGAAACAACTGAAGAAGACCTGTATCGATATAAAAATGATATTAAGCTGCCAAGAGCAGGCTTGCTCAGCAGCTATGGGATAACAACAACCTTGACTAACATGTCCAGTCAGTATGTTTTGCCTGACCAGGCGTTAGTCTCCTCTTCCCAGTGCAGTGGTAGAGGACTCATGTTTCACTGCATAGTTACAGAGGTTCAACTCTAATACAGGCATGTTCCAGTCGACCCAGCTGTAAATGGATGCCTGGTTTACTGTTTGGAAAAGAGAGGCAGTGAGGAAGAGAATTGACAACCCAACCCATAAACAAGTTGTGACCTCGTACAATAAAATCTCTCAAACACTTCATCCTCAACAGCAGTGCCTGCTACATGATAACCTTTACCGTTAAAAGACAGCCTAATTTGTCTTTCATGACTTCACTCGACTTGGTCACTCTTCTTCTATGGAATTTACAAATACCTGTTTGTCTTTTTCCTGGGACTTATAGTGTCTTCTAGAATATACCTGATCCATACACAACCATCCTTAGGAGCCTCTTACAGCATGCCTGTCAGGTTGCAATTATTTGCTCCCTTTTCAGCCCAGTTAACACATGAGCAGCCTTACATTCCTACACAAATATTCTATAGATGACATGTACACAGAACATGAACTTACCATAGTCATGAGTTTAAGAAGATCGTATTTATATGCATAGTTCGCAAACACATACACAATAGCCTGAATAAACCACGTTCCCTGCTTCGTATTGCGCCATGACAGGAAGCCTGAAAGAGTAATTCAGAAAGAAAAACAGTAATTCAACCTGCCTAATCTGTCTGTCATGTCTTTTGTCTTTCTCTATTTTATTAATTGCTATGTGTTTTTTCTTTGTCTTGGACAATAATCTTGTGGCTGGAGTGTAGGTTTCTTCTTCTTTGGTGCTCGTCCTCAAAAGGATGTTGTGAAGTGCCGAAGTCAAAAATGAGGTTGCAATGTCTACGCCTTTCTGCCCGACACATTAGATTTCAGCTGACTTTTTTGCTCGGTGAGTTCAAATGTTTGTGCTTTGTTTCACAAATTTTCACCTTCATTTTCTTGTAGCTCAGAAACTAACAAAAACACAACAAAAACAATAACACCAAACAAGTTCTTTATTCATTTATGTCTCTACAAACAACAAAATCATATTTATTGACATACAAACAAAAAAGGTTACAGGCTCTCAAAGTCAACAACCATAGTAAAATGTGAAGTTAATCCATTAACTTGACTTCATGTGCCAATAGTCCATTAACTTGACTTCATGTGGCCCTTAGTTCACTAACTTGACTTCATGTGGCCCTTAGTTCATTAACTTGACTTCATGTGCCAATAGTCCATTAACTTGACTTCATGTGGCCCTTAGTTCATTAACTTGACTTCATTTGGCTCTTAGTTCATTAACTTGACTTCATGTGCCCTTAGGCCATTAACGTGATTCTTGTTTTTGTAAGCGGTTGTACTCTTCTTGAATGCATTAACTGACCCTGCCCCCACTATTTCCTATGGCAATGCATTTAAAGAATTCATCACTCTCTGACCAAACAAATATTTCAGAGTATCTAATCTGGATATTTCTTTAATTAATTTGTAGCTGTGCCCTCTTGTTCTTGTAGCCGGCTGTACTTTGAAAAACTTGTTATAGTCTAATTTCTCCTTTTCATTGATTATCTTATAAACCTGTATTAAATCCCATTGAATTCTTCTCTTTTTTAGACACTAATCCTGTTTTTTTTAAGGCTGTCCTCATAATTATAATTCTGGAATCCCACTATCAGTTTTGTCGCTCTTTTTCGTAATCTTTGCAATCATGGATCCGATATCATTGTCCAAATCGTTTATATATATCAAGAACAAAATTAGTCCCAAAACTGAGCCCGGTGGTATTTTACTTTTTACCACACACCCCACAGCGTACTCTTATTTATGTCTACACTGTCTCTTTCCATTAACCAATTTTCTATCTATTTTGCAACTCCCCCACCTATTCTATGTTATTTTAACTTCCTAAACAATCTTTGCAAAATCTAGAGAAAAAAACGTCCACTGGCTCTCCTTCATCATTCATTTTGGTAACGTCCTCCATGAATTCTAGTTGATTTCTTTAGCATGATCTCCCTTGCTGCCTATGACATTACATTTTAAAAATTGCATTACAACGTTTTCTTTGATTATTGACTTTAACAAATTGCTCGTTAACCTCAATGGTCTATAAATTTATAAATGATCTGTTCTAGACACAAGAAACTACAAAAACTCCAAATAAAAACACGAAGTAGATACCTGGAATTGTCGCCATCGCAACAAAAACATCTGCACCAGATGGTCTCTTTTGGTCAACAGAGTCAGACTTTGTGACGTCAGAAACAATTTTGGTCAACACTTCCTGGGTAGAAAGATTGATATCCTGTTCGCCGTCATTCTCTTCTACCTTGCCCCCAGAACAAGCCAATGCAACCATATTGGCGCTGGTATGTTTTGGTTCCGCTGACGATGCACTGTCCCCTCCGCCAGCTTCCCCTATTGGTTCTCCTTTATTTTTCTCCCCTGTAAATAAACAAATAGGATAGAAATGTTACTGTACATAAACAGAATTGAAATGTTACTGTACATAAACAGAATTGAAATGTTACTGTAAATAAACAAATAGGATAGAAATGTTACTGTACATAAACAGAATTGAAATGTTACTGTACATAAACAGAATTGAAATGTTACTGTAAATAAACAAATAGGATAGAAATGTTACTGTACATAAACAGAATTGAAATGTTACTGTAAATAAACAAATAGGATAGAAATGTTACTGTACATAAACAGAATTGAAATGTTACTGTAAATAAACAAATAGGATAGAAATGTTACTGTACATAAACAGAATTTAAATGTTACTGTACATAAACAGAATTGAAATGTTACTGTAAATAAACAAATAGGATAGAAATGTTACTGTACATAAACAGAATTGAAATGTTACTGTACATAAACAGAATTGAAATGTTACTGTAAATAAACAAACAGGATTGACATGTTACTGTAAATAAACAAACATGATTGAAATGCTACTGTAAATAAACAAACAGGATTGAAATGTTACTGTAAATAAACAAACAGGATTGAAATGCTACTGTAAATAAACAAACAGGATTGAAATATTACTGTAAATAAACAAACAGAATTGAAATGCTACTGTAAATAAATAAATTGGATTGAAATGTTATCACATAGATCATTTTATCTGCAACATCTATGCCTTCTATTTCCTGGAACTCTAATGAACAATTCTCATCTGAACTGTCCTCAAGTGTTAATAGGGGTCATCGCGAGGTGCAATATTTTTGTGTGTGCAAAGTGTGTGGTAGATGAGAGTTACTTACTTACTAGGTCCTCCTCTTCTTTTCTGGGGTGTAGAGGTGACTTACTTGGTCATCCTCTTCTATTCTGAAGTGTAGAGGTGACTTACTAGGTCCCTCCACTTCTATTCTGGGGTGTAGAGGTGACTTACTAGGTCCCTCCTCTTCTTTTCTGGGGTGTAGAGGTGACTTACTAGGTCATCCTCTTCTTTTCTGGGGTGTAGAGGTGACTTACTAGGTCCTCCTCTTCTATTCTGGGGTGTAGAGGTGACTTACTAGGTCCCTCCTCTTCTTTTCTGGGGTGTAGAGGTGACTTTCCAGGTCCTCCTCTTCTATTCTGGGGTGTAGGTGACTTACTAGGTCCTCCTCTTCTATTCTGGGGTGTAGAGATGATTTACCAGGTCCTCCTCTTCTATTCTGGAGTGTAGAGGTGACTTACTAGGTACTCCTCTTTTATTCTTGGGTGTAGAGGTGACTTACTATCTCCCTCCTCTTCTATTCTGGGGTGTAGAGGTGACTTACCAGGTCCTCCTCTTCTATTCTGGGGTGTAGAGGTGACTTACTAGGTCTCTCCTCTGGTTCATTCTTACATCCCGAGGCATACTTTAGAAGATGGACCATGGTCTTCCTGGCTGTAGTGCAATGTGGGGTTTCTCTATAAGCTAACCACTATGGTGATTACTGTGTTGATACCCACTTCATTAGCCAGACCACTATGATACAGCCTGTTTCCAGGAGCACGAAAGGAGATGTGAGATGAAGGTCTTGTATGTTTCACTTGATTACTCTTTGTTTACAATACTTTCTATACAATTTCTTTGTTTTTCTTACTTAGTGACTGTTTTTTTTGTTCTCTTTAGAGACTGATTGTTTTTGTCTCTTTTATTGACTGATTAATTTTTTCTGTTTTAGTGACTGATTGTTTTTCTTTCTTTAGTGACTGTTTTCTTTCTTTAGTGACTGATTGTTTTTCTATCTTAGGGACTGAATGTTTTTCTCTTTTATTGAATGATTATTGTTCTGTCTTTTATTGACTGATTGTTTTTCTCTATTTTAATGACTGATTGTTTTTTTTCTCGTTAGTGACTGATTGTTTTTCTCTCTTTAGTGACAGATTGTTTTTCTCTTTTAGTGACTGATTGTTTTTCCTAACTGTTCAAACAATGGCTTGAGAACAAGTAAAGTTAAAATGCGGTAGTCTATGTGAACCATAACGGATGATTACCTGTCTTAACACATGAAGTACTGTACTGAATATCATTATTTACCTGTCACTCCAGCTGGGGGAGTAGAGGTCCAACACTACATAAGATTTTAGGGAATCTAGAATCTACTTGTTTGCGGTGCGGTTTCAGTAATAATGGTCGTTACTAGATGAGATTGCTAGCTTCCTAGTCACATGTCACGGCTAGCAGGAAAGAAGATAAACATGCTGTAGTGCCAGCTTTTGTTCACCCTGAGGTGAGTGTAAACATTAATCTGTAATCCTGGTATCCAATCATAAATATTAAGTGTCTGATGCCAGGTAGCCAAATCTTGTTTAAATTCATTTTGGTTATTTGTCTTGAAGTACCATGTTGTACCAAGGGCTTTACTCAGGTCATCTCTTAATCTCATTGCTGGATGTCCGACTCATAATTTCATACATTAGTGAGCTTACTGAGGAGTCTCGCACTGCACTACAGCCATGCAAACTATGGTCCATCTTCTCAAATACGCTTAGAAGAGCCACTGTAACCCGCTACCAAAGGAAACATCAAGAGTTAACTCAGCACGAGTAGCTTAGACCAACAACTCTGGTCAGACGTGTTTGTTGATTTGTTCCAATGCATATTTTTTAGTATTCTATTTTCTTCTTGTCCTTTTTGCTCTGTAAGAAGCATAGGGTTACCACTGGAACTGGAAGCCTGTGCCAAAGTACTCTGGGTGCTCTTAAGCTGGTGGTTTCTGTAGCAATTTATTTAACATGATGATGTTGCTAACCCAATGCACACTCATCTTTAGTCCCCTTTAGTGACATGATTGGAGTGTTGATGTTGTTGAATGCTCTTTTGTGCGCCCTAAAAAGGACATTAAGTGGCGGGTTGTTGTAGCTTCCCTCACACCCCGAGCGTGCTGATGAAGGTGGGTCGGGATCCTACAGGTGTTTTTGCTATGCTTGGCTTCATCTGTGTGTTGCTCACTACTACGGGGATCATGTCGATCCCTCACCTCGTTAGCCAGGCTGCCATGAAAACAGCCCGTTTCCAGGGAGGGTTACGAGGAAGCCAAGATGAGGGTCTTGTCCAGTATATTTTGCCTAACCAGATGTTAGACGTTAGTCTTCCTTCCCTTGAAATGTTGTAGTTAGCCTATTCGTTGTTGTCGGATCAACACAGATGAAATAATAAACGCCTCCCATTAAAAAAATTAGGAGGCCGCGGAAGCGCAGTGGTTAGTGCACTGGATTTCCAGTCAGGTGATCAGGATTCAATCCCCAGTTGGTGCGAGATTTTTTTTTCTGATGGCAAACCTGCTCCTGTGGTCGACCCAGCCACAGAAATTGGGTACCAGAAAAATCTGGGAAATAAAGGGGCCGGCGTGATGCTGACCCCATCACCCACTATGTGCAGTGGGTTACAAAATAATATGGGCCTAACACTATGTGCCGCATGGCGTGACGAGATCTTTACTTTTTTTATACTATTAAAAAAATTAGCATAAACGTCCAATACATTACCTCCTTGGCAGGCTTGAATGAAAAACAGTTTTGGTTTCCCCTGAAGAGCCCTGCAATGACTAAAAAGATCAACAATTGCCTTGATTTCAATGCAGTTGATGAGCTTATTGTCTTTTTTTTCACCATCAGTACCAAAAACTACATCTTTGTGGCCATGGGACAATATGAAAAGCACAAAGCAATTGGCTTGCTTGTGATAATCCAGCTTGGCTTCCTCTTGTAACAGCCTCCACATGTCCTTGAATAAGACAAATTAAAGTAATTAATTTGTACTGTTATCTTCCTGTTAAACATTTCTAGGGAAAGATTAACAATAGATGATTATTAATAGTCAAAGAGTAATTGGATAATAATTTATGTGGATCAAAGAATAACAATAATGTATATTTGATCATTCACCATCAGACGAACACAGCAATTGCTCTAACAAATGGATCTTCGTCTTTTGTTGTCTCACTTTCTACCGGGTTATAGCTCAGTGCCGTGGCTCGAGTAACATTTTTCCCCATTTTACGGCAGGTCTCTTTTACGCTGTCTATCCACCTTTTCCTCGGTCTACCTCTAGCACTTCTTCCTGCTGTTCTATTGTAAAAGGTTGCATGAACAATATGGTCTGGTTGCATTCTCACAATGTGGCCAAACCAATTCATTCTCTGTTGCTCTATGTACCGTAGACAGGGAATTGTTCCAACCTTCTCCCGAATGAATTTCCAACTTTATTAGGTGGATTGCGGTTCTTACAAATGGTGAGGTAGTTTATTACAAATGGATTTCTGTGTCTTTATGAGGTGGGCTGCATTACTTCATAATTAAAATCTTTCAGTCTTTATAAGATGGGGCCTGTCTCTTGAGGTGAGGTGCATTTCTTAGAAATGAATTTCTGCCCGTCTTTATGAAGTGTGTTGTATTTCTTGCTAATGGATGGATTTCTGACGGTCTTCATTATTCGGGCTGCGCTTCTTACAAATGATGGATTTCCGCCTGCCTTTATGATGTCGTTGCATTTCTTACAAATGGATGTGTGTTGTTAATTTTTGCCTGTCTTTATGATGTGGGTTGTGTTTCTTACAAATGGATTTCTGCCTATCTTTATGGTGTGGGTTGCATTTCTTACAAATGGATGGATTTCTGACTGTCCTTATGATGGGGGTTGCATTTCTTACAAATGGATTTCTATCTGTCTTTATGATGTGGGTTGCATTTCTTACAAATGGATTTCTATCTGTCTTTATGATGTGGGTTGAATTTCTTACAAATGGATTTTTTTTTCAAATTTCTTTGTTGCTCATCATTTATTCTAGTGATGCTAAGCATTTTTTGGGTCACATTTCTTCATTTCTCACAATTTCTTCTAGTGTCCCTAAACACTTTTTTGTCCCATTTCTTTGTTTCTCACAATTTCTTCTAGTGCCCCTAAACACTTTTTTGTCACATTTCTTTGTTTCTCACAATTTCTTTTAGTGCCCCTAAACACTTTTTTGTCACATTTCTTTGTTTCTCACAATTTCTTCTAGTGCCCCTAAACACTTTTTTGTCACATTTCTTTGTTTCTCACAATTTCTTCTAGTGCCACTAAACACTTTTTTGTCACATTTCTTTGTTTCTCACAATTTCTTATAGTGCCCCTAAACACTTTTTTGTCACATTTCTTTGTTTCTCAAAATTTCTTCTAGTGCCCCTAAACACTTTTTTGTCACATTTCTTCATTACTGAAAATTTTTTGTAGTGACCCTAACCACTTTTTCTAAAACTAACTTTACATGCTGCAATCTTTCATTTCTGTGTCTTGGTTAGGGTCTATCTTATAACACTGTTAACAGAAGCCTGGTTTGAATATACTGATGTTAATTTTTCTTAATGTCTTAGAATTTCAGTGATGTTTTATTTTCATTTATTTTTCAAGTTTATACTTATAAAACTCAAAAATTCTTAACTTCTTGTTATTTTTATCTTTTTCAGTGTGGATTATACTTTTTCCATATGCAGAAATTTAACAATTGAACTCGCCTTCAAAAATAGTGAAGAAATTCCACATGTGATGATCTCAAGTTAATAAATATTTTTGGCATTGCAAATGAGCAAACACCTCATATTATATATCAAATTCAATTTCAGAGCGGAGGCAGAGGCACTGAGGGCGGCAGTGGAAGAAATGGTGACAGGTAAAAGGAATGAAAGCCATAAAGTCCTGCTTACAGATGCCCTGGCCGTAGTCACAGCACTGAAAAGCCAGAAAAATACTGAGCTTAATGATTTAAGAGCAGTACTCTGTCAACTATGCCAGCAGTCCGCACCGAAAAGGGTAGTGGTACAGTGGGTTCCATCCCACTGCAACATCCAAGGCAACGAGGAGGCAGACAGACTGGCAAAAGAAGGTGCAAGACTACCACAACCAGATACTAGTATGACATACGAAGAGTCAAAACGGCTTATTAGAGCTAGATACATGACCAAATGGGAAACCGAACATACTGGTTACACCAAAAACGATGCCTATTTCCAGTTGAACAGAAGAGAGCAGGTCGTGGTCTTCAGACTTCGCACTGGCCACAATAGACTGAGGTACCACCTATTCAACAAATTGAAGATAGGTGGCACTGACGAATGCCCGTGTGGTACCGGGAAAATGACCGCTGAACATTTGCTGCAAAACTGCCCGACATACGAGGATCAGAGAGAGCAGATGTGGCCATCACCAGTGGCAACACTAGACAAGCTCTATGGCAGTGTCGACAGCCTCAGGATGACGGCTGCTTTTTTTCGAAAAAATTAAGGTTGATGTCTGACTGCGTACGATGAAGAAGATATATCAAATTTTCACACATTGGATGGAGAATTCAAATCTGGCCACTATATCTATCAATCAAAGTCCGTCGCTCCTCTTGGTGCATAGGCCATCGACAACATCTTGCCAGCGTGCACGGTCTTGGGTTGCTCTTTCTGCTTCTCTCCAGGTGTAATTATTTAATTTTAGCTCCTCCTCACATTCTCTTCTCCATGCATTTTTGGCTCTATCTATCTCTCTTTTCCCCTGAGGATTCCATGCAAGAGCCTGTCTATGTTAGACTGTGCCTTCCGCAGCGTATGTCCTATAGAGACCAATTTTCTGTGCTCAATTTGTTGTTCCAATGACTGTTGTTGGCTCCTTTCCCACAAGTCTTCATTCCTCACCCTGTCCTGCCACTTTATGCCCATTATCCTTTGTAGCCATCTGTTAACGAAGGACTGGAGTCTTTGTTGTATGGCCTTGGTCATTCTCCATGTCTCCGCTCCAAAAAGCAACATTGACTTGACACTTGTGTTGAATATTCTAATTTTGGTGTGAATCTTGATATCTCTGGCCCTCCATATATTGTTTAGTGCCAGGAATGTCCCTCATGCCTTTCCAATTCTGATCCTTACATCTGCATCTCCTGATGTGTCTATTGTGATGCCTAAATAGGTAAAGGTATCCACTTCCTCCAACTGCTCTCCCTCCAGCATAATTGGTTCTTTGCTGTTAGTGTTGAGTTTAAGGAGCTTGGTTTTCTTCCTGTTGATATTCAGTCCCAGATTGGCGGATTGTTCTTTCACCCTATTAAGTTTTTCTTGCATTTGACTATGACAGTGTGACAAAATACCAGATCATCTGTGTAGCCCAGGTCCTCCAACTGTGACAATAATGTCCACTGAATACCACTTTTTTTTTTGCCTTCAATTGATGTCTTCATTATCCAATCTATAGCCAAAAAGAACAGGAAAGGTGATCCCTGTCTCACCTCTGTTTGCACCCCAAAGCTGTCAGTCAGTACTCCTTCATGTACCATGTTACTAACTGTTTTTACATATTCTGGATGAGGGTTGTGTACTTCTCTGGCATCCCATTGTCTCTCAACAGTTGCCATAGAGTACTTCGATCCACACAGTCAAACTCCTTTTCATAGTCTATAAAATGTGCGTATAGGGATGATTTCCATTCAATGCTTTGTTCTACTATGATGTGTAGCGTATCTATATGATCTGTGCATGATCTTCTCTGACGAAATCCTGCCTGTTCCTCTCTGAGCTTTTTGTCTACTTCAGTTTTTCATCTGTCCAAGATGATTCTGTTGAATATCTTGCCTGGCACCGACATCAATGTAATCCCCCTATAATTGCTGCAATCTGCCAGGTCTCCCTTCTTAGGCAGTTTAATCAGAAGTTCTTCTTTCCATTCTGTTGGCACTTTTACCTCCTCCCACATCCTCTTGAACAATCCTAGCAATGTATCAGTGGCCTTATCTATATCTGCCATTATGGCTTCTGCTAGTATTCCATCTGGTCCTGTCACTTTCCCTTTATTGAGTTTGGATATGGGCCTTTGGATTTCTATCTTACTTGGTGGATTACCGTCCAAGTTCAAGGGTCCCCTCTGCTAATAGGATGTTTGGTGTTTCTTGTGGTGGTGTCTGTTTAGACTTTCTTTGAAATACTCAACCAATTGTTTCTGTTGTTCCTCTGATGAGGTCAATATCCTGCCTTCTGTATCTTTTATTGGTTTGTCTGTCTGTATATATCTATTTGCCATTTTCTTTGTTAATGAGTAGAGATCTCTCATTTTTCCTCTCTCTGCCTCTTGTGCCAGCTTATCAATATATTCCCTTTTATTTTTCCTTATACATGTCTTGACCTCTTTGTCTGTAACAGTATAATTACTCTGTGCTTCTATTTTGGTGACTCAGGTTCGGCAATTGTTGAGTATAACTTTCTTCTTTTCCCTTTCCTCTATTTTATGTCTCTGTTGTGATTCATTCTTTGTGTTGGTTTCTCTTGAATCCCCCAGTTTCTTCACATGTCTTATTCCACATCTCTTTAGCCTGGTTCCATGTACTATTAATGTTTCTTTCTTTATAGACATATAACACTTGTAGCCCTTGGTATCTGTTATTTAGTTTTAATATAAATTCTGTCTTCTTCTCCTGGTGTTGTAATAAGTGTTCGTTCTCCTTGCGCCCTGTACTGCGTACTTTTTTAGTTTAAGCTGCAAAATTCCCAGCAACATGTGGTGGTCTGATGCTACATCTGCACCTCGTTTTACTCTTACATCTTGTGGTGTACTTCTGAACGCTTGACTGGCACAGATGTGATCAATCTGATGTCCCGTTACATGGTCTGGAGATCTCCATGTGGTCTTACGTATCTTTTTATGTGGAAACATGCTTCCTCCAATTATCATTTTGTGTAGCTCTGCAAACATTTCTCCATTTTCATTCATCTGTCCAATTCCTTGTCTTCCCATAATCTGTTCGTAACCTAGGTTGTCTGCTCCCACTTTAGCATTGAAGTCTCCCATTAAAAATAAGAGATCTTTCTTTTTCTGCGTGTCAAGGACTTCTTCCAGCTTGTTGTAAAACTTTTGCTTTTATCATCGTCTGCCTCGTTAGTTGGGGCATAGCACTGAATGATGTTTATATTGATGTATTTGTTCCTCGTTCTAAAGCTTGTGCTCATGATTCGGTTGATAATATCCTCCAACTTTATGAGCACTCGCTGTGCTTCTCTGGAGAGCATCAGTGTCATTCCCTCTGAATGTTAGGCATCAGTTTCATCGTTTCCAAAATAAATTATCATTTCCCAAGTAGTCAGTTTCATGTTTCCTGATTGTGTCCATCTTGTTTCGCACAGTCCTAGCACTGCCAATTGGTAATTCCTCATCTCTTTTAGCTATTTGGGCTGTTTTACCTGTCTGATACATTGTTCTAACATTCCATGTCGCTATATTTGTTTTCTTCTTGGTATTCAGAAGTGCAGTCAGCCGTGGAGCTTCCTTGCGGCATTCACTCCACTGAGTCATTCTTCTTATTTCCGAAGACCCTTCCTTTTCCATGGCCGTTTGCTTTTGCATTGTTATAAATATTTTTATAACCGACTTTAAAAAAATAGATTTGGTTGGTTGACCCTAATCTAACCTATTATACTCTAATGTGAGTTGTCCGTGTTTAGTCTATTCCCTCCCCCATAACCTATCGAACTTGGATGACCCTTCTGGAAGCTTTTACTTCCGTTGGATCAGCTCCTGTGATCGTTGAGACATGCAAGCTCCCTCACTACCATTTCAAGGTCACGGATTTGAGGGAGTGGCCACTACATGCTAATTTTAATTCATTATTTAGTATACAAAATAATATCAGAATTTTTTTGGAAAATAAAAAAATAAATATTTCACTCGCAAAGTCCCTGTTGTCAAGCTAGTGAACATAAATCTATAAATTCCACACATAATAGTGACCATGTATGTCTGAAGATGACTGCCAAATTTTGTCAGAATATCATCTGTCCTTGTTAATTTAAATATATTTGTATATTTCATGGTCACAATGAAAAGTCACTCTTGTGTTAAAAAGAGGCTGGCATAATCTTCATCATCAATGAGAATATGAAGATTTCAGCTTCGTTACTGTCACTATAAGAATTGTCATGCTCTCCATTTTCCCCACATGTTTCCATCATGTATACATGATGTTGATCGTACCTCGTCGGCTGTTAACAAATTCTACAAAATGGTTGAGAATTCATGATGTGTTTGTTTACAATCTAAACACAACATTTAAAAAATAAAAGTAAACATCCAAGCACATCTATATCGAGGCAAATCGAATAAGAACTGTTCTCGATTGAAACAGAAATGAGTTTTCATAAGATAACTTTTAAATTAAACAACGAAACAAAAGATGCCATTAAAGTAGCTAGACGCAGGCAACTGAAATTCTGTGTTTTTAAAGTGGCTAGACGCAGGCAACTGAAATTCTGTGTTTTTAAAGTGGCTAGACGCAGGCAACTGAAATTCTGTGTTTTTAAAGTGGCTAGACGCAGGCAACTGAAATTCTGTGTTTTTAAAGTGGCTAGACGCAGGCAACTGAAATTCTGTGTTTTTAAAGTGGCTAGACGCAGGCAACTGAAATTCTGTGTTTTTAAAGTGGCTAGACGCAGGCAACTGAAATTCTGTGTTTTTAAAGTGGCTAGACGCAGGCAACTGAAATTCTGTGTTTTTAAAGTGGCTAGACGCAGGCAACTGAAATTCTGTGTTTTTAAAGTGGCTAGACGCAGGCAACTGAAATTCTGTGTTTTTAAAGTGGCTAGACGCAGGCAACTGAAATTCTGTGTTTTTAAAGTGGCTAGACGCAGGCAACTGAAATTCTGTGTTTTTAAAGTGGCTAGACGCAGGCAACTGAAATTCTGTGTTTTTAAAGTGGCTAGACGCAGGCAACTGAAATTCTGTGTTTTTAAAGTGGCTAGACGCAGGCAACTGAAATTCTGTGTTTTTAAAGTGGCTAGACGCAGGCAACTGAAATTCTGTGTTTTTAAAGTGGCTAGACGCAGGCAACTGAAATTCTGTGTTTTTAAAGTGGCTAGACGCAGGCAACTGAAATTCTGTGTTTTTAAAGTGGCTAGACGCAGGCAACTGAAATTCTGTGTTTTTAAAGTGGCTAGACGTATTCAAAGAGTTAGGAGTTTCATCGTTCACCAGTTGAGAAAAATGATTAAAAAGACATTTCTTTGCAACATCTACTACTCTTTACAGTAAATAATAGCTTACCCAAAAACACATTAGTAAGTTAAAATGTAAAATATCTGGATGTAAACAACAAAACAAATAAGTACTCTCACTCCCTCTGTTAAAAAAGTGCATCTCTCATTCTTACCGCTGCCTTTGTGTTCTTATGAGTCACAGGTTTAAAACCGAAACTTTTAAATAATTTGTCAAGAGCTATTCGATCTTTGGATGTGCCATCTCTTCGACTCAAAGAATCAAATTCTTCATTGTTGAATATCAACATATGTCCTCTTGGATTACCTGACATCAAATATGTTTCTTCCTGAACAGAGAGAAGAAAAAACACATATCACAGACTTGACCTAGAGTACAGTAAAATGTTTAGAATGACATACTGTATGAGTTTTACATTAGACTGTCTAATGCGCCAGTTTCACATACTGTATGAGTTTAACATTGGACTTTATAATACGTCAGTTTCACATACTGTATGAGTTTTACATTGGACTTTATAATACGTCAGTTTCACATACTGTATGAGTTTTACATTGGACGTTATAATACATCAGTTTCACATACTGTATGAGTTTTACATTGGACTTTATAATGAGTCAGTTTCACATACTGTATGAGTTTTACATTGGACTTTATAATGAGTCAGTTTCACATACTGTATGAGTTTTACATTGGACTTTATAATGAGTCAGTTTCACATACTGTATGATATTATTTCATGTTGTGAGTAGAGAAGTGTTGAAGGATACAACTGCAGGAAAAAGAGATATTTTTTTTGGTTGCTTTCGCCTTATTTATTTATTCCCCAAGGCGTGTGTGCGTTACACTGTGGTTTTTATTTTGCGCCTGTCGGCCCAGTGCATCCGACTTCAGCATGCATTTTATGTAAGGGTCTGCTTCCTCCTGCATTTTCTAAGGGTTTGCTTCCCCGGGGTACCGGCCGGTGCTGTGATGGGGATCGAACCCAGCACCTTCTGGTTGTGAGCCGTGCCACTTAACCACTAGGCCACGCCGTCCCATGAAAAAGAGATATGATACTGATCTGTTTGATGTCATGCCAGTAGGGTTCACCTTAGATCAACTGGATAATATGGAATATCTCAAGGGGTTCCGCCAAAATGATTCAACTAGAGGGCCACCAGCACCAGAGGCCCACAAACATGCTTCTACCAGAGGGCCACCAACATGCTTCTTCAAACAGAGGCCCACCACCATGCTTTAACCAGAGGGCCACCAAAATGCTTCAACCAGAAAACCACCAACACCAGAGGCCCACCAACATGCTTCAACCAGAGGCTCACCAACATGCTTCAACTAGAGGCCTACCAACATGCTTCAACCAGAGGCCCACCAACATGCTTCAACTAGAGGGCCACCAACATGCTTCAACCAGAGGCCCACCAACATGCTTCAACCAGGAACCACCAACATGCTTCAACCAGGGGCCACCAACATGCTTCAACCAGGGGCCACCAACATGCTTCAACCAGAGGCCAACCAACATGCTTCAACCAGAGGCCACCAACATGCTTCAACCAGAGGCTCACCAACACCAGAGGCCAACCAAGATGCTTCAACCAGAGGCCACCAACATACTCCAACCAGACGCTCACCAACATGCTTCAACCAGAGGCCCACCAACATGCTTCAACCAGAGGCCCACCAACATGCTTCAACCAGAGGGCCACCAACATGCTTCAACCACAGGCCTGTCAACATGCTTCAACCAGAGGCGCACCAACACCAGAGGCCTGTCAAAATGCTTCAACCAGAGGGCCACCAACATGTTTCAACCAGAGGGCCACCAACACCAGAGGCCCACCAACATACTTCAACCAGAGGCTCACCAACACCAGAAGCCTGTCAACATACTTCAACCAGAGGCCCTCCAACATACTTCAACCAGAGGGCCACCAACATGCTTCGACCAGTGGGCCACCAACATGCTTCAACCAGTGGGCCACCAACATGCTTCGACCAGTGGGCCACCAACATACTTCAACCAGAGGGCCACCAACATACTCCAACCAGAGGCCCACCATTATACTCCAACCAGAGGCTCGCCAACATACTTCAACTAGAGGCCCACCAACATGCTTCAACCAGAGGCCCACCTACACACTCCAACCAGAGGCCCACCAACATACTTCAACCAGAGGCCCGCCTACATACTTCAACCAGAGGCCCGCCTACATACTCCAACCAGAGGCCCACCAACATGCTTCAACCAGAGGGCCACCAACATGCTTCAAGCAGAGGATTAGGAGTAACATTCTGACCAAGACCCCATCTTACATTCGCACCATGATCCTAGAAATGGCCTGCTACCACAGTCTGGCCATCAATGTGGGTATCGATTCTATGAACCCCATTATGTGAGCCGATTGAAAAGATTTGCACTGCACTACAGCCAAGTGAATCTAGGTTTTTCTTCTTCAGGATACTCAGAATATAAAAAGAACCACTGCAATCTAACACTAGAGAAAATTGTCAAGAGTGAAGAAGGCAGCACAACTTTCTACAACAATTTATGGCCATAAGTCTCTGTTGAATATTTTATATTTTCCACTTTTATAATATATCTTCTTCAATTTTGATTGTTGCATATTTTACAAGTGTAAATCAGTTAGAAACTCACAAACTTATACGGGATAACTAAAAAATGTAGTTGGTAGTTTCTAAAGGTGTCATTGGGCGGCAGCAACATCCAGCTTTGTGATTACTGTAGGTAGCAGACATTAGATGTTGCAAGCACGTGCACAGTTCAGATACAAAATGGCATCCATGTTCAGAGTGTACAATCAAAGAACAGTGCACTGTTGTGAAAGGAGTTTTCTGCAAAGGATATTCATAACGAAACAATTCTTATTTATGGTGAGAAGTGTTTGTAAACAAAGTAGTGCACAACTAGGAGGATATATTTTCTCAAGAACACTACAAAATTGCTAATGAGGCCTGACCTGGTCATCCTGTCCAGATTACAACAGAAGCATCTGTGCGGCGGGTGGGGAAAATGATTTGAAATGACAGGTGATGGACACTGTAGCAATTGCAATAGGGTGATTTCATGGTCCAAGGGGATGGCGTAGGCTAGTGGCTAAGTGACACGGCTCACAATCTGAAGGTGCTGGGTACGCTCCCCATCACAACACCGGCCATTACCCCTGGGAAGCTAATCCTTAGAAAATGCAGGAGGAAGCAGACCCTACATAAAACGCATGCCAATGTTAGATGCACTGGGCCGACAGGCGCAAAATAAAAACATAGTGCAACGCACACTGCCTGGGAAAATAGAGAAATATGTCGAACACAAAAAAAAAAAAATCCAGTCTAGCTTACAGCATAGTGCATGATCCCACCTTGGTGAAAGGTTTCGCGAATGACGAAGAGTTTGAATGTGAAGTGCAAATGTGTGGCTGAGAAGGCAAACCAAAGACTTCTATGCATCTTAGCCATGAAAAGCGAGAGCTCTACCACTATAACAATTAGATGCCGAGGTGGTGGATCATGGGTGTAGGGTCCTAACTTACAAAATAAATAAGTTTTAAAACAAAAATAACTTTCACTACGCTATTTATTGCTGACGTCCACCATGAGGATTTAATGGGCTGTGAAATACAGGCTGCTTCTTACAATAACCACACTTTGTACAGGCTTTTACTTCATCTACATTAGAAACAAATCTATGCTGTTTCAAGGCTTTGAACACACATTTTCGTGGTCTGTAGACCGACATCCAAACCAGTTGCAACCTTAAATAATAATAATAGGAGGAAAAGAGGAGAGAGAAAGAGAGAGACAGATATGAATAGGAAAACATGAGAGATAATTAAGTCGAGTGTTCCAGTTAACTGGCCTGAGACAATTCATGAAGAAGGTTAAGTCGTCTTCCAGGACATCCATTTTGTATCATCCAAGGGGTGTAAAATACTTTATTTGTATTTTACCACGTTGAACATCGCGCTCTTGCATCTCATAGCAAAAGATAATGTTCCACTGTGGTCATGACAGGATCCAGTCTACCCAGCTGTAAATGGGTATCTGAATTACGGTTAAAGAAGGTAAAGCATTGAGGACAGGATCTGGTGACTCAATTGCAACATAGATAAGACATCATACAATAAAGTTTTTTAATACTCCTCCACCCCTCATAGCAGTGCCTGCTACTTGATAATCTTCACCCTTACAGAACACAACTCACCTGGCCTATAGGTAGCAAGCTATTTTGAAAGCGTGCCCTCATCGAGACATGTTTTGCTTCCACCAACCGCACAGCTTTACTGTTGTTTATGTCTTCCTCATTGGGCCAGCCTACATTAAAAAATATTTCTGTAAAATTAAGTTGATTCCCCTATATCTTTTTTGTATTAATAAAACAACATTCAAGGAAGACTGGATATATTGGGGTTTCTAAGAATTGCAGAAATTAACTTATTCACTCACAAATATTTTGCACCTCTGGAGTCAATTTTTATCTTATGTAAAACTGAAACACAGCATAAGTTAGTTGTGATCTATTTACCTTCAAAAAGTTCCCTGAAATAACACATACTATATACCAAACTGTTCATAATTGAGACCAGAATACAATGGAATACACATATTTTACAAATGGAGGTGAACATTTGTGTATGAGGGATTATAGTTACATAATCTTTTTAAAAAAAAAAAATTATGAACAAAATTGTTCCCTCCATCAACACATTTTTCAGCTCTAATCTAATACACGCATAACATAACGACTTTCTATTGACAGTAATCCACAAGTGAAGATGTTCTAAAATTTACACCTAATTTGGTGCAGATGTTTTCACAGTATTCATATTTTACTGAAGGCACGTGACATCACAAACGTGCTCAAAAATAAAAGCACCAATCAACATCAGCGAGTGTTTACAATTTACCCACACCCAGAAAAAATGGTCCTGCTGCATTCAATATATATGTATACACGTTTATATTATACACACTAGTATAGCTGTACTGGATCTTGAATCTTTACTGAATTTGTTAACTGTTACTACCCTTCCTTGAGACAAAAGTAGATTTAGTTTCACTTTCATCGCTCGACTTAGAATTAAGACTAGATAAACAAAATTGAAATTGTACTATTAGAACGATCGATATCTTCATCATCATTACAGTTAGCAATAATATAATATAACAATTACTGAACTTGTACTGTAAAAACTCTATTTGTCTGACTGAAGGGGCATGGATTAGATTCAAAACTGCCCTCCGAAAAATAAAAATAATTTGGTTTCCAAGTACAAAAATAATTTTTTTTTCAATGAAACACACTCTTCCAGCAATGAAAAGTACACAATCTGGACTTCGCCAATAACCAAAATAAAACATTTAGGACAAATAGGAATGGGAAAATGTGTGATTTTGTGAACACAGTCACAAAAGCTGATATATCGGCTCCCGGGTTTTCTGGAAAAAAACTGGAAGCCAATGTATCGGCTTGTGTGAGTGAATCTCAGAAAGATTGTGTGAGTGAATCTCAGACAGATTGTGTGAGTGAATCTCGGACAGATCATCTTGTTTTTGTGATAATTTGAGTTTGTAAGTCAAGCAGCTTTCTGTTGTTATGGCAACTTTGGAAATACATCATCATTATCGTTTAACAGTCGGGTTCCCTTTGGAACAAAGGGCTGCAACAGATGCTCTCCATCTGTTTCTATTTTGTGTCGTCTTCTTGATTTCGCACATGAGACCTCGATTGAATTGACTTCCTCCTCAACCATTTGCCATTTGGTGTTTCTTGACCTTTCCACCTGTTTCATTTTTGTGGACTCCAATCTTGTGCATGTTTGGTTATACAGCCCGGCTACTTTCTGAGAGTGTGTCCTATCCATTCCAACTTTCTCTCCCCAAATCTTCTACCCTGTTGATTAGTGCCGTGTTATTTCCAACAGATATGTGTTTGATTGGAAATATGATGGACAGTCATTAAGTAATAGCAATTTTATTATAAAGTGCATAGAATAGTATATATAATGAAAAATCTTACTTCAGAGCACAAATTGTCTCATTAGCAATACCCCATCTAGGGTCGTGACGATCGCTGGACCACTGTCGACTTGACAGTGAAAGAACAGTGAGGTGTTATTCATTTTTTTGTGGCCAGATAGTGTGAAACCTTCTGATATCTACAGAAGAATGAAGGTTTAGTATGGAGACACTTGTTTGATTCAAAGGAGAGTTGTGTGAATGGGTAGAAAGATTTCAAAACGGGGGACAAAATGTCATTGATGAATAGCGGAGTAGGAGACCAGCAAACGTGGCAACTGACGCAGTAAAACAGCAGATAGACCAGCTAGTCCGTGACAACAGACGAGTCACTATTGATGAAATAGTTGTAAATTTCAACACGAGTCATGGCGCTGTGCACAAAATTGTCCATAGCGATCTTGGTTATAGGAAAGTGTGTAGCAGATAGGTACCAAGGCAGATGACAATGAGATAGTGGAGATGGTGCAAAACTGGTTTAAGGTCACACCAATAAACTTTTTTCTAGAGGGCAACCGCAAGCCAGTTGACAGGTGGATCAAGTGTGTTGCCTGGCAGGGGAACTTTGTCAAAAAATAAGACACACAAAATTTATGATTCGTACTCATGTAAACAAAATTAATCATAAAATTCATGTTACTTAATGACTATGTCTCGTACTCACTAATAAAATGGTAGTTTTCTACTTTCTGAAGTAACATGCAGGACTAAGAACGCTGGGACAAATCAAGATGCTAACACCAATGCTTGGTTTACTTTCAACTCTCTGTGTCTAATATTAATAAATCCAAGCTGTGGCTGTACTGAAGGTCAGAAACCAATAAAAGCATTGATGACACCTGAACAAAAACTGAGGAATAAACAAGCAAGGTTCAGAAGAACCAGCAGATAGTCTATGGATAATAGTAAGAGAGTTCGGTTTATGTGGGATCATATTGACTTCTCTACAAGCTCTCCATTATGGGAATTACAGTGTCAGCCCCTACCTTGTTGGCCAGACTGTTTCCAGGATCACGAGCAAGGATGTGAGTTGGGTTCTTGATCAGTATGTTTCAACTGAACCTGATTACTCTTTTTCTTCCTGCCTAAGAAACATTCATAGAATTTTCTAACTGAATACCATCATCCACCAAGAACTGCTTGCCCAGAGTTACCAAGAAAAAATGTACACCATCATAACCACGTCAATGCTGGAATTGTTTCGGCCATATCCTAATGGTATGGACCTCAGAGGCAAAGCAAAAGTGAGGTTGACCTGATAACTTGGCGAAGATCAGTAGAAGCTGAACCATACTGTTAGGTATGATGATCACTGAATGCTTTGCTGGTCTCTTCTGACCAAGAATCTAAGTTAATTCTCTTCAGTTTGTAGACTATGAAATCGGCTGCATAAAACTGAGAATTGTGGCCTGCAATGACCAAAACTGACCTCTGAAACATGCATTGGTGTTTTGTGATTTAGTTTGTGGAATTTCTTTTTAAAAAATTGGCATTACAAAATAGTTGCGTTGTCACATGTACAATTGATGTTTAACTGTAGGGTTATTTCCGATAGGCGCTCATATTTGCAAAAATTTCGATATTTGAAAGAAATCATTTTTTGTTAGAGTAAAGTTGGGCTTCAAGACCTAAAAAATGATTTGTTATTTGATCAGTCCAATGATCATGCATCTGGATTACTCATGGATATTCTTCTTCTTCTTCGTTCGTTCTCAATCTCTCGCTACCAAACCCTGAAAGGGCTTAAGTAGCAGAATGTAGTCCAGAGAACGGAATGCGTTGTGTCGTAGTTTACAGCTTGGCTGCTATATTTGCACCTTTCGTTCCAACACATCCGACTTCAGCAAGCATTTTTTGAATACCAGGTTAGCATTCCCTCTTCGATCCCTTCTCCTTAGCCAGTCTGCCCTACTGCAGCCTGTTATCCAGGATCACCGCGTGGAGGTGTAGAAGGGTCTTGGCAGCTATGGTTCGCTGGCCCTGATGCTAGCAGTCAGCTATGGGTCACTGACCACTGCAGCTTATGCGTGTGCTGCTCAGTATCTTGATCCCACTCATGGATATTCAGCATACACCAGATTCAGACTTTGACTGGGACACATATGAAAGGTATGTGTAAAAGAATTTATGGATATATTTGCGAAATACACGACGTAGATACACAAAAAAAACCATTTGTTCTCTCCTGGTTTCACCTGCGCATTAATGACATTTAACACTTCATACTAATATATGACCTTTATTATAAACACTTCCTGTCGTAGGTAGTTTAGTTATGTGTCTTACGATTTTTAGATTGCAATTTTAGCTAAATTTACACAATGTTAATTTATTTTGAATAATAATAATAGCAAGTGATTATGACAATAGCAGTCAGACATGTTGTATTGCACCTCAGCGGTGATTCCGGAGATGGCTGTATAGTCCAATTCTGGCACGGAAACCCCTTCCTCATATGCAGCATTTAAGATCAAAGTTGGACATGTGAATATCAGTTGTTTTGTATTTTCACACAGTACGTTTTATCTGCACCTCAGGGGCTCGGCATTCCTCAGCAATGGAGGCATCTCTGATGTTGGTTTTATGCCATGTCTGGCAGTCCTGTGTCAGGCATTCTCATAATTTTACATTGATGTTGAAGAATATCAGAGACAATATCTCTGATTTTTAATAAAACTTTGATGCACTGAAATCCAGCATTTTGGCCAGGACAGAAGAAGGCAAAATTAGTCCAAATTGAAAAGAGTTAATGAGCACATAATAAAATGTGTGTGTGTAAGAATCAAATACTACAGTAATGAGAGAAAAATGCTTGAATAACATACTGTCTGGAAGAGGTTTATCGTCTGATTCTTCCTTTGTTGGCGATGTTAAGGGTGCGCTGCTCAATGGTGCAGGAGGGGAAGGAGAACTTCCTGGCCTTAAGATATTTGCTGCATCAAAAAGCTGTTCATCCAAAACTGCCTGGTATAAGAAGTCAAGAGCTCTTGTTCCTCGTGTTATGATAAGATCTAGCAGATCTCGAGCCTTCCTACGTTTTGTATTACTGTTCTAATAAACAATTGATGAAAACATTTTAGAAACAACCAATCATTAAAATGCATAACAAATTTTAATTAGAATTGCCAGGTAAAAACGTGGAATCCAGTTTGCTATTTGGGAAATATATTTTAAAACAATGCTAACTAAGAACCACAGTCATCATAGTGTTCATCGTCTAAGAGGAGTGTTCATAATTGGGAGACCGGAGTTAGAATGCACATCTGTGTTTGTCAAGAACGGATTGCAGGTACAGTGGATGGAAGTGTTGCGACTTTGCTCTAGTATGGCATAGTTTGTGACAGCTCTAGTTATCCACTTTTTACGCTTGGGATTTACCTCCCTATATGGAACACATTCCTCTTTTAGCTTTTCTAGAACTGTTTTAAAACTCTCCCACTCTTGTTCAACATCTGATCCTCTACAATATCTTTCCATATTATGTGGCTCGCTGCCTCGATCATCTTCTTAACATCTGTCTAAGAGTAGTCGCATGTTCGCGTGTTCATTTCCTTCCTTGCTATAATATCCAAACGGAGGATCTGATGGTCACTTGAGCCAAACAGTTCCCCAGCGGTAACTTTTTCAATTATATTTTCTTCTGTAGTAAATACTAGTTTTAGTGTGTTTTTGCATCTGGTAGCTTCTTCTACATGTTGAATAAAAAAAATTGTCAGTTATGCACTTAACAAATGGTTTTGACTTGAACAGTGCTTCTGCCAAATCTCATTTTATTTCTGGAAAGTTTAAATCTCCCATTAATAATAATTTCCCTTCACTTGCCTTTTCTATACTACTAATCAGCTCCTCATCTTCCTCTTTTTGACTCGATGGACATCTGTAGCATACTCCAACTACCGTTTTTTCACCCCCACTTTCTATTTCTCCCCATAAACGTTCATTTTTGTTGCCAGATGATAGATCATCTTTGATGGTTACATTAACTGAATATGTACAGTATAATAAAAAAACCACCTCCCTTAGCCTTGTCTCCAACTACCTTATCTTTCCTTAACATTGTATATCCCTCTCTATTTAAAGTTCACTATCTGCAATATCTTCCTAGTTATTGCCTATCGAGAAGCGATGATGGCCACATCAGATGGGTTTGTCTTAATAATGTGATGTGCGCTGTATTTGGATTATAGTAAGGAAGAATCCATAACAGATGGATGATACAGCTCTTGACTATGGTATGGAGATAAACGCTGGAAAGATAAAATTAATGACCAACAACGCTACGGGCTTTAACAGCAAGATAAAAGCTAACGGTCATGAACTCGAAGTGGTTGACCGTTTTAAATATCTTGGATTGATTGTCAGTGATGAAGGATAAAAATGTGAAGTGTTGGCCAGAATAGCACAGAAAATAGCGGCGCTTGCACAGCTTAACAAAATCTGGCGAGATAAACGGTTAGCACTACGCACGAAAATCAGATTAAACTGGTCCTGTCAATATTCCTCTATGCGTGTGAGACATGGACAGTTACAGCTGACCTTCAACGAAGGATACAGGCCTTGGAGATGAGATGTTTCACAAAACTTTTAAACAAAGACCGAGTTACAAACGAGGACATACGAGTTAGAAATACAACAGCAATAGGGCCTTTCGAAGATCTCTTGGCAACTGTCAAAAGAAGGAAACTCACTTGGTACAGTCATATATCGAGATCAAATGGTCTTGCAAACACAATCCTCCACGGGAAGGTGCATGGCAGATGACGAAGAGGCCGGCCCAAAAAGAGATGGGAGGACAACATAAAAGAATGGACCAGTCTCCGACCAGAAGAGTCACAGGCAGCGGCATCTGACAGAGAGGGATGGCGTGGAGTTGTGAGGATGTCTTCATGTGTGCCCCAATGACCTCACCGGTTACGGGATGACCTGACCTGACACACTCTAAGATCATGTATACACACTTTGTACATAAAAGACCCTTGTCAGTTGAAAATAAAAAAGAGCAGGATGTTGGCTGCTTTTCAGGCAAAAACATTTGAAAAAATAATGAAATTCCTACCCAAAGATGCGACCTACTTTCTTCCAGATCTTGTCAGCCATAGATACTAAATTTGAAAAAGAACCAACCACGGGTAACCTTCAGCTAAATGACAGCAGGCTTTTTGAATACCAGGACACTTTGGTAAAATTTTCAAAATGAATCTACATCATTACAAATACAACTGTTAGAAAGCCCTAGAAAATGTTCTATCCAATGATGTATCTATCAACCATGTCTCAATGCCGACCCCAAGAAAGTTATGCATTTTTTTGTATTTAAAAATCTGCAAAAGGACAATAGAGAAAAATATAAACTAGAGCTTAGGCAAAGTTAAGTACAAAAAGTACAGTGGAGCGGACAATATATTGATTATCTCAGCTATTCGTGACTGAACACCTGTAAAACCATACATTTTTATATTCGGGAGAACAAAATACAAGCAATGATGGTAATTGCATAACTTTTCAAAAAGGCAGGAACTAGTTCATATTCAAAATGGCGACACCATTTGCATATTTCGCAACTAAAATAATGTTGTAATATTTTTCTCTTCATGCAGCACTACATGTGATAAATCACTTTGACCGTCTTTTTGAGAGGAGCATTAATACATTCATTGTATGCTGATAGTTAAATAAAATGCTTGCAAGATTAGTATACAGAACAAATTATTACACAAATTTAACACCCCAAAAATGTTTTTACAAGATTATGTAACATACATTGTTAGAAATAACAAGAATGTTAGAAATTAAAAAATATTAGAAATAAAAAGAACATGCTTACAAGCTACAGTTGATTATTCAAATGTGGCATCGACAAAAACAAAATCAGCAAGGAACTGTGTCATTGGCATGTCATAATCACTTTCTGAATCGGTAACTGGCCATGTCGTAATCCTTTTCTTTAAGAACGAATAACTGGCAGAAATGCTGCAGGCATATGCAACAAAAAGGACGCGTTGTCCAGAAGAGTTTTTGAGGAAGAAATATGTTGCCTGCATCCAGGAAACACACCTTAATCCAAACCACATATTTTACATAAGAGGATATGAAACCCATAGACTGGATAGGGATGGACATAAGGGGAGTGTGCTTATCCTCTCCAAAATATCAATCCCATCAAAGATGATCTCAGTGGAAACAAACGGAGAAGCCGAAAAAATAGGGGTGGACATAACCTTACTGAATCAGACAGAATTTATAATAGATACTGCCTGCCAACAAAAAGTCTGGTTCTAGAAGCCATGAATATTATGGAACAGCCAACCATAGTGGTAGGAGAATTTAACAGCCAGTCTGAGAGATGGGGTTATGCACAGACCAATGCAAGGGGATATGAACTAGAGGCATGGGAGATTGACAACAACCTCTATTTGAGCAACCTCCAAGATGACCCTCCCATGTTCTTTTCAACATCAACATCCTCCCCTGACCTTGCATTTACCACCTGCGACCTAAGCCAAAATTCAAAAAGAACAGTACTTGCACCTCTTGCAGAAAGCGACCACAGACCCATCAAACTTGGGAAACATTCCATCAGACCACAGACCCATCAAACTTGGGAAACATTCCATCAGACCACAGACCCATCAAACTTACAATAAACCTGGGAAACATTCCACCAGACCACAGACCCATCAAACTTACAATAAACCTGGGAAACATTCCATCAGACCACAGATCTATCAAACTTACAATAAACCTGGGAAACATTCCATCAGACCACAGATCCATCAAACTTACAATAAACCTGGGAAACATTTCATCAGACCACAAGCCATTGCCCAGGTGGAACTATAAAAGAGCAGACTGGCAGAAATTTACCACAAGTACAAATCTTTACTGCCAGTCCATCAACAGTCATCATAAGAAAGTAGGCAAGATGGTGGAAAAATTCAACCAGTATCTTCTAAAGGCAGGAATGGAGAACATCCCAAGATGCACCAAAAGAAATTACAAACTGTATTGGTTACCTAAAGTGCAACAGATAGAACTTCAACTGAAAGAGGCAAGAGAAAGAGCGGAAACTGGCCAAAATCAAGAAAGCAACATCGCACTCAAGGCAGCTGCTGCTGCAAAATATAGGAAAACAGCCAACCAAGCTTGCAGGAAAAGCTGAATTCAGAAACCCTCAACTTTGATATAGAGAGCAAGAAGCTCTATAACCTAGTAAAGACCTTGAGTGACAAAAACAGCTACAAGCCAACAATTGCGATTGAAAATGAAGGAAAAGTACTAACTGGGAAAAAAGCAGCGGATGTTCTAATCCAAAAATATGCAAAAACAAGTAGAAACAAAATCCCAGCAGACATGAAAAGGTATATTAAGAAAGAAATAAACCACATGGAGCACTCAATGAGAGTACCTGAGGGACATCTGATAGTAAATATCAAAGACAGAATTGGAGTCAGCCATTAGTAAACTCAAGAAGAGAAAAACCCCAGGAAAGGATGGCATCACTAATGAAATGCTCTCTAACAAGGGAGAAGTAGCAAAGAGCAAACTGCTACACATCTTTAACACAAGCTGGAAACAAGGAACTGTCCCCACAGTGTGGAAGGAGGTAAGGACTATCCCCATCCACATGGGAAAGAGAATATGAAGCCAGGCAGTTACATACCTATTAGTCTACTCAGCTGTGTGGAGAAATTAATGGATCGAATAGTCAACACTAAAATAACCTGGCATATGGAAGAAAAACATTTACTTATCCTCCAGCAAGCAGGTTTTCGTAGAAACAGATCGACCGAAGATCAGGTGACATATATCTCGCAGGACATAGAAGATGCATTTCAAGAAAAAAAGAAAACACTGGCAGCCTGGATAGACCTAGAAAAAGCCTTTGATGAAATATGGAAGAGTGTGTTAAAACTCAAACTGCTGCAAATGGATGTAACCAATAACATGTATAAGTGGATCAACGATTACCTAGATAACAGGACAGCAAGGGTGCAACTCCAAGGACAGCTCAGCAAAAATTAGAAAATTGAACAAGGAGTTCTGCAAGGTGGAATACTCTCACCCATGCTGTTCCTCATATATATATATCAATGATATAATCACAGAAATCCCTAAAAGAGTACACAGTGCACTATATGCAGATGACCTGGCACTTTGGACATCCGAAGAGTCTACACCTGTAGTTGGAAACCAAATGCAGGAGAACCTTAATAAAATAGAGACATGGAAACAAAAAATGGCAAACCCTTTGCTCTATCAGTCATTGTGCTCTTAATGGAATTAAAAATCTTTTGCGTGACACCAATCTCTGACAGATTAGAGAAAACACAATATGTCTTAGTGTCATCAAGTAGTGCTTGGCTGATGTGCTGAAAGTAATCACTGGTTGATTGTT
Organism: Ariolimax columbianus; assembly: GCA_036924085.1. Classification (NCBI taxonomy): domain Eukaryota; kingdom Metazoa; phylum Mollusca; class Gastropoda; order Stylommatophora; family Arionidae; genus Ariolimax; species Ariolimax columbianus. Next base: position 17,270,849 of record JAVGWX010000005.1, on the reverse strand, counting down.
CAGGAAGTGCTGCAATGCTCAAGACAAACAACTGAAACAACCAGTTTAAAAATTTGTAGGAATATGCACTTCATTGACATGTGAGCCTTTTAAACTTGTGGAATCCCATGCCAGAGTAGTGGCAGATGACTTATGTAATATGTATCCTGTATGAATGTCAATAGCATCTCCTACATTATTGTGTCCCCAGCAGCACCTTAATGAGAGGCCCCTTGTTTCTTACACAGCCTGCTGTGGGACGTGACCAAGTACCTGGCGGTGTAAATGGGTGGGCAGATTGGGCTCATTTACCTTGGTTGGCCGCCAATCTAAGAGAAGGCAAACTCTGACTCTAAACCCAGGTAACAAAGCTCGTTAGCCTGTCCAGTCAGTTCGCCTAGGAGAGGGGGAACTCTGATTTTAAACCCACAAGTGCCAGGGAGTGCTCGTTAGTCCTAAGACAATGAGAGTGTCATCGGATGTCTCGAGTAACTAGCATCTGCGGGCAACGACTTGTGGAAACCTCGGGAGAGGGTAGGGCTACGAGAGTAGACCCAGACAGAAAATCCAAAGTGGTAGCATCTAAGGCGGATGGTTTCAAAATTGCAAACTCATTCTGGTAGCTCCTGCAGATGGGCTGGTGCCAAATTGTCATGCTTTGCATTCCTTTGGATTACACCAGCAAGGCAGAGAGGGGGATCCTCCATATTCAGCGCCCAGGCGAGGCTACTCACAGGGCGCCACGCGCATGGTCTACAGAGACTGAGACATCTATGATGATGAAGATCAGACAGAATGCTTAATTCATAAGCTATTTGTGCTACTGTAGCGAGAACAGGTGTCTCTAAAATTATTTTTCCGCACAGATGGAAAGCCACATATTTAATGACATCACTGCAATTCACAACACTGACATCTGACAGCATACATTTATATACACATTTTCAGGGGACGGTGTGGCCTAGTGGTTAAGTGACATGGCTCACAACCAGAAGGTGCTGGGTTCGATCCCCATCACAGCACCGGCCGTTACCCCGGGGAAGCAAACCCTTAGAAAATGCAGGAGGAAGCAGACCCTTACATAAAATGCATGCTGAAGTCGGATGCACTGGGCCGACCGGCGCAAAATAAAAACGCAGTGCAACGCACACCGCCTTCGGGATTAGAGAAATAAGGCGAACGCAAAAAAAAATATTTTAAAAAAAATACACATTTTCTCAACTTAGCGTCATACGTCTTATTGTCTGTTTTGACATGTACAACTTCATTGCTGATGCAACTGATATTTTCTTGCAACATGGAATTCTTATTCTCATGGAATGCTTCCAGGTTGCGGAGGTACTTTTCAGCTTGAACAATCTGGAGCTCATATTGTCTTTTATCTTCCATCTGGTCCACTTTAACCTGATGCTGGACATGAGCAAGCTTATTTCGCAGAATTTAAAAACTCTGATCTTTCTTTTCTAGCTCTTTCTGGATGCTCTCATGGCTCGACTCATAATCTCGCAGATTCTCATTCAGGGCATTACTTTTCACCTTCAACATCTCAAAAGAATTCTTCACCTTTGTGAAACGACCGCTTCTCCCAAAAGCACTCTTGCATTTGGCTTCCCATGTGCTTATGCTTTTTACTTTCCTGCGGGTGGTCTGATTAACTATGTTTGGAGCAAAATGTGCCAGTTCTTACACATGATGTATTTTCTGATCAAACAAACGCCTGTGCAATGTGACAATAGTCTCTCTCAAATCATTGAGCATGTGCTGCTTGGTAATATAGTTATGACAATCATAAGTTTATTTGGGGATGGTGGCCCAACTGTTACAGCTGAAACAGTTGACACATCAGTAGGTGAGGAAATCTCTCGTGGCTGCTGACAAAGTAGTACAAGTGAGTCCCAGTTGGTACTGAAATTGCTTTTCTTCAGCTTCAGGTTTTTGCTGCAATGCCTGCAGATCATTGCTGAGCTTTACCTCATCTACACGCTTATCCTGTTCTGCAGAGGTAGTCGTAACAAGAGCAGCAAAGCAATGATTATGGGAGCTCTCGTTTTCACAAAAAGCTGTACAATGTATCCTTTCTTGAGTGGATGCACTAGCCCAAGGCACGCCATATCTGCTTTCAGATCTTGCTTGCTATGAATGATGGGGAATAGGGCCCAATCACTGCAGCTGAAACTTCAGAAGGTGAAGAAATCTTGTTTAGGTTGCAACAAAACAATAGTATTAGATACATCTTTAAAATGTATTGCAAACGGTGGCTGAAAAAGCAGTACAAGTGAGTACTAGTATACACTCAAAACATTTTTCTTCATCTTCAGCTCTTTCTGCAAGGTACTCATAGCATTTACGAGCCTCATCTCATCCACACATTTATCCTGTTCTATACACGTATACACGTAAAAATGGTTGTATAAGTGGCGCAAAACTTCTTTACCAAACAGTCCACAGATGGTAGGGATTATCACACTGAAATGAATGGAGATTCTTTCAAGAATTGGTTGGGGAACATACCTCTTCCCACTCTGGATAGGCTGCCATGTCTTATTATTGACAATACATCGCATCATAATGTTGTAGCACAAAACAAGTAATCATGAATTGGCTTGCAAAAAAAACAAAAACCTTTTTGTCACAAAAATGTAAAAACAGAGTTATTGCAGCTTGTCAGGCGGACTAGGAAGACAAAGATGTTTTTAATTGAAAAGATAATTGTAGAGCATGGCCACACTTCTCTTCGACTACCACTGTACCATTCACACCTCAACCCCATAGAACTTGTGTGGACTGCAGTTAAAGGTCAAGCTTCAGCACAGAACAAGACTTTCAAACTATATGATGTTAAAGAATTGACATTTGATGCCCTCTCAAAAATAGATATAGAGTACTGGAATAAATGTGAAGCCCATGTGCTCCGAGAGTTTGAAGCATATTGGCAAAGAGATGGGTTTCATTTTATCCAGCCCTTAACAGTAGAGAATCTCTTTAAGTCGTCAGAATCAGAATAGAGTCCACATGCCAATCTCAGTTACTGACACATCCACCAATTGCCTCACAATATATTAAAAACTGCATCTTCAAGAATACAAACTTTGTTAATGCATCCCATGAAAGTACATCAACTGATAACGACTGCAATAAAGACAATTCAATGCCCTTACTGTGCAAGGTTTGGCAATATCCAATATCACATTCGCATCAACAAATACGTTTTTCAGCAGAATGAATAGATAGTGGTCTTTATTAATTGTTTTTTCTTTCAAAACAACAGCAACAACTGGTACTTTATGTGTCTGCTTTGCACAACGAATCTTTTGTGATCATCTTGAGTAATGTGAAGATCTCAAGATCACAGTCTCATCCAGGACCCATGCCTCAAAAAGAAGCAGATCACAATTTTATAACAAAAGAACATTTAACTCCATATATACTAATGGAGTAGTTTACTGTAAACAGGACTATCTGGCTTTCATTGCTTTCGCCTATCAGCATTGCTTTTACTGCAGCCTTCAGTGCATCTGCCTCTACTCTGAAATTGCTTGAGAATTTTCCAGTTGCCACTGACAGTGTTATTTTTCTACCATTTGTTAGGCTCAGGAATACCCCTCCCCCTCCACTCTGTGTAGTGTTTGTTACAGAACCGTCTGTGTATGCATGGGTCCAGTCCATGCTTGGGTAGTTTTTCGATACAAAGTTTAGGGTAGTATCTCTCCTTTCTTTTTCAGTCTGGCAGTTTTTGTTTCCAATACCTGGTATATTCTCTACCACCTCTGGAAATATATCCTGCCTCCAGGTAGGTTTTCGTACAGTAGTGATGGGCTTCGGTGTTGTTAGTGCGTTTATGGGATCTTCGTGCATCTTTGCTTTGGCTATTTCTGCAAAGTTTCTCCGCTTTAGTTTCCCATTTCCCAAATTGTTTAGTCTCTGGTGCATTGGATGGTCAGTCAGTCTTCGGAGTTTCTCTGACTGCAGCTGGGCTCTGCAGTCTCTTCTATCGGTCATGGATTGCAGTTTTGTAATCTTTTCAAGTTCTACAATTGGCGTTGACTTCATGCCTCCTGTTATAACTCTCATGGCTTGGTTTTGAAGTTTGCTAATTTTATCAAAGTTTGCCTTTGCTGCTGTTACCCATGCCGCAATGCCATTCTCGAGAACTGGTCTCACTCTTCCAGTGTACAGTTTCTTAAGTATTCTTTTGTCTGCTCCAGAGCTTGTGCCAGCAAGTTTCCTCATGATTGCTATTCTTTGTCTGGCTCTCATTCGGTTTCTCTCGATCTGACTTTTCCATGTCATGCGCCGATCAAATGTGACGCCCAAACATTTGGGTTGTCGTTTGGCCGCAGATATTTGCCGTTAAGACTTATTTTGGTGTTCTGTGGTTTATTTGAAAGGGAGAATATCATACATGTTGTTTTTTTCTTCATTTATTTTTGCCAGCCATGATTTCGCCCACTCCTCCAACGATGTTAGGGCCTTCTGCAACCGATTGTTTGCTACGGTGCGATTTTTTTCAGAGGTCCACATAGCCAGATCGTCTGCAAACATGGAGCTGTGGACTCTTCTTGGTATATTCTCTATGATGTTGTTTATATACACCAGAAGAAGTGTGGGTGACAGTACTCCCCCTTCGGGTACTCCTTGCTCCAGTGTCACCTTTTTGCTCATCTGCCCTTGTACTTGAACTCTGGCTGTTCTGTTTTCGAGGTAGTGGCTGATCCATCTGTACATTTTTTGAGATACTTCACTTCTTCGTAGCTTGACTTAAAGTCCCTCTTTCCACACCTTGTCAAATGCCTTCTCTAGATCCACCCAAACCGCTACTGTATGCTTTTTCTCTTGGTAAGCATCCTCTATTTCCTGTGCTATGAGAGTGATCTGGTCCTCAGTGGATCTGTGTTGTCTAAATCCTGCTTGCTGTGGAATTAATATGTGTTTTTCTTCCAGGTGCCACATCAGTCTGGTGTTTATCATAAGCTCCATCAGTTTACCTACACAGCTCAGTAGACTGATAGGCCTGTATCCATTTGGATATGTTCTATATTTTTCTTTCTTTGGTACGGGTATAAGTACAGCATCTTTCCATGCCTGCGGTACAATTCCCCTTTTCCAGCTTTGGTTCAGGACTGACAGTAACTTCTTCTTTGCTGTTTGGCCCAACCCCATCAGCATTTCATTTGTTACCCCATCATTTCCGGGTGATTTCTTTTACTTTAAAGTTCTCATGGCCTCATTCATTTCATTCATCGTTAGTTTTGCCATCATGTGCTCCTCTGGTGCAATCTAGATGTTGTCGTGGCTCTTTTGTTCTTAACTAATGTCTGTATGCCTGTCTGTAGAGACATCAATGTGGTTTGCTCTGGCATAATGTTCTATAAAGGCGTTTGCAGCTTTTTTTACAGTAAGCATGTTGTCATTTGCTTGATGGTAATTTGTTTATTTGATGGTGTTTCGTCATTCATGGCTCTGACTAAATTCCATAGTCTGTTCCCTTCTTTATCTAGATTGAGGCTTTCTGTTGTTTTTTTCCAACTGTCTCTTGTTATTTGGTTCAGTGTTCTTTTGTATTTCGCAGTGATGGCCTTGAGGGCGATATTTGCTTCCATAGATTGCTCTCTCTCTGCCATGTTCCTAGCATTTGAGACTTCATCCTCAGCTTTCTGCAGTTCTTGATTCCAATATGGCTTGTAGTTTTTCCTTGCCCTTCTTGGGATGGTCTCGGTGGCTGCTTGCAGTATATCACCTAATTGACTGCGGTCTGGGGTGGAAAGAGCCTGCCTCCATCAGTAGAATACAGAGAAGCAAAACTTGTAAAAAACAAAACAATTTACCAAACATACAGATAAGTGAATGAAGAATTCTTCTTGTTCTTCTTCTTCGTACGCAGTCAGACAGTAACCATTATTTTTTCGAAAAAAGCGGCAGTCATCCAGAGGCTGTCGACACTGCCATAGAGCTTGTCTTGTGGTTCCACTGGTGATAGCCACATCTGCTCTCTCTGATCCTCGTATGTCAGGCAGTTCTGCAGCAGATGTTCAGCGGTCATTTTCCCGGTACCACACGGGCATTCGTCGGTTCCACCTATCTTCAATTTGTTGAATAGGTGGTACCTCAATCTATTGTGGCCAGTGCGAAGTCTGAAGACAACGACCTGCTCTCTTCTGTTCAACTGGTAATAGGCATCGTTTTTGGTGTAACAAGTATGTTCGGTTTCCCATTTGGTCATGTATCTGGCTTTAATAAGCCGTTTTTACTCTTGGTACGTCATACTAGTATCTGTTTGTGGTAGTCTTGCACCTTCTTTTGCCAGTCTGTCTGCCTCCTCGTTGCCTTGGATGTTGCAGTGTGATGGGACCCACCGTACCACTACCCTTTTTGGTGCGGACTCCTGCTCCTAAGTCATTAAGCTCAGTGTTTTTCTGGCTTTTTAGCGCTGTGACTACGGCCAGAGCATCTGTAAGCAGGACTGTATGGCTTTGATTTTCTTTATGTGTCACCATTTCTTCCACTGCCGCCCTAAGTGCTTCTGCCTCTGCTCTGAAATTGCTTGTGTACTTACCAGTAGCGAATGACAGTGTTATTTTTCTGCCATTTGGTAGGTTCAGGAATGCTCCTGCCCCTCCGTTCTGTGTAGTGTTTGTTACAGAACCGTCTGTGTATGCATGGGTCCAGTCCATGCTTGGGTAGTTTTTCGATACAAAGCTTATCTCTCCTTTCTTTTTCAGTCTGGCAGTTTTTGTTTCCAATACCTGGTATATTCTCTACCACCTCTGGAAATATATCCTGCCTCCAGGTAGGTTTTCGTACAGTAGTGATGGGCTTTGGTGTTGTTAGTGCGTTTATGGGATCTTCGTGCATCTTTGCTTTGGCTATTTCTGCAAAGTTTCTCCACTTTAGTTTCCCATTTCCCAAATTGTTTAGTCTCTGGTGCATTGGATGGTCAGTCAGTCTTCGGAGTTTCTCTGACTGCAGCTGGGCTCTGCAGTCTCTTCTATCGGTCATGGATTGCAGTTTTGTAATCTTTTCAAGTTCTACAATTGGCGTTGACTTCATGCCTCCTGTTATAACTCTCATGGCTTGGTTTTGAAGTTTGCTAACTTCATCGAAGTTCGCCTTTGCTGCTGTTGTCCATGCCGCAATGCCATACTCGAGAACTGGTCTCACTCTTCCAGTGTACAGTTTCTTTAGTATGCTTTCGTCTGCTCCCCAGCTTGTGCCAGCAAGTTTCCTCATGATTGCCATTCTTTCTCTGCGCCGATCAAATGTGACTCCCAGATAGTTTGGGTTGTCGTTTGGCTGCAGGAATTTGCCATTTAAACTTAATTTGGTATTTTGGGGTTTCATTGAAGAATGAAGAATTCAAACATATAGAAGTTGATAAACTCCAATTTTGTAAATATATAGAAAGTGCTGTAAGCTAGCAAACTTACCTCTATTTTCAAATTCTTTAAAATCTCGATAGAAGTGCCAATTTTCAATCAAATTATCACAGGAACAACAAACGCATTTTTTCTAAATGTGTCTGGTTTTATACTCTCCCAAATCCAGGGGTTTCTCGATTAGACTAAAATTCTTAAAAGGTGTCACAAAGTGGTGTGGCCTACTTTAGAGCATCTACAGTAGGCCATGGCCATGCGCAAACGCCAACACAATCGGGGTGCCTTGTGTCACGGAAATTTTCCTGTTCTAAAAATATATATTTACAATATCATAAATGGCATTAACTTTACGTCTTTATACTGGTTTAGAAGACTCTGCAGAGTCTGTATACAACCAGTTTCATTTACATTACCTTGCTCTAAAAGCTATGCGCATCGAATTTATTCTTAAATGCATTAATTGTCCCTGCCTCTATTATCTCCTGTGGCAATGCATCCCCAGTATTCACCATTCTCTTAACTAAAAAAAATATTTCCTGATATCTAATCTGGACCTCTCTTTAGTTAATTTGTAGCTATGCCCTCTTGTTCTTGTGGGTGGTTGTATTTTGAAAAAACTTGTTAAAGTCTAATTTATCCATTCCTCTGATCATCTTATAAACCTGTATTAAGTCACCTTGAATTCTTCTCTTTTCCAGACACAGTTGGCCGGTTTCTCTGAGTCTTTCCTAATAACTGTAATTCTGGAATCCCACTATCAGCTTTGTCAGTCTTTTTTGTATTCTTTAGATCAAGTTTATATTCCCTCTATAATAAGGATTCCACACCTGTACACAGTACTCCAATCTAGGTCTAACTAATGTTTTATACAGTTTGACTATCACTTCCTTGCTCCTATGTTTAATATTTCTTTTTATCCTACCTAACATTGCATTGCCTTTTTCACTGCTACCTGAACTTGCTTACTCACCTTGCCTGTATAATCTATTATAACCCCTAGGTCCCTTTCCTTATCTATCTTTCTAATATTGTTCTCTCCCATTCTGTAATTATGTTCCATATTGGATATACCAATGTGGATGACTGTACATTTATCTACATTAAACTCCATTTGCTAGCTTACAGACCGTTCTTGAATTTTATCTAAACCTAACCTCAATATATCCACTTCTGCTTTAGATGAGACACTACTGCATAGTTTTGTGCGAATTTTGCAATCATGGATCCTATATCAATGTCCAAATCGTTTATGTATATCAAGAAGAAAATTCATCCCAAAACCGAGCCCTGTGGCACACCACTCTTCACTTCACACCACTTAGAGTACTACTCATTTATGCCCACCCTCTGTCTTCTTCGCATAAACCAATTTTCAATCCATTTGGCAACCTCCCCGCCTATTACATGAAATTTTAACTTTCGAAATAATCTTTGATGAGATACTCAATCAAAAACGTACCTCATCTATTCCATCATCTGCCGCCAGTGTGGTATGACTTACATTGGGGAAACTGGTATGGAACTACGGGAGCGTTTCCGCCAACACCTCAACGACAACAGCAGCCGCACTGGTTCCCCATTTGCCAGCCACTTCAATGGTCCTGAGCACCGGGGTATGGCTGACGTCAGTGTCACTGGTCTAGTTTTGTGCTTCTCTGACGATCGTCATCGATTCGCCCTTGAGAACAGACTTATCTCGAGTATGGGCTGTCTCCAACCACATGGTATTAATATATTCCATACTTTTTCTTAAACCCTCACACTGGCCCCGATCTATTTGTCTTCCTCCCCAGCCGCCCCCCCCATTCTTCCATCAGTTCTCTTCCCCTCTCTCTTATATCAATATCACGCCCTCCCGGCTTATATTGTCTTCTCTTTGTTCTCCTATCTGGACCACTATTTGGCTTATCAGGCATATTCCGCCACTTGTGTTTGACCACTCCTATTCAGTTTCTATCGAGCGCTTGGCACAACCGGTCGCTTAGACAGATAGCGTCTACTACCTGAAATAGATGAGTTGACCATTTTTTTTTTATATGTTGATTTGTTATGTTAGTTCAGTGTTGTTGTCCCTGATGAAGGCCTATTGGCCGTAACGTAGGTTTTGTTTGTGTTCTCGTCTCGGTGCGGTATCTGACCATACAAATTTTAAAATTTTGATTAAGCTCAACCTTAATCAACTTTTACTAGTTTTTTTCATGTTTTTTTTTCTCAATCAAAAAGACCTTTGCAAAATCTGAATTGAATTGACCTGAAGTGAACTCAAATCATTTCAAAAAGGTTAAAAAATAAACGAACAAAAACCTCAGGCCCTCTGCCACACCATCAAAATGGTCAACACTCGCTGATATAACCCAAAAGAATCAGTCTGTATTTGCCAACAATATCAAACTTAAAAAGATATGATAAATGATACTTCGGTTAAATGTTCATTTTGTTGTTTTACATTTCCAATAGACTATGGACTTAACTTTTTTATACTGGTTTAGAAGACTTATCAGAGTATGTAGACAACCAGTCACATCTGCATTACCCTGCTCTAAAAACTATGCACATCCAATCTATTCTTAAATGCATTAACTGTCTCTGCCTCCCCCAGCTCCTGGGATAATGTATTCCAAGCATTCACCACTCTCTGACTAAAAAATTATTTCCTAATATCCAATCTGAACATGGGATCAAGATGCTGAGCTGCAGCGGTCAGCGACCTATAGCTGACTGCTAGTGTCAGAGCCAGTGAACCATAGCTGCCAAGACCCTTCTACACCTCCATGCAGTGATCCTGGATAACAGGCTGCAGCAGGGCAGACTGGCTAAGGAGAAGGGATCGAAGAGGGAATGCTAACCCGGTACTAAAAAAATGCTTGCTGAAGTCGGATGTGTTGAACCAAAAGGTGCAAATATCGCAGCCAAGTTGTAAACTACGACACAACGCATTCCATTCTCTGGACTACATTCTGCTACTTAAGACCTTTCAGAGTTTGGTAGTGGGAGATTGAGAACGAACGAAGAAGAAGAAGACAATCTGGACCTTTTTTTTAGTTAATTTGTATCTGTGCCCTCTTGTTCTTGTAGGTGGTTGTATTTTGAAAAACCTTGTTATATTCTAATTTAACCTTTCCTGTGATTATCTTCAAATCATCCCGTAACCGATGAGGTCGTTGGGGCACACATGAAGACATCCTCACAACACCACACCACCCTTCTCTGTCAGATGTCGCTGCCTGTGCCTCGTCTAGTCGGAGATTGGTCCATTCTTTTATGTTGTCCTCCCATCTCATTTTGGGCCAGCCTCTTCGTCGTCTGCCATGCACCTTTCCGTGGAGGATTGTATTTGCAAGACCATTTTATCTCGATATGTGACCGTACCAAACGAGTTTCCTTCTTTTGACAGTTACCAAGAGGTCTTCAAAAGGCCCTATTGCAGTTGTAATTCTATCTCGTATTTCCTCATTTGTAACTCGATCTTTATATGTGACGTTTAAAAGTCTTCGGAAACATCTCATCTCCAAGGCCTGTTTCCTTCGTTGAAGGTCAGCTGTAACTGTCCATGTCTCACTAGCATAGAGGAATATTGACAGGACCAGTGTACGCATTAATCTGATTTTTGTGCATAGTGCTAACCGTTTATCTCGCCAGATTTTGTTAAGCCACTTTGAGTTCCTGACCATTAGCTTTTATCCTGCTGTTGAAACTCTTGGCGTTGTTGGTCATTAATTTTGTCTTTCCAGCGTTTATCTCCATACCATAGTCAAGAGCTGTTTCATCGAGTCTTCTGACCCATTGCTGGAGTTCTGCTTCTGAACCCGCCAACCCGTCGATATCATCTGCAAAACAAAGGTTGGTAATCATTCAGCCCCCTACCTTGACAGTACCAACGTGACCTCCAAGTGCCTCACTCACAATTCCTTCAAGGAATATATTGAAAAGAGTTGGAGAGAGTGTACACCCCTGTCTCACACCAACTGATGTGCGAAAACCAGTCCCCCTCACCTCTCATTCACAAGAACTGCGCTGGACGCCTTGTCATACAGGTGTTCAAGGACCGTTATAATATTTCCGCGGATTTTTTTTTACGTCCTCATGGTTGCCCATAGCGCTTTATGCCATACCCTATCAAACGCCTTCTTAAAATCAACAAACACATGATACAGTTTTTGCTGCTATTCTAGATATTTCTCGCTTAGCAGTCTTAAATTAAATATCTGTTCTGTAGTGCTTCTTCCCTGTCTGAACCCCTGCTTGCTCCTCAGCAATGATGTTCTCTGCTTGGGGTTTCAATCGGTCGAGGATTAATCTAAGCACGACCTTGCTAGGGTGGGTGATGAGGCTTATTGTTCTGTAATTTTGGCACAGCTTTGGATTTCCAGACTTATGTAACAGTATAACCATTGATTTCGTCCATAAGTCCGGCCAGTTTCCTGTAGCCCATATTTTGTTGCAGATGTGTGTCAGGCCTTCCACCACTACCTCTCCACCTGCCTGTAAGAGCTCTGCTGGTATATTGTCCACGCCAGCCGCCTTCCCTCTTCTCAATGTCTTTACCGCTGCAGTTACATCTTCCTTCGTTATCAGTTGGTTATCCTCTATATTTGTTGATGTTGGCAGGATTGTTTTCTCAGGTTCGTTTCGTCCTTCATAGTTATATAACTCGGAACAGTACTCTGTCCATCGTGCCAGTACCTCATTTTCCTCAGTAAGGCACTTGCTGCTTTTATCCTACACCATAAAGTTCCTGCCTTTTCTTGGTGTTACCAGTTCTTTGACAACCTTGTATGCTCCTTATCTTATAAACTTGTATTAGGTCACCTCAAATTCTTCTCTTTTTTAGACACTGCAGCGACAACCCAAACTACCTGGGAGTCACATTTGATAAGCGCATGACATGGAAAAGTCAGATCGAGAGAAACCGAATGAGAGCCAGAGAAAGAATGGCAATCATGAGGAAACTTGCTGGCACAAGCTGGAGAGCAGACGAAAGCATACTAAAGAAACTGTACACTGGAAAAGTGAGACCAGTTCTCGAGTATGGCATTGCGGCATGGACAACAGCAGCAAAGGCGAACTTCGATAAAATTAGCAAGCTCCAAAACCAAGCCATGAGAGTTATAACAGGAGGCATGAAGTCAACGCCAATTGTAGAACTTGAAAAGATTACAAAACTGCAATCCATGACCGACAGAAGAGACTGCAGAGCCCAGCTGCAATCAGAGAAACTCCGAAGACTGACTGACCATCCAATGCACCAGAGACTAAACAATCTCGGAAATGGGAAACTAAAGCGGAGAAATTTTGCAGAAATAGCCAAAGCAAAGATGCACGAAGACCCCATGAACGCACTAACAACACCAAAGCCCATCCCTACTGTACGAAAACCTACCTGGAGGCAGGATATATATCCAGAGGTGGTAGAAAATATACCAGGTATTGCAAACAAAAACTGCCAGACTGAAAAAGAAAGAAAAGATACTACGCTGAACTTTAAAACGAAAAACTACTCAAGCATGGACTGGACCCATGCATACATCGACAGTTCTGTAACAAACACAACACAGAACGGAGGGGCAGGAGCATTTCTGAACCTATCAAATGGCAGAAAAATAACACTGTCATTCGCTACTGGAAAATACACAAGCAATTTCAGAGCGGAGGCAGAGGCACTGAGGGCGGCAGTGGAAGAAATGGTGAAAGGTAAAAGGAATGAAAGCCATTTAGTCCTGCTTACAGATGCCCTGGCCGTAGTCACAGCACTAAAAAGCCAGAAAAATACTGAGCTTAATGACTTAAGAGCAGTACTCTGTCAACTATGCCAGCAGTCCGCACCAAAAAGGGTAGTGGTACAGTGGGTCCCATCCCACTGCAACATCCAAGGCAACGAGGAGGCAGACAGACTGGCAAAAGAAGGTGCAAAACTACTAGAACCAGAAACAAGCATGACATACGAAGAGTCAAAAAGGCTTATTAGAGCTAGATACATGACCGAATGGGAAACCGAACACACTGACTACACAAAAAACGATGCCTATTTCCAGTTGAGAAGAGAGCAGGTCGTGGTCTTCAGACTTCGCACTGGCCACAATAGACTGAGGTACCACCTATTCAACAAACTGAAGATAGGTGGCACCGATGAATGCCCGTGTGGTACCGGGAAAATTACCGCTCAGCATTTGCTGCAAAACTACCCGATATACAAGGATCAGAGAGAGCAGATGTGGCCATCACCAGTGGCAACACAAGACAAGCTCTATGGCAGTGTCGACATCCTCAGGATGACCTCTGCCTTTTTCGATAAAATAATGGTTACTGTCTGACTGCGTACGAAGAAGAAGAAGAAGACACTGCACGGTGGTTATTCTGAGTCTTTCCTCATAATCGTAATTATCTTCTTCTTGAATTATGAAATCCCACTATCAGTTTTGTCGCTCTTTTTTGTATCCTTTTTAGCATGTTTATATCTCCTCTACGATAAGGACTCCACACCTGTACGCAGTACTCCAATCTAGGTCTAGCTAATGCGTTATGCAGTTTGACAATCACCTCCTTACTCCTATGTATAATATTTCTTTTCATTATACCTAACATTGGATTTGCCTTATTCACTGCTACCTGGACTTGTTCATTCATTTTTCCTGTATGCTCTATCTATGTATATATACTAAGTATATATAGTCTATTTATAATATAGTCTATTTTAACCCCTAGGTCCCTTTCCTTATCTATCAGTCTAATATTGTTCTCACCCATACTTAGTACAGACTAGTCTATATTACTATCATGGACTGTCATTGTTCTAGAGATATCTTACTGTTGTATTTGCCAAGCTAACAAGTATTTTAAAAATATTATTATTTGAGACAAGAATGGAATATTGACTTTTTAAATAGTTAAGTAACTTTCGGTTTCGTTCGCCTTTCCCTAGAAAACTAGAATTCTCTGATCAAATCCATAGTATTTTTTCGAGAGTGATTGATTCCTTATCTGTTAGTGTCGAATCGAACCTGAAAAACAGTTATTGCTATCTCGTACCTACCTCCAACAACCTTTCCTTCATTGGTCCCGATATGATGCGTTGCATATACAATCGGTCTATCACTCCTTCTACTTCTGGGGTGATAGCATTTGATAAATTAATATAGTTCGTGCGTATAAAATCTTTGTCTTTCTGATTCATGTTAGACTGTAAATCCAAAAACATATATTCTTACAATAGAATCGTTTTAGTTCTGAACTAAGATTCATATACACAATTATACACAAGTACTATTACAAAGATCCCCCATTACTTTTACAGTTTTAGTTGCCAGTTAAGTGTTTTTAAAACCATCTCGGAAACTGAAAAGAATGAATGACTTGAATAGAGTGAAACTTTTTTGAAATGTTGTTAAAGATGAATATAATTATACTAAGATTTTGGGGAGTAAGGATTGGTATAGGTCTCACTAAAAAATGAGAAATGTCTATGCCAATCAAGCCAACCGTACTTTCTCGCTTGTTAGCTCTCTCCACCAAGGACTACTTTTCCCATGCTGTCATCCGCTACATTATTCATACCCTCAATCGTCAGTTATATGACTTCTTGTCTGCTCGCAAGAAGGACAAGCTTACTCGTCTCCGCCCTCCTACCCCTCGTCCTTCCTCGTCGTCCACTGCTTCTCGCCATCAAGTGGTCTGTATCCCCTCTGATCTTCCTCTGACTGAGAGTGAAATATCAGTTCTCAGCAAAGGCCTTAACTTTGTCCCTCTCCAGCCGCCTATCATCGCCGCCTACGTCTTCGACAATGGTACCAGACCAATCCCAACTCTTGCTCTTTTCCTGACCCTGATGATCCTTTCTCCCGTTATTCCCATCGTAAATCTGACTGGACCCCTCCTCCTGGCCGATCTTGTGCCTTAGGCCTCTATATTAAATCTACTCTTCAAGATATCAAGGCCATCTGCCCTCGCGGCCTGCGATGTTCGAATATTTCTCATACCGAGGCTCGTGCTCTGGCTAGCCTTAGTTGGCGTAGAGATCTCGTGATTAAACCTGCTGATAAAGGGGGTGCAGTGATGGTTTGGCGCAAGGATTTATATGTTCAGGAAGGTAGTCTTCAACTATCTGATCCTTCTTTCTATAAACCACGCGCTGATGATGCCACTGCCCGCTTCAATAAGAAGGTCTCTACCACCATCCTTGATATGACCAAACGACATCTCCTTCCGAAGAGCGCTACGAACCTCCGTATCTTTGACAGTTGTCTGTCAACAAGGAGGTCTCTACCACCATCCTTGATATGAACAAACGACATCTCCTTCCGAAGAGCGCTACGAAACTCCGTATCTTTGACAGTTGTATTGGTAAGCCGTCTTCCTACACACTGCCTAAGATTCATGAGCCCGACAACCCAGGTCGCCCTATTGTCTCTGCCTGTGCCTGTCCCACCGAACTGGTATCGAACTTCCTGGATAGTATCTTCCAGCCTATGATGGAGAATCTTCCCCCATTTCTCAAGGACACCAACCACGCCTTAACCACTTTCTCTACCATTGTCCTCTCCCCCGACCGAACCAATTGTCTCTTCCTTCTTGATGTCTGTTCACTGTACACCTCCATCCCCCACTCCGATGGCTTATTGGCTCTCCGTTTCTTCCTTGGCCGAAGGGTTAACCCATCCATCTCTACGTCTACCATCGTCCGTCTGGCAGAACTCGTCCTTACTCTCTTCTTCTTCTTCTTCTGCGTACACAGTCAGACAGTAACCATTATTTTTTCGAAAAAAGCGGCGGTCATCCTGAGGCTCTCGCCACTGCCATAGAGCTTGTCTTGCAGTTCCACTGGTAATGGCCACATCTGCTCTCTCTGATCCTCGTATGTCGGGCAGTTCTGCAGAAGATGTTCAGTGGTCATTTTACCAGTACCGCGCGGGCATTCGTCGGTACACCCTATCTTCAATTTGTTGAATAGGTGGTACCTTAGTCTGTTGTGGCCAGTGCGAAGTCTGAAGACAACTACCTGCTCTCTTCGGTTCAACTGGTAATAGGCATCGTTTTTGGTGTAACCAGTATGTTCGGTTTCCCCTTTGGTCATGTATCTGGCTTTGATAAGCCGTTTTGACTCTTCGTACGTCATACTAGTATCTGTTTGTGGTAGTCTTGCACCTTCTTTTGCCAGTCTGTCTGCCTCCTCGTTGCCTTGGATGTTGCAGTGTGACGGAACCCACTGTACCACTACCCTTTTTGGTGCGGACTGCTGGCACAGTTTGCAGAGTGCTGCTCTTAAGTCATTGAGCTCAGTGTTTTTCTGGCTTTTTAGCGCTGTGACTACGGTGAGAGCATCTGTCAGCAGGACTATATGGCTCTCATTTTCACTGTGTGTCACCATTTCTTCCACTGCCGCCCTCAGTGCCTCTGCCTCCGCTCTGAAATTGCTTGTGTACTTACCAGTAGCGAATGACAGTGTTATTTTTCTGCCATTTGGTAGGTTCAGGAATGCTCCTGCCCCTCCGTTCTGTGTAGTGTTTGTTACAGAACCGTCGGTGTATGCATGGGTCCAGTCCATGCTTGGGTAGCTTTTCTTTATGAAGCTTAGGGTAGTATCTCTCCTTTATTTTTCAGTCTGGCAGTTTTTGTTTGCAATACCTGGTATATTTTCTACCACCTCTGGAAATATATCCTGCCTCCAGGTAGGTTTTCGTACAGTAGTGATGGGTTTTGGTGTTGTTAGTGCGTTTATGGGATCTTCGTGCATCTTTGCTTTGGCTATTTCTGCAAAGTTTCTCCGCTTTAGTTTCCCATTTCCCAAGTTGTTTAGTCTCTGGTGCATTGGATGGTCAGTCAGTCTTCGGAGTTTCTCTGACTGCAGCTGGGCTCGGCAGTCTCTTCTATCGGTCATGGATTGCAGTTTTGTAATCTTTTCAAGTTCTACAATTGGCGTTGACTTGCCACCTGTTATAATTCTCATGGCTTGGTTTTGAAGTTTGTTAACTTTATCGAAGTTCGCCTTCGCTGCTGTTGTCCATGCCGCAATGCCATACTCGAGAACTGGTCTCACTCTTCCAGTGTACAGTTTCTTTAGTATACCTTCGTCTGCTCCCCAGCTTGTGCCAGCAAGTTTCCTCATGATTGCCATTCTTTCTCTGGCTTTCATTCGGTTTCTCTTAATCTGACTTTTCCATGTCATGCGCCGATCAAATGTCACTCCCAGATAGGTTGGGTTGTCGTTTGGCTGCAGGATTTTGCCATTTAGACTTAATTTGGTACTTTGGGGTTTTAATGAAAGCGAGAATATTGTGCATGTGGTTTTCTCCTCGTTTATTTTGACCAGCAATGACCAGCCACTCTTCCAGCGATGTTAGGGCCGTCTGCATCCGATTTCTTGCTATGGTGAGATTCTTTTCAGAGGTCCACATAGCCAGATCGTCTGCAAACATTGAGCTATGGACTCTTCTTGGTATATTCTCTGTGATATCGTTCATATATACCAGGAAGAGTGTGGGTGACAATACTCCCCCTTGGGGTACTCCCTGCTCGAGTGTCACCTTTTTGCTCATCTGCCCTTGTACTTGGACTCTGGCCGTTCTTTGTTTGAGGTAGTGGTTGATCCACTTGTACATCTTCCCACCGACATCACTTCTTCTTAGCTTGACTCTAAGTCCATCCTTCCAGACTTTGTCAAATGCCTTTTCCAGATCCACCCAAACAGCTACTGTGTGTTTCTGTGCCTGGTAGGCATCTTCTATCTCCTGGGCTATGAGGATGACCTGGTCCTCAGTGGATCTGTGCTGTCTAAAGCCGGCTTGCTGTGGAATTAGTATTCGTTTTTCTTCCAGATGCCACATCAGTCTGGTGTTTATCATCCGTTCCATCAGCTTGCCGACACAGCTCAGTAGGCTTATGGGCCTGTATCCATTTGGATCTGTTTTGTCCTTTCCTGTTTTTGGTACTGGTACCAGTATTGCATCTTTCCATGCCTGTGGTACAATTCCCCTTTTCCAGCTTTGGTTCAGGACCGATAGCAGTTTCCTCTTCGCTGTTTGGTCCAGCCCCATCAGCATTTCGTTTGTTATCCCGTCTTTTCCGGGAGATTTCCTTTTCTTTAGTGTTCTCATAGCCTCTTCCATTTTGCGCATTGTTAGTTTGGCCATCATGTGCTCTTCATGAGCCGTATTTATGTTTTCGTGTCCCTTTAGCTCTTCGCTAATGTCTGTATGCTTATCTGCAGGGACCTCGATGTGGTTTGCTCTGGCATAGTGATCGACAAAGGCGTTTGCGGCTTTCTTACCTGTGATCAAGTTCTCGCCCTGCTTGATAGTAATTTGTTTATTTGACGGGGTTTCGTCGTTCATGGCTCTGACTAGCTTCCATAGCTTGTTCCCGTCTTTGTCCAGGTTTAGACTTTCCATTTTATTTTTCCAGCTTTCTCTTGCTGTTTGTTTGAGGGTGTGTTTGTACTTCGCCGCGGCGGCTTTGAGGGCGATGTTTGCCTCCATGGATTTTTCTCGCTCTGCCATGTTCCTAGCATTTGTTACTGCATCTTCCACTTTCTGCAACTCATCATTCCAGTAGGGCTTATAGTTTTTCCTAGCTCCTCTTGGGATGGTTTCAGTGGCGGCTTGCATTATTGCCTTGCTTAGGCTCTCTACCATGGGCTTCATTTTGGTGTTTCGTGTGTTGATGGTTTCACACAGCCCATCTGTCAGGTATGCAAATCTGTCCCAGTCGGCTCGTTTGTAATTCCAACGTGGGAGGGGTTTTGTTTCCTGTGGGCCTACTTCCATGTCAATGGTTAGCCTGATCGGCCTGTGGTCGCTACCTGCCAGTTGGTTTAGCACCTGGCGGTCTATTTTATGGTGTATGTCCTGTGTGGAGAAGGCTAAATCTGGAGTCGAGGTGGTATGCCATGTTCTTGAATAGAAGCTAGGGCTATCCTCCGGCCTATTGATTAGGGAGAGATTTGCATCTATCTCCCAATCTTCCACTTCGTCACCTCTGCTGTCTGTGTCAGAGTATCCCCATCTCTCCGAGTGGCTGTTGAAATCTCCAACTACTATGCAGTTGGAGTCTCTGACCTCCATACTCGAGAGCGATAGGTCTCTATTTGGTGGTCCGTACAGATTGAAAATGCGGAGCTTCGTCTCTTGGGCCATTATGTCAACTCCTACAATTTCAGCTTGTCCGGTGTGATTGACAGATACCGCGCTACTCGGTATGCAGTTTCTGGTCAGTATCAGGACCCCTCCTTTGTGGCCTTCTCTATCTAGACGGAAGGTCTGGTATCCTCTGATTGAAAATTTATGGTTATTGTTGAGGTGCGTTTCCTGGATACATGCCACGTCAATCTTACCTTCATGCAGGTGGTGTGTTAGGGAAAGTTTTTTGTTAATGACTCCGTCCGCATTCCACTGTAGTATTTTGAGGGTCTTGAGGTTTTGGCCAATAGAAATTGCCCCATAGCCATGTGCCTTGACTCCACGACACATGGGTGGGTGACCACCAGTAGTCAAGGGTGGGCCCCTTCGAGGCGTGAGGCCCGGCACTATCGCTGCCTGGTGGGACTCCGCAGGATGAGCGCCATGCGTTTTTCTGATAGGTTGTACTGCCATCATACTGCGATTTACGTTGCACTGTTTTGTTAGGCTTGCGGCCCCGTGCATCCGATTTCAACAGGCGTTTCTGTAGGGATGCCCTCCTTAGCCTTTGGCTGTCCCCAGCCTATCTGCAAGGCAGCAGTTGTTTATGATCAGAGTTGTCTCTCTTATGGAAGTTGTCTTACTAGACTATCGAGTCTTCACTACTCGTGTCTATAGGGTGCAATGATGATATGTGAGATGATATATGAGATGGACTGGTTTACCCGGAAGAGAGGCAGTCCAGTGTGTCTGTATCCCAGGATCGTCACGTCCTGCCAGAAACGTAGCATTTGCATGTGAGTGGGGTATCTCTTTTTCCTTTTATTTTCTTGGCTTCTATGCAGGGATGGTACGCCTAGCATTCCCCGCCACCTGGGGTGTTGACACAGTGGGGCAGGTGTGCACTGTCCGCTGGTCTGCATCTCTTCTGCGTCCAGCATGATAGTTATATGGCTGTTAACGTACAAAGGTAGATATCGTAGCCGGAGTGCATTTAGCCAGAGGACAAGCCTGGTAATGTCACAGAGATGTTGTTCGCCTGGTGTGCGGACAACTCTCATGGTCAGTGGTTGAGTCTTGACAGTTCACAGTGAGGTGGCTGTTCTACTGTTTTCGACACCCCGACCAGGTACTAAGTCTTTGGTTGGTGGTTTCGCACCCAATCGCCTTATAAGGTGAGTATCAAGCAGTTGTCCGCCCGCTTTGATTGGCGGACGGCAAGGACCTCTTACTGTGGCTCTACCTGATAGGGCTGGGGCGCAAGCCCCAGGTCCCGAGCATGTAGGAGCCTCCCATTGCAGTGGTGCTGAGATTTTGGGCGGGATTGCGGCTTACAAGGGTTCGGCCGTAATCCCCCACATGGTAGCCTCGCCCCCTTGGCTTATCAGCCTGGTACGTGAACCAAAGTGTCTGCGGCTCCTCTCGATTTGAGCTGGTTTTTCGTAGCAACGCCCTGTCCTTTGTAGGGTAAAACTGACCTGTCTTCAGATGATCTATTTCCAGCACCCGTTCACTATTTGGTCAGACGAATTTATTGAGGGCTTTTGTTTGTCAATGGTCATTGGTATTTGAAATCTGCGGTTTCTGCGGAGTTAAACACGATTTCCGTAGCGTTCTTTCATTTGAGTGTTTGAGAGCTGACTTGTCATTCGTGAGTCTAATACCAGCGTACGTTCATTATTAGACCCAAACGGCAGTGCTCTCGATTTGTCAGTTGTTCTACAGTATTGGCGTGTTCAGTCAAATTAAGCCGCAGGTTCCACACCTGGTGGTGCCCTTCCGTCAATTTCCTTAGCGAGACAATCAAGTTTCTTAGGGGGTAGCCCCAGATTTTCGAGGGTCTAATTCCAGCACATGTTCTCTATTAGACCCCACAAAGGTGTACTTTTTGATAGTCATTCTGCAGTATTGGCGTGTTAAGTTAATTTGAGCCTCAGGCTCCACTCCTGATAGTGCTCTTCCGTCAATTCCTTTTTCAGGACACTGGATGCAGACCAAACCGGGCCACAGGGGGCATAGCCCCAGATTTCTGAGGGTCTAAATCCAGCACCAGTTCCATATTAGACCCCAGAAGAGTGGTCTCGGCATGTCAATCATTTCAGTGTTGGCCGTGTTGAGTCAAATTGAGCCGCAGGCTCCACTCCTGGTGGTGCCCTTCCGTCAATTCCTTTAAGTTTCAGCTTTGCAACCATACTTCCCCCGGAACCCAAACACTTTGGTTTCCCGGAAGCTGCCCGCAGAGTCATCGAAGCAACTCCTGCGGATCGCTAGTCGCCATCGTTTATGGTCAGAACTACGACGGTATCTGATCGTCTTCGCGCCTCTGACTTTCGTTCTTGATTAATGAAAACATTCTTGACAAATGCTTTCGCAGTAGCTCGTCAATACCTTTGAGTTCAATGGCTAGTTCTTTGACCAGATCAGCGGTGTAGCTATGGGCACCAGAATGGGCCCCAGCTACGCTTGTCTTTTCATTGGTCCCCTGGAATACTTGATCTGGCTTGAATTCCAGGGCCCTTTTACTTTGATGTATTATCGATACATCGACGATGGGATTGACATTACTGACATGTCTGAGAAGGATCTCCTAAACTTTATCGACTTTGTCAATGACTTCCATCCCTCTATCAAGTTCACGTCTGACATTTCCCTCACGTCTGTCCACTTTTTGGACATCAATGTTTCTATCTGCCCTTCAGGCCTCTCCACCACTGTCTACTACAAACCCACTGACGCCCAAAACTACCTCCTCTACACTTCCTCCCATCCTCAATCCTGCCGCGATTCGCTTTCTTTCTCCCAACTTCTCCGCCTCCGACGCCTATGTCAGGATGACGAAGACTTCCTTCTCATGGCCCACGAGGGATTCACATTAAATTTCCGTAACTTCATCTATTCGATCATCTGCCGCCAGTGTGGTATGACATACATTAGGGAAACTGGTATGGAACTGCGGGATCGTTTCCGCCAACACCTCAACGATATCTGCAACTGCACTGGTTCCCAAATTGCCAGCCACTTCAATGGTCCTGAGCACCGGGGTAAGGCTGACGTTAGTGTCACTGGTCTAGTTTCTTGCTTCTCTGACGATCGTCATCGATTCGCCCTAGTGAATAGACTTATCTCCAGCATGGGTTGTCTCCAACCGCATGGCATTAATATCTTCCACATCTTTTCTTAAAACCTCATACCCCATCTATTTGTCTTCCTCTCCCCACCTCAATTTATTCTATCAGTTCTCTCCCCCCCCCCCCCCCCTCCTATATTAATCTCACGCCCTCCTGGCTTATATCACCTTCTCTTTGTTCTCCCATCTGGATCAATATTTGGCCGTTTCAATATTCGGCACGATTTGCTTATCCGGGCTTTCCCCTCCACTTCTTACGCTCTCCTGGCCACCTTGTGTTTGGCCGAAACCCTTCATTGTCAGTCAAGCATCTGGCCCAACCGGTCGCTTAGGCAGACTGGGTCTACTTTCAGATAAGTTGACAATTTTTTCCTTATATATTGATTTGTTAGTTCAGTATTGTTGTCTCTGATTAAGGCCTATTGGTCGTAACGTAGGTTTTATTTGTGTTCTTGTCTTGGTGCGGTATCTGATCATACCCATTTAATAATTTTGATTTTTTTCTCATGTTTTTTCCTATTTTCGAGCGGTCCACTAGCTGGAGCCGTGCTCCCCGTCGAGTATCTGGCGCTGACAAACCGGACTCCCTGTACCCGAAGAGATACAATAGCAGACTATGGGTGGGGTAACCCAAACAGAAACCCTCGGGGGAGTGTGATCCCTCCGTCAGGTGCGGCAGTTGCTGGGCCCACCGACGCGTGGACATGGACCCGATCCCCACCAAGGTCACACCCAGGGAGCTACCCTGGTTAAAAGAAAAGCAGAAACTGTTCACAGGTTATGTTAGACCAGTGCTAGAATACGGGATAGCAGCATGGTCCACAGCAACAAAGAATAACTTTCACAAAATAAATACAACCCAAAACCAAGGTATACGTATCATCACTGGAGCTATGAGAACAACACCAATAAATGCAATGGAGAACATCACACGAATTGAAAGTATAGAGACGCGCAGAGACCAAAAAAACACTCCAGCGTGGGGAGAAATTCAAAGGAATGCCTGATCACCCAATATATGACAGGATAAATCGCATGGGAAGACGGATATTAAAGAGAAACCACTTCATATCAAAAACAAAAGAACTTGCAAGAGCAGACCAAATCATAAGCCATGCAGTGGTTAGAGATATAAAACAAACATCCCAAATTCCACCATGGAAAAAAGCCAAGTACCCTGAGATGGTAGAAACCATAGATTGAATAGGGAAAAAGGGAACTCAGACAGATTCAGAAAGGAAATTTATCACATAAGAATATCTTAGGAGAGTATACCCACCAGAAACATGGACACACGTATATACAGATGGCTCATCTAACAAAGCCACATCCAATGGAGGTGGAGGGCTCTATTACAGACTAAAGAATGGAGAAGAAAACTACGGGAACATATTCTAGTAATTTCCGTGAAGAAGCAGAGACACTGAAGGCCGCAGCTGAGCTTGTAATCCAAGATAAAGATATCCACCAAGAAAACATAGTATTCCTGACTGATGCCGCTTCAGTAATAGCAGCGCTAAAACAACACAAAGATGAAGATCTTGAGCAATGCATGTTCTCCCTGACACAGCTCTCAGCAGAACACCCAAGGTTGGTCATACAGTGGATCCAATCCCACTGCAATATTGAAGGCAATGAAGCTGCAGACAAACTAGTAAAGAGCGGAGGAGCATCCTCACAAACAGACTTGAGAAGCACATATAATGAGGCTAAGACCAAAATTAAAGCCAACTTCAGAGTAAAATGGGCTGACCAACACCCCGACTTTCGAAAAGAAGACAGCTACTATAACTTAACTAGAGAAGAGCAAGTCATCATCTTCAGACTGAGAACTGAATCAAGGGTCATCTTTACAACAAAATGAGGATTGGGACAGATGACAGGTGTCCATGTGGGGAGCATATCATGACCGTGGAACACATCCTACAAAGATGCATGCTCACGCAGGAAAAGAAAGAACAATACTGGCCTCGTGAGACAGATATGAGACAGAAGCTGTATGGAGATGAAACAGCCTTACAAACAACGGTGTCCTTTGTAAGAGAAACCGGAACTTTGATCTGAGGATGAACGAAGAAGAAAAAGAAAAAAAGAAAAGTAACTGGTCCGGCAGACAGTGTTTGGATGATCCGCGATATGGATAAGAAGACTCCAAAACTTCCCCCAACGAAGACGGAACATGACGGCCAAAATGGCGAGGGTACCCAGAAATGGAAAAGGACATGTACGCATATACGGTTAATGAGTATGCTCAGATATATCACAAGATATGGGGCTGTCTCCGTGGATTGCCACCAGGAGGAGGAAGCGCCGGATCCCAAGCCTCGAAGGGATCCACTCCAAGCTACTGATGATGGCTCTGTGTATCGGTACACCAGGATTAAGCAGAGTAAAGCTACTGGACTACACAACACTCTAAAGATTGCACAATGGAACGCAGAGGGGGTGATGAAGAAAAAGCTAGAACTGCGCAACTTCCTGTATGAGCACACGATAGATGTCATGTGCATACAGAAAACACATCTAAATGCAGATAGACGCTTTGGTATTATGGGATATGAAACACACAGGCTGAACAGAGAGGGCCACAAAGGAGATATCACATTAGTAAAAAAAACTCTATAGCTGCCATAGAAACCTCCAGAAGCATCAGTGGGTCAAAATACATATCCTCACAGAACCGCTACAAATTACCAACTACTACTGTCCCAATAGTAAATATCTGGAACTAGATAGAATTCCACTATCCGATAAAAATCTTATAGTTCTCGGGGACTTCAACAGCCACTCTCCAATTTGGGGCTACAACACCATGGATACAAGAGAAGAAGAGGTGGAGGATTGGATGGTAGAAAATCTTTTCATTCTAATACACGAACCAGACACAGAGCCAACCAAACTAAAGATGCTGGAGAACACAGAGCACGCCTTACCTGGCAGAAGACAGAATTACAGAATTATAAACCTTTCTGGACCAGGGAGCTACAAGAACTGCATGACAGGGCTATCAAATCAAGAACTACCAGGGAGCAAGATCCATCAGACTTCAACATCACAGAACACAACAAACAGCAAGCTATATACAAGAAGGAAAAACTCACGTGTGTCAGAAAAAGGTTGGCAGAAAAAAAACCGCAACCCTCAACATGGAGAAAAACACCACAAAACTTTGGAGTCTGGTGAGGAGTCTAAATGAGGAGAACACCATCAGCCATGCAAAAACTGTACTTCAAGAGTCCTATCGCCAGGATGAAGTCCACAGTCTTTTCCAGGTCTGAGCGGTGACTCCATATTTTTTGTCTCAGTTCTGCTCCATCTGGCCAGATCTGGCATCTTAGTTCTCCGTAGGCCGGGCATTCTTGAAGTACGTGTTCAGGGTTCTGGACTCCTGTCCCACATGGACTCCTGTCCAACATGGGCATTCTTGAAGTACGTGTTCAGGGTTCTGGACTCCTGTCCCACATGGGCATTCTTGAAGTACGTGTTCAGGGTTCTGTACTCCTGTCCCACATGGGCATTCCCTTGTTTGGGAGATTATGAGCCGATATAGGTGGCCCAGTAGTCTGTTATGACCCGTTCTCATGCGGAAGATTGCAGTTTGCTGGCATTTTTTTGTAGCTGGTGGATTGGGTTTAGACTGTTACTTTCTCCTATTTCTTTCTCCTATTTCTGTCTCCTATTTCTTTCTCCTATTACTTTCTCCTATTTCTTTCTCCTATTTCTTTCTCCTATTTCTTTCTCCTATTTCTTTCTCCCACTTTATTTTATACTGGCTGCGAATGATGGTTTTAGCTTCCTTAAATTGCACTTTATAGATGTATTGTTCCATTTTCCTTCCTGCTTCGAATAGTCCATCGTTTCCCGTAATTCCACAATGAGAGGGGATCCACTGTAGTGTGATCTTTGAGATCTTTTGTATGGCATTTAGCTCTGTTATGATTTTGTGTTATGTCCTCATTTGTTGTGTTCTTTACCTATTCGAGTAGTGCTTTACAGTATGTGAAGATCACTATCCAGGCGAGTGTGTGAGCTTCCAATTTGGTCACAATTTTCTGTGCTTGGAGAAGTGCCTTTTATTCTGCCGTCGTAATAGATGTATTTTTCCCTGTTGGAAAGGACTTATGTGTTATTTCCTGCGCG
This sequence comes from Ariolimax columbianus, assembly GCA_036924085.1. NCBI lineage: Eukaryota > Metazoa > Mollusca > Gastropoda > Stylommatophora > Arionidae > Ariolimax > Ariolimax columbianus. Next base: position 17,244,123 of record JAVGWX010000005.1, on the reverse strand, counting down.
TGGCCGAATGGTTCCGAGGCCTGCCTGCCATCAAGGAGGGCAGTGGTTCGAATCCCCGGTATGACATGTTGTTTTTCTGTTGGGGGTTTAAATAAGCAAACATAGCCAGCACACGACGTGGCGACAGCAGGGGAGAAGCGGTCTGTAGTCCTCAGCCTTTAAAACCCATCGACTACCCCAACAATAGGAAAAATGTCGTATGACAGTTCCACCCTCCTCCCCGTTATTTTGTCTAATAAAGATGCCTCCATCACCCTTTTTTCCACCTCTTCTGCAGATCCATCTATGTACACGAGTGTCTATACTTTGGGACTGTATTTGCCTTCAATCATCTCTTGAGCCTTGGCTCTTAGGTGTAGGGTGGGTTGGGGGGGGGGGGGGGGGAAGGGAGGTGATGTTTTTCTGATGATCTTTTTTTCTATTCCGGGCACTTCTGTGTTAATTTAAACTTTACCTAGATAGTAGTTTGGCTTCTCATAGCCCGCCAGCATCTCCATTTCTGTGCTTTTGCCCGGGAGGAGGTTTTTGTGACAGTTATGTACTTGTTGTGATGTGTGTATGAAGTTAGTCCTTATCAACCTTTTTCCACCTGGGTTTTGGTGTGTAGCCTGTGTGTGGTGGTTTGGGATGCGTCGCAACTTCTTGCTGTGCATTAGCACCTTCTCTTCTCGTCGATTATGCAGGGGTCTGAGTTTGGTGTGTTTTGCCTGGATAGTGGTACTTTGCAATCCTTCTGTGATTAATTGGAGGCCTGCGTTTTGTATTTTTGTTAAGCGGTCTGTATCTGTTTTGGATGCTGTGTCCCAAAAGACTGAGGTACCACCTATTTAACAAATTGAAGATAGGTGGCACTGACGAATGCCCGTGTGGTACCGGGAAAATGACCGCTGAACATTTGCTGCAAAACTGCCCGACATACGAGGATCAGAGAGAGCAGATGTGGCCATCACCAGTGGCAACACTAGACAAGCTCTATGGCAGTGTCGACAGCCTCAGGATGGCCGCTGTTTTTTTCGAAAAAATAAAGGTTGATGTCTGACTGCGTACGATGAAGAAGAAGAAGGATGCTGTGTCCCAGACTGACATGCCGTATTCCAAAACTGGCACAACTGTACATGTATAGACGTTTTTAAGAATGCGACTGTTTGGTCCCCAGCTTGTGCCTGCCAACTTCTTCAGTAGGGAGAGTTTTCTTGTTGCTCTCTGTTCTATGGTGTTCATCTGTGGCTTCCAGGTGAGCCTTTTGTCTAGCTTTACCCTAAGATATGTAGGGTTTTCTTCATATGTGATTTCACTTTCTTGTATTTTTAGTTTGAATGTTTCTTCCAGGTTGGATACCGAAAAGCATGTTACAACGGTCTTTGGGGTATTTATTTGGACTCCCAGTCTGACGCCCATTTTCCTATGATATTTAGTGCTCCATGCAATCCTGTGTTTAGAAGGTACTAAGTTTTCTGCAGCATATCAGGCTGTAAGATCATCTGCATGGAGAACCCTGGAGATATGCTTAGGAACTGTATCCCCTGTGTCATTGATGAACATGATGGGCAGGTGATATCACTCCTCCTTGTGGCCTTCCTTGCTGGAGAGTGACACGTTCTCTCAGAATCCCATCTAGCTCCACTTTTGTGCCCACCTCATTGCCGGAGAGTGACACGTTGGCTCAGAATCTCATCTAGTTTCACTCTTGTGGCACTCCATGCTAGAGAGTGACACTCTTGTGGCACTTCTTGCTGGAGAGTGACACTCCTGTGGCACTTCTTGCTGGAGAGTGACACTCTTGTGGCACTTCTTGTTGGAGAGTGACGCTCTTGTGGCACTTCTTGCTGGAGAGTGACACTCTTGTGGCACTTCTTGCTGGAGAGTGATGCTCTTGTGGCACTTCTTGCTAGAGACTGACACTCTTGTGGCACTTCTTGCTAGAGACTGACACTCTTGTGGCACTTCTGGCTGGAGATTTATGCTCTTGTGGCACTTCTTGCTGGAGAGTGATGCTCTTGTGACATACCTCTGTAAATTTGTTCACTCCGTTGTCGGGGATACCTCATACAATGAAAAGCGTAGACTACCTGCTTTGTTCGTCAGACGATATCTAACGTCTTTATTCAATTTAATAAAGATCTTACGTATACAATTTATGCTAGCCTGGTTCAATTTGCAATGAAAACTTGTAAGCGGAAATCGAATTTGATCGCATTTGCTAAGATCGATACCAGCGAGTGGGGTAATTGTAACGATTTTATCATAATGATGCCGTTAGGGCAAATCGGAATATGTATGTAGAAATTCCCGTTCCATAAATAGAAACGGTAATATTTGTTTTTCCCGATCTGATCTAGTCAGGTCGAAGTAAAACATGCTGATCAATCTATGTTCAAGCATTCAAACTGTCCCAGTACCTCAAGGAAGTACACATGGTATAGAACAGAATAAAAACGACGTTTCCACTAAAAGGTCTTTATCAGGTGCTCTCAGTAAAATTGATATACTTCTGTAATATTTTGGTTTTGTATTTTATAATTCTCATCTTGCGCCTGGCTTCATATTCACACAAAATTCATATTCTTGAATTCAAATATGTCAAACAGTTTTTGAACCTTGTATTTAATAATAATTGATCACTTTGATTAATAATGAATGACAAACAAATGCGGCCAGAGACATTGTTTAATGGGAACATTAAAAGATGTTCATTGCCGTTTCAAACTAAACAGAGATTCATCAATAACTGAACGAACGAGTTTGATTGGAGAAGTTTAATTTATGAAAAATGCACATCAACATGAAATTGAGGAAGAAGCGAAGAAGAAGAGAGAACGAAAAGAACACAAATAGAAACAGTAAACTAACTTAAACGAATATAACAGAAAAACCCAGTGTTCGTGTGTTGTTGTTGTTTACACAGTACTTGATAAAGCATAGTTATACCCAACTGTCGTTTAACGTCTGCTACTGTTTTAATGTGGAACTCCATTTGAACATTGTTTGTATTTTTGCCAATTATGGGTACTGTATTTTACTGCATTCTCTCATGGAGTCACAATTTAAAAAAAAAATATTTTCTCACGTTTGCATCAGCTTTATGATGTTGCTTGGATTGGATCTTTCTGAATTATCAGCTTATTGATAAAGACGGCGGAATAAAACAAGATGTTAACGCCAGGATTGTAAAGGCCAGATTTGCTTTCAACTCACTTGGTCCAATATGGAACTCGCCATCATTCGCTATGAAGATATGGATGTGAACTTGAATGCGACGTCGGTCATGTTTTATGGATTTGATACGTGGTATGTGACTAATAGTATCACACACAGACTGCTGACCTTCATTAACATGTGTCTTTGTTGCTTACTTCATGTTAGATAACCAAAAAGGCCAAACAAAGTTAAAAAAAAACCAAAAAGGCCATTCAAATTTAATTGGATTTGTTACTTGATCAGGTTTCTTTTGTTGAAACAGTCCATTCAGTCTTTCAAATTCCTGTTCAATAGGCGTCGCAAACACAAAATAGAAGTAGTTTTTGTGGTCTGACAATATTTTTTTTAACATTCTAGATTTCAATTTTCTATCCAACTTTATTTGAACTAGCTCAGCAAGCTGAAATGAGCTTTCATTTCCTCTCAGTTCATCAACATGTATGCATTGCCTTTCCTCGCACAAGCTACTTAGTATATGAAGGTTTATCAAAGGGACGAGGGGGGAATTCGAGCAGGCTCAGATTATGTAGCTGTGTTGATCACAAATATATTTGTAAAATTCCCGTCTTAACTCGCTTTGCCGAGATTAGTGAAGTATCTCTGACAATAAAATCCGATATTTGATGGTAGCATTGATATTGCATGATGAATGGACAACGCACGAGAATGACATACACATCTGAGCTGCACACAGTGGGGAGACACATCACACCGAGTTGTTACACCCAACCCTGTTTGATGCCCCATCCGATGCAAACCATGTGCAGTTTGTAAGACTTTTACAGCATTTTGCAATTTCTGCCTCAATCGAATTAAATATGTCTTCTCTCGTAGCCTCTTATTCCGGAATTAAACCTAGAAATTCAGTCACATTTTTTTGGGTCTATCATATAGAAAACGCCGCAAAATAAACAAGTGTCTTTGTGCTGAAATGTTTGTAGATTCATCTATCATAGATTCAAAATAACATTTTTTGTTCTTTTAGTCATCAATCAGATCGGTTTTCAGGGAAAACGAGATTATGTTCTTCATTAAGCATGACGATTTAGTTTTGCGTATTGTTTGTCCATCGTGAGTGATGAGACCTTGTATATTTTCGTTCAACCAGTCGTTTCAGTTGAGTATTCTGTGAGTCGGGGTTGCGGATGGGTGCGAATAGTTTTGTGAGTCGGGGTTGTGGATGGGTGCGAATAGTTCTGTGAGTCGGGGTTGTGGATGGGTGTGAATAGTTCGGTGTAACTTTATTTGTCTCAACGTGCTCACTTGTCTGATTTCCATCACGTGTTCAACGGAACGGATTGTACAATGACATGTCATGGCCACATCAATTTGCAACTCTGCTCCTTTAAAATTGTCATTTTGCCTTGATGTCTTCTGTACTTCTGTTTTGGATGTGTTTATTCTCATACTGCATCTTTCGTATACAGAGACGAGCGCAGTCAGATGTTGCTGCAGATCATCTTCACTCTCGTAAAGTAGACATTGATCATCTGCAAAAAAGGAGTTCGTTTAATTGATCAGCCTCTGTCATTTCTTCCTCTGCATTTCTCGACAGATGCTCTAATTTGGCCGGCAGTGTTACCCGGTCCCTTTATGTGTAGAAGACTAGTGGCGACACCCTTGTCTTACCCCGGTTGTTATCTTTCTTGTTTCGGTCAGACCATCTGTTCTTACTATACTTTGACAACCTTGTTACAGTGCTTTAATATTCTCTAACAGCTTCCACTGTACTCCGTACACTGTAATACTCCTCCGTAGGATGGCCCATAGTTTATTTCTGTCTATCGAAAGACTTTTCTTGATCTATGAAAACCACGTTGAGTTTCCGATCGTATCCAACTGTTGTTTCCCTTAGTTGTCTTGAAGTGAATAGAGAGTATGTACAGCTCCTACTTCAACGGAAACCACTCCGCTGTGGTTCTAGGATAGGTCGAATTCTCTGCTCCAGGATTTTCCCGTACAGTTTTCCTGTGTGGCTTGGAAGCGATATCACCCGGTAGGTATCGCACTCTTTTTAGTTGCCTTTGTTTTTCCAGATTGGCACAATGATAGCTTTTTCCCAGTCTTCAGGGAGTCTACTTTGCTGATGAGAATATTCTATGTAACCATTTTACTCATAGTTATCCAACAGCTTTAATTGTTTCGCAGGTTATTCCGTCCGCAACTTTAAGATTTTGACCTTTTTAAAGGACTTCCTCAATCTCCTGGATTAATATTTTGGGCTCTGTTTTTGCTGTGCTTAAACTCGTATGATTAGGAGTGCTTCCGCGTATCATTTGGGTTCTAGGAAGTACTCTCTACATAGTACCTTCTTTTTCTGGATCGAAAATTGGCTCCCCGTGTTTGTCATTTATAATTGTGGTTGGGTTAAAGCTGTCATTTGTAACTCTCATTGCCCTGGCACTTTTAAAGAAATATCTCGGATTCTTGCGACACATTAGCGCTAATTGTTCGCTGTATTTATTCCATGCGTCTGCTTTGGAATTCTTGATTACGGGTTTCGAATGCGTTTTTGTGATTCCGTAGATTGTGTAATCTTCTTGGGACCTCGACTTCAACCACTTCTTCTATAATTTTTTCTTAGCTTCTATTGCTTTCTGTGTCTTTTGATTACACCACGCCGTTCTTTTCTTTTGGAGTGGACGAAGTTTCATTCTACCGCATTATGCGTTCACTGGGTTCATCACTGCCACATTCGTAACATTTACAGTTGTTACTTGCAGGGCATCGTATATGTCTTTCATTTCACGTTGTATATCTTTGTGGATGTATTCCTCCTTAAGTTTTGCCATCTTTGTGACGTATATTTGTCTTTGCCACTTCTTTTCGCTTTGAATAGAGGTATTTGCGTTAGTACAATAGGACGATGACCGGTGTCCATAACATTGTTGGGAAACACGCTTGAGTCTGTAATTTCTTTGTATTAACAATCACAAAATCGAAAACTGGTAATTGATTGAATAGTTGAAGATTGCAGACAGAACTAAAATAGAAATTGTTCTTTTCGTGATTCTCTTGAACTTAAATACAGTCGTGACCAGATTTGGTTACGTATTATAACCATTTGATGGGCACTAGATAGTGCCCAATAGGAAACAATAAATTTAAAGTGTAGCAGCTTCAATTATAATTATATCTTTTCTTTGATTTCAGTGCAAACGATTTTAGATATTTAAAAAAAACCTAGAAATAAGCAAAAACCGGGAAAAAAGTTATCTGAAAAAAGCAAGAAAAGAGGCCAAAAAGTCTACGCCAAACGGTCTTAAAAAAGTCCAGATTTATGGAATTTGGCCGTGAAAAGGCCAATATGGCAAACCTGCAAGCCTGGAGTATTGCACAATTCGAGTACGACTACTATACGTTTCAGATACAATATTTCGGGTGGGAATAATAATTATATTTTAATGTGAAATATTTATGCACAAAAAAAAAAAAAGAAGAAAAATACTCCCAAAATAAAAAAAGAAAAAAAAAAGAAAACGTTGACTGACATTTGGCAGTGAAGTTTTTAATATATCAACAATGTTATGAATAAGTGGGAAACCACAACAATTACATCCATAAATGTTCAAGCTTTCATCAACGTGTGCCTGCGTCGAATAGGTCGATTGAAATCTTAGTCTTAGTTGACCTGTACCTCTACAGGGGCATAAGCCCCTGTACGGGTCCCATCTCTGGTGTGAGCTGGATGTAGCCAGGAGGAGACCTTTGAAATTGTATGATAGTCCTTAATGTGCATTTATTTCGTTATTGGTGACATACCTCTGTAAATTTGTTCACTCCGTTGTCGGGGATACCTCATACAATGAAAAGCGTAGACTACCTGCTTTGTTCGTCAGACGATATCTAACGTCTTTATTCAATTTAATAAAGATCTTACGTATACAATTTATGCTAGCCTGGTTCAATTTGCAATGAAAACTTGTAAGCGGAAATCGAATTTGATCGCATTTGCTAAGATCGATACCAGCGAGTGGGGTAATTGTAACGATTTTATCATAATGATGACGTTAGGGCAAATCGGAATATGTATGTAGAAATTCCCGTTCCATAAATAGAAACGGTAATATTTGTTTTTCCCGATCTGATCTAGTCAGGTCGAAGTAAAACATGCTGATCAATCTATGTTCAAGCATTCAAACTGTCCCAGTACCTCAAGGAAGTACACATGGTATAGAACAGAATAAAAACGACGTTTCCACTAAAAGGTCTTTATCAGGTGCTCTCAGTAAAATTGATATACTTCTGTAATATTTTGGTTTTGTATTTTATAATTCTCATCTTGCGCCTGGCTTCATATTCACACAAAATTCATATTCTTGAATTCAAATATGTCAAACAATTTTTGAACCTTGTATTTAATAATAATTGATCACTTTGTTTAATAATGAATGACAAACAAATGCGGCCAGAGACATTGTTTAATGGGAACATTAAAAGATGTTCATTGCCGTTTCAAACTAAACAGAGATTCATCAATAACTGAACGAACGAGTTTGATTGGAGAAGTTTAATTTATGAAAAATGCACATCAACATGAAATTGAGGAAGAAGCAAAGAAGAAGAGAGAACGAAAAGAACACAAATAGAAACAGTAAACTAACTTAAACGAATATAACAGAAAAACCCAGTGTTCGTGTGTTGTTGTTTACACAGTACTTGATAAAGCATAGTTATACCCAACTGTCGTTTAACGTCTGCTACTGTTTTAATGTGGAACTCCATTTGAACATTGTTTGTATTTTTGCCAATTATGGGTACTGTATTTTACTGCATTCTCTCATGGAGTCACAATTTAAAAAAAAAATGTTTTCTCACGTTTGCATCAGCTTTATGATGTTGCTTGGATTGGATCTTTCTGAATTATCAGCTTATTGATAAAGACGGCGGAATAAAACAAGATGTTAACGCCAGGATTGTAAAGGCCAGATTTGCTTTCAACTCACTTGGTCCAATATGGAACTCGCCATCATTCGCTATGAAGATATGGATGTGAACTTGAATGCGACGTCGGTCATGTTTTATGGATTTGATACGTGGTATGTGACTAATAGTATCACACACAGACTGCTGACCTTCATTAACATGTGTCTTTGTTGCTTACTTCATGTTAGATAACCAGAATTAATGGCAAGCACATATAAGGGGAAGTAGCAGGACAACAACCAATGATTGTACAGCAGGAAATTGAGAAGAGAAAGCAGTGATCAACAGGACCCAAGACACCAGACAGTATGTCCATATATGTGCTGAATTGGAATCAACAGACAAAGAGGCAAAAGGGAAAATCATGAAAGGCCTGGCGATAAACTGTCGAAGAGGAAGTTAGTTCAGTCGAGGTCATGTGGGTCAAACCCAAGAAGACAACACAGAATGGAAATAGACGTTAGACGGAGAGCATCTGTTGCAGTCCTATGATCCAAGGGGAGCCAGACGGATAAATGATGATGATTAATAGATGAGTTTGCAATTATTGATCTATGTGTGGTCTATTCCTGATATGGAGTAAGTTAAGAAGTAATAGACTTTACACACATTTCTGTAACAAACTAGAGCTACTTAGACAAGTTGAACTCAAGGGCGAGATAGTAATACTTTTGGACGATGTTCGTTTGTCCCAAATTCTAAGCAAGTCTTTTTCTTATGGCTGTGATAAGAGAGAGGAGACTCGCGTATGGTCAGGCAAAACATAATGATCGGACAATGTTAGTCCGGGTCAGGCAAAACATAATGATCGGACAATGTTAGTCCGGGTCAGGCAAAACATAATGATCGGACAATGTTAGTCTGGGTCAGGCAAAACATAATGATCGGACAATGTTAGTCCGGGTCAGGCAAAACATAATGATCGGACAATGTTAGTCCGGGTCAGGCAAAACATAATGATCGGACAATGTTAGTCCGGGTCAGGCAAACATACCAACGAAAACCCTACTTAACCTCCATGTAGTTTTTTATCTTGGAAACAAACCTGTTTCATTCATTCATAGGCGTCTCAGTATGTGTAGACCATGCGAGTGGCGCCCTGTGAGTAGCCTCTCAGAGCGCAAGCCTGGGCGCTGAATATGGAGACCCTGTGCTGCCCAAACTACAGGATCCCCCTCTCGGCCTTGCTGGTGTAATCCAAAGGAATGCAAAGCATGACAATTTGGCACCAGCTCAGCTGCAGGAGATGTAGGAATGGGTTTGCAATGTTGAAACCATTCGACTTAGGTGCTACCACTCTGGATTTTCTGTCTGGGTTTACTCCCATAGCCCTACCATCTATCATGGTTTCCACAAGACAGTGGAGTCGTTGCCCGCAGATGCTAGTTGATGATACTCCCAAGACTAACCAGCACTACCTGGGACTTGTGGGTTTATAATCAGAGTTCCTCCTCTCCTAGGCGAACTGTTTAACAGGCTAACGAACTTCGTCTACCCGGGTTTAGAGTCAGAGTTTACCTTCTATTACATTCGCTGCCAACCAAGGCTAATGAGCCCAATCTGTCCGCCCAGTTATACCAACGGGTACTCGGTTGCGTCCCACAGTAAGATCTGTAAGAAACATTAAGGTGCTATTGGGGACACAATAATGTAGGAGAGACCATTGGCATGGAAACTCCGGAACGGCAAGCCAAACAGTGAATCAGGCGGCGATCTCTACACCTGGAAAGTAGAGGCTTTATCAGACGCTTCACTTTCCTTGAACGAGCGAGACCTCGCTACCCCCATATCTGCTAACATGTCTGACCAGTATGTTTTGCCTGACCCTGACTAACATGTCTGATCAGTATGTTTTGCCTGACCCTGACTAACATGTCTGATCAGTATGTTTTGCCTGGGAAGATATTGTCGGAGGAACAGATGTTGAACAGGAGTGGGAGAGTTTTAAAACAGTTCTCGAAACGCTAAAAGAGGAATGTGTTCCATATAGGGAGGCAAACCCCAAGCGTAAAAAGTGGATAACTAAAATTGTAGTTAAATGTAGAAGAGCTAAAAATAAAGCATGGAAAAAATATATATAGAGACTGGTAAATCAAAAGAAATATACTTAAAATATTTGGACAAGCAATACATATCTCAGAAAGCGAATAAAACAACAAAAATAGACTTCGAAAAGAAACTTGCTCAGAGGATCAAGACTGATAGTAAAAGCTTCTTCTCTTATGTTAGAAATAAACAGAGATCAAAGGACAAAGTAGGCCCTCTCATAGACAGCACAGGAAAAAAATAAGTGAGAATAGGGAGGCAGCAAATCTACTCAATCACTACTTTGGCACAGTGTACACAAAAGAAGACTGCTCCAAGATCCCAGAGCCTTTTGATATTCTTCAAAGAGACATAGATACAGCAAGATTAGGATCAATCTGTATTACAGAGGAAATGGTTTAAAAAAAATTGGAGGGGGTGAAAGTGGATAAATGTCCAGGTCAAGATGGTATTCATCCAAAATTGCTGTTTGAAATTAGAGACCAAATAGCAAAACCATTGGCTATATTATGTTCTCAATCACTTTCACAAGGGATTGCTGCACGGGATTGGAAAGATGCGGGAGTGATCCCCTTATTCAAAAAGGGCAAAAAAGCAGATCCAGCAAATTATAGACCTGTGAGCTTAACGAGCATAGTCTGTAAATTGTTAGAGTCAATAATAAAAGAAAACATTGTAATGCATTTAGACAAATTTAATCGAATTATAAATAGTCAGCATGGGTTTACCAGAGGGAGATCATGCTTAACAAATCTATTAGAATTCATGGAGGAGGTTACCAAAATGTTAGATAAAGGGGAGCCAGTGGATGTTATTTATCTGGATTTTGCAAAGGCCTTTGATAGAGTACCTCATGAAAGATTATTTCGAAAGTTATAATCACATGGAATAGGTGGGGAAGTTGCCAAATGGATTGAAAACTGTTTAACGGGAAGAAGGCAAAGGGTGGGTATAAATAAGGAGTACTCTGAGTGGTGTGAAGGGAAAAGTGGAGTGCCACAGGGCTCGGTTTTGGGACCAATTTTATTCTTGATATATATAAATGATTTGGACATAGGTATGGGATCCATTATTGCAAAATTTGCTGATGACACAAAACTATGCAGTAGTGTCTCATCTAAAGCAGAAGTGGATATATTGAGGTCAGATTTAGATAAAATTCGAGAATGGTCTGTAATCTGGCAAATGGAGTTTAATGTAGATAAATGTACAGTCATGCACATGGGTAGATCCAATATGGAACATAATTACAGAATGGGAGAGAACAATATTAGAAAGATAGATAAAGAAAGGGACTTAGGGGTTATAATAGATCATACATGTAAGGTGAGGGAGCAAGTTCAGGTAGCAGTAAAAAAGGCAAATGCAATGTTAGGTATGATAAAAAGAAATACTAAACATTGGAGCAAGGAAGTGATAGTCAAACTGTATAAAGCATTAGTTAGACCTAGATTGGAGTACTATGTACAGGTGTGGAGTCCTTATCAGAGAGGGGATATAGACATTCTGGAGAGAATACAAAAAAAGAGCGACAAAGTTGATAGTGGGATTCCAGAATTACAGTTATGAGGAAAGATTAAAAAACCCGCCTTTAGTGTCTCGAAGAGAGAAGAATTCGTGGTGACTTAATACAGGTGTATAAGATGATCAGAGGAATGGATAAAGTAGACTATAACAAGTTTTTTTAAATACATCCACCAACAAGAACAAGAGGGCACAGCTACAAGTTGACTAAGGAGAGGTCCAGTTTAGATATTAGGAAGTATTTTTTTAGCCAGAGAGTTGTGAATGCTTGGAATGCATTGCCAGGGGAGGTAGTGGAGGCTGGGACGGTTAATGCATTTAAGAGTAGATTGGATGCGTACAGCTTCTAGAACAAGGTGATGTAATTGGAACTGGTTGTATACAGACTCTGTAGAGTCTTCTAAACCAATATAAAGACGTTAAGTTAAGTTCTATAATCGCAACAAATATTACATTTAATACTTCCAGGGAGGTAATATTACATCTTCACTACTATTCTAGCGATTAATTCCCTTAACGTGAGTTTCATAAAGCATATTTATTGTACATAATTTAGTATGCGCTCAATACACGGTAGTAGTTATTGTGAATAGAGAGGAACCACGCGTTTACACCAGTTATTAATAACGCATTAAAATAATCTTCGACCTTGAGATGATCGTTTCATTTATTACTCTCGATCACGACTTCATATTGCACGACTATGGTGCAATATCTGTGACTGTATCGATGTAGCTATGTATAGAGCCTTAGTTGTATTCTACTAAGGACATATAAAAGGGAACTGACACTTCAACCATCTGCTGATGTAGATGATATAGTCAAATCAGATAACTTGTCTCGTCTGTAAATGGGCTAGTGTGCCCTTTCTGGTTTGTTAGTTTAACATTAATGTTTCAAGTCATAGGACAGGCTTGAGCAATTTGTTGTTGTTTGGAAAATAATAAAAGTGGTTATCAAAAGCAAGTATCCAGAGTTCTGATAACTTTCTGTGATAAATGCAGCGTCAGGCAGGGTATGTATGATTCTAACATTGGTCTCAATTTCTTCCTGTCAGTCTTTTATTATGTATTTCTCTCTTCATATTTCTTTCTTTAAGTCTGGATGCCAGTCTATCATTCTGTATTTATCTCTCTATATTTCTTTCTTTTAGTATGGATGACCATATTTCAATCTGTATTTCTCTCTCCATATTTCTTTCTTTTAGTATGGATGACCATATTTCAATCTGTATTTCTCTCTCCATATTTCTTTCTTTTAGTATGGATGGCCATATGTCAATATGTATTTATCTAAACAGTGTGAAATAATATTTAAACATCAAAGAAATGAATTAACGAATTGATCAACAAACATTTTCAGCTTTTATTTCTGACTACAGACGGTGTATGGTAAGCAGTGGACTAGAGTTATCTGACCGCTAACATGTTCAGACTCTAATCTATATGTGGCGTCTGCTAGACTGTAATGATTACTCTCTTCTTCACTACACATACAGACGTCACAATTAAATTAATAAAATGTTCACATACAGTCAGTAGAACAGCTGGGCCACACATAATAAATTTAATTTTTGTTGTTGTTGTTTTGTTTGCGTTCGCCTTAATTCTCTAATCCCCAAGGCGGTGTGCGTTGCACTGTAGTTTTTATTTTGCGCCTGTCGGCCCAGTGCATCCGACTTTCAGCCTTTTTATGTAAGGGTCTGCTTCCTTCTGCATTTTCTAAGGGTTTGCTTCCCCGGGAAACGGACGGTGCTGTGATGGGGATCGAACCAAGCACCTTCCGGTTGTGAGCCGTGCCACTTAACCACTAGGCCACGCCGTCCCCATAAATGTAAATGATATTGCTCTTCAACAGAACTATGAGTTTAAGTACTTGGGCAGTATTTTTTCGACATATGGCAAGATCGACAGATAAATCAAGACAAGGTGCCAGACGGTATCTTCGGTGACTTATCAGCTGTCCCCACTGCTTAGGCACCCAAGCATTAGTTTGGGAACAAGGCAATAACTGATAAACAGTATATTTATGCAGACTCTGTGCTACCAGTGCCAAACATGGCCTCTGCCCAAGGCGCGTGACAGTATAATTTCAACGTGTGAAATGAAATGTTTCATGAAGGTCATCGGTGTTACCAGGAGAGACAGAATGCGGAACGACGACATTCGAAGTATGGTCGGCACTACGTCTTGTGTGCGAATACATTTCCAGGCAGAAAATAAGTTGGTTTCGTCATCTCATGAGAATGCATCTTCATCAACTTCCACTGATGTCTTACAACGCTGGTAGATCTGGCTACAGGGTAAGGGGGCGGCCACGAGGTAGGTGGATAGATGACATTAGAGTGATTGTGCAATAACAAGGGCTCACATAGAATGGCACAACGCACTTGGCACAGGCCAGACGACTTAAGCTCCCCACGACGCTCGACAGCACAAGTAGAGAGAAACCTAACATAAAATGAAAAACAAATATAAAGAAAAGGAACATCTAAACCAAAATCTCAGCACCACTGCAATGGGAGGCTCCTACATGCTCGGGACCTGGGGCTTGCGCCCCAGCCCTATCCGGTAGAGCCACAGTAAGAGGTCCTTGCCGCCCGAAAATCAAAGCGGGCGGACAACTGCTAGATACTCACCCTATACGGCGATGGGGTGCGAAAAACACCAACCAAAGACTTAGACCCTGGTCGGGGTGTCGAAAACAGTAGAGCAGCCACCACACTGTGAACTGTCAAGACTCAACCACTGACCATGAGAGTTGTCCGCACACCAGGCGATCAACATCTCTGTGACATTACCAGGCTTGTCCTCTGGCTAAATGCACTCCGGCTACGATATCTACCCCTGTACGTTATCAGCCAAAACTATCATGCTGGACGCAGAAGAGATGCAGACCAGCGGACATTGCACACCTGCCCCACTGTGTCAACACCCCAGGTGGCGGGGAATGCTAGGCGTACCATCCCTGCATAGAAGCCAAGAAAATAAAGGGAAAAAGAGATACCCCACTCACATGCAAATGCTACGTTTCTGGCAGGACGTGACGATCCTGGGATACAGACACACTGGACTGCCTCTCTTCCGGGTAAACCAGTCCATCTCATATATCACATATCATCATTGCACCCTATAGACACGAGTAGTGAAGACTCGATAGTCTGGTAAGACAACTTCCATAGGAGAGAAAACTCCGATCGTAAACAACTGCTGCCTTGCAGATAGGCTGGGGACAGCCAAAGGCTAAGGAGGGCATCCCTACAGAAACGCCTGTTGAAATCGGATGCACGGGGCCGCAAGCCTAACAAAACAGTGCAACGTAAATCACAGTATGATGGCAGCACAACCTATTCGAAAAACGTATGGCGCTCATCCTGAGGAGACCCGCCAGGCAGCGATAGCGCCGGGCCCCACGCCTCGAAGGGGCCCACCCTTGACTACTGGTGGTCACCCACCCATGTGTCGTGGAGTCAAGGCACATGGCTATGGGGAAACGACTATTGGCCAAAACCTCAAGACCCTCAAAATATTACAGTGGAATGCGGAGGGAGTCATAAACAAAAAACTTTCCCTAACACATCACCTGCATGAAGGTAAGATTGACGTGGCATGTATCCAGGAAACGCACCTCAACAATAACCATAAATTCTCAATCAGAGGATACCAGACTTTCCGTCTAGATAGAGAAGGCCACAAAGGAGGGGTCCTGATACTGACCAGAAACAGCATACCGAGTAGCGCGGTACCTGTCAATCACACCGGACAAGCAGAAATTGTAGGAGTTGACATAATGGCTCAAGAGACGAAGCTCCGCATTTTCAATCTGTACGGACCACCAAACAGAGACCTATCGCTCTCGAGTATGGAGGTCAGAGACTCCAACTGCATAGTGGTTGGAGATTTCAACAGCCACTCGGAGAGATGGGGATACTCTGACACAGACAGCAGAGGTGACGAAGTGGAAGATTGGGAGATAGATGCAAATCTCTCCCTAATCAATAGGCCGGAGGATAGCCCTAGCTTCTATTCAAGAACATGGCATACCACCTCGACTCCAGATTTGGCCTTCTCCACACAGGACATACACTATAAAATAGACCGCCAGGTGCTAAACCAACTGGCAGGTAGCGACCACAGGCCGATCAGGCTAACCATTGACATGGAAGTAGGCCCACAGGAAACAAAACCGCTCCCACGTTGGAATTACAAACGAGCCGACTGGGACAGATTTGCAATCCTGACAGATGGGCTGTGTGAAACCATCAACACACGAAACACCAAAATGAAGCCCATGGTAGAGAGCCTAAGCAAGGCAATAATGCAAGCCGCCACTGAAACCATCCCAAGAGGAGCTAGGAAAAACTATAAGCCCTACTGGAATGATGAGTTACAGAAAGTGGAAGATGCAGTAACAAATGCTAGGAACATGGCAGAACGAGAGAAATCCGTGGAGGCAAACATCGCCCTCAAAGCCGCCGCGGCGAAGTACAAACACACTCTCAAGCAAACAGCAAGAGAAAGTTGGAAAAATAAAACGGAAAGTTTAAACCTGGACAAAGAAGGGAACAAGCTATGGAAGCTAGTCAGAGCCATGAACGACGAAACCCCGTCAAATAAACAAATTACTATCAAGCAGGGCGAGAACTTGATCACAGGTAAGAAAGCCGCAAACGCCTTTGTCGATCACTATGCCAGAGCAAACCACATCGAGGTCCCTGCAGATAAGCATACAGACATTAGCGAAGAGCTAAAGGGGCACGAAAACATAAATACGGCTCCTGAAGAGCACATGATGGCCAAACTAACAATGCGCGAAATGGAAGAGGCTATGAGAACACTAAAGAGAAGGAAATCTCCCGGAAAAGACGGGATAACAAACGAAATGCTGATGGGGCTGGGCCAAACAGCGAAGAAAAAACTACTATCAGTCCTGAACCAAAGCTGGAAAAGGGGTATTGTACCCCAGGCATGGAAAGATGCAATACTGGTACCAGTACCAAAAACAGGAAAGGACAAAACAGATCCGAATGGATACAGGCCCATAAGCCTACTGAGCTGTGTCGGCAAGCTGATGGAACGGATGATAAACACCAGACTGATGTGGCATCTGGAAGAAAAACGAATACTAATTCCACAGCAAGCCGGCTTTAGACAGCACAGATCCACTGAGGACCAGGTCATCCTCATAGCCCAGGAGATAGAAGATGCCTACCAGGCACAGAAACACACAGTAGCTGTTTGGGTGGATCTGGAAAAGGCATTTGACAAAGTCTGGAAGGATGGACTTAGAGTCAAGCTAAGAAGAAGTGATGTTTGTGGGAAGATGTACAAGTGGATCAACCACTACCTCAAACAAAGAACGGCCAGAGTCCAAGTACAAGGGCAGATGAGCAAAAAGGTGACACTCGAGCAGGGAGTACCCCAAGGGGGAGTACTGTCACCCACACTCTTCCTGGTATATATAAACGATATTACAGAGAATATACCAAGAAGAGTCCATAGCTCAATGTTTGCAGACGATCTGGCTATGTGGACCTCTGAAAAGAATCTCACCATAGCAAGAAATCGGATGCAAACGGCCCTAACATCGCTGGAAGAGTGGGCGAACTCATGGCTGGTCAAAATAAACGAGGAGAAAACCACGTGCACAATATTCTCGCTCTCATTAAAACCCCAAAGTACCAAATTAAGCCTAAATGGCAAAATCCTGCAGCCAAACGACAACCCAACCTATCTGGGAGTCACATTTGATCGGCGCATGACATGGAAAAGTCAGATTGAGAGAAACCGAATGAAAGCCAGAGAAAGAATGGCGATCATGAGGAAACTTGCTGGCACAAGCTGGGGAGCAGACGAAGGCATACTAAAGAAACTGTACACTGGAAGAGTGAGACCAGTTCTCGAGTATGGCATCGCGGCATGGACAACAGCAGCGAAGGCGAACTTCGATAAAGTTAACAAACTTCAAAACCAAGCCATGAGAATCATAACAGGTGGCATGAAGTCAACGCCAATTGTAGAACTTGAAAAGATTACAAAACTGCAATCCATGACCGACAGAAGAGACTGCAGAGCCCAGCTGCAGTCAGAGAAACTCCGAAGACTGACGGACCATCCAATGTACCAGAGGCTAAACAATCTGGGAACTGGGAAACTAAAGCGGAGAAACTTTGCAGAAATAGCCAAAGCAAAGATGCACGAAGATCCCATAAACGCACTAACAACACCAAAACCCATCACTACTGTACGAAAACCTACTTGGAGGCGAGATATTTCCAGAGGTGGTAGAAAATATACCAGGTATTGCAAACAAAAACTGCCAGACCGAAAAAGAAAGGAGAGACACTACCCTAAGCTTCATAACGAAAAGCTACCCAAGCATGGACTGGACCCATGCATACACCGACGGTTCTGTAACAGACACTACACAGAACGGAGGGGCAGGAGAATTCCTGAACCTACCAAATGGCAGAAAAATAACACTGTCATTCGCTACTGGTAAGTACACAAGCAATTTCAGAGCGGAGGCAGAGGCACTGAGGGCGGCAGTGGAAGAAATGGCAACACACAGTGAAAATGAGAGCCACATAGTCTTGCTGACAGATGCTCTCGCCGTAGTCACAGCGCTAAAAAGCCAGAAAAACACTGAGCTTAATGACTTAAGAGCAGCACTCTGCAAACTGTGCCAGCTGTCCGCACCAAAAAGGGTAGTGGTACAGTGGGTTCCGTCACACTGCAACATCCAAGGCAACGAGGAGGCAGACAGACTGGCAAAAGAAGGTGCAAGGCTACCACAAACAGATACCAGTATGACGTACGAAGAGTCAAAACGGCTTATCAAAGCCAGGTACATTACCAAATGGGAAACCGAACATACTGGTTACACCAAAAACGATGCCTATTACCAGTTGAACCGAAGAGAGCAGGTCGTTGTCTTCAGACTTCGCACTGGCCACAATAGACTGAGGTACCACCTATTCAACAAATTGAAGATAGGGTGTACCGACGAATGCCCGTGCGGTACTGGTAAAATGACCACTGAACATCTGCTGCAGAACTGCCCGACATACGGGGATCAGAGAGAGCAGATGTGGCCATTGCCAGTGGAACTGCAAGACAAGCTCTATGGTAGTGGCGAGAGTCTCAGGATGACCGCCGCTTTTTTCGAAAAAATAATGGTTACTGTCTGACTGTGTACGCAGAAGAAGAAGAAGAAGAACATCTAAACTTGGAAGTGGTTGCCCACAGTATCCCATGATGGATTAGAATGTATTTCTATAGTTGCCTTTGATCTCCTGATCTATAAATGAATGTGCCACATTCTGGCACCTGTCCCTGTCATATCTCTCCCGGAAAGCATGTGACCAAAACACGTTTCAAGTTCATATTACGTTATTTCCGCGACGATATATGCTCGCTGGAACAGATTACTATTAATAAGCGATTATTCACTGTATGTCTAACGGTAGTCCCATGGCAGCAGTTGCCGTCTGGGATGAAGATAGCTCTTTATGTACTAAACCGAAGCCTATGTGAGGGGGGGGGGGGTTTTACCTGTTTTTACCTTCCCTAACTCATACGTATCTGAGTGGTCCTGGGTTCATTCCCCAGTTGAGGCGGTAATGTTTTTTACAGACCGCAATGGCTCCTGGGTCGACCCAGGCGTGGGTACCGGTTCAGTCCGGGAAGTAAAAGCGGCGAGGGAGAGGAGATGGCTACCACCCTCATATAGCCGAACCTTTGAAATGTGAGATCGCTAACACCTCACATGGCTATGGGTTACTTTACTTTACTTTAACTCATACGTCAGGTAGGGGGCACCGCCGAAGACAGATGTGTCAGACAGAAAGGTGCAAATATCGCAGTCAAGCTATAAACTAGCGACACAACGCATTCCGTTCTCCGGACTACTTCTTACTTCAGGGCTTGGTAGCGGGAGGTTGAGAACAAACGCAGAAAAAGAAGAAGGTAGGGAGAGTATAAACAAAGTAGAGACGAGGAAAGTAGAAATAAATATATTTTAATCAATCAGGAAACAATTACATCAAATACGAGAAAAGAAAATAAACTAATAGACAAATGTAAATGACGAGTACGCCACGCTGCAAAAAAGACATTAGCTAGGGGACATATAAATATAAGTAGACATGGTTATAAATAAATGAAGTAAATCCATATTTAATGAATGAATGAAATCATTTCTTAGATCATCTAATCACGAGGACGACCATGAGGAAGATAACTTTGATAGAGGAGACGCTGGAGCCTCCCTGACCTTTCCTGTCCAATGCTCGACCTTGAAGAAGGGGGGCTTTGTCAACATCAAAAATCGTCCTTGTAGGATTGTGGACTTCCACTCCTCCAAGGTGGGCAAACATGGCCACTGCAAGGTAGACCGTTTGACACGTTCTTATTGTCTGAAATGTGCTTGTTGTGAAGAATGTTTTGTATCTTGTGTAGAGAATAGATAACAGATGTAGAAGTATTGACGATGTTGTAGGTAAACAGAGGAATAATACAATCAAACAAGCAAATACGAGGACGATTTAAGTTTTGTTTTTTGCAGAAAATTGAATTAATATACAAGATTTACACATGAGCTATACATTAATGTGACACATTTACCCATGAGCTATACATTAATGTGGCAGATTTATCCATGAGCCATAAATTAATGTGACAGATTTACACATGAGCTATACATTAATGTGATAGATCTGCGCATGAGCTATCCATTAATGTGACAGATTTATACATGAGCTATACATTAATGTGACACATTTACACATGAGCTATACATTACTATGACAGATCTACGCATGAGCTATACATTAATGTGACACATTTACACATGAACTATACATTAATGTGACAGATTTTGTGACGAATTTGTGACACCTCGTACTACAGTATATTGTGTGTTCTTATAGTAATGGTTTCTGAAACAATTTATTTCGCATGATGAGGTTGTACACCTTTTGGACAGCGCTTTTCAGCTGTCTTTTGTTTCATGCCTGGAAGATTTCAGTGGTTATGTTCTTTGCTCTCCTGTTCCACACGGGTGATTTTATTTACATTCAAAGACATAAGCTCTTGATTGAAATCATATTGAGAATGAAAAATGTAGATTTACAAGCTGGGGGGTAGCACCACAGATTTATAGCGTATGTAGCACCAATAGATTTACAGCTGGGGGGGGGGGGGGGTAACACCAATAGATTTACAGCTTTGGGGGTGGGTAACACCAATAGATTTACAGCTGGGGGTAACACCAATAGATTTACAGCTGGGGGGGGGGGGGTAACACCAATAGATTTACAGCTGGGGGTAACACCAATAGGTTTACAGCTGGGGGGGGGGGTAACACCAATAGATTTACAGCTTATGTAACACCAATAGATTCACAGCTGGGGGGGGGGGGGGTAACACCAATAGGTTTACAGCTTTTGTAACACCAATAGATTTACAGCTGGTGGGGGGGGGGGGGAGTAACACCAAAAATTTACAGCTGGAGGGGGGTAACACCAATAGATTTACAGCTGGGGGTAACACCAATAGGTTTACAGCTGGGGGGGGGGGGGTAACACCAATAGATTTACAGCTGGGGGGGGAGTAACACCAAAAATTTACAGCTGGAGGGGGGTAACACCAATAGATTTACAGCTTATGTAACACCAATAGATTTACATTTAGGGGGGGGGGTAACACCAATAGATTTACAGTTGGGGGGGGGGGTAAACCAATATATTTACAGCTTATGTAACACCAATAGTTTCACAGCGGGGGGGGGGGAGTAACACCAAAAATTTACAGCTGGAGGGGGGTAACACCAATAGATTTACAGCTTATGTAACACCAATAGATTTACATTTAGGGGGGGGGGTAACACCAATAGATTTACAGTTGGGGGGGGGGGTAAAACCAATATATTTACAGCTTATGTAACACCAATAGTTTCACAGCGGGGGGGGGGGAGTAACACCAAAAATTTACAGCTGGAGGGGGTAACACCAATAGATTTACATTTAAGGGGGGGGGGGTACCACCAATAGATTTACAGCTTATGTAACACCAATAGATTTACAGCTGGGGGGGGCGGAGTAACACCAAAAATTTACAGCTGGAGGGGGGTAACACCAATAGATTTACAGCTGGGGGTAACATCAATAGATTTACATTTAGGGGGGGGGGTAACACCAAAATATTTACAGCTGGAGGGGGGGGGGGGTAACACCAACAATTTACAGCTCGGGGGGGGGGTAACACCAATAGATTTACAGTTTACGTAACACTAATAGATTTACAGCTTACGTAACACCAATAGATTTACAGCTGGGGGTAACACCAATAGATTTACAGCTGGAGGGGAACACCAATAGATTTACAGCTGGAGGGGAACACCAATAGGTTTACAGCTGGGGGGGGGGTAACACCAATAGATTTACAGCTTATGTAACACCAATAGATTCACAGCTGGGGGGGGGGGTAACACCAATATTTTTACAGCTTTTGTAACACCAATAGATTTACAGCTGGGGGGGGGGAGTAACACCAAAAATTTACAGCTGGAGGGGGGTAACACCAATAGATTTACAGCTGGGGGTAACACCAATAGGTTTACAGCTGGGGGGGGTAACACCAATACATTTACAGCTGGGGGGGGGTAGTAACACCAAAAATTTACAGCTGGAGGGGGGTAACACCAATAGATTTACAGCTTATGTAACACCAATAGATTTACATTTAGGGGGGGGGGTAACACCAATAGATTTACAGTTGGGGGGGGGGGTAAAACCAATAGATTTACAGCTTATGTAACACCAATAGATTTACAGCTGGGGGGGGGGGGAGTAACACCAAAAATTTACAGCTGGAGGGGGTAACACCAATAGATTTACATTTAAGGGGGGGTAACACCAATAGATTTACAGCTTATGTAACACCAATAGATTTACAGATGGCGGGGGGGGCGGAGTAACACCAAAAATTTACAGCTGGAGGGGGGTAACACCAATAGATTTACAGCTGGGGGTAACATCAATAGATTTACATTTAGGGGGGGGGGTAACACCAAAATATTTACAGCTGGAGGGGGGGGGGTAACACCAACAATTTACAGCTGGGGGGGGGGGTAACACCAATAGATTTACAGTTTACGTAACACCAATAGATTTACAGCTTACGTAACACCAATAGATTTACAGCTGGGGGTAACACCAATAGATTTACAGCTGGAGGGGAACACCAATAGATTTACAGCTGGAGGGGAACACCAATAGATTTACAGCTGGGGGGGGACACCAATAGATTTACAGCTTGGGGGTAACACTAATAGATTTACAGCTGGGGATAACACCAATAGATTTACAGCTGGGGGGGGGGGGTAACACCAATAGATTTACAGCTGGAGGGGTAACACCAATAGATTTACAGCTGGGGGAGAACATCAATAGATTTACAGCTGGGGGGGGGGTAACACCAATAGATTTACAGCTGGGGGTAACACCAATAGATTTACAGCTGGGGGTAACACCAATAGATTTACAGCTGGGGGGGGTAACACCAATAGATTTACAGCTGGGGGGGGGGGGGTAACACCAATAGATTTACAGGGACAGGCCGGACAGATTTTACTATCAAGGCAGAATGTAAAAAACGCTGGGGACCTTTCTGTTTTGATCTGTTAGGTTAAGAATCGGGGTCATTACACACCAAGCAGATCCACAGGTGTTCTGTCCCTCTCAGCAAATTGGCAAATAGTGAAGACAATCATGGCTCGTGTAGCTGCTTGGTTGCACACACGTGCCTTTCTGTGTTTCACCTGAGTATGATTTTGAAACCGTGCAACCATTGCTGGATCATCGACTGCAACATCTTCATCTTCTTCTTCTTCTTCTTCTTCTTCTTCGTTCGTTCTCAATCTCCCACTACCAAACCCTGAAAGGGCTTAAGTAGCAGAATGTAGTCCAGAGAACGGAATGCGTTGTCGTAGTTTACAGCTTGGCTGCGATATTTGCACCTTTCGGTCTAACACATCCGACTTCAGCAAGCATTTTTTGAGTACCGGGTTAGCATTCTCTCTTCGATCCCTTCTCCTTAGCCAGTCTGCCCTGCTGCAGCCTGTTATCCAGGATCACCGCGTGGAGGCGTAGAAGGATCTTGGCAGCTATGGTTCGCTGGCCCTGACGCTAGCAGTCAGCTATGGGTCGCTGACCACTGCAGCATCTTGATCCCCATCTTCCTCTAAAAGGCGGTCGTTGATCAACTTCAAAATGTTACCATTAACCATAACCAATGTCCCCATTGAAGGGTGGCCCTAATTCCAGGAGATCAGCTCTTTCATTCCTGGAAAACCCCACCATGATCAGGACAGCAGATCCCTAAAGGTTTTTGGCCTCTATTTCTACAATCCACTGATGCTACAGCCATCCCATCTGCAGATTCCGAAGCAAGAATTGAAGGGCGATTAAGGCCCTCATTAAAGATGCCTCAGATAATCACATCAGAGTCGATGTCATTGCATCGATCTCCATTCGGATACTGGATGTTGTTGTCAAGTGTGCACTGAACCTCTCAGCAACAACCCTGCCTCTAATTCTAACAGAGAAACCCCAACCGGATTTCTTGCACAGATCAGTCAGTATATATGACGGCATCAGAATCCTGGGTATTTTCACTTATTAGTTGTTAAACCTCGAGGTTCGCTTTCCAACTGTGCCAGTCTCTGCCTTTCCTCCACAGAAAGATAATCATCCAGTGATAGTCTATCATGTAATCTCCAGCGTGAATCCATACTCCCCTTTTGTTTATGTGAGGACCTGTTCGATCCTGAACGGATCATGTTGATGTATCCTTGACCTACTTATCTCATTTCTCTACCTTACGGTATAGAGGTTTGTCATTCTATCTGATGTGTTCCTCTTGACCTGACCCCAGTCTAGTCCTTGT
This sequence comes from Ariolimax columbianus, assembly GCA_036924085.1. Classification (NCBI taxonomy): domain Eukaryota; kingdom Metazoa; phylum Mollusca; class Gastropoda; order Stylommatophora; family Arionidae; genus Ariolimax; species Ariolimax columbianus. The sequence goes on along the minus strand of JAVGWX010000005.1, from coordinate 17,219,482 downwards.
TCTCTCAGAAACTGTCTTATATTGTCATTCTATCAGACTCTGAGGCCGTCCAGGAGTCAGTGATCATGGTTCTTGACATGTCTTGATTGTTCTTATTGGCCAGTCACTTTTCATTTTACAGACGTGACGAAACCATCATAGTTGAGTTTCCTTCAGTCGAATCTAAAGGCGGTGTGTTTGATTGTCGTGACGTAATAGTGTCTGATTCTGGACCTGATCTCGTCATCACTTTGACCACCTTTTTTAAGCACTTCATTTCCGAGGTTTAAAACTGACTTTTGGGGTTATTGTCCATGATTCACATCCGTACGCCAAGACGGAAATATAGTAACACAAAGTAGCCAGACTGCAGAACATGTTGGAAACTACTTCCTGTAAACAATAGCTTATCGGAAACGATCAAATCTGATGACATACATTATCATATATATTATCACTTTATCATTGTATCATGGGTGTCACAACAAAAGATGTTGTTGTTGCTGTTGACGTCGTCAGACGAAGATTTAATACACTGTACATAGTTATAATGGTAAATTACTGATTTCAGTAAAGTAACATCTGTTGTTCTTACTGCAGTACCAGAATGATATCACTGCTGCATCTGGCCTCTTTCCAGGAAGCCTGCATTGAACATGTGCACTTGTAGTGGTGGTTTCTGCTGCAATTTGTTTTACATTATGATGTTGCCAGCGCCCATCCACAGCCTTTACTTTGTTACTCCATCCTGTAGAAACTTTCCTTCACAAAAACTTCAACATAAATTGTCTATGGTTGTGCGTGTATTTGTTGAAGACCTAATGCTCCGGAGCCAGCTGAAAAGGTTTTGATTACTTGATTGATTGAAGTGACCTCAAGATCCATGCGTGCGGACAATAGCAATACATTTATTTATAGGTCTTAAATAACAAAACAATTTACATGCAATTTCCTCCATAAACTAGGTCACCATAACAGGGCTGGACCTTTTTACTGAGAAAAGATACCAGATTGTCCATCCCTCGTCTCACACCATGGACGTTCCAGTTGTAACAAGGACGGAATACATTGTATGTACAATAGCTACCTTAGTGATCTTCAATCTTCTTCTATTCGTTTATAAACACCAAATAAACAAATAGTTAGAAAACATAATTGTCCAAAATTTGAAATGTATATTTGAATAGGGCAGATCGATAAACTATTAAAATTGTGTTCATAAAATACATACTCGTATTTTCATCGAGACAGGTCCAGAGACATGATACTTTCTTTAAAAAAAATTATGACTTGGATTTGTATATATACGAAGTATCTTCAAAAAGTATCCAACCTTTAGGCTGGAAAAATGCAATTACTCAACTAGAGGTTTGAAACCCAAATCCCGTTCAAAGTGTTCTTCTTGGGACTCCACATACTTCTACCAGCAGCCCCACCATTTTTGGAAGCATTTCAGGAATGCATCTTCGCGAATGGAGTACACATAGGTCGCCGCATTCCGCATAATGTCTTCTCGTGACTCAAATCTGGTCACGAGAAATTGATTAAGATTTTCAGCTTGGGTAACAGCCAAATATCGCAAGGAGCCATGTCAGAAGTATAGAGAGCCTGGCAAACCAGAGGAATGTTGTGTTTGGCCAAGAAAGTCTGAATCAAATGCGTTGTCGCGATAGAGCGGCCAAGTTTCCTTTGTCCTCAGGTATGGTCGTTTGTGTCAAAATGCACAACGAAGCCAACAGATGGCATCCAGGTAGTACTCTTGGTAATGTTTTGACCTCGTGGTGTGTACTCTTGATGCACAACATCATGGGAGTAAAAGAGAACGGTGCACCTACCTTGCTTTTTCGGCCTCGTGGAAGGTGACGCTTTCCACTCTGACGACAGCAGCTTGGTTTCCGGGTCCCAGCCATAGATTCACGACTAATCACCTAGAGATCACAGTGTTCAGGAAGTCGGGGTAGACAACAAAATTTGATACAACACAGCTGTTCAATTGTTTCCGTCATTTCGTGGCGAATGAAAACCCGACGGATGCTGACTACAGTCAACACTGAAAGACTGACTGCCATCGACTGAGGTAATATATTGCATGCATGCATATGATGGTCCGCTATACTTCCTTGCCAAAGGACAACATCAATACTTCTTTTTTTCTGCAGGAAAAAATATTAAGGTTAGATGTTTTTTAAACACACCTCGGGTATATCTATTCATATTTTTATCTTTGTAGTGCACATATAGTGTGTCTAATAAATCACAAACAATGTATACCTGACTTAGTTTACCATTTTATATTCTAATTTTTTATTTTATGTTTGATAGCTATTCACTCGTTTATTCCATACATCCACATATTATGGTATAATTTCTGGAGCTTTTCCAAAAAACTATCATGGCTACTTCGTATTTAGCCGAGTTTTTCCTCGTGCTAATAGCAATTTGTCATTGGCCATTAAACTACAGTCCTCTATTTACATGAACTGTTCTGAGTCATATTTTTAACGTTTCTGTTCAGTTCCAGCTATGAGATTCCAGTTGTCCTCTGTTCAAATTCTGCTATTTCTCATCTTTTTGGCATCTCCGGCATTCTTCTTTATCGTTTCTTCCAAATCCAGCTCACGCTTATGTGTGCTATTAAGGTGTGTCCCATCCATCTCCATTTCTTCTCCACAATGCCTAACTGCTGATGCCAATGTCGTGTTACGCCCGCTTCTTATTCTATAAAACGCATTGTTTGCAATTAAGTCACAAGGTCTCCACTACTACAGTTTGTCTGTTTCCCAGAATATGCGGTAGCGGTTGTTATAACAATGGTATCATGTGGTGAAGTTTGCTAGCCCCATGTACATCCCTCTTTAAACGCTTTTACGATGACATATATTTGATTTTTTGTCAACCCATTACTACCCAGAAAGTGTGACTGGCCGAGCAGACATTCGTTCAAATCGTCGGTAAAGCATATGTTTTTTCTTTCAAATGTACACGGAATATCTAGTCTGCACAGTATGGGGCCACTGTATGGCCAATCAACCTTTATTCCTTAGCGCTAGAAATCCTCCCAGTAGACAGAACAAACAAAATGAATAGTTTAACAAGTACGGTCAATTTACAAAAGAAAAACCTACGTTTTCTAAGAACAAGCTTTTATTTATACTAGCACATGTTTTTGTGTGTTTTTGGGACTCCAGGAATCTCATTATGATAGATAAACATAGTAGATGCTATGTACGCAATTACATTTCTCTATGTTAGAGAGAAGTTGGTTTGAATAAAAGAAATATAAGTTCACGTAGACGGACCACGGTCACGTCAGGTTAAATAAAAGTTTGTAACATTGTTCACGTATATTTCTTTACCTGCGCCTTCTTCAATGTTTACATGTAGAGGTTTGAAATTTTCCAACTTAATGAACGCGTCTGACTGTTCGAATGCTAAATGAAGTTTTTAGCCTCGCTGTCCAAGTAAATATTTGGTTATTTAACTATTTCACGACGAGAGGCTACTGTCAGGTACAGTGGTCTTTAAGATGATACTTTTATGATACATATATCTTTTTTCACAAACGACAAAACATATGGATTAGCAGTTTATATTAGGTAAATCTGGCATGTCAATTGATTTGTTCACGCAGAATTTTGTGTGAGCTGTTGAATGTTTCTTAATTCTTAACTTTTTTAGAAATGCAGATATATTTATATAATGTATATTTTCTTATTGCTCATGTAATCCTCTTTCATTACATATATGAAACGACCACATAATATGATACTATTAAACACAGTGACACTTTAACTGGAACACTATATGAAAATCTTAGAGGGATGGACAATGTACTGCATAAAACATGAGCATTGTGCTACGTCCTGAAAGAGTTAAACTGTGTTTGTTGGCGGAAGCTTTTAAATTAACTGTTCATGATCAGTAAAAATATTATAGATTAACAGGTCACACTTTTTTATGCTAGATGCTGTGTACACAAATTTTGCTCTCAAGGTTATTGACGAAGTTGGTTAAAATAGGAGAAAAAAAAGTCCACGCAAACTGACAACAGTTATATCAGGTAAACTACAAGCTTGTAAGAACAGTTTGATTAATCGGGAGCAACTGTCTACAGCAGAACAACAATCTTGGTAACAAACTCTGCCTTTCTCCTGTCATTAGCTTGTTGACATTGGACAGTATATGTCTCTGATGGATGACAAAGGTCTTCTCCGCTACGACCTTCCTGCTCCAGACGGTGAATTGGGAAAGTTAATCAGGGACAAAGTAGCTGCAAGCACCGATGATACAATTGAGGTAAGTGTGTACTAACCTAACTGATTCACTCATCTTATGGCATGGAGGGTAGGGGTCTTATTTAGGTCTGGTGGATTATAGTTTCTACGGGATGCAGTAGCTAGTTCCATGACCAGCTCTTCTTAGTCTGCTTGATTTGAGTCAGGTGACATATACTGATCAGACTGTTAGTCAGGGGTCAGGTGAAACATACTAATAAGACTGTTAGTCAGGGGAAGGTGAAACTTACTGATCAGACTGTCAGGGGCAGGTGAAACATACTGATCAGACTTTTAGTCAGGGGCAGGTGAAAGATACTGATAAGACTATGTCAGTCAGGGGAAGGTGAAACTTACTGATCAGACTATGTCAGTCAGAGGCAGGTGAAACTGATCAGACTTTGTCAGTCAGGGGCAGGTGAAACTTACTGATCAGACTATGTCAGCCAGGGGAAGGTGAAACTTACTGATCAGACTATGTCAGTCAGGGGCAGGTGAAACTTACTGATCAGACTTTGTCAGTCAGGGGAAGGTGAAACTTACTGATCAGACTATGTCAGTCAGGGGCAGGTGAAACTTACTGATCAGACTATGTTAGCCAGGGGCAGGTGAAACTTACTGATCAGACTGTTAGTCAAGTCAGGTGAAACATACTGACCAGACTATGTTAGTCAAGAGCAAGGGAAAAATACTGATCAGGATATATTAATCAGGGCCAGGCGAAACATACTGATTAAGATATATTAGTCAGTGTTAGGTAAAAGATATTGATCAAGACTCCACCTCATTTACCAGAAAATCTCTCTATAAACAGGATGTTTCATGACAGTCTGGCTAACGAGGTGGGGATCAGCACTGTGATCCCGACAGTGGCTAGCTTTCTGAAGAGTCTCGCATGGCACTACACAGATCCACCTTCTCAAATACGTTTAGAGAAGTTAGGTCATAGTAATAGTGTTTGAGAATACACAGAGAGAATACATAGAGAGAATACGCAGTGAGAATACGCAGTGAGAATACGCAGTGAGAATACACAGAGAAAATACGCAGTGAGAATACGCAGTGAGAATACACAGAGAGAATACACAGAGAGAATACACAGAGAAAATACGCAGTGAGAATACACAGAGAGAATACACAGAGAGAATACACAAAGAAAATACGCAGTGAGAATACACAGAGAGAATACGCAGTGAGAATACACAAATTATGAGAATAACTAGCGACATTCTGACTGTGTTGTGAGACATACTCGTACAAGATGTGGCATGACATATATCTTGGTGGCATTTAGACAAATTATGGAGTCCAGATAAAGATAGGTTAAAAATAGAAGATGGGCTCCTAATGTGGGCGAGAAGATTTTGCATTGCGCTGGGGAAAATGAAAATCTAATTATTTTAAATCAACATAAAAATGGACAAGTTCAGCTCCAGTGTAAAGTCTGGCCTTTTGTGTGGATTTGAAACAAGGAGACCAAGTAAAAAAATAGAAAAGCTACAGACTCTTAAATGGGTGTCTGAGCAGAATACAAGAATTGAAATGGTATAATAAGATCACGAATGTGGAACTGTTGGAAAGAACCAAACAAAAATCAGCGGACCACGACCAGAGAAGAAGGTGATAGTGTTTGATAGGACACACTTTAAAAAAAACAGTTGATATCTTTACAAAACAATCTCTATTCTTGAACCCCCGAGGTAAAAGACCATAACATACTTGGCAAAGAGTGCTCAAGATAAACTTAAAGGAAGTCAGGGAAGACATTGACTGAGCTGCAACTCTTGGTTAAACACAGGAGGATTTGACGAGTATTTGTTGAAGATCACTAGTCCACCATAAGCTAAAAGGGTTTTGATTTGATTCAATGATTGACCTGGCAGAGGAACCGTTGGCAGAGTGGCTGGAATGCGGGTTTTGTTTTTACCAAAGGGACACGATTTCAGATCCTTTGTACGGTATATATTTTTCTTTCGGAGAAAAATAAACACAGATCCTGTACTTGCGTGGCGATTGCATGGATAAGCTGCCTTTATTCCTCAGTCATATGAATTCTCTCTGTAGGAATACAATCCGAAATAGGTCAAGGTTAGTCCCATGGCAACAGTTGCCGTCGGGGATGAAGATAACTTCATTTACACAGCCTGTGAGGTGGAATGGCCAGTTCCCTTCCATGCTGTTTATACCTTCCATAACTCATACATCATGTATCCATTTACAGCTGGGTCGACTAGAGGACAGGTGTTACCAAGAACGAACCACGCTCGGATTTATTTTTAGTCCGTGTGTGATTTCAAACCCTGACACGCTGTAAACCTCGTCTTAGCAAGCCAACTCATTGTCAACTAGGCTTCCCCCTACTTTATCTGTAATGATATATTTGATTGATAGGTTCCGTCAGTTGACCTGATCTTTCTCTTTATTGACGTGAATCCACAGGTGACTATCCTGTCAGCGATGGGCGAAGAAATTGTGGTCAATGTTAAGACTGGTAAAGAATAACTCTTGCTCTTAAGTCTGACGACACATGTCCGTTGACACGCAGTATTAAAGATATGCCTCAACTGACAATCAGTGATGCTTCTAATGTCGAAATCATTCACGCAAGATAATAGAAAAGCAGTCTCACCTTCGACAAATCATTATCAGGAAATAACCATATTTATATACTTAGCATAAACACCGCACGTCAACTTACGTTACGACCAAAGAGTCGTTGTCAGAGACAGAGAACGGCATTAATAACAAAAACATGATGAAGCATAAGTAGTGGTTGACGTAAGACATGAAAGTCTTTTCTTCTTCTTCGTACGCTGTCAAACGTCAACTTGAATTTGTTCGAAGAAAGCAGCTGTCATCCTGAGGCTGTCAACACTGCCATAGAGCTTGTCTAGTGTTGGCACTGGTGATGTCCACATGTGCTTTCTTTGGTCCTCGTATGTCGGGCAATTTTGCAGCAGATGTTCAGCGGTCATTTTCCCTGTACCACAGGTGCATTAGACGTTAAAGTAAAGCTAAGTTATTGTTTTTCATATTTTCCCAGGTTCCAGTTTTTAAGTATTGGACACAATTTGCGAGCAATACATGATTACAATTACGTCTAAATATTGCTTCAATAATATCAAACACAAAATAGGTATCAATGGATAGAAAACAAACACAAACAAAAACGAATGAAAAGATCAAATATCGCTACAAATAAGACGGAAGATTTCAGAAAATGTCAGGACACTTCATCAAATTAGAAAACAATCGATCTTACGACATTGCCTTCTTTATCTGACACAAACAAGCTATTTATAGACGATATTGTTTAAAAATAAAGCAGGAATCAAACAAACAAAACAAATAAAAACAATTGTTGAAGGATAACGCATGATGTAGATTGGAGATTAGTACATGTAGCATCTAATATTCGGCTCACCCATTTCATCAAATAGACAAGTCATCCAACTACAATAACGCTCACGTTACCACAAATAAATAAATATGATTTAAACTTAATGATAGCAACCACTGAATTGTTTCAAATGTCAAAGTAATCCTTTGTGTCATGTTCATAATAAACAATTCAGGCCCTTCTTGTTGCTTTGTATGTGTATGTGTATATGTGTATGTGTATATGTGCATGTGTGTATGTTTGTGTATATGTGTATGTATGTGTGTATATGTGTATTTATGTATGTATGTATGTGTGTGTATGTGTGTATGTATGTGTGTGTATGTGTGTCGGTGTATGTGTGTATGTGTATGTGTGTATATGTATGTGTCTATATGTGTATATGTGTGTGTGTGTATATGTGTATGTGTGTATTTGTCTATATGTATGTCTATGTGTATATACGACGGACCTATATTGACAAACGATGCAGGAGGAAGAAAGTCAAACTAAATGGACAAACGGCAGGCCAGGAAAATGACCTAAATTTACTTATGAGTTACTCTTAACAAAAGTCTGACTTAGAAAAAACTCAAATTCAAAGGACACAGCTGAGGGCGAGACTGTGTATGTCCATAGTGAAGGAATTATCTGGTATCACATGTCAATCAATCAACCAATCAATCAATTAATCAATCAATCAATCCCATGGGGAGCTGATGAAAGTAGCCCCAGGAAGTTATACACAGGCAGAAAAAAAGGTCTTGGAATATGCATCTCAGCTTGGCCCACGGCTGCCAAATCCAACTTTGACAAAATAAGGCGCATCAAAAACCAAGCAATAAGCATTAAAAATGAGCTTTAAAGTGCACACAAATAACTGACATGGAAACCGTTACATGACTATAGACAATGGAAGATAGTCGAGACCGCAGAATATACGACACGCCGCGCCTTAGTGGTTTCGCTCTCGACTCACTCCGGTGTTTGTGTCGAGTTGTCCGATGTTTGATGGTTCCTGCTCGGACTATATTTCACTACTCATTCACCAGGTGGTATAAACGACTTTATTATGTGGAACTGATGTGCCTTTGGTCGGTTATCCTGTTTGTTTTGCTGCATTTCATGCCTGGCTCAAGCCGTGGGAAACCAGTCCATGACGGAGTTCAACGTTCCGCTTAACTGCACACCAGAAATCCGTCCCGATTACCACTATTCAAGGACCTTTCTGCACTAACTGAAGCCGACATTTTCTTGACCGCCCCTCCCTTCACCGGAGGTTACACGATACCTCTCCCAACCTCGTATTCTCAGCACAGCAAGGGTCACGCTGACCAAAAGGTGAACACAATCACAAGTCTCGGCGGCGGGACACGTAAAAACAGGGAGTTTGACACGTACAGACACGGAAAGCCTAACACAAACATTAACACACTCCTCACGGCCCTTATCCTAAGGCTGCGGAGTACACGGCTCCACCCGGGGAGGCTGTAGGGACTTCGGTCGATACGCTACGTATGAACACAGCCCCCAGCAGTTGGACATGGTAGTGGTCAATCGACGTAACGGACCTTTGACGCTTATGCGAACATTATTGTCATTATTATTATTATTATTATTATTATTATTATTATTAATACACGGATGGCTCAGCAAAAGATGTCACAGAAAATTGGGGAGGAGGTATTACTATTAACTAAAAAAAAATTAAGTATGCTCAATAGCAATTGTCACTTGGAGATACTGCACAAATGTCGATGCTAAAGCTACATCCCTGAGATAGTCAGACGAAACCCTCATAAAGTGCAAGAAACAAGAAGAAAAACAAGTGGTTATTTTCACACATGCCATTTCATTGCTTACTGCCTTCATAAACCAGCACAAAAAAGAATGCGGCACCCTATCAGACTCACTGAACGCTTTTCCAGTAGCAAAAGAAGCATAATCCAGTGGATACCAGCCCATTGTAACATCATACGCAACGAGGAAGCAGACATATTTACCGCAGAGGTAGGAATACTGGAACAGTGTGACACAGCGACTACATACAACATACAAATATTAGGAAATATTTTTTTAGTCAGAGAGTGGCGAATGCTTGGAATGCATTGACAGGGCAGGTAGTGGAGGCAGGGACAGTTAATGCATTTAAGAATAAATTAGACGCCCATAGCTTTTAGAGCAAGGTGATGTAAATGAAACTGGTTGTATACAGACTCTGCATGGTCTTCTAAACCAGTATAAAGACGTTAAGTTAAGTTAAGAGACAAAAACAATTATTATCCAGGCCCCATACAGATCAAAATGGAAAATAAGCCAATCTGGCCATATAAAAAATGACGCCTATCACAAACTCTCCAGATGAAATCGAGAATCATCTTTCGACTGCACACAGGATACAACAGACATGTGAACTTCAAGATAGGCACTACGTACCTTTGTACCTGGGCACAGTCCTCATGACAACGGAACACCTATTATAGTCATACCTATAATGCACTAGTGAAAGAATTGACAGCTGGTAACTATCAATGTCATACCAGAAAAAACTGTGCGGAAAGGTACAGCGCCTCAAAATGACTGCTGTCTTTGTTAGAATCGAAAATTGGCAGTCTGAAGACGAGGGAAGAAGAAGATAGAGTGTTTGAAGTTTATTTCTGATTTACTTTACCTTTTCCGTCCAGCCAGTGCTGTTAATTAAGCGACTTGGAGAGATACACTGTGTACAGGTGTGGAATCCTTATCATAGAGGGGATATAAACTTGCTGGAAAGAATACAAAAAACAGCGACAAAGATGATAGTGGGATTCCAGAATTACAGTTATGAGGAACGACTCAGAAAAACCGGCCTTCAGTGTCTCGAAGAGAGAAGAATTCGTGGTGACTTAATACAGGTTTATAAGATGATCAGAGGAATGGATAAATTAGACTATAACAAGTTTTTTAAAATACAGCCACCTACAATAACACGAGGGATTAGCTACAAACTGACTAAAGAGAGGTCCAGATTAGATATTATGAAATATTTTTTTTAGTCAGAGAGTAGTGAATGCTTGGAAGGCATTGCCAAGGGAGGTAGGGGAGGCAGGGGCAGTTAATGCATTTAAGAATAAATTGGAAGCGCATAGCTTTTAGAGCAAGGTGATGTAAATGTAACTGGTTGTATACAGACTCTGCAGGGTCTTCTAAACCAGTATAAAGACGTTAAGTTAAGTTGAGTTGAGTTGAGTTGAGTTAAGTTAAGTTATACACTCGCCTATCTAGGGTCAAGTGGATGACGTCAGTTGTTGAGGAGCACGTGTTGTCATATTTCTGTTACGAGACTACGATTACGATATCAAGATGGCGAATGCATTGTTTTCTCTTTGTGATTTCCCGTTGTGTTTTATTCGATAATTTGGAACAAAACCAGTATTTTGTGGTACAGGATAGAATAATAGAACAGATACAGTGTATCGAATACTCGAAAAGCGAATAGTTTTGTTCGCGGCGGATTATCTGCGATATATTTCGCGATGAAACTAAATAGGGGGAGGGGGCGAGGTGTCTGGGGTGGGGTGGGGGACACACGTGGCCTAGTGACATTCACATTGTTCTCCGCTCGCTATGTAGCGTATGCTGCTATGGCCTCCACTACCATGGGAAAGACCACTTCATAGAAAGAGGCTTTGGGAGCAGACCCTAATGAAAACTCCGGAGCTGGAGTCCATAAGGCAATCTAGTTGTGGTTTCACTGCTATTTTGGCAAACAACTGCGGCGTAGCTTATTCCAAGCTGTATAGACTAATTTCATTTCCCTGGATCAATTAGTTACGCAGAGAGGTGGAGCCTGTTGCACGGGCAACTCTGGTTCACCATAGGAAGATGCTCAGGCTTATGACCGAGCTTGCAGGGTACACCCTGCTTTGTTAACACAACACGTGCATCAGCTCCTAAACTTGGATGTGGAGATATTCCTACCATGAAAACTTGACTCTCCGATAACCTGCATGATACAAGTGATGTCAGAACGGTACTTGGAATTAATAACGAACTAAAAGACTCGATGTGGACATCGCATAACTTCAAGAAACTGGATTAACCAGCTCTGGATCAATCAGCGAGAAAGACTGCATAATCTACTGGCAAGGGTACTGGTAATTTTTGAGTAGATTCAAATAAATGGAAGGAACGAAACGCTCTTAGACTTCTGTGTACCATGAACTCTGTGTGGTCAGCTCAGTTTCAGATAAAACCCCAACATAAGGTATCGGCGATGCATCTACGATCAAAGTATTGTCACCAGCTGGAAACAATTCTTATCAGACGATCTCTCATCAAGTATGTGTTCATTGCGTGTTATTATCATAGTGAAGACTGCGACACCGATCACTGGTTCGCTGTACAATAAAATTGCAGCCAAGGACGCCCCAACACACCAAAAACAAAAGGTAAGACACAACTTAAATGTTGGACACTGCCCAATAGGATAGAATGCCTTATCCTAGAGCGAGGACAGATAAACTCAGCTGAGTGTTGGAGCAGGTTAGACCAGGTCCTTAGCCTAGGTTGGCGGCTGGTCGGAGTAAAGCCTCGACAGGCGAACAGATAGAGCATTGCTCGGCTGCTTCGGTAGCTTTTGTAGCTTGCCTTTTTCCAAATGTGTTGGTATCACCTTTCTCTTGAGTAAACAAGGCAGACCGAAAGAGGGACCATACTGCATGGATAAACACATGTTCTCTATACTTATGCCCGGGCTTTGTGCTAATAGCACAGTTACTATCGTCTGAAAAGACGAAAAGAGCCAGTGATAGGCGTGCGAACTTACAACCGCTATATGTGATGCTATGCAAGTACTGGAAAGAGGCCACTATACCTAAAGATACGAGAGATGCACAGATGGTAACATTATACAAAAACAAAAGGTGATAGAAGTGACTAATAACTATCGATGCGTCTCTCTCTATTCGGAGTTGTAGACAAAGTCTTTTACAGAGTCATCTTACTACAGCTACACAAAGTGGCTGAGCGTGTGTATCCGGAGTTATGTTGTGGATTCAGGTCTGGGCGATTAACGATCGACATGATTTTCTCTCTTCATCAACTTTAGGAAAAGTCAACCTTTTATATATCGTATTCATTGACCTGACAAAGGCATTTGATTGGTTAGCAGGGATGGACTTCAAAATACTTTCTATAACAGACTGCCTAAGCAAGCTCTAAGACTAATAATATCGTTCCATGAGGCCATGATAGGGACAGTTTAAATGAATGGTAGCATATCACAACCATTAGGTATTCGCAGTGGTGCAAATCGTCCTGCCTACGACACTTTGCGGAATATTTTTATTTTTGTTACCAAAGCGTGCATTTCGTAGCCAAAATGAAGTGTCTTCCAAAGAGGTCGGAAGGTCGACTGTTTAACCTTGCAAAGCTCAAGACCAAAACAAAGATAAAAGACATCACCACCAGGGACTTGCTTTTCGCTGGTAATGCCGTAACTTGTCGCCCAAAGTCAGTAGGGTGTTCAGAGCTTGATTCATCGCTTCTCCCAGGCTTGCAAAGATCTTGGGACCACAGTTGAGGTTCAAAGATGCCTGTAATGGTCATATGAAGGCCCTAGACCTGACATCTTGGCAAGACAAAGCTACAGATCGATCCAAGTGAAGATGTACCCTGAAAAGCCACCTCATGCTTAGCGAGAAGAAGTGAAGCTCTTGGAATACGAACAAGGGAAACAACAACACAGAAAGGAGGAGTAAAACAAAAAAGCTCAGTAGAAACTCACCATCCACGGTCTTTCCAATTTATAGTCAGTCGTGACTGAAAGTGGAACTAAATTCTGTTATATTATTTATCCATCTGTAAGGGTTTCCTCGTTTATTGTAACTAGTTCTTCGTGTGCTGTATAAGCGCAGTGACAGCTTGTCAGGTTGCATTCTCATGAGATGATCATCTTATTTACTGTCTCGTTATGTATTCAGCACACGTAGAAGTTCATTTCTCATTACATCTGTCCTAGTTACCTTACTTTCTTCAGACATCTCATTTTACGGGGATTAAAAAAATTAGAACAAAGGGTGTGAGAATTGTTGAATTGTTTCTTTTCTTTTAGATGTGTACAAAAATAGGACACACTATTTGGATCCGCAACAGTTGATAAATTTAAGTTTTCAATCAATCAATCAATGCACACAGTACTTCTCAGTACATAAGTCATTGACCACATATCGCCAGCATACACGGTCTGGGCTACCTTCCCTGCCTCCAGGAGTAACCATTTAATCGAAGTTTCTTATCACATTCTCGTCTTCGTATGTTTTTAGGTCAACCTCTCTTTCTCTTCCACTGAAGATTCTATGTGAGAGTCTGTCTAGATATGGTGGACCGAGCCTTCCACATCGTATGTCTTATTCAATTCTATGTGAGAGTCTGTCTAGATATAGTGGGCCGAGCCTTCCACATCGTATGTCTTATTAAATTCCATGTGAGAGTCTGTCTAGATATGGTGGGCCGAGCCTTCCACAGCGTATGTCTAATCCAATTATATGTGAGAGTCTGCCTAGATATAGTGGGCCGAGCCTTCCACAGCGTATGTTTTATTCAATTCTATGTTTGTCTCTTCATTTGTTGTTCCAGCGGCTGATGTTGGCTCCTTTCCCACAGGTATTCATTCCTCACCATATTCTACCATTTTATACTCATTATGCTCCATATGCATCTGTTAGTCCACCTCTTATAACGGCTTTCCCTCTGGTATGGTTATTTTCTCGTCGATCGGGTTCTATCGATAGTTATTCTTTTCTCCATGCTGAAACTTAGTCCCAATTTGCCTGAATGTTCTTTCATTCTGTGCCATTTCTCTTACATTTGGCTTTGACTAAGTTACAAAAATACCCGATCATCTACGTAATATATGTTCTCCAATTGTGACCATAGTATCCACTAGACACCTGTTCTCGATCCATTGTTTTATATCTTCATTATCCAATCTACGTCCAACAAAAACAGAACGGGTTAGAGAAGATATCACTGTCTCATCCCTGTCAGTACCCCGAAGCTCTCCGTCATGTTCAACTCTACTGACTGCATCTTCGTGCATATTCTGTTTGGGGGTTATGTATTCTCTGGTATCCATAGTGTCTCAACAGCTGTCAAAGATTGCGTATATCCAAACTGGCAAAAGCCTTTTCTTAGTCTATAAAAAGAATGTTTTGTAGTTGATAGCATTTGTCTTTGTGCTACTGACTTACTTTCCGTGGCAACTAAATTATGCTATGTTATGTATCCAACTACAGCACGTGTATTAGACCAGAAATCAGTTGCCACGTAAACCCCTTTCATTTGCAGCCAAGAGATTCTTCAAAGTACATGGTTCTTGCACTCTTGGACAGTTAGAAAGATGTTAGGATTCTTAGATGACACCACATTCGCAGACATCGTCGACAGCATTTCCCCATTTTTGCCAAGTTCGTTCTACACCTGGACACTCCCGTTCGTAGTTTGTGCAGGGCTGTCCACACAGGGTGTGGCATGTTATGTCATGTCGCAAACTCTTCTTTTATGTGCATCCATTCTTCACGATATCTTTGACGCCACTAGGTTTGATCTAGTTTTTGGTGTGTGAACTGTTTTTATTGATTTCAGTCTCTCTTCTGGATTACCTGTGTGGTGATGTGTGTGTGGATGTTGTGTGTGTGCGCGCGTGTGTGTGCGTGTGTAGTGTGTGTGTAGGAGGTTGGGGGTCTATCGTAACACATGTGCTCTAGCACACGTCACGATTGTCTTCAAGGTCCCCGAAACCTATGAGGTAGTTGTGGCATGTCGTCTCACTACATTGCGAACTATCCGGATCCGCCTTTATCTGTCAATTGTCATTCTATCTTTCTATTTCATTGTTTCTTCTGCTCGTTTACTAGGTCTTCATGTCTTTCTCTTTCCTGGGCTTGTTCACTTTAATATAGTGTCTATTTTGTCTGGAGTCATGGTAGTACCGTTAGAGTGTTAGTGCCACAATAGTGACGTACATGTTTTAATTAAGTAGGTCATTTGCGAGGACAGAGGTTTGCGAATGCAGGGTCGTTGTCTCGTATCTGGTCTGGTGGTCTTTGAGATTGGACAACGTTGGTCGTGTAGCTTATTTTAGGCACAGCCCAAGGTTGTTGTGAGGCATTGCCAAAGGCAAGGAAGATCGCGCCAGCACTGAAGTTTGCAACGGCCATTATAGCCCACACCACTCGCCAGGTCTCGAATGTGCCCTGAGGAAAATGAGAAATTGGTTCAGGTCAAATTGTGAATTTAATGGAGCAATAATATTTAGTCAACAAAAACAACAATTTACTTAAGAACAAGATTTGCTTGCTGCTGCAAATATATGTATCACACATTTCTCACCCCTCCCCACCCACCCACACACACACACACACACATACATACATACATAAATACATACACACACATACATACACACACGTGCCCGTCGCGTCGATTGACCATGACCATGTCTGATGGCCGCGTCCATGGTGCCCTGCAGTTCTGTTGGGGAGGTGTCGATCTGTTTAAGCCAGGTGTTGCGAGGGCGGCCCCGATGACGTCTCCAGTATGAGCACGGCTTCTTCACACCTCTCGCTCCCACAGTCCGCCATGGGCTGTGACTTCCCTGGGGTAGGCGAATATTGTGACCAAAGATAGAGAGAGAGAAAGAGAGAGAGAGAGAGACGACAGCGATCAATCGTTGAGCCAATGCCTGCAAGTTGAGTACGTCGAACTACTTCACTGTTTAAAATCAGGTCGTGTCAGTGGATCCCGAAGATGCGCCTCTGATTGTGCAGGTGGAAGGCCTCAAGACGCTGCCTGTCCCGTCGTTCAGCAGAAATGTCCTTGGGCGAGGACACAGTCCTGTCGGACACCGGATGATGTAGAGAACTCCTCCGTGAGATTCCTCCCCAGCTGAATTTTGGCACAGGTTCAATTGTGGAGCTCTTCAATTAGCGACAGCAGGGTGCTTGGGATCCCATATTGTAGGGTCTTTCACAGAGCGTGTCTATCCACATAATAAAAGGCAGCTCGTAAGTCAACATAGGCGACGTAGAGAGGGCGGTAAAACTCACGGTGCAGTTCCCTGAGGAGGCTGATGACGAAAATGGCGTCAAAGGTGGAGCGAGAAGCTGTGAACCCTGACTGTTGAGGGCGATGATGTCTCGTTATCAGGGGCTGCAGTCTGGAGAAGAACATATGTGCGAAGACCTTGCCGGGGACGGACAGAAGGGTCATAGGCCTGTAATTGTCTAATTCCAGTCATCCATAAATATTTACACTCACACACACACACACATACACACACACAAACACACACATACACACACACAAATACACACACACATACACACACACACAAATACACACACGCACACTTATGCATACATACCGTTGCAGCAATTGCTGCCGCAGTAAGTGGTGCAGTTATTGACGCCAAACAAGACAGAGAGGAGTTCACACCTGTAATAAATCCTGCATACCTGGAGGAATAGTTAAACATTACAATTCTGTGTTCCATCTATCTGTCCTAAAGTATAAAAGTTAGTTCATTTTCCCACCAGAAAAGTTATATATGTCCTCCGACGTGTCGGCATATAGATCTTAATCGAGGACACGGAGTTTCTGGTATTAGACATAGTCTCTAACGTAGGTCCACAGGGAACTGAGAGTTTCTGGTATCAGACATAGTCTCTAACGTAGGTCCACGGAGAGCTGAGAGTTTCTGGTATCAGACAAAGTCTCTAACCTAGGTCCACGGAGAGCTGAGAGTTTCTGGTATCAGACATAGTCTCTAACCTAGGTCCACGGAGAGCTGAGAGTTTCTGGTATCAGACATAGTCTTTAACCTAGGTCCACAGGGAACTGAGAGTTTCTGGTATCAGACATAGTCGTTAACCTAGGTCCGGAGCAGCGTATGAGCTGCAGCGGTCAGCGACCCATAGCTGACTGCTAGCGTCAGGGCCAGAGCTGCCAAGACCCTTCTACACCTCTACGCGGTGATCCTGGATAACAGACTGCAGCAGGACAGACTGGCTAAGGAGAAGGGATCAAAGAGGGAATGCTAACCCCGTATTCAAAAAATGCTTGCTGTAGTCGGATGTGTTGGAGCGAAATGTGCAAACATCGCAGTCAAGCTGTAAACTACGACACAACGAATTCCGTTTTCTGGACTACATTCTGCTACTTAAGCCCTTTCAGTGTTTGGTAGCGGGAGATTGAGAACAAACGAAGCCAAACCAAGCCACGGTATCCCACCTAGGTCCACAGAGAACTGAGAGTTTCTGGTATCAGACATAGTCTTTAAAGTAAGTCCACAGGGAACTGAGACACTAGTTCCGTCAGGCACAATATACCCGACCAGGACCACAACTCTCTTCCATGTTGATTTCCTTGGAAACAGACTGTTTTCAAGTCAGTCAGACAACCCAGATGTTGATCGACGTGATCCCGTAGCAGTGAGAGTTCCGCAGATAAGCCAAACATAGCTCAGCAGGGGTAGCGAGGTCTGGCCTGGTCGTCCCGCTTGTTAAAGATAAATGAAGCGTCAATGGGCTCATTAGTCTTGGTTGGCAGCCAATCTAAGAGACGGTAAACTCTAAACCCGGGTAGACCAAGCTCGTTAACCTATTCAGGCAGTTCGCTTAGGAGAGGGGGAACTCTGATTTTAGACCCACATGTGCCAGGGACTGCTGGCTAGTCCTGGGACGATAAGAATGTTGTCCGATATCTCGAGTAACTGATGCTTGATTTGCTAAGCATCAAGGTGCGACATCAAATAGCGCAGGTAAAAGCATCGGCCATAGTTGCCAACAACGAACATCACCCTTTGCACCAAGACTTGGCTACAGTCAAAGGCAGACGCATTAAGCGAGGAAGGCCATGGATGGCAGAGGCAGATAAATCCCTGATGATAGTCTGTGCATTGGAGGAAGTTGGGGAGGAGGGGCCGGGGGAGTGGTGAATGGGTGGAGGTGGGCAATGAGAGCCCCCTGACAAGGGTGGTGATACAACTTAGCAGAGAGTGGGGCGGCACTAGGACAGAAGCTTCAATACAGGAGCTAATCCAGCAACACTCGGGACCACTAGACAATTCTATACATAGATGACGCGGTGATGACGAGAGACAGGGTTGGGTTGATAAGGCAAGTCATGGGCAGTCTACAGAATGATGAGAGACAGGGTTGAGTTGGTAAGGGCAGTCATGGACAGTCTACAGAATGATGAAGAGACAGGGTTGAGTTGATAAGGCCAGTCATGGACAGTCTACAGAATGATGAAGAGACAGGGTTGAGTTGATAAGGCCAGTCATGGACAGTCTACAGAATGATGAAGAGACAGGGTTGAGTTGATAAGGCCAGTCATGGACAGTCTACAGAATGATGAAGAGACAGGGTTGAGTTGATAAGGCCAGTCATGGACAGTCTACAGAATGACGAGAAACAGGGTTGAGTTGATGTGCAGTCATGGGCAGTCTACAGAATGACGAGAGACAGAGTTTAGTTGATAAGGGCAGTCATGGGCAGTCTACAGAATGATGAGAGACAGGGTTGAGTTGATAAGGGCAGTCGTGGACAGTCTACAGAATGAAGAGACAGAGAGTCGCGACAACGCATATGTGCAGATGATGATAGATTTGGGAGTGACTGGGGGAGAGGTGAGAAAATGTATTCTGTCTTGAAAGATCCGCTGAACACAAATTCAACACCTGACTGGGACTCTGAGTATACATACGCCTGGCTGGCTGCTTGGACGGAGAACGGAGCACTTATGGGAATGCCCCTTGTGTGATGATGTTGGTTTCTAGAATGAAGAATCACAAATCGAGTAACTAGCATCTGCGGGCAACGATTCCACTGCCTTGTGGAAACCTCGGGAGAGGGTAGGGCAACGGAAGTAAACCGAAAAAGAAAAACCGGAGTTGTAGTACCTAAGGCAGATGGTTTAAAAATTGTGAATTCATTCCTGCAGCTGAACTGGAGCCAAATTGTCACCAGTGAGGCCGAGAGGGGGATCCTGCAGTTTGGGCAGCCCATGATCTCTATATTTAGCGCCAAGGCTTGCGTCCTGGAGAGACTACTAACAGGGAGCCACGCGCATGGTCTACAGATACTATAACGCCTATGTATATCAGCTCAGCAGCCTGGAGGACCCTGGTACATCTTCACCAGTACGACAGGGATGTTTGGAAAGCTGCTAAACGCCATTTGCAGTGCGCACAAAAACGCAACATTGCTTATAATTTATATCCAACAACAATAACATTAATAATAAAACAACAACACCATTAGTAATAAAACAACAACAATAATCCAAGTAAAGAAACAAACACATTATGTGGCGCACAGTTATTTGCTTGAGGAAAGTCCCATTAGAGATCAAATGAGAAATTACCACGCTAGAAATGTTATGGGAACTACTTTTATGAAGACAGATCATAGAATGGTTAAGTAATCGTGTGTAGATCAAACCTGATAACATTCTAATTTGAGTCTATAGCAACAACAAATAAAGAGTTATTTCTATAAGGTGAGAGAAACACTATGTATTTTATATAATACATATATATATATACATATATATATATATATATATATATATATATATATATATATATATATATATATATACATATGTATATATACACGTATATATATATATATATATACATACATACATATATACATACATACATACATACATACATACATACATACATACATACAAACAGACAGACAGACAGACATACACACAGACGGACAGACAGATAGATAGATAGATAGATAGATAGATAGATAGATAGATAGATAGATAGATAGATAGATAGATAGATAGATAGATAGATAGATAGATAGATAGATAGATAGATAGATAGATAGATACAAAACGGAAATCATGAGAACAAGGTTTGCACAAGTGCAGCCAAGACAGGCAGAAGAAAAGAAGACACAAAGATTATTTGAAGGTCTGATTGGAAGCTCGCCATATTGATATTGTCGTCTGGGAGCGGCTTGCATCAGACTGCTCAGCCAGGCGCTCGGCAATCGCACGAAGTACTCGCCTTGCTGAGCAGAAAATCTCCGCTGTAGGAAGGGAGAAAGTCGCTCGAAAGGTCGCCAAGAGGATGTCCTAGGTAAAAACGCCGTCGAAGTGTACACATCGTGCGCTGGGAAACGCAGATCCATGATAGTGTTGCACATCCATTTGGAGACACATATACAGCCGCCTCTGTCAACATAAATTTATGCTGACATTGTATTTAGTCGGTGGTCATTATCTTTGTTTTATTTGTGTTTATAACCAGGTTTTGATCTTTACTATGTCCACTTACGGCTGAAATTAGATGCTCTAGCTAATAGCTGATTGGTATCGTCAGGGTCTGCGAACCAGAGCTGCCAAAACCCATTTACACCTCCACGCGGTGATCCTGAATAACAGGCTGCAATAAAGCAGACTGGCTAAAACGAAGGGATAGAAGAGGGAAAGCTAACCTGGTACCCAGACTGGCTAAGAAAAAGGGATCGAAGATGAAGGGCTAACCTGGAACCCAGACTGACTAAGAAGAAGGGATCGAAGATGAAGGGCTAACCTGGAACCCAGACTGGCTAAGAAGAAGGGATCGAAGATGAGGGGCTAACCTGGAATCCAGACTGGCTAAGAAGAAGGGATCGAAGATGAAGGGCTAACCTGGTACCCAAAAATGGCATGTTGAAGTCGGATGTGTCGGACCGAAAGGTGTTAATATCGCGGTCAAGCTGTAAACTACGACACAACGCATTCTGTTCATCGGACTACATCCTGCTACTTGCAAAGCCCTTTTCGGGACTTGGTAGCGGGAGATTGAGAAAGAATGAAGAAGACAGAAGTATATAATTGTAATATAACATCCGTTCTCGCCACACAATGATTGGACACATACCTCGGTGCCATATCCAATGGAATGACACTTGACAATGTCGTTCCAAAAGTTGCTGCCATGACAGCTGCCACAACCAGCACGCTGGCCAGCCACTTGTGGTTCTCATCCAGAAATGACACGCTAACACACAAGAGACTCGCGAGGACTTGACCTGATTGTAGTGTCAATCATCATCATTATCATATCTCATCATAATCTCATTATCATATCTCATCATAATCTCATTATCATATCTCATCATAATCTCATTATCATAACATAACATAATAGCTGTCCATCGTTGTCGATGAGGACCGCCGACATGATCCTTGTCACATATTTCCCTGTTGGGTGTGGGTGCGCATGTGGCTGAACAGGCCAATGCGAGCACGAAAACATCTGCTACATATGGGGCACACGAGGTTTGTAGAAGGGGATGGTGTTCCCGCTGCTCGGGATTTCCGCGTCTCGCGTCTGTTCTGGTCTTTCACAACACGGTCATCTTCACCAGCAGCTACACCCGATTTGACTGCGCTTCTCCAGTCAGATCTGTTTTTCGCAAGACATTCCCAGGTGTCGATGTCTATCTGGCAACTTTTTAGTGAGTCCTTCAGACCGTCATTAAAACGTTTCTTTGGGCGCCCTCTCTCGCGCCATCCCTCTCTCAGCTCGCCGTAGAGAAGCTTCTTTGGGAGCCGCTCGTCTGACATACGGACGAGGTGTCCGGCCCATCCTAGTCTTGCTTTTTCTAGCAGTGCATGGATGCTGGGCATGTTAGCCCTCGAGAGAACCTCGATGTCAGTGACACGATCTTGCCATCGGATGTGGAATATTCGCCTCAGGCAACCTGTGTGGAAGTGGTTTAACCTCCTTGCATGTCCAGAGTATACAGTCCAGCTTCCGCAAGCGTATAGTAGGGTTGGAATGATGGTTGCACGGTAGACTTTGAGTTTGGTCTTGACGCTGATGCCACGACGTGCCCAGACCATCGAGCGCATTCTACCAAAGGCTGTGCTGGCCTTTGCTATTCTGCTTGCCACCTCATCGTCTAGGCAGACAGATCTCGACAGCGTGCTGCCCAGATATGTGAATTTGTCTACGGCATTCAACGTCTGCCCGCTGACTGTAGTCTCTGGTTTTGTGTACGGCATGCCTGGTGCTGGTTGGTACATGACCTCTGTTTTTTTTGCATTTATGGTCAGGCCAAAATTTTCGCATGCGGCAGAGAACTGGTCCATTCCAACCTGCATGTTCAGTTCTGAGTTGCTCATTAGAGCGCAGTCGTCAGCAAATACAAGTTCCCTGATTATGTCGCCAGCCACTTTGGTTTTGGCCTTCATTCTTCTGGAATTGAGTAACTTGCCATCTGTGCGGTACTTTATGGGTATTCCAAGCTCCAATGATCTGAAGGCGTCTGTCATCGTGGCCGCGAACATCATGCTGAACAAAGTCGGGGCGAGTACACATCCTTGTTTTACTCCGTTTGATACTAGAAACGTTTTAGAGATTGCACCGCTGTCCAGTACACGAGCACACATGCCTTCGTGTAGCTGTTTCACCATTGTTATGAACTTGTTGGGGCAGCCAAACTTAGACATTATCATCCACAGCCCTCCTATGTTTACATTATCATATCTCATCATAATCTCATTATCATATCTCCTTACCATTATCATTCTGTCTGTCCAGATAGCCAGGTATAAGTTCAACATTTGGAATACTTGAGAGTTATGTATACGAACATGCTTCCTGTCAGGTAGCCGAAGCTATCCATGATGAGTCCTTTTTTGCGACTTGACTTCTTGCAATCTACTAGGTGGGGGAGGGAGGGGGGATTGGGGGGGGGGGGGGGGTTTGTAAGATGACGTATTGGGTAGGGATTTCACTGCCTCTGGTTTACCCTAATTAGATTTTTAGGGTATTTTGAATCCATTTTTTTTTGCAGTATGGTTTCGGGCTACAGTGGTATTTACATGGTGAGGTTGCTAGTCTTATGCACAACCTTTTCCGGTCATCTATCACGAAACGATAGGAAGTCTTGGAAGCCTAGAACCTGGAAGCGATCAGGGGGTTGTTGAAGCGTCAGGGGTCATGGATTCCAGGATCAGGGATATCGACAGGATCACATGCGTGATCCCAATCTTGATCCCGAACCAAGGGTAACATTGAAAGCTAATTGTATCTTGATATGAAGCAAGATCGATTGGGGGTTCATGAGGGGGCGGGGGGAGGGGGAAGGACTGATTGTAGGTTCAGACATATGTTAATTGAATTGGTCATGTCAAACAAAGCCGGTCTCGTTCCTAAATGCAACTTTTCATTGTTTGCTAGTCAAGTCAAGAAAAGTTGGCTTGATGATTGTCAGAATTACTGTCTTTTATTATTGACGGTTATTATAAGTAATTTAAACGGTTGTTCTATATGGTGGCACGTGAACATGGCATGTTAAACTTGTAGACGGTCCTTAGACTTTTAATTAGAATTGTGGGGAACGGTATAATCAAGAAGGGTGGTCGAAGAATTAGCAAAACCATCAATTCAGTAGTGGCGAGTTGTCCAAGAAAAAGTGAGGGGATATTTTTTAAGGGAGAGGTGTAATCCAGAAATGGAGCTCTGGCGTATTAGTAGCCAGGCCACGGAAACTGCCATGCGGATTGTCCACGTTGTGGAGACTTTAGGACTAGCTCTCAACGACAGCAGTGAAAGAAGACGGAATTTAAGGAGACAGGTAAAAAGTAATGTAGCAGAGATTTCACATCGGATTTGGCAGGAAGGCTACCCCATGCATTAATGTGAGTTCACTGTGTCAACTCTATTAGTTGTAGAATTCAGAGTTGCCTGGAAATACTTAAGTGGTTTCGGAATATCGGTACATTCAAAGGCTTGTACTAAATCAGCCTTGAACAGTCTGAATCAAACTATGAGCTAGATAGCCGCTATTCTAAAGGAGAGAACAATTGCCATTCGCTTTAGATTATGAACACCAGAACATAGATAAATACAGTTAAATGACAATGCTCATGACAACAGCTGACATTAACATACATTCTATCGCACATGGCTGGCTCGGAGATGCGTTTAATGGGTAATGATGTACAAGAGGCGCTACACTGAATCCCATGTTACCATGATGAGTCCAACATACTACAATTTAACATAAGATCTGTACCATGTTGTGATGCTTTTACAAATCCTATTTTTAGCCTCGATAAGTCTGGTTCAGTATAATGGAACATATTTGAATAGTAGTACTTTACAGCAGCAGCAAACATGTGTCTGTAGTTATAATTCTTCTGCTCTCTTTTTACCTACATGCTAAATACCTACCTACCTTCCTACCAACCTATGGGGTCCAACTATAATTGACTTACCTGTAGATGTTTACCTGGCTTGCTGTTAGGGAACGAAAGTCAGCGATGAATGTGACTGACCACCCCACCTGATTACCAAGCTGTGGCCTCGTGCGACAAAGTATCTAAAACTTCATCCCTGACATCAGTGCCTTCTATAGGACTACCTTTACCTTACCTACCCATTTAACTACTTACCTACCTACATATCTAACTTTCTAATTAATTATCTAACTACCTACAAACCTACCTACTTATCTACCTACCAACATATCTACCTACCTGTATCTACCTACATACCTACCTTTCTTCCTACATAATACCTACCTACCTACTTTTCTACCTACCTGCCTACCCATTTACCTACTCTCATGTCTTTATAATACTTACCACCTACGTACTCTCCTACCTTCCCTCCTACTACATAATACCTACCTACCTACCTTCCTACATAATACCTACCTACCTACCTTCCTACATACATGCCACTCCTACCTATCTACCTACGTAGACATACCTACCAACTGACATACCTACCTAATACCTAAATGCCTACCTACTTATCTACCTACACAATATATACTCACCTAGCTACCATCTCTGCCATGGCCGGTCCTAAGCCCGGATGAGAAAGGAGAGAGGTTGAGCGTGGGGGCAGTTACTCCACCTCGTCAAAAAACAATTACTACAAAAACGACAAACAAAACAAACCAAAAGCCGCCCGTGAAGGGAAAGATCCCCTCATCAGGGCCTAAGACGCGGTGCAGTCATAACCGAAAGGAAGCTGGACTGCCGACTACCATTCTTTCGACAAGGCCACCTTCAAAACTCGGCACCTGGAATGTTAGAACCATGAAGGAGAGGAGGAGCGCAAATTGCAAAAGAGAGGGAACGATATGACATTAGTATCCTTGGGCTGGGTGAGACTAGATAGACTCAGTCAGGAAAGGTACTATTGGCAACAGGGGAGACTGTGATATACTCAGGACATGAGGAAGAGAAAACGCACCACACATAGAGGAAGTGGCCCTTATGATCTCAGCAGAGGCCCAAAGTGCACTCATAAAGTGGAGAGCAGCCGAGTCACGACTGTTGATGGCTACATTTAGAACAAAGAATAAGAAAGTTAAACTAAATATAATTCTTGGATACTCCACAATAAATGAAAAGGAAGACACAGTTCGAGATGTTTTCTACAGCAGATTACATCAACTAGTGGAGGAGACAGGGGGGAGTGACATAACCATACTAATGGGAGATTTCAACGCAAAAAAAGGGCATGACAACGTGGGATATGAGGAGATCATGGGGAGGGAGGGACTAGGAGTCCTAAATGAAAACGTAGAGCGGTTTGCATATTTTTTTTGCAGGAAACAAATTGATCATAGGAGGAAGTATGTTTGCTTATAGAGCCATTCATAAGGATATTCCCAGACCAGAAAACGAAGAATCAGATTGACCACATCCGCGTTAACTCCAAATTTAGAATGTGGTCTCAGACCACTTTTTAATAATTGCGAAGGTACAGCTGAAGTTAAGGATAAACATAACGAAGCAAGTCAGCAGGCCACAGTACTGCGTACAATACATGAAAGAAGATGATAAAAAACTAGTTCCGTATAACACTCAGGAATACATAGCAAGCACTGGAGCAGCTAGATGAAGCGGTCAGCATTTAGGATAAATGGGAACAAGTACAAAGTACATAGAAAACTGCATGCGAGGAAGTGAAAGGAATGAAGAAACGGCAGCATAAAGAATGGATAACAACAGAAACAATCACTAAGATTGAGAAGAGGCGCAATGAGAAAATGGCCTGACTAAATAGTCAAACGTGAGCCGCAAAAAGCACAGCACAGACAGAGTATGTAGAGAGCAGAAACGAGGTTAAAAAGAGCGGACAAAAGACTTTACATGGATGGTCTGGTTGAGGAAGCGGAGGAGGCTGCTGGAAAGGGAAATATGCAAGATATATATCTTCTTCTTCTTTTCGTTCGCCTTATTTCTCAATTCCCCAAGGCGGTATGTGTTGTACTGCGGTTTTTTATTTTGCGCCTTTCGACCCAATGCATCCGACTTCGGCATACATTTTATGTATTTTCTAAGGGTTTGCTTTCCCCGGGTAACGGCCGGTGCTCTGATGGGGATCGAACCCAGCACCTTTTGGTTGTGAGCCGTGTCACTAAAACCACTAGCCCACGCCGTCCTCATGAAAGATCTATATGAGGCTACCAAGAAACTATCGGGAAAGTATCAACAACAAGGTAGACCAATCAAAAATAAAATTTGGAACAAGATAGCTAACCTTGAAGAACAGAAGAAAAGATGGGTCGAATACTTTGATGAGCTTTTGAACAGACCAGCACCAGACAGTCCACCAGTCATCCCACCAGCAGAGGACGACCTGCCGATCTACTTGATAATTCAAGTAAAGCAGAGAATAGAAGGGCAATAGCATTTCTAAGGAACAGAAAAGCATCAGGACCTGATGGGATACCACCGGATGCCATAAAAACAGACGTGGAAAAATCTACTAACATGCTCCACAACTTGATAGCCGTCATCTGGGAGCAAGAAAACTGACTAAAAAATTAGAGAGAGGGCTACCTGGTGAAATTGCATGAGAAGGGAGATTTACAGGAATGCAAAAACCATACAGGAATAATGTTATTATCATTGCCGGGAAAGGTGTTAAATAGAGTAATTCTAGAAAGGTTGAAAAAAGGCAGTGGATAACAAGATACGGGATGAGCAAGGGGGCTTCAAATAGAATAGATTATGCATTGACCAGCTATGGACACTGTGGATAATTGTGGAGCAATCATTGGAATGGAATTCAAGTTTGTACTTCAATTTAGTTAATTATGAAAAAGGCGTTCAACAGTTTGGACAGAGATATACTCTGGAAACTACTGAGGCACTATAGAATTCCTCAAAAGCTCACAAACCTAATTAGACAGAGGAATGAAAGTGTGCAATGTAGAGTTATACACGAAGGAAAACTCATAGTCATTCAAAATTAAATGACGGGTACAACAGAGTTGCCTACTGTCGCCTTTCCTGTTCATTATGACAGTGGATTGGATTATGAAAGTAACAACAAAATGAGAGAAATGGAATCCAGTGAACCTTGAATGAACAGCTGGAGAACCTGAGTTTTGCGGATGATATAGCCCTTCTATATCCCCCAGCCACAGCCAAATGCAAAGAAAACTGGATTATATCTCTAAACAAGTCGGTTTGAAGATCCATGAGGAAAAGACAAAAATAATTAGTCAATGCAACAAACACAGAACCAATTAGGCTGAGAGGAACTTCATTGGAAGAGGTAGAGGTATTTACATACCTAGGAAGTATTATCAACAAGGAAGGAGGGACGGACCAGAATATGAAAACAAGAATACAAAAAGCAAGAGTTCTATTCGGCATGTTGAAACCCAAACGGAACTGCAAGGAAAAAAGAAGGAAGACAGAAACTAAGGATTTTCAATTCAAATATGAAGTCAGTCCTGCTGTATAGAGCCAAAACCTAGAGGATGACCAACATCAATGACAGGAGATTGCAGGCTTTTGTCAACAGAGGCCTGAGAAAGATTCTTGGTATCAAATGGTTTGACAAAGTTACAAACGTAAGACTGTGGGAGAGAGCAGAACAAGGGAAATTGGAACAGGAAATCTTAGGAAGAAAGTGGAGTTGATGGGTCATACATTAAGAAAGCCACAGGCCAGTATCACCAGGCAATCCCTGTCATGGAACCCCCAGGGAAGGAGAGGCATATGCAGACCAAGGACTACATGGAAACTAGATCTGGAGGCGGAAGTAGAGAAAACAGGGAAAAGCTGGAAGAAAGTGGAAAAGATTGCACCAGACAGTGCTGCTTGGCTAGGGTTGGTTGATTGCCCATGCACCCCTTTGTGTACCAAACTATCTTACAGACAACAACAAAAACTCCAATTAAAATAAAACACCACAAAAAACCCAAGCATTTTGAGGTTTGCACTTACCAGTGAAAAAGCAGATTTTTCTTGTCCTGTTTGTGGTCATAGATTTGCGATTAAGTAGCCAGTTACCCAGGACCGAATAAAGCAAGGCCGCGGGAAGCCGAAAAGCTGACATCAAAGAGAAGACAATGCCAGCCTGGCAATAATTCAACATTGTTTATAGTGGCGAGGATGAATACACTTAAAAGTCAATCAATCAATGCAAAACCTAATCACTCCTTGTGGAGGATGGATCTTCAACAATTGCACGCCAAGTCTACTATCATGATCCATTCTTGCCAGTTTTGTCCACGTCTTTCCTGCCATGTGATATTTCCATCCAGCTCCCTCTTCTATGAGTGTCTCGGTCGTCTGCTATTCTTCCTGTCCAGTAGAGACCATGCAGAGGCTGCCTTGTATTGTTTTCAACTGGTTTTTGTAATGTTTTATTCAACGCCAGTGTAAGACATCACAGATCAAATGTTTTTCATAATCTAGGGTCCATCTAACGCCAGCGGAAGACATTACAGATCAAATGTTTTTCATAATCTAGGGTCCATCCAACGCCAGCGGAAGACATCACAGATCAAATGTTTTTCATAACGTGGGACACACCCAGCGTCTTCGGAAGACATCATAATCATTATTATGTATTACCTCTACTGTGTTCACCCACATGTGCCGTTAAGATGCGTGGGGAGTCGTGATCACTTTTGTCAGGCCGTCTGGTGTACCAGTCATGGTGAGCTCGTGTTATGGTAGTATCTCTGTTACATCATCTGATGTAAATCTACAGTGAGCGATTGTAATCAGGGTCAGGCGAAACATACTGGCAAAGAATCTCACTTACGCCAAGTGCTTGCGGAAACAGAATGTCATAGCAGTCTGATCAACGAGAGGTAGGGATGGACACTTTAATTGGAATATCTGTGAGCTGATTAAAGAGCTTCGCATCGCACTGCAGTCAGGAAGACCCAGTCCACCGATCCAACTACTCAAGTGTGCCTCGTCATGTAAGAAGAGCCACTGTAACCGGCTACACAAATAATTATCAGTAGTTAATTGAACTCAGCGCGAGTAGTGTCAAACAACAACAACAACATATCCATCTGATATGTGGTCGTCCTCGTGTCTTGTCACCATTAAATCCTGTGTTATACATGTACAGTGGACAGTTCTGAACTAGAATAAACGTGAAGACACTTCCGGCCTTCACGTCAAACTCCAGTGCGCTTGTTCTGATTGGGGTAAGTGAGAAAAAATAAATGACAACAAAATGTTTAAAGTTGATTAAAATTAAATTAAACCAAAATTTTAAAATGGGTATGGTCAGATACCGCACTGAGACGAGAACACAAACAAAACCTACATTACGACCAAAAGGCTTTCATCAGGGACAACAAATAACATCACTGCTGAATTAACAAATCATAGAAGAAGGGATGAATACAGGTATGGGAGATGTCAACCTATAAGGAAAAAACAGTATACTTGTCTGATATTCCGTCTTAGATCGCAACTTATCAGGTCGTCGGCTCGGCTCCAAATGACGGACAACGGTCAGAGTCAGTGACTAAGAGAGCATAATGTAGCTTTCATTTGTGTTCTTGTTTCGTTGCGGTATCTACATTTTGATTACATTTAATTTGAATCAACTTTAAACATATTTTTTTCATTTATTTTTCTCATTTTTGAATTTTTTTCACCTACAGTGCCTCCGCAGCCTCGCCTTATTTTCATTGAGGTAAGTATGTTTATATATGTCTTCGTCGGTCTTGTGTTATTATCTTCTATTCGTGTTTTTCTTTGTCCCTGATAACAAGTCTTTCTTGCCGTAACACAGGTTTCATCTCTGCTTTGTTCGAGCGCGTCTACTGTTTGAAGACGTTGACCTTAGTAACATCTAGGTTTTGAAGTAAAACCTATAGAAGCAATTGTACATATTTGATGCAGTAATAAAAGAGTTAAAACCTAGTTTCCCTTGGGAATTATGTAAGAAAAAGCGTGCATCCGTGGTTTTAACTTACCTGCTGCAAAGAAAACTTGTGGACACTTGTCAGGTACATAGGTAGGCAAGCAAATATCAGGATGAACACCCAAAGATGACATACACCCGAAACAAAATATGCCAGAACAGGACGTGACGTTAAAATCACTCGATATGGCGGCCTGTCCCCTATCTGGTGATAATAATTGTGCAATATAAGAGCATGTGTGTGTACTTTTCGCTGTCTTGTTGTGTGCTGTGTGTGCTATGGTGTAATTTGACAAGAACATATTTTTTTTTTTTTTTTGCGTTCGCCTTATTTCTCTAATCCCCAAGGCGGTGTGCGTTGCACTGCGTTTTTATTTTGCGCCTGTCGGCCCAGTGCATCCGACTTCAGCATGCATTTTATGTAAGGGTCTGCTTCCTCCTGCATTTTCTAAGAGTTTGCTTCCCCGGGGTAACGGCCGGTGCTGTGATGGGGATCGAACCCAGCATCTTCTGGTTGTGAGCCGTGTCACTTAACCACTAGGCCACGCCGTCCCCGACAAGAACATATAACTGTTCTGAACCATTACTTGGATACACAGCACTTTTACAGATACGTAGTTTCTCGTCTGGGTCTAGCAAGAACATTCAAAACAAGTAAATAAGATGTTACTTTGAAATGAAAAAAAAAAAAAATGCTTTTGATCAATTGACATTATTAAGAAAAAATTTTCACGTAAAATACATTTATTTAAAAACAGTTTATAGCGATCATCTCACGCATTAAAAGGACCGGGCCCAGTGTTTGAAATCGTCGCCCTCCAAACTTCCGAACTGTAAGCGAATCCGTCCCCAACAGTCAAAGAAGGGAATTGGTCACGCCACAAAGATAGTTGACACAGAAAACAATGAAATCTCTAACACCTGATCCTCGACGACAGTGTGTCATATAGGACTACCTTTTAATTATATAAATAGAAGTAGAATTGTAGAAGTAGAACGAGTAGAAGTTATATTGTTACCTTACTAATTGTTATTAGCACAATATGACATATTGAGGTTCTAGATGACTCATATACATGCGAGGGGTGTTCAAATCAAACCGGAAATGTTTGTTGTAGTTCTATCCGAATGGGTTAAAGAGGGCTAGAACTAATTTCATTAGTTAGGAGAACTTGTGTCTTATTACTGCTAAGTGGCCCACTTGCCATGGACCAGTCACGTGACAGAAAAACAAAATGGCGGACAATACTGTTAGTGCTTGCATGCAACAGCGGGTGGTGATGAAGTCTCTTATGAAAAAAAGCGAGGAAATTTACAGTGCAATCATAATACAGTGACACTCAGTCGAAATAAGACATTTGAATGGTGTAAACGGTTTAGAGAAAGCCGTACATCCGTGATTGATAATCCCGGTCGTGGTGGCTTTCAACTCATAATAGTAATTCCAGTAAATATCCAGATGTGTGGATTGCCCTACCCTGAAAAATCTACTCATAACCTGTCTCGAAATTGCACAAAACGCAAGTCTCTCTCTAGGTACAGTAAACATTGTTTTTCATGAACATTTGCATTTTCTGAAAGTTAGGGCACTTTGGGTTTGATCACAAAGGACGTCCTTCTCCTGCAAGAGAACGTCCCGCCTTCATAAGGCTCACCACACTATGCGCCATCCGCGGCAACTCGACTTGGAGGTATTGCCACACCAACTTTACAGCTCAGACCTCGCTCCAAGCGATTTTCACCTGTATGGACCTCTAAAAGGATTAATTAGATGTCAGCATTTCAGCACGGATGACGAGGTGAAACAGGCTGTCCTGGATTGGTTCAGTGATACTGACACATCTTTCTAGGCTCAAGCTCTTCGAGCATTACTTGAACGCTGGGATAAGTGCTTAAACGTTGTAAAAGACTATATCCAAAAATAAATGACATTATAACCACTTGGAAGCAATTTTTATTTTTCTTCCCACAATAAAGGTCCCGGTTTGACTTGAACGCCCCTCGTATATATATATATAGTTTAGTTTATCTTTAATGACTAAAAAATTAAGTAAGTGGATAAGCAGCAGAACTATGGAACCTTAGCATTCACTTGACTCATGCCGACTCGATGGGCGACTATGTAGGACTTTTCCTTCTCTGAAATAAAGGCGTGGTTTTCTGGTTTCCTGGAACTCAGACAGTGCCAGGTGATAGTCCACACGACAGTTAACGAACCTGTTGATAGAAGAGGTGTAGAAACATTTTATTTTTGTTTGTTGTTGGGTCATCTATGTAATGTTACATGTAATCGACCTCATATCAATCTTCTTCTTTTTCTCCTTCTACTTCTTCTTCTAATTCTTCTTTTACGTGTTGTTCTACTGCTTTTTGTCCACGGTTATAGTCATATGTCCTTTCAGGACAGGTTTAAGATTTCCTTGATGATACTTTTATCAGCTCGCTCATCTCTAGAGTTCCTGAAGCAATACTGAAATGGTATTCCAACACACTTGATTTTTCTTATGTTACTTTAACTATTATTGTAACTATTACTGTAAATATTACTGCTACTACATCTATTTTTACTATTACGATTACTATTCCAAAGTTGAGGATGTATTATTGTGGTGTCATAAAAAATTCCGTGGCGAAGTGGTTAAGCCGTCGGCTTCGTGATCAGGTGGTGTGTGTTCGACTCCGGACTCCGCCGTATTTTTCACAGGTGCTTGATGCGGAGTCTCCTGCATCTCGCAGTCGCCCCCTAGTCATCTTGTCCTTGATTTATCACTGGGGTCGGGCGGCTCGAGACGAGAGAGTGAGGATGAAAAGCATCGCAGTTAATCTTTACTAAAAACAGCGCTAGCAAAATTCATTATGCCATTATCGTCTACCATGGACGGCGGCCTAAGCCTTTGTCTTTGCATTTTAAAACGGAGTAAAACAACCCGAATTATGTTGTTTTTTTACCACACAAGTAATCGAGGAATTATAAAGAGCATCATTCTACAAATAGTATTATGGAATAACCCATGACAAGATCCGCAAATAGATCGGTCGGACATGGACGTTTGAGCAGGACTTACAAACTGCTGTGATAACAGATTACTGTACCCAATACCCTGTAGGATATAAGTACACGAGAACGGCTTCGGTAGTACACTCTGAGGAAAAGTCCGGAGCTAGTTGTGGCTTCATCGCCACTGATAAAAGCATTAGGGATTGTCTAATTGGCTTGGCTTGGCTTGGCTTGGTTTGGCTTGGTTTGGCATGGTTTGGCTTGGCTTGGCTTCGTTCGTTCTCAATCTGCCGCTACCAAACCATGAAAGGGCTTAAGTAGCAGAATGTAGTCCAGAGAACGAAATGCGTTGTGTCGTAGTTTACAGCTTGTCTGCGATATTTGCACCTTTCGGTCCAACACATCCGACTTCAGCAAGCATTTTTTGAGTACTGGTTTAGCAATCCCTCTTTGATCCCTTCACCTTAGCCAGTCTGCTCTATTGCATCCTGTTTTTCAGGATCACCTCGTGGAGGTGTAGAAGGGTCTTGACAGCTCTGGTTCGCTGGCCCTGACACTAGCAGTCGGCTATGGGCGCTGACCACTGTAGCTCATGCGCTGCTCAGCATCGTGATCCCTTATTTAATTGAGTATATGAATCATGAAGTCGGCTAACTATGCAGATGAAATCACATTCTGTGTTATCAGATAAAACGGGCAGTTTCAGCAAAACGATATGGAACGCCCAGAGCATGGGGAAACACCAAGATCACCACGGTCATCCGCTGCATCATATTATGTTTCCAGCCGTCGTGATCGTGTCTTACCACTGGACCCTGATGGTTTAGGATGAGAGTGAGGATGACGACCAGCGCAAACCTTCCTCACTTGAATCAAAATGCAGTGCAAGTCACACACTCTGACGGGATCAAGACGCCAAGCAGCGCATGAGCTGCAGTGGTCAGCGACCCATAGCTGACTGCTAGCGTCAGGGCCTGCGAACCATAGCTGTCAAGACCCTTCTACACCTCCACGCGGTAATCTTGGATAGCAGGCTGCAGCAGGGCAGACTGGCTAAGGTGAAGGGATCGAAGAGGGAATGCTAACCCGGTACTCAAAAAATGCTTGCTGAAGTCAGATGCGTTCGACCGAAAGGTGCAAATATCGCAGTCAAGCTGTAAACTACGACACAACGCATTCCGTTCTCTGGACTACATTCTGCTACTTAAGCCCTTTCAGTGTTTGGTAGTGGGAGATTGAGAATGAACGAAGCCAAGCCACACACTCTGACAAACCAGACACACCCCATGGACATGTTCGGACAAGAGAAATGACTATACCGAAGGCTCTAGCAATGGACACATGAAACATTCACATGTTAGAATTCAATACTGCGACTGACAGGCCCGAGAGACGGACTTTACTAGTGCCCAGGGATGTGGTTAGGTGCAACTTAAATTTCGTGGCTCTCCGTGAGACACGTCGACCTGCGGAAGGTCAGATCATATAGACTATTTGCGGTTTCATATTCCTCTGGATTGAAGGCGACGAAAAAATAAGGCATGAGACTGGTATTGTATTCACCATTAATCTCCCCTTGTTCTCTAGCTCCCAAAACAAAAGCCACCAGTGACCGCCTTATGTCTCCACAAACTCCACTGGAAAACAAGTCGACTGTTGCTCTGAACAACGTCTTTGCAGCTCAAATTAGCAACCCAGAGGATAAGGAGACATTATTTGAAAAACTGAAGTCTATACTCTTATCAGTTCGATGGTCAAATAAACGCATCATCTTTGGCGACTTCAGTGCAAGAGTGGGGACCGACTTTCGGGTCAGAGAGAAGACAACTAGCCAATATTGCTTTGGAAAATGCAGCAGAAATGAAATCTGCCTGCGAGTTTGCGTGCCACACACGATCTATCACAAATATAAGGATTTTCTTGCACAAACGTCAAAAGACATCCTGGATGTATCCTCTTTCCAAGCTAACATGCAAAGTCGTCTAAGTCATCACCAGAAGGAGCGACATGTGAGGGGGAAGGAAGAGTGATAAAGGATATATATGATGCCTAATGCTGGACTGACCACAGTCTGGTTGTGTCAAAATGTAACTTCAACATAGAACGCATGAGACGCCATCGGGGTCGGAGACCCGTAAAGTTAATTGGAACAGATGACAGGTGTGTATGAGGAGAGCATACCATGACCATGAAACACATCCTACATAGTTGCATGCCACACAGAAAGAGAGAGAGAACAATACTGACCGTGTTAGATGAGAGACAAAAGCTATTATAGGAAGATAAAACAGCCGCAAAAAAAAAACCGGTAGACTTTGGAAGAGAAAC
Organism: Ariolimax columbianus; assembly: GCA_036924085.1. NCBI lineage: Eukaryota > Metazoa > Mollusca > Gastropoda > Stylommatophora > Arionidae > Ariolimax > Ariolimax columbianus. The sequence continues at coordinate 17,183,306 of JAVGWX010000005.1, read as the reverse complement.
CGGAACCTTGAGGCTGAACGAAGAAGAATATATTTGGCATTACACCTTGTTGTCTATTCCAGTAATTCTCGTATGATTGAGTTAGACATTTTCGACAATCTGAAGAATGAGCACCAAATGATTATCTTTGAACATAGCCTTTCAATGAGGGAAGGTTGAAAGGCACTTAGTCCGGAGAACGGAATGCTACTTGCAAAGCCCTGCTCAGGGCTTGGTAGCGGGAGATTGAGAACGAACGCAGAAGAAGAAGAAGAAGAAGAAGAAGAAGAAGAAGAAAGGCACTCGACATTTCCCGCCTCGCCGAATGTTGATGGTCAACTGTACTACGAAGAAAGTTCTAGAAATACCTTCTCGAATATTATGTGATAAAAGGTAAAGTAAAGACTGGGCTTAGCATAGACTGTCGTCTGGGATACAGTGATGGCCGTTTTATTGGGCTAGGTATGAGATGTTTCTGAGGTGGAGCGACCATTTGTCTTTCTCGTTTTGATACAGTATATAAATTAAGTTCAGGCACTCGTTTATAATCTGGTAAACTTAATTGTGTCGAGACCGCGGTTCGAACCCGGTGCTGCAAGATATAAGCGTTCTGGCCATTATGCCACATTGACGTCCTTTTATGTTATAGAGACAACAGAAGAGGAACTAAATTGATGTATCTGTGGGTGAAGAAGAACACAGAGAAGAAGTAAAAGAAGCAGAAGAAAAGAAGAAATTGAAACAAAATGAAATAGAAGATAGAACTGTAAGACGAATGTCTAAAAAGAGTAATCAAACTTACCACAGAAATAAAATATGAGTGGCCATCCATTGTCTACACCAGAAACGCAAAAATACCCAGCAATCAATGGGCCTAAAACACCGCCCACAATCCAACCTGGCAGATGGAAATCATTATGTTAAGCTCTTTATCAGATGCAGGCTGATACTTAATGCAGCAGATTAGGCAACCCATTTGACCGTAACATGTGGCAGTACTAATGAAGTTTACGTGTTTTGCAACTGCCAGTGTGCATAACTTCATTTGGTTTGATGTTCTGGTGTATTCAATTTCTTATATAGTAGCTTGAGATTTGATCCCACCATGCTTCTTCTACTTTGCTTTTATTTGTTTAAATGACAAACTTTGTGCCAATGATACATACTTTGCATTTTTTAAAAACTAGTTCCACAAGCATGCAGGTATAACGGGATATTAGTTTAGTTCAAGTGGCATCTTCACATCGAACATCAGCTGCAATGGGTCTCCAACTTCCTCAGTCTCTTGTTCTGGTTCTGGAATTTGACTGACTTTGCCCTGTACATCTTCTATTGTTTAAGCTCCCATTAATATGGCTGTTTAACTCTGCTACGTTTACCCTCCACCTCTACCTCCATGTATTGTTTTCAGGTAGTATGTCTTTTTTATATAAACTAAATATCTTACCTGGATGACTGATTTCATTCATCAATTCGCTTTGTACGCCTAATGTCTAAATACTTTCTTTTTCTTTTCTGTTCCTCCCTTGCGACGTGCCACATTCTTCTAAATATATATGGCAAGATCGTGTCACTGACATCGAGTATTTATCGAGGGCTAACATGCCCAGTATTCATGCACTGCTAGATAAAGCACGATTTGGATGAGCCGGACACCTCGTCCGTATGTCAGACGAGCGGCTCCCAAAGAAGTTTCTCTACGTCGTGCTGAGAGAGGGATGGCGCGACAGAGGGCGCCTAAAGAAACGTTTTAAAGACGGTCTGAAGGACTCACTGAAAAGTTGCCAGATAGACATCGACACCTGGGAATGTCTTGCGCAAAACAGATCTGATTGGAGAAGCGCAGTCAAAGCGGGTGTAGCTACCGGCGAAGACGACCGTGTTGTGAAAGACCAGAGCAGACGCGAGACCCGGAAATCCCTAACAGCGGGAACACCATCATCTTCTACAAACCTCGTGTGCCCAATATGTAGCAGATGTTTTCGTGCCCGCATTGGCCTGTTCAGCCACATGCGCACCCACACCCAACAGGGAAATCTGTGACAAGGATGATGTCGGCGGTCCTCATCGACAACGATGGACAACTATTATTATTTCATATATATATATATATATATATATATATATATATATATATATATATATATATATATATATATATATATATACGAGGCGTGTTCAAATGAAACCAGACCAAACTGCACGAAGTGAACATACGTACGATGCGTATGATGAGGTCACTTTAGGTGCAAACAGCACACACACCAACAGTCAAATTTGCAAAATTTCATTATCCTCGACTCATAGTTTCCTCAGCAGACCGTTGAAAACATGACGGGTGTGATACGGAATCCGTCCAGAGTTGATCAGCGAGCGGTGATTCTGTTTCTAACAGCTGAAGGATGTCGACCGGTTGACAATCATCGCAGAATGCAGGCAGTGTTAATGGGCAACATTGCATAATGCCTCATTTGTATTTGAGGTTGGGTGTCCAGTTCTTCTCCCACCTCCCCCCAACTGTTACTGCTTTAGCAGTAAAGCAGGAACCAATTTTCAACCGAATCGACTAGGGCATATCGACAACATGGGATCGAGTCCAGCACATTTCACGTGGGGTTGCGGCTGTTCTACCACTCTGCTGCTGCGACTCTCCACAACGAACAAGCGGAGGTAAAGTGATGGCATTCAAAGACAAAACAGAGGTAAATAAGAACACTAAACATACCTGAGACAACAATAGTTGCGCTAGTTAACTTCTCCTGCGCTGGCAACCACCAGGCCAATGTATCGCCTGAGATTGGCACGTTGGCATTCTACGGAAAAGAAAGACGGGACATTTATTTCATAACCCGATTTATTTGGATGAGTTAGATTATTAGCTAGCCAGAAGGGAAACATATAAAGAATATATTCAGAACAGATTATTGTTTATTTATTCTTATTATTTTCGCTTTTTGTTCTGCTTGTGCCTTTCAGCTTCAGATTATGAAGAGATCTCTTGACCGGGCTTTTGCATATGATTCGTACACGAAGAGATTTACCGCTTCTGTTATTTCTTCTATCCATCTTTTGCGTTGTCGTTCCTTGGCTGTGTATCCATTATATTTGTGTAGCATTGCTTTCCGATGGATACTATTTGGTGTTTGACGTGTCACCTGGCCGAACCATTGGTTTGCTGTCTCTTGATGAGGTTTTAGCACTGGTGCCGTACCAACTTGTTTCCTATCTTCGTTTCTGATTCTACAATTTCTTGTTATTGCAAGCATTTTGCGAAGACATTTCATCTCTGCTACGATGTTTCTTTTATCTATGTTTGTTAATGTCTAATTCTGGCACTGATAGCACATTGTGGGTAGGGATTTTGTGCTGTATAGCGATCTTTTTGTACCTATTGTCGATATGATTAGTAATATTGGGAACATTTGTCCAAAGATTTGACTTCCTGTTTTGGATTTCAGTGTCGCCTTTGCTATCTGCTAAGATTATGTTACCCAAGTCCATGCCATTTTTCACCTGTTTTACTTGTTGGGTTTTGTATGAATGTTGTTGTTTCTATTTCCTTTCTTGAAATCGTCATAACGTCGGTTTTCTCTTTGTTGATTTTCATACTCTAATCCGTACTGACCTCATTTAATATTGTTGACGTGTTCCTCCAATTGCTTTTCTGAAGTTGCTATTACTGCTTGGTCATCAGCACAGAAAAGTTTATTTGAGTGATCACTGAGGTTGTTTCCTAACTAATTTTGGTATTCTTAAAAACATGTTTCGTTTGTCACTGCACTCCGGGTATACCCATAGGTGCTCAGCCTGCCTCTTTCTCCAGCTCCGTCCTCTCAAGCGCCCCACTCCGTTCAAACCTCATTTGATGACGAAACTTTGCAGTCTATGGATTGGTGATTCATCTATTTCAGTGTCCTCATCTAACAGGCGGTCATTGATTGATTTCAAAATTCCACTACTATCCATCACAAATGTGCCCATGATAGGAGCTTGTGAAGCTCACATGCCAGCTCTTTCGTTGCGCTGAGTCTCAGCATGAACATGATAGTAAATCCTTATCTATCCCTGGAGATGTGATGCCTCAACAGCCGCTATCCCCTCGTACCTCAGCCATCCCTTTTGTACCTTCTGAAATACGACTTTTGCGTCAGTCACGATGATTGCCCTTGTTAAAGGGGTCTCAGATAGCCACCTTAACACTGGTGTCACTGCTTCGATCTACATTCTCAAACTGGAGGTTATTGACGTGTATGCCCCACTGCGCTCAGCAAGGATCTGTCCTCTGAGAAGCCCCAGCCAGATGTCCCGCTGCGCAGCACCGACCGTCGGTGCATATGACAGCATCACTATCTGAGTATTTGGTTATCAGCTGATCCACCTCGTCCTCCGCTCTCTCGATGTCCCATTCTCTGCATACCTTGCCTAAGTTTATGATGACTCTCTGGTACTCTACCATTCTATCACCAGTGAGGACTCATTCTTCTCCTTTGGCTATCGTCTCAACTGGAGTGTCGTGTCCGATTGTTTTCTCTACCTGTGTTATTCATTACACCCCTCTCTTGACCCTTGATCCCTTGATGTATGAAATACTATTGTACAGAAGATGCCGCGTATCTGTGGGGACACGCATATAGACTTTGACTTGTGGCAGTTTATGTGTGGATGTCACCGATAACAATCCCAGGATGTACCGCATCTTTACAATCGGAATATCTCTAGTGTAGCCCAGAACCAGTTGCATACCTTCATTCTTGATGCGTTCAAACCTTTCAGACTGTGTTCTTGATAGTATGGGGATGCCCAGTTTGTAATCGATAACCGATAGCGGAACCTGACGAAATAGGATGAACAGGAGGCGCTGTTTCAAGTCCGCACCAGAAATAGTCTTGAGTTCTCTGAGCCCTCGCTTACATCTTTGCACGGTCTGGTCAACATAGCAATTATAGGAGAGACTGCGATCAAACGTCACTCCGAGGTATTTCAACCTGTCAATATTGCATCCTTCAAATGTGATGCCCAGGAGTTCCGCCGTTATTAAAGAGTGGCTATATGTATATATATATCGAGACTATATATGTTAACAGATAATTATATCGTTTAAACGGAAGATAGATAAACTGGGACAAACTTTATGTGGTGCCGTTAATTGAGAGAAACAGTCCTAAATGAGTGTTCGTGAAGACTAAATATCGGATAATCATAACTAATTTATAAGATTATACACGTAGAACTCTTTTATAACTCTATAATTGAATTTACAACGTAAAACCCTTTTATAACTCTGTAATTGAATTTACAATGTATAACCTTTAATAACTATACAATTATATGTACAACGCAGAACCCTTTTATAACTATATAATAACATTTACAATTTTAAACTTTTTTATAATTCTATAATTAAATTTACATCGTAAAATCCATTTGTAATTCAATAATTAAATTTACATCGTAAAATCCATTTGTAATTCAATAATTAAATTTACATCGTAAAATCCATTTGTAATTCAATAATTAAATTTACATCGTAAAATCCATTTGTAATTCAATAATTAAATTTACATCGTAAAATCCATTTGTAATTCAATAATTAAATTTACATCGTAAAATCCATTTGTAATTCAATAATTAAATTTACATCGTAAAATCCATTTGTAATTCTATAATTAAATTTACATCGTAAAATCCATTTGTAATTCTATAATTAAATTTACATCGTAAAATCCATTTGTAATTCAATAATTAAATTTACATCGTAAAATCCATTTGTAATTCAATAATTAAATTTACATCGTAAAATCCATTTGTAATTCAATAATTAAATTTACATCGTAAAATCCATTTGTAATTCAATAATTAAATTTACATCGTAAAATCCATTTGTAATTCTATAATTAAATTTACATCGTAAAATCCATTTGTAATTCAATAATTAAATTTACATCGTAAAATCCATTTGTAATTCTATAATTAAATTTACATCGTAAAATCCATTTGTAATTCAATAATTAAATTTACATCGTAAAATCCATTTGTAATTCAATAATTAAATTTACATCGTAAAATCCATTTGTAATTCAATAATTAAATTTACAATGCAGAGTCCTGTTAAAACTCTGATGCCCAAGAACAGATGTACACTCGTTCTCGCTGCGATGGGTGTCATAAAACATGTTAGAGCCAAAGTCAAACTGAAAAGTGTCAAAGTCAACTTGTTGCCAATATAACTTCTGATGAGGTTGCTGAGATGAGGGACCAGGAAGACTGTGAACAGGTAGCCAGATATCAGAAGGCCACGAGTCTCGGAGCTCCAGTTGAATTCATACAATGTATCCTGCAATAAAGATAATTCCGAGTGGATTTAACATGGCTTATAATTTCAAACTGTGTAACACTGATGGTTATGATACTATATATTTAGCGTCAGACATCATGTCTCCAATGTTGAACGATGTGGATTGCCTTCTCAACATGTCATCCATATTGAATGTTGTCAAAAGGTTTGGTCAGATCATCAGGTGGTGAAGGTAAAGGTCAGTGCCATGGCAACAGTTGCCGTCGGGGATGAAGATAACTCTTGATGTTCTAAACTGTAGCCTATGTGAGATCAGGTGGTCAGTTTCCTTTCTTGCTGTTTATACATTCCCCAACTCATACGTCATGTACCCATTTACAGCTGGGTCGACGGGAGGAACGGTCGTATCAGGAACGAACCACGCTTAGGTTTTGTACTGTCCGCCGGTGATTTCGAACCATGACGAATGAGCTGTAATCCCAGTCTTAGCAAGCCAGCTCATTGTTGCCTAGGCTACCACTGTCCATCAGGTGGACTGAGTCTTATGTTGCTCCACGGATGACTCATCATCCTTGTATCTCCTTCTCTTTAATTCCTTCCTGCATCGTGATACACCAGCTCCAAGTCTATTTAGTGACTTCCATGTTGCGTGATGCAAGCAGTGTCCAGGCCCATGCCCATCTCACAGTTCGATCCGGATAATCTGTATCAGTTCATTCTATTTTTCGATTACGCATTTCCAGGGGCTAGTCTATTGCAGCTGTGTTGACTGAAATTTTCAGTCAATTATCATTTTCAGTTGATCTTCTGACCCAACCAATCGCTTAGACAGACTGGGTCTACTACCAGATGAGTAGACCATTTTTTCCTTACATGTTTATTTGCTAGTTCAGTATTGTTGTTATTTGTTGTCCCTGATGAAGGCCTATTGGTCGTAACGTAGGTTTTCATTTGTGTTCTCGTCTCGGTGCGGTATCTGACCATACCCATCTTAAAATTTTGATTAAACTTAACTTTAATCAACTTTAACATTTGTTTTTCATTTATTTTTTCTCATGTTGACTGAAAGAAACTTCGTCTAGATTTCAGTCTTGTTCGCTGTGCTGATATACAAACACATAATGCCTTAGATCGTTTGCCTATTTCTCTCTTTCGATTTCTAATACAACACTTTTCGTGCTTCTGTGGGGCTATGTCGGTTATGAGGCATATTCTTTTTTCAATTCGGGTAGGCTTTAGGCACCCTGTACCTATCCGGGCAGCCTCGTTTACTGCAACATAAATAAGCTTGACTTGTACATTTGGTTATGGTTATAAGTTAACATACATGAACTGTAAAGGTTGTCTCATGACAGAGAAAGCTGTCGGAGATGAAGTATTAGGCACGTCATTGTATTAGATGTCAATTTGTTCTCACCGTGTATGCTTCTTTACCCGTAATAATAATAATAATAATAATATTCGCGTAGGCGTTAAACGCCCGTTTCGTCGATCGACCACTACGGTGTCCAACTGCGGAGGCTGTGTTCATGCTTAACGTGTCGACCGAAATCCCTACAGGTACCCCAGGTTAAGCCGGGTACTCCGCTGCCTTGGGATGAGGGCAGCGAGGAGTGTGTTATACCAATGTTTGTATAAGGCTTTCCGTGTCTGTCCGTGTCAAATTCCCTGTTTTTTTCCCCGTGTCTCGCCACCGAGACTTCTAGACTGTGTCCACCTTATGGCTACGTGACCCTTGCTGTGCTGAGAATACAAGGTTGGTTCATTCGCAATTGTCTCCGCTACAACGTTCTTCCTGGCGGGTTCACTTCCAAGTTTCACCACGCGGCGGGATCTTTAAGCCAACGTGAGCTTCGCCATCTTGACCATGTAGATAGGAAGTGTGGCTTCCTGCGCATGCGCTGTATCGCATCCAGCTACGATAGACGGCTCCATGATCTTCATTCCTCCCAATCTCATCTCCTGCACTGTTTGCTAGCTCTCTCCACCCAGGACTACTTTTCCTATGCTGTCATCCGCTACATTATTCATACTCTCAATCGTCAGTTATACGACTTCTTGTCTTCTCGCAAGAAGGACAAGCTTACTCGTCTCCGTCCTCCTACCCCTCCTCCTTCCTCCTCGTCCACTGATTCTCGCCATCAAGTGGTCTGTATCCCCACTGATCTTCCTCTGACTGAGAGTGAAATATCAGTTCTCAGCAAAGGCCTTAACTTTGTCCCCCTCCAGCCCTCCATTGACCAAAACTCTGTTCTCAAAGATGTGCATGCCTATCATCGCCGCCTACGTCTTCGACAATGGTACCAAAACAATCCCAACTCTTGCTCTTTTCCTGACCCCGATGACTCTTTCTCCAGCTATTCCCATCGTAAATCTGACTGGACTCCTCCTCCTGGCCGATCCCGTGCCTTAGACCTCTATATTAAAACTACTCTTCGCGATATCAAGGCATATTGCCCTCGGCGCTTGCGATATTCGAACATTTCCCATACCGAGGCTTGTGCTCTGGCTAGCCTTAGTCGGCGTAGGGATCTCGTGATTAAACCTGCTGATAAGGGGGGGAGCAGTGGTGGTTTGGCCCAAGGATTTATATGTTCAGGAGGGCAGTCTTCAACTATCTGATCCTTCTTTCTATAAACCGCGCGCCGATGATGCCACTGTCCGTTTTAACAAGGAGGTCTCTACCACCATCCTTGATATGACCAAACGACATCTCCTCCCGAAGAGCGCTACGAACCTCCGTATCTTTGACAGTTGTCTGGGTAAGCCTTCTTTCTACATGCTGCCTAAAATTCATAAGCCCGACAACCCAGGTCGCCCTATTGTCTCTGCCTGTTCCTGTCCCACCGAACTGGTGTCGGACTTCCTGGATAGTGTCTTCCAACCTATGGTGGAGAGTCTTCCCACATTTCTTAAGGACACCAACCACGCCTTAACCACTTTCTCTACCATTGACCAAACCTATCGTCTCTTCCTACTTGATGTCTGTTCACTGTACACCTCGATCCCCCACTCTGATGGTTTATTGGCCTTCCGTTTCTTCCTTGACCGAAGGGTTAACCCATCCATCTCCACGTCTGCCATCGTCCGTCTAGCAGAACTCGTTCTTACTCTCAATACCTTTGAGTTCAATGGCCAGTTCTTCGACCAGATCAGCTGTGTGGCTATGGGCACCAGAATGGGCCCCAGCTACGCATGCCTGTTCATGGGTCACCTGGAACACTTGATCTGGCTTCAATTCCAGGGCCGCTTTCCTTTGATGTATTATCGATACATTGACGATGGGATTGGTATTACTGACATGTCGGAGAAGGATCTTCTCAACTTTATCGACTTTGTCAACGACTTCCATCCCTCGATCAAGTTCACGTCTGACATTTCCCTCACGTCTGTCCACTTTCTGGACATCAATGTCTCTATCTGCCCTTCAGGCCTCTCCACCACTGTCTACTACAAACCCACTGACCACCACAACTTCCTTCTCTACACTTCCTCCCATCCCCTATCCTGCCGCGATTCGCTTCCTTTCTCCCAACTCCTCCGCCTCCGACGCCTATGTCAGGATGACGACGACTTCCTTCTCAGGGCCCACGAGATGATTGACTTCTTTCGCAAGCGACTCTACCCTGAGACCACTCTCTCCTCCGCCCTTCAACGGTTCTTCTTATCTCCCGCCAAGACTCCCTCACTCCCACCCGCCGTCCTCCCTCTGACCGTGTGAAACTCGTCCTCACCTATCACCCTCACGGCGTCTCTGTCCGGGATATCCTATTCCTATCTTCCTATCCTTCACTCTGATCCTGCCACTCGCAAAGTTTTTCCCGATCCTCCCCTTGTCGCCTACAAACGTGACAGGAATCTGAGGGACTTGCTGGTCAGTAGTCGCCTACACACCAGCCCTCATAGCCTCCCAGGCACCAGGCCGTGCAAAAATTCACGTGGCTGTGTTACCTGCCCTCATATCATCCTTTCTCGCTCCATTACCTTTCCTAAGGCTGAATTCTTCATCAAAGAGGGGTTCACATGCAAATCTCGTAACCTCATCTATTCCATCATCTGCCGCCAGTGTGGTATGACTTACATTGGGGAAACTGGTATGAAACTACGGGAGCGTTTCCGCCAACACCTCAACGACATCCGCAACCGCACTGGTTCACCAATTGCCAGCCACTTAAATGGTCCTGAGCACCGGGGTATGGCTGACGTCAGTGTTACTGGTCTAGTTTAGTGCTTCTCTGACGATCGTCATCGATTCGCCCTTGAGAACAGACTTATCTCGAATATGGGCTGTCTCAAACCACATGGTATTAATATCTTCCATACTTTTTCTTAAACCCTCACACTGGCCCCCATCTATTGGTCTTCCTCCCCCCCCCCCCCCATTCTTCCATCAGTTCTCTTCCCCCCTCTCTTATATCAATATCACGCCCTCCCGGCTTATATTGCCTTCTCATTGTTCTCCTATCTGGACCACTATTTGGCCACGCTTGGCTTATCAGGCATATTCCGCCACTTTTTGTTTGACCGCTCCTATTTCAGTTTCAATCGAGCGCTTGACACAACCGGTCGCTTAGACAGAAAGCGTCTACTACATGAAACAGATGAGTTGACCATTTTTTCTTATATGTTGATTTGTTAGTTCAGTGTTGTTGTCCCTGATGAAGGTCCATTGGTCGTAACGTAGGTTTTGTTTGTGTTCTCGTTTAGGTGCGGTATCTGACCATACCCATTTTTAAATTTTGATTAAGCTCAACCTTAATAAACTTTTACTAGTTTTTTTCATGTTTTTGTCTCAAGGTTGGGAGAGGTATCGTGTAACCTCCAGTGGAGGGAGGGTCGGGAGAGGTATCGTGTAACCTCCAGTGGAGGGAGGGTCAGGCAGGCTTTTATCCGAGCAGGAAGGTCCTTGAGTAGGGATAACCTGGACTGAATTCTGGTGTGCAGTTAAGCAGAACGTTGAACTCCATCATGGACCGGATTCCCACGGTTTACGCCAGAAATGCGGCGAAATACGGCATAACAAACAGGATAACCGATCGAAAGCACATCAATTCCACAGAATAAAGTCTTTGATACCACCTGGTGAAGGTTCTGTGAATTATAATCCGAAAAGGAACAACCAAACTTCAGAAAACGACATAAACACCGGAGCGAGTCGAGAGTGCAGCCATTAAGTCGCGGCCATCGAACTATTTTTATTTTATAAATAGATCAAGTATTAAATTTACAGCTGGGTCAACTTGATTTTTGTCGATAAAGGAGATCAAGCTGGGTATATTAATCACTTGAAAATGGAGCAATTGAACGAGAGAGAGACAGAAAGAGAGAGAGAGAGAGAGAGAGAGAGAGAGAGAGAGAGAGATTATAGATCTTGCGTTGCATCACAAATGTGCCCGGTTTTATATCTATTAGCGGCACATTAAGGTCTACCAAGCTGTCTAAGGTCTCTTCATTTAATATGAGGGACAGTAATACCCCGGGAAAGAGAATTCATGTTTTGATGTTCAAATCTCCCATAAAACAGAGAATAAGTACACTTCCACCTTGATGGCTGTGTCTACTATACATGCTTTGACTTTTACCTTCAACAGACTTACCGATTTGGATTGTGAGCTAGGCTTACAATCCCAACGTTCCGGGTTTGAATCCTGTCGGGCTCAGTTTGACAGACCATGCAAGACGTAGGGTTTTCATGGCATGACCGCTTCTTCCAGTCAACCCACCTGCAGATGGGTACCTGGCGAAGTCTGTGGCAAATTTAAGAGTCACTGCGAGAGCTCATGCTCTGTCCTCGGCACTTCCAGCAGTGTGTTACAGTGGTAGAGCGCTTGCTTCTTTATGGCAAAGGTACCGGGTCCTATCTCCTCTATCAACACGCTTTATCCGACCAAGCTGTAAATAGGTCCCTGATATATTGTTTGGGAAGGACGGGCCACGAGGATGTGAACTGGCCACCCCCCAACTTATAAAAAAAGTCAAGGCTTAGCACAATGAGATTTCTAACACTTCATCCCTTAGAGCAGCTTCTGTTATAATATTACCTCTACCTACTACTACTAAGGACGAGTGTTGAAGATATAACTGTAAAATGTATTATCTGTTGTGAGTTGGGTAATCGTTTCTCATCGCCGGTACCATGTCGTACTTAGCTTAACATTAAGGTAACGATTAACACCTATATACGAGAGCAAATAGGTCAGAAATAGGGCAGTTGTTACACTGTATTGTTACTCGTCTATCAACTCGAATCATCTCCTTCCCTCGAATCATCTCCTTCCCTTGAATCATCTCCTCCCCCTCCCGCAATAGATGCTTCTGCAGGACGACCAGGTCTGACTTAATCAGCGATTTTTTTAGCGTCCAGGAAAACATGAATTTATCCAATTGATCACCGTTTTACGCAACAAACACTTCTCTCCGCAAACAGAAAGCGTTTTCTAAGGAACACCCTCTGCAAAAAAGTTCTTTAGCCCTCCAAAGATCTGCACGACAGCATTCTGTTCTTTTAGTGTACCCTTTGTCAGCGCTTGCATGTGATATCTAGCTACTTCTGCCTAACGTAATCACAAAGCTGGATGCTGCTAGAATGTAAGGATACATTTAGAAAGTAACAGATGCACGTTTCGGTAAGCCCGTACAAGTTTGTGACTTAATATTGTAGTTATGTATGTACCATACAGGGAGATCAATAGCTTCATCAGAAATTAGTATATGTAGAGAAGACAGAAACATAAGCAGTACACCAGATCCAATTCACCAACTCAAAAGAAACCAACAAACTACCTTATTTCGTCTGAGAATGGTCACTGCGTGCTACTAGAACATCTATACCGACTACAGATCTCACACACCGATGTGTGCCCATGTGGAACAGGGGGCCAGAATCCTGAACACATTCTACAGGAACGCACTCTCTATAGGAACAAAAGATACAGACCTGGCCAGAGGATGCGGAGCTGAGACAAAAGCTGTGGAGCAGCCGCTCCGACCTGGTGAAGACTATAGACTTCATCATGGCGACTGGTCTGTAGATATAGCATGACCAAAAGATCCTGAACGCAAAGAAGAAGAAAGATATGTGTGCATGTGTGTGTGTGTTGTGTGTGTGTGTTAGGGTGTACGTGGGTGTGTGGGTGTGTGTGTTTGTGTGGGTGTGTAATTATGTGGGTGTGTGTGGGTGGGTGGGTGTGTGTGTGTGGGTGGGTGTGTGTGTGTGGGTGTGTATTTGTGTGGTTGTGTAATTATGTGGGTGTGTGTGGGTGGGTGGGTGTGTGAGTGGGTGTTTTGGTGTGTGTGTTGGTGTGTGTGTGGGTGTATGTGGGTGTGTGTGTGGGTGGGCGGGAGTGTGTTGGTGTTTGGGTGTGTGTGAGTGGGTTTTTTGGTGTGTGTGTTTGGGTATATGGGTGGGTGTGTGGGTGGGTATGTGTGTGTGAGTGTGTGCGTGTGGGTGGGTGTGGGTGTGTGGGCGTGTCTGGGTGTGGTTGCGTGGGTCTGTGTGTGTGGTTGCGTGGGTCTGTGTGTGTGGTTTCGTGGGTCTGTGTGTGTGGGTGTGTGGGTTTGGTGTTTTGGTGTGTGTGTGTGGGTGGGCGTGTGTGGGTGTTTAAGGGTGTGTGGGTGGAAGTGTGGGTGTGTGGTGTGCGGGTGTGTGTGAGACAATTAAAGAAATAGAAACAAAAGAGGAAATCCCTTCACATCTCTCTTTGTTCAATTTAAAGCAGGGGTGATAATCCGTGCAGTGGTTATGGTGGCTGAGCGAATTTCGTCTCAGAATACCGTGGAGCTTAATGTATGCCCCATATGCTGTAGGTAAAGTTGAAGGTCCGCTCTTGGCATACACTGCTGGCGTGGATGAAGTGTTGTAGACTTCAGTGTAGACTTTGTTGCAACTTTGTATAAAGCCAGCTCCCTTCTTCGCTGCGTTTACTTCGGTATCAGTGTGACAGAAACTCATATACAGCTGGGTCGACTCCAGCGTTCGGAAATGGAAATCTAATCTACTGCCTTTGTTGTGTAAAGCGACAGCTCGACCACTCTGCTAATCAGACGATCAGGCTGCAATTTCATCACTGAAAATCAAATATTATCAAGAAGCGAAATATCTACCTTAGGCAAAGTGTCATTCTCCAAGAACCTGTACTCCGCATAACTTGATGTCATAGATATTGTTGTTTCATTAAGAGTACCGTTTCTTGATTGGCTGACTGGACCACACATGCAGACTAGGGCCATGGACATCGTGACGACAGGAATGATGTTGATGGCAAACGAGAAATGAAGGAGAACTACCATAAATGACCGCCAAGAAAATATTCTCTCACAGAGACTTTCCTTTGCTGAGTAGCTGTTGTCTATGTGATCACCACCCGATGGAAGTTGCTCCTCTGTTTTTGATGTTGGAGTTTGGTAATTGTCAGTGTAGATGTAATTACTGTAACCGTCTCTATGTTCGCCATTGTAGAATTTTCCGGTGTTAGTATTAACCGTTGTTTTGGTTTCCATGACGATGCTGCTAGAACTGATATTGTAGTATCACTTGAGATCAGTTGTTCAACTATTGTTGTGTATTAACGCCCGGAACTAGAACAGAAAACACATATTCAAAACATTATGAAACATGGAAAACTGGATACAAACTTTGACGAATGTTCCTGTAACTAATTAGCGAGCGCTAAAATGGCAGAGTGGTAGTTAGTTCGCTTAAAGCGGTCATGGTACCGGTTCTTGTTCTTTTCTTGTTCTTGTTATTGTTGTTGTTATTCTTCTTCTTCTTCTTCTTCTTCTTTTTCTTCTTCTTGTTCTGCGTTCGTTCTCAATCTCTGCCTACCACGCCATGAACAGGGCTTTGCAAGTAGCAGGATGTAGTTCGAAGAATGGAATGCGTTGTGCCACTAGTTTACAGCTTGACTGCGATATTTGCACCTTTCGGTAAACACAGACCAAGAATGCGACGAGGGAGCGCAGAGCGTTCGAAAAGGAGTTACACGTTTAGCAGTCACCGATTTTCTATATTAGAGAAATGTAGTCATATCCGTACCTCCCACCCATACAACACACAACTGAGCCCGTTCTCTGTACAATAACCATCATGTCTACAACGGGCTGCAGGCCCCTTTGGTCACTGGCACGACTTTGTGTTGTACCAACAGGCCCGTATCCACACGAGTTGGGGAAACTACTTTCTGAAATCCTATGTTCTGTGGTGGGAAGGGCGTGGACCTGTATATTTTCGAAATGGATGTTTATTGGTAGGAGAAGATACAATGGTACTGTACACCGCCATGTCTGAAGCTGTTAGTGAGGGCTAGGGGCCATCGTTGAACTGTGCCACGAATCGGGAGCTAGGGATATCGACTGGGCTATGGACCGTGCATCAAAAGGGGGGGGGGGGCATGAGGGCATCGTGCGGTAATGTCACAACGAGTGCTGAGCCACAGATGTCGACCTGGCTATGGGTGTGCACCAGAGGGAGGCCCTGAGGGCATCGTACGGTTATGTCATTACAAGTGGGGAGCTACAGATGTCACTGTACCTATGCTCAATGTGGGACCGAGGAACACTTCCGTAAAATGTCCACTAAAGTTGTCACAAGCGTGAAAAACTTATCCTGTGACAATAAACAACGCTCAACACATTGTAGGAGAAGTAGATACAACAGAGGAGAGCACAGGTATAAGGGGGCAGCGTTCGGCTTGTGGAGGACCCCACTATATAAATATACTACTACTTGTAAGTCAGACTGTGTCAATATATGTATAGACTTGTATAGTTAGGTAGGAAATCATCAGGGGCGTCGCCATGTAAGCAACTTATTTTTGCGGTACACCGAAGGAGGCCATGTACTTGGCGAACTCTCACACCGTTCCATCCACCCGTGTTTTGTCGCCTTATCTTCACTGCCCGCGCGTGCCTTAGATGTAGCTTGCCGCACTTTCTCGTTCATGGCTTGGTATTTTTCAACCTCGTCCATTATGATTCTGAATTCTTTGTCAGAGATATTAGAATCGGTCATAGCCTTTGACACCGAGGTGATGAATCGTGTTCTGTTTGGCTCTAGCAATCTGCAGCACCGCGGCATGTTCGCTGCCTTGGCTGCACACTTGCGGCTGATCGCAGCACAAGCCAGGTCTACGATGAATGCGCCCTCTCCAAGTCCAGACAGCAAAATGCCTGGGAGACCTCCGACCCCCGTGGCCATCATTGCGACCCCGGCAGTCTCCATGCCTAGACCTGTAGTGCTCACTCCAGCGCTCACACCCTGGACAACATTAATAGCGCGAACGTACTTCTTGTGAATTTTCCGCCAGTTTTCAGCCACCTTAGATAGGAATGTATCAAGCTCCCTGACGTGTAAGGCGAAACTGCTGGCCACTTGATAGCGTTTGCTCGCGGAGCTCTGTGGCTGTGACGGAGTCAAGTGGGAAGGTTGGATACATTGGCATTCTTTATTGGACATCACTGCCTTGTGGACGCGATACTTATACACATTAAACAGCTCCCTGATTTTGGATGCAGGGACTTTCTTACTATTCGCTGTTCTAAGGCTTTCTAGTGTGAAGAATTTCTTAGGATTTTTTCTCAAGTAAGCCTAACCATTCCTTCCTTGAGATTGAAACCATCTTTTTCTAAGATAAAGTCTTTGGGCCTCAGTTTTGCTTTATAAGGCCCCTAAATCCCTTCAATACTTGAAACTATCTATCCATTTCTAGTTATGCCCTTATATCCTGAACTGTGACATCATCCCATCCTGTTAACTGTGGGACATCGGTGGGGAGATCAGGAATCTTGTTATAATCATAGTCTTTCTCAAGTGCTGCATCATCCTCATCAGTGTCTTGATCGGTTGTACCAACAGTATGGAGTGGGAAGTATTCTGCCAGGTTAGATATATATATATATATATATATATCGGTATAATTAGTAGATACATCTACCAGTTCCGTATATAACCACATAATAACATGGCAGAACTGAACGCACCCCGTGAGTTGGGGGTGGGTGGGGGGGGGGGGCAAAGGGCGTGCGGGAAACTATCATCACACAATACAAGACAACAACAACTGGACCAGGAAACATCTTGCGAGTGAAAATACCTCTACTCCGTCCCGAGGCTGTCATTGTGCCTGGTAGTGTAGCGCTGTCCTTTACACTTAATCTCTCCAGCAGGGTTGACGAAAACCGGACCATTGTAAACAATCTAGGCCGCACTATTCTTTAGAAAATGGAGGTCAAGCTCGGCAACCAAGTTGTTTAACCATCGAGGATTATAATATCTAGCAGTGCTAGAAAGACCTCTGCCTGGGTGCCTATGAAAGGACGAACTATCGTCTCTATCAAGGGATTCAGAATACCAATATGGCGACGCTTAGGGTATGGGCAGATAATTCAATCATTCCAGCCTAATTCTGTGCTGGCAGAGATGTATGGTAACAGGTACTGCATCCCTCTTGACCCACGAGCTGCTCATAGATCACGCACCCTTTTACCCACTTAGAATACAGAGCACCCCGTTCACCTTTGAGTTGACCTTCGCTGAATATGATGACGCAATCCACTCAACTGATAAAGATGCAACCTATCTCCATCGAGTATACCATAGTGACACATGCAGATGTGGCTAGACAGATCCGAAATAAGTATCTCACCAGTGATGTAATCCTATACACGGGGGTGGTAAGGCCCCGGAAAAAAGGAAATGAAGAAGGGCGATACTATGTGAGACATATGTATCGACTCGGCTGCTCAGAGCCTGAAAGGGTTTTGCTCCTGCCTATTGACCCAGCTGTCAGAGCATATGGCCCCTAGTTTGGCCGTGACCTTTAGTGCTTCCCCAACCCTGATATCTATATCGTTCAGATAACTGAGGAAGAGATCCCCAATAAAGTATTTCCTCAAAATATGAACCTGCGACAAATGTGACCTGATGTGTGTAAGGAATTCGACGCTGACCCAAAGGAAAGCCCTACTATCACATCAAACCTCTTCTGTAAAGGTCAATTTGGCTTGTGGGTAGATATTAGGACGCATACCGACCGCAAAGTACATGGAAGCGGGCTCCTGGTGCTAAATTCAAGCGCAAGGGGTTAATCTGCATCTCGAAAAGCGTGCCCGACTGGATCGAACTCTGTACTGCTACTCTTACCGACTCAGCGACGCCAAAATCATGTTTAAGAAAGGGAAATACGACTCACATACCTGGTAATGAATCTTCACCAGCATTCGCGTTCTGCAATTATTTGCGGCCAGACGGAACGCGGCAAAATGAAGTAGGTCTTAGACCTTCTGAAAACCGAGTATTGTAGAACGTTTGAATTCATCGTCATCCTGTGGCCTAACATACGATACAGCAAAACCTATCTCGAGTGGTGTTGGATTTGGGCTAAACCCAATGTGGTTGTCGTTCACAGATGTGACAAGCTGCACGACTGGCTTATCGTTCCGTACGATATCTTCCAAGGGAAGCCGACGCTGTATATTATCTATGGTTATCGAAAAGGCACGACAAACTGCGTTAGATGCCTTCCCACCTTTCTACCCTGCGGGTTACATGTTTACGGAAAGGCTTCGGTGGTAACCCTGAGACAAAATCTGCATCCTATGCTATCTCCAGTCGTCTCGATGAATGTCTTGCCACTGGCAAAAGGTAGCTTAGGCTCTGTGAGCTCTTCCTCACTTTAATCCAAATCTCCGCGCAAATCACCCATTTCAGCGGACACAGCAAGAGATACGACTGTCCACACGGCTGAACAATGAGAGTGGTCTTCATCACTTGTGATGGACAACTATTACTATATTATCTATGACATGGCGTCGTCATCTGTTTTAACGAAACAAAAGGACATGTTGTCCAAGCTGACATTCTCCGGCCGGAACGCCGGACGAAGCGTTTGGATCCTCACTCAGGCTTGGACCTCTGTTTGGATCCTCACTCAGGCCTGGACCTCTGTTTGGATCCTCACTCAGGCCTGGACCTCTGTTTTGATCCTCACTCAGGCCTGGACCTCTGTTTGGATCCCCACTCAGGCCTGGACCTCTGTTTGGATCCTCACTCAGGCATGACACTCTGTTTTGAAAGATGTCCGATTGCAAAACCAAATGGGCGGCCCTTTTCCACTGCAAGGACACGTGACTCTTTCGAGACATGTTTGCGATAAAACGATGTTGTGCATGCCGAAGCTAGAGCAGGGGTACCAGCCAGCTTGACATACGGTCATATAGACATATGGACATTCGCATCCACGGTGGCGGCCAATTTAGTAGCAGAATAATATACTAAGGACGAAGTGTGGCCTAGGGGTGAAACTCGCTCGGTTTTCACAATCCCAACGTTCCGGGTTCGATTCCCACTTGTGTCCAGCTTGTCAGACACTGGGTTTTTTCTCGGGCTAATGTTCTTCCGCGTACGGAAAGTAATGGCAACCTACCGTACTGTACACCCTTCAAGAAACTTATAACAGCCAAATAGGTGGCGGTTGTAAGAAGCTACGTTCTGTAATAGAACATGCGACTAACTTTATAACATACTAACAATGTAAACGGAAAAAGATTTAGGAAATCTCGTCTACCATGCTGCTGTGGTTGCTGGCCTCAGTCTTGGGTATAACATGCTGGCTCAAAGGCTGATCAAGATGAAACCGGCAGACCTTTGGAAGCCGGACTGATTATTCGGTCAAGCTCGTGGGCCCTATCGCGCTTGCTATGTGGTCGCAAGACATGCTAATTAAACAGGGGATCCATTTCCCCTAACATAATCAAAACGTATAATTCCCGCCATTAGAATGATGGTCGGTGGAACTGGTGGTAACTACCTCTTTAGCTCGCCGAAGGGCAAGGAGGCAGACGAGGAGAGATCACGCCATGATAAGGCTATAGAGGATTTACAACAGGCTCAGGCGCATTATTCTCGCGCAAGCGGAAAAAGCATTTGGATTACCGCAACGACCGCCTTAGGGCTGAGGGCCATGCTGAAAATATCTACAAGAGCGTAGATGATGCCATGCGATGGTATTACGAAGTCACTGGAACACTTGATAGTGCTGGCGCACAGAAGACAGGCGATGCCGTAGCGGAACCAACATTTCATGATGTGTATTCTCCCTCTCCCAAATCAGCAAAAGTATGAACTCATTTTCGTGACGCTAGGGCTCGCAGCTGTCGGGTTTGCAGAATTTACATTTATGTACGGTGTATCACCGGATGATTATGGAAAAGTCAGATTGAGAGAAACCGAATGAGAGCCAGACAAAGAATGGCAATCATGAGGAAACTTGCTGGCACAAGCTGGGGGGCAGACGAAAGAACACTAAAGAAACTGTACACTGGAAGAATGAGACCAGTTCTCGAGTATGGTATTGCGGCATGGACAACAGCAGCGAAGGCGAACTTCGATAAAGTTAGCAAACTTCAAAACCAAGCCATGAGAGTTATAACAGGAGGCATGAAGTCAACGCCAATTGTAGAACTTGAAAAGATTACAAATCTGCAATCCATGACCGACAGAAGAGACTGCAGAGCCCAAAAGCAAGCAAAGAATCTCAGAAGACTGACATACCATCCAATGCATCAGAAGCTAAATAGATTTGGAAATGGGAAACTAAAGAGGAGAATCTTTGCAGAAATAGCCAAAGCAAAGATGAGCGACGACCCTATGAACACCGTAACAATACCAAAGCCCATCCCGACTGTACGCAAACCTACCTGGAAGCAGCATATCATTCCGGAGGTGGTAGAAAATATACCAGGTATTTGAAACAAGAACAGCCAGACTGAAAAGGAAAGAAGAAACATAACCTTGAGGTACATAACGGAAAACTACCCAAGCATAGAATGGAGCCATGCATACACCGACGGTTCTGTAACAAACACAACATAGAACGGAGGGGCAGGGGTATTCCAGAGTCTATAAAATGGTAGAAAAATAACACTGTCAGTGGCAACTGTAAAATTCTCAAGCAATTTCAGAGTGGAGGCAGAGGCACTGAGGGCTGCAGTAGAAGCAATGCTGACAGGCGAAAGCAATGAAAGCCAGATAGTCCTGTTTACAGTAGTCACAGCACTAAAAAGCCAGAAAAATACTGAACTTAATGATTTAAGAGCAGTACTCTGTCAACTATGCCAGCAGTCCGCACCAAAAAGAGTAGTGGTACAGTGGGTTCCATCCCACTGTAACATCCAAGGCAACGAGGAGGCAGACAGACTGGCAAAAGAAGGTGCAAGACTACCACAACCAGATTCTAGTGTGATCTACGAAGAGTCCAACAGGCTTATTAGGGCCAGATACATGCCAAATGGGAAACAGAACATACTGGCTACACACACAAAAATACGATGCCCATTACCAGTTGAACAGAAGAGAGCAGGTCGTGGTCTTCAGACTCCGCACAGGCTACAACAGACTGTGGTACCATCTATTCAAGAAACTGAAGATAGGTGGCACTAACGAATGCATTTGTGGTACCGGGAAAATGACCGCTGAACATCTGCTGCAAAACTGCCCGACATACGAGGACCAGAGAAGGCACATGTGGCCATCACCAGTGGCAACACTAGACAAGCTCTATGGCGGTGTCGACAGTTTCAGGATGCCCGCTGCTTTCTTCGAAAAAATACAGGTTGACGTTTGACAGCGTACGAAGAAGAAGAAGAAGGATGAAAGATATATAGTACAGCCCGGTTGGCTATTGGAAAGGCGTTTCAGCCATCAAGAAGCTCGCTGCGGTGGCCAAGATTTCTGAAAGCGAAGCCCAGGGATGACTTAAAAAAGAAGCAATTTGGCAAATCTACCTACCGGTGCCTCGTTATATACCGCGACCATTTATTGATGAAATTCGCCCGGAAGCTGTGCACCAGGCCGACCTACTCAACCTATCTCACGACCGAGAGGACCGTAAGAAATAAAAGGATGCCTTGACAGTTGTGGACGTGGCCAGCCACTACACAGAGCCCCAGCCGCTACACAGAGGCCCAGCCTCTGGTAGATAAGAGCAGCAAAGAGGATGCATTGGCGCTTAACTAAATCTACAAACGGGGCTCGCTGATTCAGCCAAATCTGTTGCAGGTTAACCCGGAACGCGAGTTCATGGGCTCTACGTCATAGCTGCTGGCCAAACATAATGTGCAGGTGCGGCGTGGGCTGTTTGGAAACCACCGTCAGCAGGGGATCTTTGAACGGATCAACAGAACTTTAACTGAGAGACTATTTGGGGCACAGTGTGCCCAAGAGCTGCTGCTTGCTGCCCGTGGGTCTTCGGAACGGTCGGTTGAGTGGGTTCGAACTCTTCCGCTAGTTGTTGCTGCCCTCAATGCTGAAGTGACCAATGTGATAGGTAGAAAGCCTGCTGATGCTATTAATAGTTTATCAGTGCAATGAAGGCCCTCTCGGCCTGCCCATCGGCCTGCTGGGCTTAAGGAACCAATTCTAGAGTCTGAGGTTGTGGTGCGCTATGTCTATGCAAGTTCGCCAGCACGAGATCGAGAGTCGTGGAAGACGTGCAACCGACCCTAACTGGTCGTCAACGATACATACCATTTATACCACTGACCAGCCTGTGTTGTACCACTGACCAGTCTGTGTTGTACCACTTGCAGGGTGGACCAGCCCGAGGCTTTGTGCGTGAGGAACTAATGCTTGTGCCTGACGATACGAAGCTGCCACCTGATAGGATTCTCCCTCATCCACCGAACAGCTCAGTGAGGTAGCCAGTACAATAGTACTGTTCACCTTTCTTTCGCCCTCGATTTCGATGTGTCCATATTCTCTCGTGGTGACTCCATAAGGCGATATACACTTTTTCGTGTCCGTAGGGCTGAAAGATGTCTTGTTCTTCTCGTATACTCCCAGCTGGTGCCCATGGCTGCGGATGGCCACCTGGGTGTGCTTGTACTCTTTGTGCCCAAACAGGGCCTCTTTATACAGCTCATGCCGTAGGTCCTTCCCCCCCACCCCCACAGTTCTGGTAGCTCCCTTCTCTATTCTAATCTCCCCGCCAACAGCTTGCAGGATTGAGTACATTTTGGGCCGCATACCCACAGACTCCGCTATAGCTTTATCACAGCACTCATCTTTGAATTTGCCCACAACCTTTTTGTTTTTGTTGCCATGCAACAAGTAACATGGATGGTCCTTCGAGTAGTCGCTGAAGTCGTACAGGCTGGCGTTGGCGTTCATGTCCTCGCATGCGTTTTCAGTTTCCACTTGGAATACCAAGCTGACAGTGTCCGAATGTAACACAGTTGTGCCTTCTCGCCGTATTGTGTCTTGATCTGGCTGTACTTGAGGCGTTTGCTGAGATCTAGAACGGCCTGCCCGACATAGACCGGGCGAGTGAGCTTTAGTTTTGCTTTTTGTGGTATGAACCGCCACGACACCACCATTGAATATCTCACGGGACTCAAATGCCGGGTCTGATATGAGTTTGCGAAGCCTGTTCTCCTCTGAGGTCCGGCCTGTCCAGCCTCCTGTCTGAACTTCAGCGTCCTTGAATCTTTGTGACTCGCATGCCCAGGTTGTGATATAGCTTCAGGGGGCAATAGTGGACAATGGACCGCTCCTTGTTAGAGAGGTTTGGGACTACCTTCTTACACTCCATGATCTTATAGGGATCGGTGGTGACTTATGGTCCAAAGGGAACCAGATAAAGGCAAGAAGGATTGCGCATGGAACTGATGTAGGACAAATATATCCCATAAACTACCACTGTAAGAGCAGGCACATCGTTACGTGCATGTTTTATTCAGGAAGACCCCAGCTAGGAGAAAGTGTGGTCCGACAATTCTGTTAGAGCGATACATTACGAAGATAATGATAGTGGTGATGAGGAGGATAATCGTGGGTTAAAGACGAGGTTAATGGTGATAAGGAGGACGTTGAAGCTGAACTTAATTTCCTGCGTCTTCTCATTGTCCGAACCGTTCCCATGAGAGATATAGTGCGTGACAGGGGCGTAATAAAACCACTGCAACACTGACAGAAAGTCAAAAGGGGTGACTAATATTGCATTCTGGTCCGTCTGTGGTAGAAGACTATGTGTGGGTCACAGAGACGAGAAGAGGCCAACTGCCACACCGAGGTCACGTATTTAGAGGCTTTGTTGAGGAAACATGGGCCATGAGCAACCAGATGAAGCCTTTGAATTGTGGATTTAGAGAAACATACGCCGCATCTCGTGTAATGCAAAGCGAGCAAATAGGGAGGTTAGGAATCTATTCGAAATTGGAAAAGAAATACTCAAGGAGATACACATACAAATGGCAAATAAGATATTTTGAACATATAGATATATCAAAGAGCAGCGAAGATGGAGCCATAATTTAATTAGCTGTGGATCTACATTGCTCTTCTGTTTTAGTACATTAAAGAGGCCGCCAGACCATGATTTTGTCGAGAATTTACACTAGTCGACGACTTACACTTGTGTTCACAGAAGCGTGTTGTTGTTTTCTATTTGGACTAGTTAATTCGTTCTTTTTGTGTGTTTTATTCCATCCGATTTTCCTTGATGCTATATAAATAGCACTACGCTTAAACATGTGACATATTTCACGGTCTAGCTCACTAGGTTGAACTTCCAGAGATTGGTGCCCTTCGCCCTAGCTGAAGACAGTGTCAGCTTTGCGGTATGCAGTTTAAACACAACTATTATGAACTGTCGCCTGGAGATAGATGGGCGCCGTCAGGTGGGTAGCGGCCCAAGACACATTGTTGTTGTATGGCGAGAGCTGGTACTACAAACTGCAATAACGGTGCCTCGTCGACCTTCTAGGTTTTGGTACTGATGATGATGAACATATAAAGAGACAAACTGTTGAAAAAAATATTGGGGGGAATGATGGACGGACGCGGGCAAGATGAAGCCATCGCTGTAAGTTAGAAGACAATATGTAGGAGTGTATCATCAAGGCAAAAGACAGGGGATAATGGGAGTCCATTACAGTTAACTTTCGACGCGGAGACGGCACGTCATCAGAAGAAGTAGTGTGGTCAAATTAATTCTCTATAGAATAATATCTGCGCGTGAGAGACGAAAATATGTCAACTGTTACACTAGAATCAGCGCATTAGCTGCAGAGGTCAGAGACCCATGCGTGACTGCTAGCGTCAGGGACAGTGAATCAGAGCCGCTAAGACCCTTCTGCACCTCCACCCGGTGATCCTGGCTGCAACAGAGCAGACTGGCTAAGGACAAGGGATCGAACAGGGAATGGTAACCCGGTACTAAAAAAATACTTGCTAAAGTTGTATGTGTTGGACCGAACGGTGCAAATGTCGCAGTCAAGCTGTAAACTACGACCAAATGTATTTCGTTCTCTGGACTACATTCTGCTAGGGTTTCACGATTTGATAGCGGGAGATTGAGAACGAACGAAGCTAAGCCAAGCTATACACTAGGATCACATTAAGAGGCCACTAGCAGTATAGTATAATCTCCTTATTGTGGAAGGCTCTGTGCGTGTGGTAATCGAGATTGTGCCACCCGTCCCACTGAGAAAATTGCTTTATAAGTCACTAACAGTGTCGTTCAATTCCTGTGTGTCACAAGCGAGGGTGCGACAATTTTCACACTGAGATCGTGTCTACAACGAGTATTCTCTAATCTATATATGATAGAAGTCTCTATGTGTGTTACAGGAGAGAATGTATCAATTGTCACACAGAGAGCATGTCTTAAGAAGCTACTAACAGTGTCTAATTCCTATAGAGCTGGAGACCTCTCAGTCACGTGATATTGCATGTTTTGTCATTGACAAAAACCTTCTTCGACGTTCGGTAGCAAATTCCCGCTACCAAGCCCTGGACGGTCTCAAACTCCCGCTACCAAGCCCTGGACGGTCTCAAACATCCGCTACCAAGCCCTAG
The DNA here is from genome assembly GCA_036924085.1 of Ariolimax columbianus. NCBI lineage: Eukaryota > Metazoa > Mollusca > Gastropoda > Stylommatophora > Arionidae > Ariolimax > Ariolimax columbianus. Next base: position 17,157,180 of record JAVGWX010000005.1, on the reverse strand, counting down.
ACGGTCTCAAACTCCCGCTACCAAGCCCTGGACGGTCTCAAACATCCGCTACCAAGCCCTGGACGGTCTCAAACATCCACTACCAACCCCTGGACGGTCCCAAACATCCGCTACCAAGCCCTGGACGGTCTCAAACTCCCGCTACCAAGCCCTGGACGGTCTCAAACATCCGCTACCAAGCCCTAGACGGTCTCAATCTCCCGCTACCAAGCCCTGGACGGTCTCAAACATCCGCTACCAAGCCCTGGACGGTCTCAAACATCCACTACCAACCCCTGGACGGTCTCAAACTCCCGCTACCAAGCCTTGGATGGTCTCAAACATCCGCTACCAAGCCCTGGACGGTCTCAAACTCCCGCTACCAAGCCCTGGACGGTCTCAAACTTCCGCTACCAAGCACTGGACGGTCTCAAACTCCCGCTTTCAAGCCAGAAAAAAGACTTTGTGAGTAGCAGGACATATTCCGGAGAACGGAATATGTTGTGTTGTAGTTTACAGCTTGATTGTGATATTTGCACCTTTCGGTCCAACACATCCGACTTCAGCATACGGTTTTGGGAACCAGGTTAGCCTTCCTACTTCGATCCCTTCTCCTTAGCCAGTCTGTCCTGTTGCAGCCTGTTATCCAGGATCACCGAGTGGAGGGGTAGAAGGGTCTTGGCAGCTCTGGGTCGCTTACTCTGACACTAGCAGTCAGCTCTGGGTCACTCACCGCTACAGCTCATGCGCTGCTCAGTATCTTGACCGAAATGCGTGTTGAATGTGAAGGTGACTGTCCGAAACTGAAAGAAAACTCTAGAGTCATTACTTCATATCTGATGCATGAACGGAATATTGAATAACTCGTTTTACATGCGAAGAGAAAACGTAAAACATTTTCGTATATGAAACTCACGCTATTATTATTGCCTTTAAATACCATCATAATAACATCTGTTGACCCGGCATAGTATGCTGTTGAGTTAATTATAGTTCATGAACTGCGGGTAACTTTACACACATTTTGCAATATTCATTCCTTAATGGAATATATACTGGCTGAGAGAGAAGCACACAGACAGAAATTCAATACACAGATAAACATTACACAATGTCAAATTGTATAGATGTAAAGAACTGCCAAAAAGTAGTTAACATCAAGAACATTCGTAAGAAGAATTGTATTAATATTAATAGTTCTTTTATTTTGTTATGCCCAGAAACGAACAACGAATAATTCATTCTTTTAATGCCGCACCACATGTTGAACATCTATTCTGGAACGTTCTACCAAACACAGAACACTGCTACATGCTTAGTAAGTTTTAGCCTGGGTTAGCGGTGGGGCACGCTATCCCCAAGAGTTGGAGTCCTCTACTTTAGACTGGTTTACTGCACTGTTTGTCGCTACTTACGACATGCAGCAGTGGTTCTATTGCTGTCTCTATCAAACACAAAATCTTTCGGAAAACTTGTCGGACATCAAAATAATTACATTCCAAAGCCACTTTTGCGTTAGTTGGACACACATGGAGAGCAACAAACTGTAATACAGTAACTTACACAGCAGGTCGTGAAGATAACACGTCGTACTTGTGCATAGGGAAGCTAGATTATCATATAGAAACAATAAGCAGTAGAAAAAGATCACTACAGTCAATGGTAGAAGACACCACACTCTATGATAGTAGACAATACAGTCTATGGAAAACGACACGACGATTCATGGTAGAGGACACGGCAGTCTATGATAGAAGACACTACAGTCCATTATAGAAGACACTGCAGTCCATGATAGAAGACACTACAGTCCATGATAGAAGCCAATACAGTCCATGATAGAAGACACTACAGTCCATAATAGAAGACACCACAGTCTATAATAGAAGACACTGCAGTCAATGATAGAAGATCCTACAGTCCATGATAGAAGACACTACACCCCATGATAAAAGACACTACACTCCATGATAGTAGACAGTACAGTCCATGGAAGAAGACACGACAATTCATGGTAGAAGACACTACACTCCATGATAGAATACACTACAGTCATGATAGAAGACACTACAGTCCATGATAGAAGACAATGCAGCCCATGGTAGAAGACACTACAGTCCGTGGCAGAAGACACTACTTCTCATGGTAGAAGACACTACAGTCCGTGGCAGAAGACACTACTTCCTATGGTAGAAGACATTACAGTCCGTTACAGAAGACACTACATCCCATGGTAGAAGACGAGTGACTAAGTCGTCAAATTTGAAATAATTGACATAACATAAATTTAAAACATCAAGTTATGGAACCCAAGAAGTTTGCCAGGGTTTTAGTGAATGACAAGGACAAAAATAGTACCACTATCCCCTAAAGAGCATCAAGGAAATGCAGGAAATTCTCTAAGCAGGAAATTCTCCTTCCGGCTACGTCCAGCTCATGCCAGAGGTGGGATATCCGTCCTGTAGAAGTACAGGTCGACTAAGACTAGGAGGATTATGGAACAATGACAAGAATATTGAATTCACATTGGTTTAATTAATCTCATTCTTACCTGCGTTTCTCGATGTGACGATAAAATATTGCTTGGTCCAGTGGGAGACAACTCAGTACACTAACTGATAACATCAGGCAAATTCGCTAACAGATAAGACTGACACATTCACCGGGGAAACACTTCATGCATTATAACCAGGTGAGCAGGGAACATTTGTAAGCATCACAATACCCGTTTACAGACAATACAGATATTAGCAATTAATGGTTTTAATGCAACCTTAATTTCGGTTTTTCCTTTTTTTCATCTAATTCTTCTTCGTTGTTCTATTTTCTATTAATATATGAGTGAGAATATATATATGTATACATATATATATATATATATATATATATATATATATATATATATATCATCATTTATCATCATTAGCTCTTTCCGTCTTGTCAGACGATAGTAATTATTCTTTGAAAAGCTATGCAACTACAGTCCATGACGGTAACGAATGTGACTCATAAGACCAATCCGGACAGAGAAGCATCTTCCACAGTGTGTGCAAGAAAAATTAGGACCGTTTGCGGCATCGCATGGTGTGGAGTATCTTCTCAAACTCTGAGTCTTTAGTCTATCAGCAATCAGTATCTCCTTTGTCTGTATTCCATGCTTAATTATGCTTCTCCGTGTAACTCGATCCATGGCGTCCTGTTCCCATGATTCCAAATCGATGCCTGCGTCATTCATATCCCGCTTGCATACATCCTTGTACCGAAGTAGTGGCCGGCCCCGAGACCTTTTCCCCAACTGTAATTCCCCATAGAAAAGATATTTTGGTATTCTACCATCATCCATCCTCCGAATGTGTTCCAGCCAGCGGAGCCTTCGATGACTAAGCATGGATATATATATATATATGATACATGTATGCATTGGGGTTGTATAATTTATAGATTTCAAACCTAGAAGACTACTGCTCACACAACATGCATTAACATGTGTGAGTGCAAGGGTATGTGAGGGTGTGGGTGGAGTACTGTATACCTTGAGGCAGGTATCAGTGGACGCGTGTGTAAGTGGGGGCGTGTGTAAGTGAGAGCGTGTATGAGTGGAGTCGTGTGTAAGTGGGGGCGTGTGTCATTGAGAGCGTGTATGAGTGGAGGCGTGTGTAGGTGTATGCGTGGAGGCGTGTGTCAGTGAGAGCATGTGTGAGTGAAGGTGTGTGTGTGTAAGTGGAGGCGTGTTTAAGTGGAAGCGTGTGTCAGTGAGAGTATGTATGAGTGAAGGTGTGTGTAAGTGGAGGCGTGTGTAAGGGATAGCGTGTTTGAGTGGAGGCGTGTTTAAGTAGAGGTGTGTGTGAGTGAAAGCGTGTGTGAGTAGAGGTGTGTGTGATTGGAGGCGTGTGTGATTGGAGGCGTGTGTGATTGGAGGCGTGTGTGAGTGGAAGCATGTGTGAGTGGAAGTATGTGTGAACTAGCCGTGAGTAAGTTGAGGCGTGTATGAGTGGAAGCGTGTGTGACTGGATGCTTTTGCGAGTATAGGTGTGTGTTAGTGGCGGCGTGTGCTAGTGCATACGTGTGTGAGTAGAGGTGTGAGAGAGAATTGTTTGTTTGCGAAAGCCCACAATGAGCAGGTTACTCTTTTGTCCGCCCTAAAAAGGACGTTAAGTGGAGGGTTGTCGTAGCTTTCTTCACATCCCGAGCGTGCTGATGAAGGTAGACTGAGGTCCTCCAGGAGGTTGGGTTATGCTTGGCTTCATCTGCGTGTCGCTCACTACTACCGGGATCACGTCGAACCTCACCTTGTGACAATAGCCCGTTTGCAAGGCGACGAACGAGGAGGTCAGAACGAGGGTCTTGGCCAGTATATTTTTCCTGAACCTGGCTAACATTTTCTGATCAGTGTGTTTTGTCTGACTCTGGCTAACATTGTCTGATCAGTGTGTTTTTCCTGACCCTGGCTAACATTGTCTGATCAGTGTGTTTTGTCTGAACCTGGCTAACATTCTCTGATCTGTATGTTTTGTCTGATCCTGGCTAACTTTGTCTGATCAGTGTGTTTTGCCTGACCCTGGCTAACTTTGTCTGATCAGTGTGTTTCGCCTGACCCCAGCTAACATTGTCTGATCAGTGTGTTTTGTCTGACCCTGGCTAACATTGTCTGATCAGTGTGTTTTGCCTGACCCGGGCTAACATTCTCTGATCAGTGTGTTTTGCCTGACCCTGGCTAACTTTGTCTGATCAGTGTGTTTTGTCTGACTCTGGCTAACATTGTCTGATCAGTGTGTTTTTCCTGACCCTGGCTAACATTGTCTGATCAGTGTGTTTTGTCTGAACCTGGCTAACATTCTCTGATCTGTATGTTTTGTCTGATCCTGGCTAACTTTGTCTGATCAGTGTGTTTTGTCTGACCCTGGCTAACATTGTCTGATCAGTGTGTTTTGCCTGACCCGGGCTAACATTCTCTGATCAGTGTGTTTTGCCTGACCCTGGTTAACATTCTCTGATCAGTGTGTTTTGCCTGACCCTGGCTAACATTCTCTGATCAGTGTGTTTTGCCTTACCCTGGCTAACTTTGTCTGATCAGTGTGTTTTGCCTGACCCTGGCTAACTTTGTCTGATCAGTGTGTTCCGCCTGACCAGACGTTAGCCTGATCGTCCCGAAATACCCTAATGTATATATCAAGGTAATTTATTTCGCTCTCACACTTTCACCCATCTTCTTTAGTTTCTCATTGTCTCCTGCAGTGACCCTAAACTACTTTCCGAAATATCCCATTTCCCGTTTTGCGATATTTCATTCTTGTGTCTTGGTCAGGGTATGTGTTCTTGTGTCTTGGTCAGGGTATGTGTTCTTGTGTCTTGGTCAGGGTATGTGTTCTTGTGTCTTGGTCAGGGTATGTGTTCTAGTGTCTTGGTCAGGGTATGTGTTCTTGTGTCTTGGTCAGGGTATGTGTTCTTGTGTCTTGGTCAGGGTATGTGTTCTTGTGTCTTGGTCAGGGTATGTGTTCTTGTGTCTTGGTCAGGGTATGTGTTCTTGTGTCTTGGTCATGGTTTGTGTTCTTGTGTCTTGGTCAGGGTATGGGTTCTTGTGTCTTGGTCAGGGTATGTGTTCTTGTGTCTTGGTCAGGGTATGTGTTCTTGTGTCTTGGTCAGGGTATGTGTTCTTGTGTCTTGGTCAGGGTATGTGTTCTTGTGTCTTGGTCATGGTTTGTGTTCTTGTGTCTTGGTCAGGGTATGGGTTCTTGTGTCTTGGTTAGAGTATGTGTTCTTGTGTCTTGGTCAACGTATGCGGTCTTGTGTCTTGGTTAAGGTATATGTTCTTGTGTCTTGGTGAAGGTATGTGTTCTTGTGGCTTGGTCAACGTATGTGGTCTTGTGTCTTCGTCAACGTATGTGGTCTTGTGTCTTGGTCAAGATATTCGGGTATTGTGTCTTGGTCAGGGTATGCTGTCTAGAGTCTTGGTCAACGTATGTGGTCTTGTGTCTTGGTCAAGGTATGCGGTATTGTCTTGTGTCTGGTCGGATATATGTTCTTGTGTTTTGTTCAGGTATGTGTTCGTGTGTCTTGGTCATTATCTACGGCTGATACTGATGCGATCGAGTTAGTACGAGTACACCGTTGAAAATTTGTGTTTTTGTCTTCGTTAGAAAATTAGGTGTGATGAAAAACAAAGTAGGTTGGATGAGTATGTGATCTGTCATTGTAATCCTTTGGACTACTTCTGGCCACTGCACTTTCCTTTGCATGTAATAAAATGTGACTAAGTGGGGTCGGCTGGACACGTTATCATGAAAAATAAACTTCCTGAGGTATCACAACTTAACAAGTGCATACATATTTTGATGTTGGCACGCATGCCGACGACAAAATGTGGTTTACAGTTGAGTAAATTTAAAAGAGGTTCAAATGTGGACACAAATACGAAACAAATCTAAGTTAGGACCAACATTTCTTCTTCAAGGAGTAAAAGCAACTCAGTGAGAGCTAAAAAGTAATCTAAGCTAGTAACTGGATAATGGATACATCAGTGAATACTTATCCCAGTGCACTTTTCTTAGATGGCATACCCAGACAAACATCTGATCACGTGACCTGCTAGAGATAGTCGATCTCAGTTGTGGTGTCCGTAGTCATTGGAGATCGGACATGTGTTATCTGCATGGATGAGTCAACATTACTGCATTCTAAGGAGAGCTATAGGTCATCTGTATATTTCCTTAAGTAGTGACGGACTTCTGCTCGAGTTAACAGTAGCGTCACAACGCAATGATTAAATATTTTCATACACTTTGTTCTGATCTGTTCTTGTTCTGATCTATTCTTGTTCTGATCTATTCTTGTTCTGTTCTGTTCTTCTTCTGAATAGACCTCACTACAGTCTGGATAGACGAGTGTTAATCAACGTATTTTATAAAATATCGAAATGCAAGGATATTGAACACTCCTTGAAGATTGATGGCTCTACACAGTCCTGCTCCGTCCTTTCAGGCAGCCCTCTAAACCCACGTATGATTTAAAGATTTTGCAAACTGTGTATTGCCAGTTAATTTTTGTGTTGGTTCCAAATGTTTGGTATCATTATGTAGGAGAATCTGCGGATTTTCTTTCCACCTCAGGCAGGTCAGACATGTACTGTCCTGACATTAAGTCATTTAGAGGGTGCATGAGCCACTCCGTACTCAACTCCATACGTAACCAAACCAAGAACTTCAAGTGAATACAGCTATATACATAACCAAACCAAAAACTTCGTGAATACAGCTATATACATAACTAAAGAAAGAATTCACGTGAACCCAACTCCCTACATTACCAAACAAAGAACCCCACGTGAACCCAATTATATACATAACTAAAGAAAGAATTCACGTGAACCCAACTCCCTACATAACCAAACAAAGAACCCCACGTGAACCCAATTATATACATAACTAAAGAAAGAATTCACGTGAACCCAACTATATACATAACCAAACAAAGAATTTCACGTGAACCCAACTATATACACAACCAAACAAAGAATTTCACGTGAACCCAACTATATACACAACCAAACAAAGAATTTCACGTGAACCCAACTATATACACAACCAAACAAAAAAACTACACGTGAATCCAACTATATACATAACCAAACAAAGAACTTCACGTGCAACCCAACTCCGTACTTCACCAAAGAAAAAAACTACACGTGAATCCAACTATATACATAACCAAACAAAGAACTTCACGTGCAACCCAACTCCGTACTTCACCAAAGAAAAAAACTACACGTGAATCCAACTATATACATAACCAAACAAAGAACTTCACGTGCAACCCAACTCCGTACTTCACCAACGAAAAAAACTACACGTGAATCCAACTATACATAACCAAACAAAGAACTTCACGCGCAACCCAACTCCGTACTTCACCAACGAAAAAAACTACACGTGAATCCAACTATACATAACCAAACAAAGAACTTCACGTGCAACCCAACACCGTACTTCACCAAAGAAAAAAACCTACACGTGAATCCAACTATATACATAACCAAACAAAGAACTTCACGTGAACCCAACTATATACATAACCAAACAAAGAACTTCACGTGCAACCCAACTCCGTACTTCACCAAAGAAAGAACTTCATGTGAACCAAACTCATTATAAAAAAGTACACGCAGTCGGATAGTAGTACACTCCTCTACGTTCACCCAAGCTATTAATAATTGCCCCTCCATTCGACAACGTCCTTGAAGGTGCCAAAAGCTACTTTCTAAGTGGACTTCAGCTACCATGATCAAGTTAATAAAAGCGTCAGATCATAGGTTACAATTTAGCTTTGACATGGTTGTTTCACCTGACCTCGACGAATGTGTTAGTTCCCGACAGGTCTACATAACGGGCAGAAAACATAAATGAAAGGAAATGTTTAAAGTTGATTAAAATTAAATTTCATCAAAATTAAAAATTTGGTATGGTCAGATCCCGCACCCAGACGAGAACACAAACAAAACCTACGTTACGACCAATAGGCCTTCACTAGGGACAACAAACAGCAACAATGCTGAACTAGCAAATCAACATGTAAGGAAAAAATGGTCTACTTATCTGATATAGTGTCCATCATCGCGACTTGTCATGTCGAAGGCTAGACTCTAAATGACGGACAACGGTTAGATAAGGTGGCAAGGAGAGCGTAAGAAGTGAGAGGGCCGGATAAGCCAGTGACGTCCAAATGTTAAAAATACAAAGTAGTGATTCAAGGGTGGGGGCGGAGGGAGGGGGGACAAAAGGAAAGTGATATAAGCCTGGGGTGGGATACTGATGAAAAGATAATGTGAACTATTATATAGACGGCATGCGCCCATAATGTATGGTAATCCTAGATCGTGTCCAGTCATCATATCTAGACATTTAATAATGTTGCCGTATACTTTTATTCAGGTCATTTTGTTTAACAAAATGTGACATTACTCTCTTTCTTTCTCTCTGGCTCTCTCTATTTCGCTATCTTTTTCTTTTGACAGTTCTCCATTTATCTGAAAACATTAACAGCACAACCCAAGAGTTTGACATGAAAATAAACAGATTGAAGACAAAGACTATGGTAATAGTCAATCAACGTAGGCAAGTTAATACAATCATTAATGGGCAACCAATCGAAAACGTACAGACGTTTACATATTTGGGACAAACCATCCCATAGAATGTCCACAATAAGATGGTATTTAGGACAATAATTGCATTGGCTAAAATGGCTTTCAGAGGAAAACTGAAATTGCTAACTTCAATCGATATCAGGAAAGAACTAAGGCAAATAATAATAACTACTTATATCGGGTAAATTTCACTGCACATGGCTGAAAAGGGTAAAAGAACTTGCAGCATTGTTATAGACGCTGGAAAGAGTGAGTTAGTCAGAAAGAAGATCCAAGGGCAATGCCCTCACTGAGATAGGCGCACAATTTAATATATTAAAAATGATACAGAAAGGAAGATTGAATTGACTGATACACAACATAAGACATGACAGTCTTCTACAGAGGATACGCGAGGGCAAGATCCAGAAAAAAAGAGAAAGGGACTATCAAGACGCACGTTTACATCTCAGGCATGCAGAGACAGTAAAGTAGATCCTATGCTGAAATGAAGAGAGATGAAGAGGGTAGGGTCAAATGACGAAACAACGGACGCGTGGGATAGTGGTTAATTGACAGGACTCACAACCAGAAGCAAACCCTGAGAAAATGCAGGAGGAAGCAGACGCTTGAATAAAATGCATGCTGAAGTCGAATGTACTGGGCCGACAGGCTCAAAATAAAAACGACGGTGCAACGTACACCGCCTTAGGGATTAGAGAAATAAGGCGAACGCAAAAAAAAAAATTAAAAAAAATGAATAACCATGCTCAGACAATCTTAGAACCAGTCAAGAATGAATGATCAACCAGATGATGATGATCCCTTATATATATGTGTGGGTTTCGTGGCGAAGTGGTTAAGACGTCGGCCTTGTGATCAGGTGGTGTGGGTTCGACTTCGTACTCCGCCGTCTTTTTCACGGGTTTTTGATGCGGAGTTACCTGCATCTCGAAGTCGCCCTAGTCGTCTTGTCCTTGACTTGCCATTGGGGTCGGGCGGTTCGAGACGAGAGAGTGAGGATAAAAAGTAGCGCAGTTAATCCTAACTAAAAATAGCGCTAGCAAAATCAATTATGCCATTATCGTCTACGATGGACGGCGGCATTTGCTTTGCTTTATATATATATATATATATATTTACATACACAAACACATATATACACATGTATGTATATGAAAAACAATAGATGAGGCTATTTTAAAAGAAAACTATACGTATTCTTCTTCAAAGTTAACTAATAAGACCCAACTATTATTTTTCGAGGTATTTTTTTAGTGCGTTCCATCCAAGCGTCACAGTTTCTACAAATTACATGGATTCCTCTAAAAACGTTGTCTTCTTCTTCTTCGTTCAGGCTTTTTGGTCATGCTAGATCAATAGCCCCGTCGTTAGTTCCCTCCCGGTCCTGGTGGCACCCACAGTTCACTCCCGGTCTTGGTGGCATCCCCAGTTCTCTCTGGGTCCTGGTGGCATCCCCAGTTCTCTCCCGGTCCTGGTGGCATCCCCAGTTCTCTCCCGGTCCTGGTGGCATCCCCAGTTCTCTCTGGGTCTTGGTGGCATCCCCAGTTCTCTCTGGGTCCTGGTGGCATCCCCAGTTCTCTCTGGGTCCTGGTGGCATCCCCAGTTCTCTCCCGGCCCTGGTGGCATCCCCAGTTCTCTCCCGGTCCTGGTGGCATCCCCAGTTCTCTCTGGGTCCTGGTGGCATCCCCAGTTCTCTCTGGGTCCTGGTGGCATCCCCAGTTCTTTCCGGGTCCTGGTGGCATCCCCAGTTCGCTCCCGGTCTTGGTGTAATCCCCAGTTCTCTCCCGGTCCTGGAGGCATCCCCAGTTCTCTCCAGGTCCTGGTGGCATCCCCAGTTCTCTCTGGGTCCTGGTGGCATCCCCAGTTCTCTCTGGGTCCTGCTGGCATCCCCAGTTCTCTCTGGGTCCTGGTGGCATCCCCAGTTCTCTCTGGGTCCTGGTGGCATCCCCAGTTCTTTCCGGGTCCTGGTGGCATCCCCAGTTCTCTCCCGGTCCTGGTGGCATCCCCAGTTCTCTCTGGGTCCTGGTGGCATCCCCAGTTCACTCTGGGTCCTGGTGGCATCCCCAGTTCTTTCCGGGTCCTGGTGGCATCCCCAGTTCTCTCCCGGTCTTGGTGGAATCCCCAGTTCTCTCCCGGTCCTGGAGGCATCCCCAGTTCTCTCCAGGTCCTGGTGGCATCCCCACTTCTCTCTGGGTCCTGGTGGCATCCCCAGTTCTCTCTGGGTCCTGGTGGCATCCCCAGTTCTCTCTGGGTCCTGGTGGCATCCCCAGTTCTCTCTGGGTCCTGGTGGCATCCCCAGTTCTCTCTGGGTCCTGGTGGCATCCCCAGTTCTTTCCGGGTCCTGGTGGCATCCCCAGTTCTCTCTGGGTCCTGGTGGCATCCCCAGTTCTCTCCAGGTCCTGGTGGCATCCCCAGTTCTCTCTGGGTCCTGGTGGCATCCCCAGTTCTTTCCGGGTCCTGGTGGCATCCCCAGTTCTCTCTGGGTCCTGGTGGCATACCCAGTTCTCTCTGGGTCCTGGTGGCATCACCAGTTCTCTCTGGGTCCTGGTGGCATCACCAGTTCTCTCCCGGCCCTGGTGGCATCCCCAGTTCTCTCTGGGTCCTGGTGGCATCCCCACTTTTCTCTGGGTCCTGGTGGCATCCCCAGTTCTCTCTGGGTCCTGGTGGCATCCCCAGTTCTCTCTGGGTCCTGGTGGCATCCCCAGTTCTTTCCGGGTCCTGGTGGCATCCCCAGTTCTCTCTGGGTCCTGGTGGCATCCCCAGTTCTTTCCAGGTCCTGGTGGCATACCCAGTTCTCTCTGGGTCCTGGTGGCATCCCCAGTTCTCTCTGGGTCCTGGTGGCATCCCCAGTTCTCTCTGGGTCCTGGTGTCATCCCCCGTTCTCTCTGGGTCCTTGTGGAATCCCCAGTTCTCTCTGGGTCCTGGTAGCATCCTAACAGCTTCTGTGTATCTCGGCTCTCTCTGGCCAGGTTTGGCATCGTAGGTCTTTGTATGCAGGATATACCTGTAGGATATGTTCAGCAGTCTGGACTCCGGATTCACACGGGCAGTCACTTGTGTCTGATATCTTGAGCCCATTTAGGTGACCCAATTATCTGCTGTGACCTGTTCTCAGGCGAAAGATGGTGGTTTGTTGGTGTCTGTAAAGCTGGTGGATCAGGTCACGTCTATTGCTCACATCCATGTCTTTCTTCCATTGTGAGTTGCACGCATTGTGTATAATAGTTTTTGCCTGTCGGTAAGACACTGCGTGTGCAAGTTGCTCCATCGTGCTCCTTGCTTTCGACAGGGCATTTGCTCTGTCATTCCTGTGATTCCACAATGGGAAGGTAGCAACTGGAGAGCAACTGTTGATGTTTTTTGGATTTTAATATCAAATCAGTAACTCGTAGAAAAACGTAAATGACAACGCTGGAAGGCAGAGGCATCAAAATGAACTGTTTATTTTCAACACACAATGTAGAAAGAGACAATAAAACGATTGCGTACATACGAGGTAGATTAAAAACGTTCCCGGAATTAGTGGATTGTTTAGAAATAAGTTACAATAGAATTATCTACACTACATTTCCTTCAAAGTAGTTCCTATAGACTTTTGTCAAAGTGCATACAGCTGCTGGAAACATTCATGGGACCCATTCTTTGATACCTCTCAGCTGTCTTGTCACATTGGTGATAACGTCCTCAGCATCCTTGAATCGCTGTCCTTTCAGTGCCAATTTTAGGTAATGGAACAAGATGAAATCAGTCGGTGCCAGGTCGGGAGAGTATGGTGTTCTAAGGTAATCATATTGTGCTTTGCGAAGTACTGTTTCATTAGTTGATATAGCACAAAGAAATCGACTCAACCTGGCACTTTAATTGAAACAGGCTCGTAACTTGATTAAAACATTTCTGCTCCATTGGCATATAGAGTATTAACGGATGAATTAATCGATTCGATTCCTGTTTTTGGTCGACATCTTGAGTACCGACTACCAGACCCAATATATCCCTGTTTACTTCACTGTTTTCCTTCAAGAGTTTAAAACAAATTCTTCTACCGCGTTCGACCTGAAAAGAATGTTTGTGACGAAGAGTGATAGTTAACAGAGATAATGTGATATCTGCGCCTTTTGGACCTACACCTACGATTTCAGCACGTCAATTTTTAAACCGGGGTTGCCTTCCTTAATCGAATTCTAATCTGTTACCCAGGTTGCATGGTTATAGAATGTTATGAGGGCCACCACATGAAGGCGGAATGGGATCAGTTATGGGTCATTGACCCTGGGTAGCTAGCTGCTGTCATCTCATTTACTGCTGCAACTTCGGTGCTGCCAAGACATCTAATGGCTGTACAGTTCTAATGTATGTGACGGGTCTTCAAATGAAAACCTTAAAATTGAGATAGAAATTCGAAACACTGAACTCCAGTCATGAAAGTTAGCAGTATAATTGCTGAAGACTTCAAGCGTATTCTACGTGTGACATCACGATGCAGACAAACAACACGACATGATAAGAGCCGCTGAAACATGGTCTCCCATCGATGGGCATGCACCAAAAGGGAAGCAGGGTTGTGTTATCCGTTTTTCAGCATCGCAGTTGTAAAACGTATCGAATTGTATAGACGAATCCTTGAATTTTGTAGACCTTGGGGGCTTGTACAGAATAAAATGGAGACTACCTCAAAAAATGATTCAGTTGTATGCCACGTTTTATTTTATAAAGTGTGAGCAAAATTGTGTTCACGTTTCCATTTGAGACACCTGGTGTCAACATTTCGTATGCTCGTTTCAATTTCATGAATCAAGTGGGTATATTCGCCCGAGAAAATGCGTACAGTACACATTCTATAACCATCGTGGGACAAACGAGATATGAATTCCTGGGTTACAACATATGTAGTATTTTAGTTTTAGATTTAGACACCTGATAACAACCACACGTAACAAGGTTATCGGAGATTTTGATGAAGTGGTTGACCGTTTGTAAAAATTCGGCTCCCAAAAATATTGAAAATCTGAGAATCAGGAATTTATTAAATAATTATATTTTAATAAAATGTTTAAATCAATTGTTTAGTGCAATAATAATTCAGTCTTGTAAAAATAATTTATAGAATAATTAAAAAGGTGTATTGTTTAGCATTGTGAATAATTTCTGTGTGAGTTTTTTCCCGTATTTATGTTGCGTATTCTTTTCATCAGAAGATTCGTTTTCGCGGATGGTTTTAATAATTAAACACTTCGTATTTTGTAATCTGTAGGTAATAAGGTAACGTTACTACATCTTAGGAAACTAATGCGTACATCTGTGGGATTTCAAAATCCACTAGTTTCAAACGCTGGTGTCTGAGGCGGGAGAGCTGGCCAGAGATCGAGTGTCTTACAGATCGGTTCTCGTGAAAGTGACGTTCTGGTGTCTGAGGAAGGAGAGCTGGCCAGGGATCGAGTGTCTTACAGATCGGTTCTCGTGAGAGTGACGACCTGGTGTCTGAGGCGGGAGAGCTGGCCAGGGATCGAGTGTCTTACAGATCGGTTCTCATGAGAGTGACGACCTGGTGTCTGAGGCGGGAGAGCTGGCCAGGGATCGAGTGTCTTACAGATCGGTTCTCGTGAGAGTGACGTCCTGGTGTCCTAGGTGGGAGAGCTGGCCAGGGATCGAGTGTCTTACAGATCGGTTCTCGTGAGAGTGACGTCCTGGTGTCTGAGGAAGGAAAGCTGGCCAGGGATCGAATGTCTTACAGATCGGTTCTCGTGAGAGTGACGACCTGGTGTCTGAGGCGGGAGAGCTGGCCAGGGATCGAGTGTCTTACAGATCGGTTCTCATGAGAGTGACGACCTGGTGTCTGAGGCGGGAGAGCTGGCCAGGGATCGAGTGTCTTACAGATCGGTTCTCGTGAGAGTGACGTCCTGGTGTCCTAGGTGGGAGAGCTGGCCAGGGATCGAGTGTCTTACAGATCGGTTCTCGTGAGAGTGACGTCCTGGTGTCTGAGGAAGGAACGCTGGCCAGGGATCGAGTGTCTTACAGATCGGTTCTCGTGAGAGTGACGTCCTGGTGTCTGAGGCGGGAGAGCTGGCCAGGGATCGAGTGTCTTACAGATCGGTTCTCGTGAGAGTGACGTTGTGGTGTCTGAGGTGGGAGAGCTGGCCAGGGATCGAGTGTCTTACAGAGAGCGATGTTCTATCACTAATGATGATGACCTATCACTCCAGTGTTTACTTAATTACTGAGGTCTATCAGATTTACAAGGATGATTTTCTATATATCCATCATATTCTGGGCCACAACTGTATCTCCTGCAACTATTTGTTGGTCGTCCTGTTTTCCACTGAATGGAATTGTTTGTCGAGCACCTAACAGACAACATACTCTTTTTGCCAATATAACTTTGTACGTATTTAATCTGCTTCCAGCTCTCGTGTGGATTTAAATTCTTTACCAGCGACAAGCTCCCAATAGAGTACTGTAACCTGCCACGTTTGTTATTAAAAGCGGCTAAAGAAAAGTGTACCTAGAGCTAGCGACCTCATCATGTAAATGTTGGTGAAACCACCACTGAATGTTATAGGATACAGGTTTCCTGTAATGAAAGCAGCTGGAATGGTACTTTGAGCGAAAATACAAATGAATGAATGAATGAATCAATCAATCTATAGGCAACTCGGTATTCTTGTGTCTTTTCCATTGGCGCCTCGTATCGTCAATCAGAAAACAGTAGAGCAGCCACCACACTGTGAACTGTCAAGACTCAACCACTGACCATGAGAGTTGTCCGCACACCAGGCGATCAACATCTCTGTGACATTACCAGGCTTGTCCTCTGGCTAAATACACTCCGGCTACGATATCTACCTCTGTACGTTATCAGCCATAACTATCATGCTGGACGCAGAAGAGATGCAGACCAGCGGACATTGCACACCTGCCCCACTGTGTCAACACCCCAGGTGGCGGGGAATGCTAGGCGTACCATCTCTGCATAGAAGCCAAGAAAACAAAGGGAAAAAGAGATACCCCACTCACATGCAAATGCTACGTTTCTGGCAGGACGTGACGATCCTGGGATACAGACACACTGGACTGCCTCTCTTCCGGGTAAACCAGTCCATCTCATATATCATCATCATTGCACCCTATAGACACGAGTAGTGAAGACTCGACAGTCTGGTAAGACAACTTCCATAGGAGAGAAAACTCTGATCGTAAACAACTGCTGCCTTGCAGATAGGCTGGGGACAGCCAAAAGCTAAGGAGGGCATCCCTACAGAAACGCCTGTTGAAATCGGATGCACGGGGCCGCAAGCCTAACAAAACAGTGCAACGTAAATCACAGTATGATGGCACAACCTATTCGAAAAACGTATGGCGCTCATCCTGAGGAGACCCGCCAGGCAGCGATAGCGCCGGGCCCCACGCCTCGAAGGGGCCCACCCTTGACTACTGGTGGTCACCCACCCATGTGTCGTGGAGTCAAGGCACATGGCTATGGGGAAACGACTATTGGCCAAAACATCAAGACCCTCAAAATATTACAGTGGAATGCGGAGGGAGTCATTAACAAAAAACTTTCCCTAACACATCACCTGCATGAAGGTAAGATTGACGTGGCATGTATCCAGGAAACGCACCTCAACAATAACCATAAATTCTCAATCAGAGGATACCAGACTTTCCGTCTAGATAGAGAAGGCCACAAAGGAGGGGTCCTGATACTGACCAGAAACAGCATACCGAGTAGCGCGGTACCTGTCAATCACACCGGACAAGCAGAAATTGTAGGAGTTGACATAATGGCTCAAGAGACGAAGCTCCGCATTTTCAATCTGTACGGACCACCAAACAGAGACCTATCGCTCTCGAGCATGGAGGTCAGAGACTCCAACTGCATAGTAGTTGGAGATTTCAACAGCCACTCGGAGAGATGGGGATACTCTGACACAGACAGCAGAGGTGACGAAGTGGAAGATTGGGAGATAGATGCAAATCTCTCCCTAATCAATAGGCCGGAGGATAGCCCTAGCTTCTATTCAAGAACATGGCATACCACCTCGACTCCAGATTTGGCCTTCTCCACACAGGACATACACTATAAAATAGGCCGCCAGGTGCTAAACCAACTGGCAGGTAGCGACCACAGGCCGATCAGGCTAACCATTGACATGGAAGTAGGCCCACAGGAAACAAAACCGCTCCCACGTTGGAATTACAAACGAGCCGACTGGGACAGATTTGCAATCCTGACAGATGGGCTGTGTGAAACCATCAACACACGAAACACCAAAATGAAGCCCATGGTAGAGAGCGTAAGCAAGGCAATAATGCAAGCCGCCACTGAAACCATCCCAAGAGGAGCTAGGAAAAACTATAAGCCCTACTGGAATGATGAGTTGCAGAAAGTGGAAGATACAGTAACAAATGCTAGGAACGTGGCAGAACGTGAAAAATCCATGGAGGCAAACATCGCCCTCAAAGCCGCCACGGCGAAGTACAAACACACTCTCAAGCAAACAGCAAGAGAAAGTTGGAAAAATAAAACAGAAAGTTTAAACCTGGACAAAGAAGGGAACAAGCTATGGAAGCTAGTCAGAGCCATGAACGACGAAACCCCGTCAAATAAACAAATTACTATCAAGCAGGGCGAGAACTTGATCACAGGTAAGAAAGCCGCAAACGCCTTTGTCGATCACTATGCCAGAGCAAACCACATCGAGGTCCCTGCAGATAAGCATACAGATATTAGCGAAGAGCTAAAAGGACACGAAAACATAAATACGGCTCCTGAAGAGCACATGATGGCCAAACTAACCATGCGCGAAATGGAAGAGGCTATGAGAACACTAAAGAAAAGGAAATCTCCCGGAAAAGACGGGATAACAAACGAAATGCTGATGGGGCTGGGCCAAACAGCGAAGAAAAAACTACTATCAGTCCTGAACCAAAGCTGGAAAAGGGGTATTGTACCCCAGGCATGGAAGGATGCAATACTGGTACCAGTACCAAAAACAGGAAAGGACAAAACAGATCCGAATGGATACAGGCCCATAAGCCTACTGAGCTGTGTCGGCAAGCTGATGGAACGGATGATAAACACCAGACTGATGTGGCATCTGGAAGAAAAACGAATACTAATTCCACAGCAAGCCGGCTTTAGACAGCACAGATCCACTGAGGACCAGGTCATCCTCATAGCCCAGGAGATAGAAGATGCCTACCAGGCACAGAAACACACAGTAGCTGTTTGGGTGGATCTGGAAAAGGCATTTGACAAAGTCTGGAAGGACGGACTTAGAGTCAAGCTAAGAAGAAGTGATGTTTGTGGGAAGATGTACAAGTGGATCAACCACTACCTCAAACAAAGAACGGCCAGAGTCCAAGTACAAGGGCAGATGAGCAAAAAGGTGACACTCGAGCAGGGAGTACCCCAAGGGGGAGTACTGTCCCCCACACTCTTCCTGGTATATATAAACGATATTACAGAGAATATACCAAGAAGAGTCCATAGCTCAATGTTTGCAGACGATCTGGCTATGTGGACTTCTGAAAAGAATCTCACCATAGCAAGAAATCGGATGCAAACGGCCCTAACATCGCTGGAAGAGTGGGCGAACTCATGGCTGGTCAAAATAAACGAGGAGAAAACCACGTGCACAATATTCTCGCTCTCATTAAAACCCCAAAGTACCAAATTAAGCCTAAATGGCAAAATCCTGCAGCCAAACGACAACCCAACCTATCTGGGAGTCACATTTGATCGGCGCATGACATGGAAAAGTCAGATTGAGAGAAACCGAATGAAAGCCAGAGAAAGAATGGCGATCATGAGGAAACTTGCTGGCACAAGCTGGGGAGCAGACGAAGGCATACTAAAGAAACTGTACACTGGAAGAGTGAGACCAGTTCTCGAGTATGGCATCGCGGCATGGACAACAGCAGCGAAGGCGAACTTCGATAAAGTTAACAAACTTCAAAACCAAGCTATGAGAATCATAACAGGTGGCATGAAGTCAACGCCAATTGTAGAACTTGAAAAGATTACAAAACTGCAATCCATGACCGACAGAAGAGACTGCAGAGCCCAGCTGCAGTCAGAGAAACTCCGAAGACTGACGGACCATCCAATGTACCAGAGGCTAAACAATTTGGGAACTGGGAAACTAAAGCGGAGAAACTTTGCAGAAATAGCCAAAGCAAAGATGCACGAAGACCCCATAAACGCACTAACAACACCAAAACCCATCACTACTGTACGAAAACCTACTTGGAGGCAGGACATATTTCCAGAGGTGGTAGAAAATATACCAGGTATTGCAAACAAAAACTGCCAGACCGAAAAAGAAAGGAGAGACACTACCCTAAGCTTCATAACGAAAAGCTACCCAAGCATGGACTGGACCCATGCATACACCGACGGTTCTGTAACAAACACTACACAGAACGGAGGGGCAGGAGCATTCCTGAACCTACCAAATGGCAGAAAAATAACACTGTCATTCGCTACTGGTAAGTACACAAGCAATTTCAGAGCGGAGGCAGAGGCACTGAGGGCGGCAGTGGAAGAAATGGCAACACACAGTGAAAATGAGAGCCACATAGTCTTGTTGACAGATGCTCTCGCCGTAGTCACAGCGCTAAAAAGCCAGAAAAACACTGAGCTTAATGACTTAAGAGCAGCACTCTGCAAACTGTGCCAGCTGTCCGCACCAAAAAGGGTAGTGGTACAGTGGGTTCCGTCACACTGCAACATCCAAGGCAACGAGGAGGCAGACAGACTGGCAAAAGAAGGTGCAAGGCTACCACAAACAGATACCAGTATGACGTACGAAGAGTCAAAACGGCTTATCAAAGCCAGGTACATTACCAAATGGGAAACCGAACATACTGGTTACACCAAAAACGATGCCTATTACCAGTTGAACCGAAGAGAGCAGGTCGTTGTCTTCAGACTTCGCACTGGCCACAATAGACTGAGGTACCACCTATTCAACAAATTGAAGATAGGGTGTACCGACGAATGCCCGTGCGGTACTGGTAAAATGACAACTGAACATCTGCTGCAGAACTGCCCGACATACGGGGATCAGAGAGAGCAGATGTGGCCATTGCCAGTGGAACTGCAAGACAAGCTCTATGGTAGTGGCGAGAGTCTCAGGACGACCGCCGCTTTTTTCGAAAAAATAATGGTTGCTGTCTGACTGTGTACGCAGAAGAAGAAGAAGAAGAGTATCGTCAATCCTCTATTTGGGAGATGGGGGTGTGCTGAAACGTTTAGTGACTCAGCTCACAGCTCACTCTTATCGGACTCAAACTTGTCATGCTCAAACTTGTCGTGCTCAAACTTGTCGGGCTCAAACTTGTCATGCTCAAACTTGTCCTGCTCAAACTTGCCGTGCTCGAACTTAACGTGCTCAAACTTGTTGGGTTCAAACTTGTCGGATTCAAACTTGTCATGCTCAAACTTGTCAGGCTCAAACTTGTCGGACTCAAACTTGTCATGCTCAAACTTGTTGTGCTCAAACTTGTCGGGCTCAAACTTGTCAAGCTCAAACTTGTCGGGCTAGAACTTAACGTGCTCAAACTTGTCGGGTTCAAACTTGTCAGGCTCAAACTTGTCAGGCTCGGACTTAACGGGCTCAAACTTGTTGTGCTCAAACTTATCGGGCTCGGACTTAATGGGCTCAAACTTGTCGAGCTCGAACTTAACGTGCTCAAACTTGTCGGGTTCAAACTTGTCGGGCTCAAACTTGTCAGGCTCGAACTTAACGTGCTCAAACTTGTCGGGTTAAAACTTGTCAGGCTCAAACTTGTCGGACTCGGACTTAACGGGCTCAAACTTATCATGCTCAAACTTATCGGGCTCGGACTTAATGGGCTCAAACTTGTCGGTTTCAAACTTGTCGGGCTTAAACGTGTCGGGCTCGGCCTTAACGGGCTCAAACTTGTCGTGCTCAAACTTATCGGGCTCAAACGTGTCAGGCTCAGACTCTCGAAACAGAAAGGTAGTAGCTCTGTGAGAAGTAAGTTCGTTAAAATTCAAGTTCAAGTCGGATTTACTCTATCATTAGGCGCAAAACATAGAACAACGCACATTACTCTTGGAAAAAAAGATATAAATAAAACTTCACTATCTTATGCTACAAATAAAATGTCATTTCATTATATTTATCATGTGGAGGAAATGATGTAAGGTGTACAGATTGTGGAAAATTTTCAACTACTTTCACATGATATAAACGTACTGATGTTTATTTCCTCCCGGCATGCAACTATTATAAGCTTAGGTAACGTCTAACTTCTTGTTCTGTCTTACTGCTCTAGCCACGAGGCGTTGCAGTGTAGTGGGATGCGTAGATTTCTTGTTATCATCAGGTGGGAGGCTTGTGTTGTCGTTACGTGTAACATCATGAGTGTGTCAGTGACACTCTTGATCCTTTGACGTCGAGGTCGGCATCTTGTATATGGACCAGAGACCCACATTTGATATACTCTTGCTGCAGGCTGGTCGTAATGCATTATGACTAAATGACCAAATCGCTTAATTTGTTGGGCGTTTGTAGAAACTAACTGGGTTTGTCTCCACTGTCTTCTCCCGGTGTGGTGTCGGTCAAGAATTATTTTTCCAGAATGCATTTCTCACCAGTTCTGGGTCCTACTCTTATGTTTTTCTAGTAAGGACCAAGACTGACATTCGTAGCACAATTTATGAATAAATAATGCATCTATCAGCTCCATCTTAGTTGAGATAAGTCGAAATCAGGTTAATTTGATAGTGGACACTGTCCGCCTTCTGAATTCTATGTACGATCTCTCTGTTCACTCTGCCGTCATCAGTGAACATACTACCAAGGTGTTCTGAACTCCCTTACTTGCTTGCTACTCATTTCACTGATATGGAAACGTCTCTCCACATGTTCACGCGATATCTTCATTTCTCGGTCTTGTCTGTGTTGATCGTCAAGCCAATTTCGTTACAAGCGAAACTGAGATTGGTTAGGTGGTGTAGGTCTTCTCCATTTTGGTCAAATATGACCCAATTATCAGCAAACAACAGTTCATTAAGGGACTCATCTTTTGGACTAGCCAATTGTGGGTTTTATCCATATAAATTATGAATAAAAGTGGAGTAAGAACACATCCCTGTCGCACACAACTCATCTCTGGAAACCAATTTATCATACAGGTTTTTGTTAGTATTCCACCTTCACTGTTTACGTACGAGCCACGACTACCATTCAGGAATTGACCATCCACGCCATTTCCCTCGATAACCTTTCATAGCTTTCATATGGTTACCTGCTGCTCAAATACAATGGACGCGCAATAGCTCCTAGTCGCTGCTCAAAGACCCGTGCGAAAATATTTCTGACATCCAATCAGAAAGTTGTTATTATCAATTTGTGCTGCATAACCTGTCTATGGTTTGGTCGATCTGGAGGGACAGTCTCCGATCATAAGTTACTCCGAGGTATTTCACCGGTTGTACCTTTCATTGACCCCCATCTCTCGAGGGTTATGCCAGGATGGCCGTATTTTACTATAGAGTTGATCAAGGAATAACACGTCTTGCAAGCCTTGTTCGGAATGATCAGGGAGCTGTAAACCATCACAAAACTGTGAGATTTCCTGCAAGATCTCCTGCATGTCTTTGACCATCTCATGTCACTCTGAGCCAGTTCCGTTTGTCAGAATGCCATCTTCAAATGTTAATGTTTGCCCCGGCCCTGTTGGTTGAATGTTGACCATTTTTATTGTTTCGATGTTAAATAGCCCCTGCAAGAGCGAAGACCATTGCGTAGTACTGGACATGATCGCATCTCCTTATTTCAACCTCATTACACGCTGAGGCATAATACAATAAAATATATAACACGCCATCTCAGACAGCAGCACCGACTGTGTGAACACATCTATATTTACACCACAAACGGAAGATGTGTACGATTTCATAGCTGTTACTAGAGCTGAAGAAAACAAAGCATACTAACATACCTTTTTACTTTTAAAACCGAATCCGCTTCGAAATAATCTACTACTGAAATTACACATTTCAAGAAGCATTACTGACGGATCTCAGTCAGACGTTTGGTCCAATTTAATTGGAAGTCTTTATTAGGTGATCTTTATCAGTTGTGTAGTTGAGTTTGTTTCTGGAAGTCATTATTAGGTGATCTCCATCAGTTGTGTAGTTGAGTTTGTTTCTGGAAGTCATTATTAGGTGATCTCCATCAGCTGTGTAGTTGAGTTTGTTTCTGGAAGTCATTATTAGGTGATCTCCATCAGTCGTTTAATTCAATTTTTTCTGAAAATCATTATATGTATTCTAGTCTAGAGCTAAGATACGCAGATGGCACAGTCATGATGTCAAACAGCGCCAAGGGACCTGTAACGACTGCGTATGTCCGTTCAGAAGTACAGCGAAGCTCAGAATCTTTTCTTGAACATTAAGAAACTTAGATAATGTCTACTGACGAAACAGGACTGCAATCCTAGATTGTTATTAATAATGAAGAAATCGAAAATGTCACACATTTTGTATACCTTGGCTCTACGTTATCCAACGACGGAGAATGTTTAAAAGAAACTAGAAGACGTTTGGCCATGGCGATGCAGAAGCTAAAAAACAAGCGCAATTGATGGGATAATACTAACAAGCAACTAAAATTGAAGATCTGAGAACATGCATATTCCCTGTGGCAATGTACGGGTGCGAGATATGGACTTTGACACAAAAAAGAAAATTGGAGTGTTCGAAACAAAATGTTACAGGAGAATCCTAAAAATTCCTTGAATAAAGAAAGTGACAAATAAAACCATCCTAGAAGACTTGAATGTTGAAGAAAACTGGTTCAGAAACAATGTTATGTTTCGGAAATTCAAACGTCATGACGGACTGGAAAGAACGGTCCTGGAGGGGGGAGGGGGGTGTGCTACCTGGAAGGCAACACAGGGGTCGACAAAGGCAAATGTGGGTACAATATATCAAGAACTCGAAGTAGTTGACCGTTTTAAATATCTTGGGTCGATTGTCAGTGATGAAGGATCAAAATGTGAAGTATTGGCCAGAATAGCACA
Organism: Ariolimax columbianus; assembly: GCA_036924085.1. Classification (NCBI taxonomy): domain Eukaryota; kingdom Metazoa; phylum Mollusca; class Gastropoda; order Stylommatophora; family Arionidae; genus Ariolimax; species Ariolimax columbianus. The sequence continues at coordinate 17,133,002 of JAVGWX010000005.1, read as the reverse complement.
GACAATAGCGGCGCTTGCACGGCTTAACAAAATCTGGCAAGATAAGCGGTTAGCACTACGCACGAAAATCAGATTAATGCGTACACTGGTCCTGTCAATATTTCTCTATGCGTGTGAGACATGGACAGTTACAGCTGACCTTCAACGAAGGATACAGGCCTTGGAGATGAGATGTTTCCGAAGACTTTTAAACGTCACGTACACAGATCGAGTTACAAACGAGGAAATCCGAAATAGAATTACGACGGCAATAGGGCCTTTCGAAGATCTCTTGGCAACTGTGAAAAGAAGGAAACTCACTTGGTACGATCACATATCGAGATCAAATGGTCTTGCAAACACAATCCTCCACGGGAAGGTGCATGGCAGACGACGAAGAGGCCGGCCCAAAAAGAGATGGGAAGACAACATAAAAGAATGGACCAGTCTCCGACCAGAAGAGTCACAGGCAGCGGATTCTGACAGAGAGGGATGGCGTGGAGTTGTGAGGATGTCTTCATGTGTGCCCCAACGACCTCACCGGTTACGGGATGACCTGACCTGACCTGATATCAAGAAAACTCTAAACATGAACATGGAGCAGGCGGGAGGATTGAATACAGACCGAGATTCCTATCGGCTGGCTGTGATAAGAGCTACGTTCTACAAAAGACCGCTACATGATGATGATGAGTCAATATTGGTAGATCTCGATCACCATCACCCGTGTAGTCGAATTTGTTTCTGCAAGCCATTATTGGCGAATCTTCATTAGGCTCGTAGTCGAATTTGTTTCTGGAAGCCATTAGTGGCGGATCTTCATTAGGCTCGTAGTCGAATTTGTTTCTGGAAGCCATTAGTGGCGGATCTTCATTAGGGTCGTAGTCGAATTTGTCTTGATTTCCTCTGTCCTGAAATGTCGTCCATTTCAATGACATATTGAGTCCGGTAAAGAGCCATAAATACCAGAGATTCATGTCTGGGGAGTAGGTGCAGTGCCTAGTCTGTACATTGTCGTGTTCCAGGAAAAACCTTGGATGAGGTGCGACTTCTGTGCTGGAGGATCCATCCCGACAATGCTCAAGTTCAAGCATTGCACCTCATCCAAGACATTTATTATGTTGTTGTTACTGATCCAGCAGCATCCGGGCTCTCGCTCTTTGGCCCAATGCATTGTCATGATATTTGTACGTGTTTAGCAGCTGTTGTCTAGTGCCATACAAAGTGTTTCATTTATCTGGGCTCAGAGGAAGAGAATTTTTCTAAAATCATTGAAGACCGAGCACTCATAGAGATAATGATCAACGGTTTCACATGGGTGTGTGTGTACACAGCTGGCACTCAGGAGAGTGTTGCGGTAGGATTTTGTTCAGGTGCTTGTTAAGGGGGTTGTCTTGGGTTCTCAGTCGGAAAATGGTGTTCCGATTATTTCTTGTGAGTTAATTTATGCTGTCATTTGGATTGAGAGTTGCCATATTTCTGTACGACTTTTTGTTAATACACGGCATTACGTAGGTGCGTCACGTCCCCTACTCTCCAGACATGACACCTTGTGATATGACACATTGCGACATGACTCCTTGCGACATGGCTCCTTGCGACATGATTCCTTGCGACATGGCTCCTTGCGACATGATTCCTTGCGACATGGATCCTTGCGACATGACTCCTTGCGACATGACTCTGTCTAACTCAAGGTGACTCTCAAAGGGACAATATTTTAGGACATAGAGAAGAAATCAAAACAAGTACAGGGAAGCACTTTAAAAAACTGCTCAAACAAATAATTCCCAGAATGCTCACAGCAGTTGGACCAACGCGGGACACAGACAGCAGAGGTGACGAAGAGGAAGATTGGGAGATAGATACAAATCTCTCCCTAATCAATAGGCCGGAGGATAGCCCTAGCTTCTATTCAAGAACATGGCATACCACCTCGACTCCAGATTTGGCCTTCTCCACACAGGACATACACCATAAAATAGACCGCCAAGTGCTAAACCAACTGGCAGGTAGCGACCACAGGCCGATCAGGCTAAACATTGACATGGAAGTAGGCCCACAGGAAACAAAACCGCTCCCACGTTGGAATTACAAACGAGCCGACTGGGACAGATTTGCAATCCTGACAGATGGGCTGTGTGAAACCATCAACACACGAAACAACAAAATGAAGCCCACGGTGGAAAGCCTAAGCAAGGCAATAATGCAAGCCGCCACTGAAACCATCCCAAGAGGAGCTAGGAAAAACTATACGCCCTACTGGAATGATGAGTTGCAGAAAGCGGAAGATGCAGTAACAAATGCTAGGAACATGGCAGAGCGAGAACAATCTATGGAGGCAAACATCGCCTTCAAAGCCGCCACGGCGAAATACAAATACACTCTCAAGCAAACAGCAAGAGAAAGCTGGAAAAACAAAACGGAAAGCCTAAACCTGGACAAAGACGGGAACAAGCTATGGAAGCTAGTAAGAGCCATGAACGACGAAACCCCGTCAAACAAACATATTACCATCAAGCAGGGCGAAAACTTGCTCACAGGTAAGAAAGCCGCAAACGCTTTTGTCGATCATTATGCCAGAGCAAACCACATCGAGGTCCCTGCAGATAATCATACAGACATTAGCGAAGAGCTAAAGGGGCACGACAACATCAATACGGCACCTGAAGAGCACATGATGGCCAAATTAACAATGAGCGAAATGGAAGAGGCTATGAGAACATTAAAGAAAAGGAAATCTCCCGGAAAAGACGGGATAACAAACGAAATGCTGATGGGGCTGGGCCAAACAGCGAAGAAGAAACTGCTATCGGTCCTGCACCAAAGCTGGAAAAGGGGAATTGTACCCCAGGCATGGAAAGACGCAATACTGGTACCAGTACCAAAAACAGGAAAGGACAAAACAGATCCAAATGGATACAGGCCCATCAGCCTACTGAGCTGTGTCGGCAAGCTGATGGAACGTATGATAAACACCAGACTGATGTGGCATCTGGAAGAAAAACGAATACTACTTCCACAGCAAGCCGGCTTTAGACAGCACAGATCCACTGAGGACCAGGTCATCCTCATAGCCAAGGAAATAGAAGATGCCTACCAGGCACAGAAACACACAGTAGCTGTTTGGGTGGATCTGGAAAAGGCATTTGACAAAGTCTGGAAAGACGGACTTAGAGTCAAGATAAGAAGAAGTGACGTTTGTGGGAAAATGTACAAGTGGATCAACCACTACCTCAAACAAAGAACGGCCATAGTCCAAGTACAAGGGCAGATGAGCAAAAAGGTGACACTCGAGCAGGAAGTACCCCAAGGGGGAGTACTGTCACCCACACTCTTCCTGGTGTATATAAACGACATTACAGAGAGTATACCAAGGAGAGTCCATAGCTCAATGTTTGCAGACGATCTGGCTATGTGGACCTCTGAAAAGAATCTCACCATAGCAAGAAATCGGATGCAGACGGCCCTAACATCGCTGGAAGAGTGGGCGAACTCATGGCTGGTCAAAATAAACGAGGAGAAAACCACATGCACAATATTCTCGCTTTCATTAAAACCCCAAAATACCAAATTAAGTCTAAATGGCAAATTCCTGCAGCCAAACGACAACCCAACCTATCTGGGAGTCACGTTTGATCTGCGCATGACATGGAAAAGTCAGATTGAGAGAAACCGAATGAGAGCCAGAGAAAGAATGGCAATCATGAGGAAACTTGCTGGTACAAGCTGGTTAGCAGACGAAGGCATACTATAGAAAATGTACACTGGAAGAGTGAGACCAGTTCTCGAGTATGGCATTGCGGCATGGACAATAGCAGCAAAGGCGAACTTCGATAAAGTTAGCAAAGTTAGCTGCAGTCAGAGAAACTCCGAAGACTGACTGACCATCCAATGCACCAGAGACTAAACAATTTGGGAAATGGGAAACTAAAGCCGAGAAACTTTGCAGAAATAGCCAAAGCAAAGATGCACGAAGATCCCATAAACGCACTAACAACACCAAAACCCATCACTACTGTACGAAAACCTACCTGGAGGCAGGATATATTTCCAGAGGTGGTAGAAAATATACCAGGTATTGCAAACAAAAACTGCCAGACTGAAAAAGAAAGGAGAGATACTACCCTAAGCTTCATATCGAAAAGCTACCCAAGCATGGATTGGACCCATGCATACACCGACGGTTCTGTAACAAACACTACACAGAACGGAGGGGCAGGATCATTCCTGAACCTACAAAATGGCAGACAAATAACACTGTCATTCGCTACTGGTAAGTACACAAGCAATTTCAGAGCGGAGGCAGAGGCACTGAGGGCGGCAGTGGAAGAAATGTTGACACACAATGAAAATTAAAGCCATATAGTCCTGCTTACAGATGCTCTCGCCGTAGTCACAGCGCTAAAAAGCCAGAAAAATACTGAGCTTAATGACTTAAGAGCAGCACTCTGCAAACTGTGCCAGCAGTCCGCACCAAAAAGGGTAGTGGTACAGTGGGTCCCATCACACTGCAACATCAAAGGCAACGAGGAGGCAGACAGACTGGCAAAAGAAGGTGCAAGACTACCACAAACAGATACTAGTATGACGTACGAAGAGTCAAAACGGCTTATCAAAGCCAGATACATGACCAAATGGGAAACCGAACATACTGGTTACACCAAAAACGATGCCTATTACCAGTTGAACCGAAGAGAGCAGGTCGTTGTCTTCAGACTTCGCACTGGCAACAATAGACTGAGGTACCACCTATTCAACAAACTGAAGATAGGTGGTACCGACGAATGCCCGTGCGGTACTGGTAAAATGACCGCTGAACATCTGCTGCAGAACTGCCCGACATACGAGGATCAGAGAGAGCAGATGTGGCCATCACCAGTGGAACTGCAAGACAAGCTCTATGGCAGTGGCGACAGCCTCAGGATGACCGCCGCTTTTTTCGAAAAAATAATGGTTACTGTCTGACTGCGTACGAAGAAGAAGAAGAAGAAGGACCAACGCGGGGATAAATGTGTCAACTCAGATAGGGCCTATTTGAACGCCGTTCGGTATTAAACTAAATAGAGTTTGTTTAAAATCCTAATATCTGATAATCTGTCATCAGTCCTCGTATTTAATGTATTCAATCTTCATGAATGTGCCATTATTATTGCAAAGTATGTGTCACGTTACATTTCTAACATACTTTATTGGCGGTTGCAGAGATTCCTTCGACCTAGCTAACTGTTTAAAACATGACCAAAGAGGGTCTTCTCAATGGCTATCAATTCAGAACTTTGACGCCAAATAAATTAAATAAAAATCAGAATAAGATTTAAATAGAAAGTTTCCTTTATGCTTGTGGCTGTTGTGAATTCAAAGGCGCAGATTCGTCATGTTGGGCTTGAAGTGGTAGTGACGCTGTATCCATATTGTTGGTTGCCGATTTCGGTTTTGGGAGGGACCATGACTGCAGAGAAGCATTGCCGAAAGCAATGAAAATAGCTGCAGACAAAAATAGTACTGCTGCCATTGTAATCCAGATGACACGCCACTGTGCATACAGACCCTGCAGGGATGAAATAGAACAAAACGTGTTAGGTTGAAAAATTAATTTACCGTAATCAATAAAACATCTATAAGCTATGGCTCAGTGACCGGACGAGGACAAAAATAAAACGATACTCACGTTACGACAACCCCTTCGTCAGAGACAAATAAGAATCGAAAATAACTAACAGATAATAACAATAATTAAACAGGATGTATAACAGATATATAACATGGTTCGAGTAAGCAGCCGCTGCCCTGAAGTGAATACATTTACCATTGCGGTACATGTCCAGAATAGGACAGAAACGGATCACTAGGGCAGTTCAAAACTTTCCTAAAAGGCTACAATGTCTATTTTCTAGGTTACTCACGCTGAATTCTTAACTATTGCCTTTCAACTTTGCCAAGTAAAACGAATAACTGTAGAAACCTCCAATGCAATAGCGCAAGTAAGTACTTCCATATATGTTTCCTTCAAAGTGGTCAGCTGTAGTGCTTGTTTTTACCCTTTAGGTAGAACAAACAGGGTAAAAACTGAAAAAAAGAATTCCTAAGCTTGTGAAATTATCAGTCAACATGAGGCTATAACATCTGACAGCAAAGCTTCAGATTAAGATGAAGACCAAGATAGAGGGATTGAAAGTGTTAAGGACACAGGAGAAGAACATTGATATATACACGTAGTTGAGGAAACAATCGCAAAGTCTAGTATATTATAAGCACTAGAAAAAGTACACCAAACCCCATACAGAGTGAAGTAGTTTATATCCAAAGTTCTAACCATGGACCACCAAGTCAAGGATGCGTTTTGCTGCAAACAAAGGCATCAACTAGAGGATTAAGCTGGAGGCACCATTTAGTGAATTGAGCTGGAGGCACCATTTAGTGGATTGAGCTGGATCAACATCCCAAAACATGCCAGATTATTCAGTTTCTCTAGCATCAATCGCTTGTGATCGTGGGAAAGAGGATTTATGTTTGCTGTAGGATTTCACGGGTCGCGTTCCATTGTCAATCAGAACATCCTCAACGAATTTACAAATGACTGCAGTCCATCTAGAATGACCATTCCCCATTCTGGTGTAAAGATCACCCCACCAATGCCTCCATCCCATCTATTTCCCACTCTGATGTTGGGATGGAGTCATTGGTGGTGGGATCTCATCTATTCCCCATTCTAGTATTGAGATCATCCCACCAATGACTCCATCCCATCTATTCCCCACTCTAGTATTAAGATCATCCCGCCAATGACTCCATCCCATCTATTCCCCACTCTGGTATTGAGATCACCCCACCAGTGCATATCCCATATAGAATGATCAGTCCCCATTCCGTTATTTAGATTGCACCGAAGAATACATTCTTCATGATAATCGTGCACAGTATTTTCAAGCAGCTCAAAGAATCCTTCTTTGGCATTTACTCTTTCCCCACTCATTCCGTACACAGGCAGCAAGAATATTGACTATTTATCCTTCTTCTTTGAAGTCACGCACCAGAATGCGTTCAAAGGTAACTTCAATCTGTTGATGTTGTCCGTTTGGCCTTCTAAACGAGCGTTTATCAACGTTTTTATCCGCGAGGAACTCTTCAAATAATATTCATGTCTTAGTAAACCCGTACATACACATAATTAAATGTTAATATTAATATCTTGAATATTGAAAGATTGAATATTTTTTTCTGATAGCTGGGTTAAGTAAAAAAAAAATACATGGTGTTTTTCTCAAGTTTAAGGACAGCACCAAATAAAAAAATAAAAAATCGAACTGCAAATTTAAGAAACCTCAAATTAACCCCAAACATTCAAACGCACACAAAATAAACACAAATATCCAATAGCACTTACAAACAGAACGAGAACATATAATAACTACAACAATAACATAATCGTTTATTGACCATGTTGAAAAGACATCAGATAATAAACGGTCAAATTTCACGTGGACAAATATATTTGTCAAGGAAATGTTATTTTTGAAACCAATTTAGATAATAAGATTTACTTTTCTAACGCGAAACTTGAGCTTGTCTTTTGGTACACAAATACTTCATTCAAGGTCAATGATACTTCTAAATGCTATAAGAAGTTGAAGACTTTGTTATAATATCCAAGAATTGTCTAAGAATATGTCGTACATATAAAGTAAAATTAAAATATGAAATTTAAAAAGGAAAATGACAAAAATACATTTACATATGATTAGTCTATTTAGCATTATTTCTGGGGAAATCCTCAGCAATTTGTCATGGAATTCCCTTGGTTCGGAAGCGCTGATCTAGGCAGTGAAAATTTCGTTTTAAAGAAGAGGGCTACTCTAAAGACCTATGCACATTTTGTCAAAGTTTATGTGAGTGCTATGCATTTTCATTTTTGTTGATTCCTTTCTTCCTTGAGCTCGAACTCCTTTCTGTTTTTATTTCAAATCTTCCACGTTCATAAAATTTGTGGTAGATAATTCTTGCCATTTCGCCGAGAGCAATTCTTGCAGTTCTTCACAGGCAATTCTTCACAGGCAATTCTTCACAGGCAATTCTTGCCAGTTAATCTTGCCAGTTCATCTTGCCAGTTTGTCGTCTTTAAAGTCCACCTGCTTTTATTTTTGTACATACTTACAATCGAGCGTGTAGACAAACTTTGAATGGGGAAGGGGCTGACCATTTTAAGAAACCATGCCGGCTATCGTTCTTGCTCTACGGCTGTGTATTGGATACTGTTAGGTAACTTCCAAAATTGCGGTCATTCAGTTATCAACCCCCCTCTCCCCCCACCCCCACCCACCAAATGACACGCCCTTTTCTAGGACCCAGGTCTTTGACTCCAGATTCGCGACAATTCTGACTATCTTTATTATTCCAAAATCGTATTATCTGTTGTCTTTTTTATTCAGAGATGCAACTCATAATTTCAAAGAAGAAACTTTGTTATTTTGTCAATCCTTTCCTTCCATTGTGGCGTAGTTTTCACAGCTAGCCCCATGCCCAACATCCATTAATAGCCTCGAAGTAACATGCCGGACAGGTTACATTCTTAGTTCTGCTTTCGGGCCAAGTTAATATGTTGGTATCACGCTGTACCAAACAGATGTGATTTACCTTAAACAGATAAACGACAGACGAAGGTCACCTGGACACTCCACGTCATCAGTTCAAGTACCATGCAGTAACCGCAAGGGAATGAAATGACTTACCTGTGATGTGAGTGCAGTGACAACGAGTGGTGCAGTTACTGAGACCAGACTCCACGAAGACGCTCCCAGGGACATTATGAACCCTGCGTACCTTTGGTTGTGAAAAGTGAAGGTTTGTAAGTCAGTTTTTGGTTTTCTTACATTCACACCACATTCACTTACCTACGCGAGTTAACTTACTTTCATTCTCCCTCACCGTCTCTTTCTCACCCTAACACACACACTCTCTCACTCTCTCTCTCTCTATCTATCTATCTATCTATCTATCTATCTATCTATCTATCTATCTATCTATCTATCTATCTATCTATCTATCTATCTATCTATCTATCTATCTATCTATCTATCTATCTATCTCTTTATATATATATATATATATATATATATATATATATATATATACATCGTCCTCTGTCATTGTTTGTCATTCTGTATCTGTCGTTCAATTCGTCTCTCTCTCTCTCTCTCTCTCTCTCTCTCTCTCTTTGTATACATATATATATTTACACACACACACACACACACACACACACATATATATACATATATATATATATATGTGGGGATTCCGTGGCGAAGTGGTTGATCCGTCGGCCTCGTGATCAGGTGGTGTGGATTCGACTCCGGACTCCGCCGTCTTTTCCCGGGTGCGTGATGCGGAGTCCCCAGCATCTCGTAGTCACCCCCTAGTCGTCTTTTCCTTGACTTGCCACTGGGGTCGGGCGGCACGAGACAAGAGATTGAGGATGAAAAGTAGCGCAGTTAATCCTTGCAAAAAATATCGCTAGCAAAATTAATTATGCCACCATCGTCTACGATGGAATGGGACCTTTGCCTTAAATATGTATATATATATATATATATATATATATATATATATATATATATATATATATATATATATATATATATATATATATTTATATATATATACATATTTGTGTATATACGAGGGCCGTTTATACTAAACAGGAACTTTTTGTTTTAGTTCTACCTGAATGAGTTATAGCGTAACAATAAAAATGGCGAACAACACTGTTAGTGCATGCATGGAACACCGTGTTGTGATGAAGTTTCTTGTCAAAGAAGGCGTGAAACCTAGCTGAAATTTACAGAAGACTGCAATCCCAATGCGGTGATGAGACACTGTATTTCTCTCCATTTTTTTCTTTATTTCTCTCTGATCTTTCTCCTTTCTCTGTTTGTTTCCGTGTATCTCTCTTTCGTCCCCTCTGTATCTCTATACTTATCTTTCTTTCAACATATTTATCTTTCTCTCTCTTGTCCGTTTATGTATGTCTCGCTCTATTTATCTTGATGTTTTTTATCTCTCTCTACTTTTCTTTCTCTCTTTTCCTCTCTATTTATCCTTTATTTCTGTTTACTTCTCACTTTTTCGTTTAAGTATGAATGGTAAGGTGACATTCTTAAACACATATAACCATGGTCTTGGATTAACTTGTCTATGTGGAATATGTTTTCCTTTCGTGTTTGCTTGACAAGGGAAAGCAATTCAGGTTTTAGATACGTTTCGTTGAATGGTATGTATTCTTTTGTGCCATGGCTCTGACTAACTTCCATAGTTTGTTCCCTTCTTTATCTAAATTGAGGTTTTCTGTTTTGTTTTTCCAACTGTCTCCTGTTATTTAGTTTAGTGTTCTTTTGTATTTCGCCGTGTTCTCTCTCTGCCATGTTCCTAGCATTTGGGACTTCCTCTTCCGCTTTCTGCAATTCATCATTCCAATATGGCTTGTAGTTTTTCCTTGCCTTTCTTGGGATGGTTTCGGTGGCTGTTTGCATTATTGCTTTACTTAGGCTTTCCACCATAGGTTTCATATTGTTATTCCGTGTGTTGATAGTTTCACACAGCCCATCTGTCAGAAATGCAAATCTGTCTCAGTCCGCTCGTTTATAGTTCCAACGTGGTCTTATTTCCTGTGGGCCTACTTCCATATCAATTTCTGGCCTAATTGGCCTGTGGTCGCTACCTGCCAATTGTTTGAGCACCTGGCGGGCTATTTTGTGGTGAATATCCACCGTGGAAAAGGCCAAGTCTGGAGTAGAGGTGGTATGCCATGTTCTAGAATAGAAGCTAGGGCTGTCCTCCGGCCTATTGATAAAATATAGATTTGTGTCTATCTCCCAGTCTTCCACTTCATCACCTCTGTTGTCTGTGCCCGAATATCCCCATCTCTCAGAGTGGATGTTGAAGTCTCCAACTATTAGGCAGCTGGAGTCCTTGATTTCCATACTCGAGAGCGACAGGTCTTTGTTGGGTGGGCCATACAGGTTGAAGATGCGGATCTTCGTTTCTTGTGTCATTATGTTGACTCCTACAATTTCCGCTTGTCCAGTGTGATTGACAGCTACCGCGCTACTCGGTATGCAGTTACGTGTCAGTATCAGAACCCCACCTTTGTGACCTTCTCTATCAAGACGGAAGGTCTGGCATCCTCTGATTCAGAATTTGTTGTTGTTGTTGAGGTGCGTTTCTTGGATACACGCCACGTCAATCTTACTTTTATGCAGGTGATGTGTTAGGGAAAGCTTTTTGTTAATGTCTCCCTCCGCATTCCACTGTAGTATTCCTTTAAGTTTCAGCTTTGCAACCATACTTCCCCTGGAACCCAAACACTTTTGTTTCCCGGAAGCTGCCCGCAGAGTCATCGAAGCAACTCCTGCGGATCGCTAGTCGGCATTGTTTATGGTCAGAACTACGACGGTATCTGATCGTCTTCGCGCCTCTGACTTTCGTTCTTGATTAATGAAAACATTCTTGACAAATGCGTTCGCAGTAGCTCGTCTTGCGGCGATCCAAGAATCTCACCTCTAACGCCGCAATACGAATGCCCCCGTTTGTCCCTGTTAATCATTACCTCCAGTTCCGAAAACAGTAGAGCAGCCACCTCACTGTGAACTGTCGAGACTCAACCCATGACCATGAGATATGTCTGCACACCAAACGAACAACATCTCCGAGACATTACCAGGCTTGTCCCCTGGTTAAATGCACTTCTGCCTCGGTCTCTACCTCTGAATGCTATCAGCCATACCAATGGACGCAGAAGAGATGCAGACTAGCGGACATTGCACATCTGCCCTATTGTGTCAACCTCCCAGCAAAACTATGTCCGAACAAAAAAAGGTAGTGGTACAGTGGGTCCCATCCCACTGCAACATCCAAGGCAACGAGGAGGCAGACAGACTGGCAAATGAAGGTGCAAGACTACCACAACCAGATACTAGTATGACGTACGAAGAGTCAAAACGGCTTATTAGAGCTAGATACATTACCAAATGGGAAACCGAACATACTGGCTACACCAAAAACGGTGCCTATTACCAGTTGAACAGAAGAGAGCAGGTCGTTGTCTTCAGACTTCGCACTGGCCACAATAGACTGAGGTACCCCCTATTCAACAAATTGAAGATAGGTGGCACCGACGAATGCCCGTGTGGTACCGGCAAAATGACAGCTGAGCATCTGCTGCAAAACTGCCCGACATACGAGGATCAGAGAGAGCAGATGTGGCCATCACCAGTGGCAACACTAGACAAGCTCTATGGCAGTGTCGACAGCCTCAGGATGACGTCTGCTTTTTTCGAAAAAATAATGGTTACTGTCTGACTGCGTACGATGAAGAAGAAGAAAAAGAAGCTAGTCGGCATCGTTTATGGTCAGAACTGTGACGGTATCTGATCGTCTTCGCGCCTCTGACTTTCGTTCTTGATTAATGAAAACATTCTTGACAAATGCTTTCTCAGTAGCTCGTCTTGCGGCGATCCAAGAATTTCACCTCTAACGCCGCAATACGAATGCCCCCGTTTGTCCCTGTTAATCATTACCTCCAGTTCCGAAAACCAACAAAATAGAACCGAGGTCCTATTCCATTATTCCATGCACCATTATTCAGGCAGCCGAGGCCTGCTTTGAACACTCTTAATTTTTTCAAAGTAAACGCGCCGGCAACCCGGGACGCTCAGCAAAGAGCACCCATGGGAGAGAGCCGACAGACGGTAGGGCAAGAGACAACGGGCAATGAACTGGCGCGAGCCGGACCGCCCACCTGCGCCTGAGATCCAACTACGAGCTTTTTAACTGCAACAACTTTAATATACGCTATTGGAGGAGCTGGAATTACCGCGGCTGCTGGCACCAACCTTGCCCTCCAATAGATCCTCGTTAAAGAGTTTAAAGTGTACTCATTCGAATAACGGGGCCTCGAAAGAGTCCCGTATTGTTATTTTTCGTCACTATCTCCCCGTGCCGGGAGTGGGTAAGTTGCGCACCTGCTGCACTAGATCCAACGCAGGTGGGTAATAAGCTGCTCGAGCCTAGCCCGCTAAGCAGGAAATCCTCACCCCTGCCCCCTCCAGCTCCCACCAGAACTGGGACCTGAACAGGTGATTATGCCCCTGTAGACGTACAGGTCAACTAAGACTATAAATATAATGTGAGCCCGAAAAAGAATGCCAGTGTCAGGGTGAATTAAATAAATAGATGGAGAGAAAATACAAGAACTAAAATACTATCAGCTTGCAGACAGTAGTGTGTGCTGTAATATCAGCTTGCAGATAGTAGTGTGTGCTGTAATATCAGCTTGCTGACAGTAGTGTGTGCTGTAATATCAGCTTGCAGATAGTAGTGTGTGCTGTAATATGAGCTTGTAGATAGTAGTGTGTGCTGTAATATCAGCTTGCAGATGGTGGTGTGTGCTGTAATATCAGCTTGCAGATAGTAGTGTGTGCTGTAATATCAGCTTGCAGATGGTGGTGTGTACTGTAATATGAGCTTGTAGATAGTAGTGTGTGCTGTAATATCAGATTGCAGATAGTAGTGTATACTGTAATTTCAGCTTGTAGATAGTGGTTTGCTGTGGTGGCACGTACCTCGGTGCCATGTCCAAAGGTATGAGATTTAGAAAGATTACTCCCATTGTCATACACTGAACAGCAGCAATGGTTAAAACAGTAGCTATCCATTTATGTTGCTCATCAAAGAAGGCCACTGCCACAATGAACACACATGAGAGACCTTGACCTGGAAGCAAGCAATAGTATTATTTAAGCTAAGGTAACGGTAGAGACAGAGGCAGATGTAAGGGCTAGAAATAGTAAGACGAGGACAGCTTTCACATTACAAAATAACATTTGGAAACTCAAGGAAAGTTGAATTATATGTGTATTGAAATGTGTATTATCCTTTTAATCTTACGAAGGCATATTTGTTGCAACCAAGGTGTCGTGCTTGTTCTGTTCCATCATGGTGTCTCTGTCATACCAATTTGTGTTGTGTTCATGCTATGAGATGAGCACATCTAGAGAATGGGAGCACAGCTAGAGAATGGGAGCACAGCTAGAGAATGGGAGCACAGCTGGAGAATGGGAGCACAACTGGAGAATGGTAGCATAGCTGGAGAATGAGAGCACAGCTGGAGAAAACAGCAGATAATAATGACCAGAACTGGAGAATAAGACCAGAACTAGAGAATAAGACCAGAACTAGAGAATAAGACCAGAACTAGAGAATAAGACCAGAACTAGAGAATAAGATCAGAGCTGGAGTATAAGACCAGAGCTGGAGTATAAGACACGAGTTAATGAATAAGACCAGAGCTGGAGTATAAGACCAGAGCTGGAGAAAAAGATCAGAACTGAAGAAAAGGACCAGAACTGGAGAATAAGACCACAAATGAAGAATCAGACCAGAAGTGGCGAATAGGACGATATCTGGAGAAATAAGAGTACAGCTGGAGAACACTGTTTCAGACTAGAAGATTGCTGGCAAGTGGGACAGAGGTCGACACAAAGATATGATGCTGAACGTTTCAACAAGCTGGTGGGGAAGATGAGTGGTCAGGGGCCGGGGATACTTACTGACCAAGACCTCACCTTACTTCCGTGCAGTGCTCCCGAAAACAGGCTGCATCACAGCAGTCTGGCCAAATAGAAGTTGGGATTGAAACTTTTAATCCCTAAAGTTGTGAGCTTACCGAGGAGAGTTGAATTGCACTACGGCCAAAAGTACCCATCAAGTATTCACTCAATTCAACACGAATCTATTATAACATCATCAACAACAATAATAACAGCAACAACAAACAACAACAGCAACGTTGCATGAAAGGTCGTGAACTGCTGATTAAGAGTACTGAGGACTGAGTCTGTCTGTCTATTTACCAATTTCTCTTTCGTTTGTTTGTCCTAAAGTCTGTTTCATTTTCGTTTACTACCGTTCTAGCTAAAGTGAATAACAATAATTCCAGATTTGAACTTACCAAGGCCAAGACAGATTTTTCTGACTTTGTTTGTGTTCAAAGATTTCAAACGAAGCAACCAGTTACCAAATGCAGACCAAAATAGCATTGAAGGAAGCCGCAGACACGACATCACAGTAATGATAACGCCAACCTGTCAAGTAATTGTGTTGTTATATGGTGAGCATTTACATATAACATCACGTTTCATAAGAAAAATCCGAACCCTATGTCAACGTGACGTTATAAATAACATACAGTCCTCCCCTTATTAACAATAATTGTTAAATGTTAATCAATTTTTATCCTGTTGAGAATCGACGTCACTGCACTCCAGACAACCCCATAGGTCCCTAGTCTGTCTCCATATGTAAACGATGAAGAGTTGGAAGTTTACCGTTAAAGTATCTCATTGGTTGCCCTCTCATGCCTCCCTCCCCATCCCCGCCCCCCCCCCACCTCTCTCTTTCTCTCTCTCTCTCTCTGTCTATATATATATATATATATATATATATAAATTTGTTTGCATCCATGGCTGATATCCACAAATTTGCTGTCTATGAATTGTCAAATCATCAACGTCAAACAGACGGTCACAGGGTAAAATGGGCTGATCAACACCCCGACTTCCGAAAAGAAGACAGCTACTATAACTTAACTAGAGAAGAGCAAGTCATCATCTTCAGACTGAGAACTGGGCATAACAGACTCAAGAGTTATCTTTACAACAAATTGAAGATTGGGACAGATGACAGGTACCCATGTAGGGAGCATATCATGGCCGTGGAACAAAGCTGCATGCTTACGCAGGAAAAGAGAGAACAATGCTGACCTCGTGAGACATATATGAGACAGAAGCTGTATGGAGATGAAACAGCCTTACAAACAACGGTGTCCTTTGTAAGAGAAACCGGAACCTTGATCTGAGGATGAACGAAGAAGAAGAAGAAACAGACGGTCATTGATCGATCATTCAATGCCCTTATTTTTCACATCCAGTCCTAACTCGGGGTCTTTAATGGGTAGGAATTCAACTAATTCGTTGCCATGAACCCCATCATGACAAGGGCAGTAAATCCCCACAATCTTCTGATGATTCGACGACTCTGTGTCCACAACACCCATGCTCTAGCCAGCCATTCAATACCTTCTGAATCAATGATTAAGAGTTTTCTCTTGCTAAAGAGGAATCAGATAATCACTTCAGAGCTGAAGTCACTGCCTTTATCTCCGTTCGCATATTGGAAGTTGTCATATCTTGAATAAACCACACCATTCGACCGCAACCTGGCCTCTCATTCTAAAAGATAAGCCATTTTCCGATTCCTCATTGCACAGCATCGATCCATCGGCATATAGAACATCATTATCATAGAGAGTATCATGGCTTATGAACTGTCCAACCCCGAGCTCAGCTACTCCCATTGACCCACTCTCTACATTCCCTAACAACGATGATGATGATACGTCAACCATTTGGAAAGTCAATAGGGATGTATGAAGCCCAAATAAGTATCGCCTTTTCTCAATGAAGGTGTCACTTATGGACATTTGACACGTCGTTTGTCTTCATTATGGATACGTATAACGTTTCGCACTGAGACCTTGTCAGTATGAAGATACCTATCAATACACTGAGGTTATAGCTGACTCTGGTAGACAATCTAAAGCTATGACTCTTAAAGATCGTATATGTATGTATGTGTGTGTGCATATATGCATTTATATTTATATGTGTGTGTATGTGTGTGCGTGTGTGCGTGAAGACGCTATAACTCGCGAACGGAAGATAAATCAAGCTGAAATTTTCATTGAACATTCTTTGGCTGATCTGTAAACCAACCAACCTTATTTAGAGTTCCTATGTTATTTTCTTCTCGTGCTATCGACACTTTATATACATATATATTGTACTTGTATACTGGCAGTTAGGAAAATGAGGATCACAGATCCAATTTGATGGCCAAATTGCCCCTATGGGAAAGACCATGTGACATTTAAGTTTGGCGCTAAGCTGATTCCGAATTGAAAAAGCGATCAATTTTTTTTTCAACGCACAATTCAATTTAAAATATTGCAAACATGTGAGGTATTCGGGCAGGTTGAGTGTGGAACAGATTGTCGAGGGACGAGTGGTTAGGTGGTCTTAAAAATTGACGGGTTGACGGGTTGAATGGCATATATTTTATATTTCTTGGAATCAAGATGCTGAGCAGCGCATGAGCTGCAGTGGCCAGCGACCCATAGCTGACTGCTAGCGTCAGGGCCAGCGAACCAAAGCTGCCAAGACCCTTCTACACCTCCACGTGGTAATTCTAGATAACAAGCTGCAGCAGGGCAGCCTGGCTAAGGAGAAGGGATCGAAGAGGGAATGCTAACCCTTTACTAAAAAAATGCTTGCTGAAGTCGGATGTGTTTGACCGAAAGGGGGAAATATCGCAGTCAAGCTGTAAACTACGACACAACGCATTCCGTTCTCTGGACTACATTCTGCTACTTAAGCCCTTTCAGGGTTTGGTAGTGGGAGATTGAGAACGAACGAAGCCAAACCATATATTGCTTTACTAGGTTAACTTGTTCCGTCCTTCAGCTGCGGTCACACCGTCGGGGTCCCAACTTCTCTTCCTGCGGTCTATGTCTTGGCCCACAGTGGACCAGAGGAAAATGAGTCACACATCTGTGGCGAATGTTAGGGATGCAATGGAGTCAGACGTTGGTCGTCGTCCCTGTGGTAGCTTCTTGTCTCTGGGATACCATTTTGTAGACGTTGTGCTCCATCGATCGTCCGTCCTTCGCATTAAGTGGCCTGCCGAGCGATGTTTGATCTTGTCTGCACATATAACTGCATCTTCCACCAGGGACAATTGACGAATGTCCGAGTAATGAAGACCTTTTGTGCACTGACAATAAAGCGTGAGGCCGACCATGCGTCTCTCAAGATAGGCTTAGGTCACTCTATTTGGACTCCATGTCTTTCGTGAGTGACAATGTTTCCACCGTATAGCATATAGCAGGTAATTCTGTGGAGTTAAAGAAGCAAGTGCGCAGGCTCTGATCGTACAAGTTATCCAGTTCATGCTTAATCCAAGTTAAGGCCGACCAACCGGTGCCCCACCGTCTTGTCAACTCTGGGCTTATGTCGTTCTTCATGTTATGCAGGCGTCCAAGGTAGATGTACTCGTCCACGTCACCCAGTCTCACTCCATCTAGGAAGACTGGGTCGCAGGAATAAAAGCGATGGCGCATGACCTTCGTCTTGAACTTGTTCATTCGAGTCTCGCTTTCTTTTCCATCTGCTAGCATTTCATTGACGTCTGTGACTGTCTCTGTGGTGAGTTCTAGCGAAATGGTGGACGAGTTTTTTTTTTTTTTTTTTTTGCTTAGATGTTTGCCTCACTAGTTCTTACTGGCGGAGGCGCGCCATTTTCCACCCCAGACCGTAGTCCATTGGGCGATATCAGGACGCATAAACCAGTGCTTGGATGAATATGTGCGTCTGTATGTACCTATGCTAGGTTTGTGCGCCCTCAGAAGCTAGCTCAACCAAAGTGCAATGGAAGGGCTCTACCACGAGGGCGCGTGTGAAAGTTGCGCAAGAGTGTGACTGTAGGACAGAGTCAAATAAAACAGAGTGAGGTTAGAGGAGAGAGAAGGGGAAGAGCGGTAACGGAAAAAACCCCAGATTAATAATACATTTGTGTATTGTCTTACTACAGACTTACTTCTTGTAGAGAGAACCTTAGGACGCTGGTCAGGTACAAGGGCAAGCATATCATAATGATCATGAGAGCCCAGAACGTGCAGATGGCTGATACCAGGAATGCGAGAATAGGACGTGACGTCAGAATGGTTCGATATGGCGGATTGTCTATTACCTGAGGGTAATACAACAGACGGAAAATGTTGAATGTGATTTCTTGATATAAGGAACAAAATGGGCACGTTTTTGTTAATGTTTGCTAAAAGTGTATGTTATATCTCTATTTCTTATCTCTCTTTTTCTCTCTCTTTCTTTCTCTTCTCTCGATCTCTCTTTCTCTCTCCTGTCTCTTTTTCTCTTTTTCTGTCTTTCTGTCTCTCTTTTTCTGTATCGATTTTTACTCGTTCTCCATGTTTTCTCTCATTTTCTATGTTTCTATTTTAAGTAACACTGCCATGTTTACTGCTATAAGTAATGAAAGGGGTAAACTATTTAAGTATACGATTCTCTCTCACTGTCTCAATCTGTCTCCATCTGTGTCTCTTTCTCTCTCTTTCTCTCTCTTCCTCTCCCTTACTCTCTGTCTTTTTCTTTCACTCTTCCTCTCTTTCTCTCTGTAAAACTTAACGTAACGTAACTAAACTTAACTTAACTCAACTCAAATTATTATTAAACGTAACCCAGCTTCTTTATACTGGTTTAGAAGGCTCTGTAGAGTCTGTATACAACCAGTTTCTTCTACTCAACGTCATCTAAACATAGCTATGTGCATCCAATCTATTTTTGATTGCATTAATTGACCCTACCAACACTATTTTCTGGGGCAATGCATTTCAAGCAGTTACCACTCTCTGACTGAAGAAATATTTCCTGATATCTAATCTGAATATTTCTTTAGTTAAAGGTTAAATAGGGAACGTCGTGGACTAGTGGTTAAGGGACACGGCTCACAGCTCGAAGAACCTGGGTTCAGTCCCCATCACAGCACCGGCCGTTTCCCCAGGGAAGCAAACCCTTAGAAAATGCAGGAGGAAGCAGACCCTTACATAAAATGCATGCTGAAGTCGGATGCACTGGCGTAAAATGAAAACCCCAGTTAAAAGCATCCCGCCATGAGAAAAAGAGAAATAATGCAAATGCAAAATAAAAAAGGTTAAAATTAAAGGGTACAGGCGAGAGCTAGAGTTTATTGCCTTGGGTTTCCTCATAGGGCTCAGTTTCTCTCAGCAGAACAGTATCCCCACCTGCTGAGAGCATCGAACAAAGCACGAACTCCGTAGCTCTAGCGATGAACCCAGGGATCCCCAGCGATGAACCCAGGGATCCCCAGCGATGAAGCCAGGGATCCCCAGCGATGAACCCAGGGATCCCCAGCGATGAACCCAGGGATCCCCAGCGATGAACCCAGGGATCTCCGGAAAATTGCCATCATGAACCGAACGTCGCAGCTTATTAATTTAGTTAATTTGTAGCTGTATCCTGTTGTTCTTGTAGGTGGCTGTATTTTGAAAAAAATCTTGTTAAAGTCTAATTTATCCTTTCCTTTTATTATCTTATAACCCTTTTATTAAATCATCTCAAATTTTTCTCTTTTGTAGAAACTTTAGGCCGGTTTTTCTGAGACTTTCTTCATAACTATAATTTCGGAATCCCACAATCAGTTTTGTAGCTCTTCTTTGGAACCTTTCGAACATGTTTATATCTCCTCTATGAAAATGACTCCACACCTGTATACAGTACTCCAATCTTGGTCGAAATAATGCTTTATCCAGTTTGACTATCAACTCCTTGCTTCTATGTTTAATGTTTATTTTTATCATACCTAACAATGCATTTTCCTTTTCTACTGCTACTTGGACTTGCTTACTCACCTTACCCGTTTGATCTATTGTAACGCCTAGGTCGCTTTCCTTTTCTATCTTTCTAATATTGTTTTCTCCCATTCTGTAATTATGTTCCGTATTGAACTTACTCGTGTGGATGACAGTACATGTATCTACATTAAACATCGTCGGCAGCTCTCAGACCATTTTTTAAGTTTATCTTAATCCGACCTCATTAAAGCCAATTCGGGTTTTGGTGAGATACCTCTGCATTATTATGACATCATCTGACAATTGTACAACCATGGATCGGAAATTGTCTAAATCATGTGTGTGTGTATATATAAAACCAGTCCTCTTACACCACATTTATTGATTTGACACAGGCATTTGAAATAGTAAACAGAGGAAGGATATCGATGATTATGTCCAAGTTTAGCTGCCACAACAAGCTCATAACTATGGTGAAACAACTACACGAAGCCATGTGTTCTAGTGTAATGAACAGCGGAGAAACCTCGAAACTTTTTCAAGTAACAAACGGAGTAAAACAAGCATGTGTACTCGCTCGGAGGCTGTTCAGCATGATGTTCACGGCCACGATGACAGACGTCTTCAGATCGCGAGAGCTTGACATACCCATAAAGTACGGAAAGGATGGCAAGCTACTCAATCCCAGAAGAATGAAAGCCAAAACCAAATTGGACATCATCAGAGAATTTATGTTTGCTGACAACTGCGCTCTGAACAGCAACTCAAAACTGAACATGCAGGTTGAAATGGACCGGTTCTCTGCTGCATGCAACCGTTTTTGGTCTAACCATAAATGCCAAGAAATCAGAGGTCATGTACCAACCAGCATCAGGCATGCCGTACACAAAACCAAAGACTACAGTCGACGGGCAGACGCTGAATGTTGTAGATAAATTCACGTATCTGGGCAGCACGCTGTCGAGATTTGTCAGCCTTGACGATTAGGTGGCAAGCAGAATAGGATAGCCGCTGGTAGAATGCGCTCGATGGTGTGGGACCGTCGTGGTATCAGCGTCAAGACCAATCTCCAAGTCTACCGTGCAACCATCATTGCAGTCTTACTTTACGCCAGCGAAAGCTGGACCGTATACTCTGGACATGCAAGGAGCTTAAACCACTTCCACACAGGTTGCCTGAGGCGAATATTCCCCATTCGATGGCAAGATTTTGTCACTGACATCGAGGTTCTCTCTAGGGCTGACATGCTCAGCATCCATGGACTGCTAGAAAAAGCACAACTTGGATGGGCACCTCGTCCGTATGTCAGACGAACAGCTCCTAAAGAAGTTCCTCTACGGCGAGCTGAGATGGCAAGAGAAAGGGCGCCCGAAGAAACGTTTTAAAAACGGTCTGAGGAACAAACTGAAAAGTTGTCATATAGATAGCACCACCAGGGAATGTCTTGCGCAAAACAGATCTGACTGGAGAAGCGCAGTCAAAGCTACTGAAAACCACCGTGTTGTAAAATACCAGAGCAGACGCGAGACCCGGAAATCGCGAACAGCAGGAACACCATCACCTTCTGCAGACCTCATGTGCCCTATCGCAACAAATCTTTTCATGCCCACATTGGCGTGTTCAGCCACATGCACACCCACACCCATCAGGAAAATCTGTGACAAGGAGGATGTTGGCGGCCCTTATATATAAAGATGAAGACTGGTTCTAACACCGAACCCTGTGGCACTCCATTTTTAAATTCACACCACACTAAAAGTCCTCCTTTTTTAGACCCACTCTGCCTTCTTCCCGTTAGCCAACTTTCTATCCATTAAGCAACTTCGTCATGTATTCCTTTGCATTTGCAAAATCTAGATAAATAACACGCACTGACTACCTTCCGTCCATCCAATTGGTAACCTGCTCAATAAATTCTACAAGATTTGTTAAGCACGATCTCCTTTTAGTAAACCCATGCTGACTATTCGTGATTAGATTAAGTTTGTCCAAATGCATTACAATGTTTTCTTTTATTACTGACTCTAACATATGGCATCCTATGTTTGTTAAACTCACCGGTATTTAGTTTCTAGATGTGTTGTTTTTACATTTTTAGACAAAGGTATCACTCCTGCACCTTTCTGTCCCTTGGAACAATTTCTTTCGCAAGTGATAATATAATATTATCAATGGTTTTCTAAGCTGTCTAGGGGCCATATCCGATGAGAGAGCAGGCAATGTCTTTAAACTCATGCCACATATGTTCTATAGGGGCCATGTTTGGTGATATTGCAGGCCATGTTTCTAAGCTCATCTCACATATGTTCTATAGGGGCCATGTATGGTGATAGGACAGGCCATATCTCTTAGCTCGTCCCAAAGATATTCTATACGATTTATGACTGCTGATAGGGCAGGCCATATCTTTAAGCTCGTCCTACAGATGTTCTAAAGGTGTCATATTTGGTGATAGGGAATTCTAATCAATTGTGATAATGTTCTGCTGGTCTGGATAGTGATGCGCAATGTTTGCGCATGTGAGTTATCCTGCTGGGCAAGCTGCAAGTCTGGATGTTCTGTGAACGCTGGCGAAATCATTGTATCCAGAACCTCATCTCGATATGTCACAGCGCTAACATTTCCCCTGTAGACGTGAAGAGAAAAGCCATGGGGAAAACTTAATCCTCCCGAACATGAACACTGCCACCAGAAAATCGGTTGTGCTGACATTCACAACAATATGGAAGGCGCTCTCCCCACCGTCGCCAAGCCCATAGTCGTCCACAAGAAAAGGATACGTTAAATATGATCTCGTCTGAGAGTAGGACATCAATCCACTGCTGTCTAAACCATCTCACATGTTGCACTGTCTATTACAAACTATGTTGATGATGTCTTTGAGTTAAGTATCACCCTGCGTAAGGTGGTATTGTGGTAAGACTTGTACTTCCAAGTCGGCGCATGACTGTCGTTCTAGAGACGTGCCCACATATTTCCACTATTGCTTTGGATATTTGATTTGACAAGGGGGGGGGGGGGGGATGATTCTTTGGGTGAGTCAGCACAATATGACGGTCTTGTGCATTAGTGGTAACCCGTAATACCGACTCCTAAGTCTATCCCAGCCACCAACAGTGGACCAGTAACATTCATTGAGACCTACAATAGCGCTGTGATGGCAGTTGATTCTTCTCGCAATGGCCAGCAGGCACACCCCTGTCCCTGTCATATCAATGGCTCTTTGGTGGTCCGCTGCAGACGGTCCAAGTGGAATAGTCAAGACAAGCTGTTGGCAGTGGTGCTGCCTCAGAACTTCCATTGTGGTCATGTGGCTTTGCACTAATTGCCGTGGACTACACCATTACTTTCTTTGACTGCAGTAATTCGCTCTCTACCTCGTGGGAAATATGGGGAAAGTTCATTCTCATGCTTTCTTTTAGCAGCTAGCCGAGATCTGTATCGTTGATATTGGTGGTTCAGTACATTTATGAAGAGGATGACGATGATGATATAATTCCTTTACCTGTAAGCTGACAGCTCTTGACAGTCCAATGCCTCTCGGAAAAAAGCAAACCTCCTCTTCAATTGTTGTGGTGATGTGCAAACCGTGTTGTGAATGGTGGAATGAGGTGGGAGCTGCCGGTTTCTCAGATAGGCCAACGATGTTCACAAAGTCAGGAGGTCCTCAATTGACCTTTCGCGATCTCTGCAGAATCTGCAGTTTGGTTCACGCAGTGTGTCCACTCCGGCCAGACACGTGCAGAGAGAGGCAGGGCCCGGTCCCAGCTCACAGACCAAATTCTGATCTCCACGTCTCAGTTTCCTAGCCGGTACCTGTGGCTCTGGTCTCGTTGGATGCCACATTGGGGTTGAGGTCCATCGACCCAGCCACCCCTGATCTCAGTTGTCTCTCAGGATTTCTCAAGATTTGACTGCAGATCTGGTCTCGTTGGATGCCTCATTGGGGTTGAGGTCCACCTACCCAGCCACTCCTGCCCTCAGTTGTCTCTCAGGATTCGACCGCTGATCTGGACTCGCTTGATGCCAGAAACACATTGGAGGTTGAGGTCCACCGATCAAGCCACCCCTGTCCGCGTCTCTAAGGATTCGACCTCAGATCTGCACTGTCACACCATGCAGTGACAACGGCAGCGCTACCCCGCTTCTGGCCAGCTCGCCAGCTCTCCCATCTCCTGAGACTCCGACATGACCAGGCATTCACTTAAGCACCACCCCCGCTCTAAGAAATGTGGGCAACTGTCAACTAATCTGTAGACGCAATGAACATCAGGAATATATATATTTCTGTCAGGATATTCTCAATCTGACAAAGCTCGGCAGCTATTGCATTTGGCCCTACTAAACATGTGACCGTCGTTTGATTTCAGAACATACTTTTAATGCATAATATTTACATTAGTTACGTGTGCCGTGGAAGTCAGATTGCCAGATATGTTATTTGCCACAGCAAAAGCAATATCCCAAACTTGAAATAAAGGTAAAGAGGGTCAATTGTAGACAATGTTGTTAGCGAGGAAGTGTTAGAGGCTTTATTGTACTTACATCGTTTTTGTATGAAATGAAGTTATTAGTATCCTTCGCCTACAGTAAGCAAGGTACCTATTTACAGCTAGCCAAATAAAGGGTACCTATACCGTAATGAAACAAGACGTCTTTGCCGTAAGTTGCAAGCGTTCTATCACTCGATTATACAACATAGACTAACTTAATTACATGGTGATGGAAAGAAACACGAAAAGAAGAAAAAGACGAAGAATAGGAAAAGGAGAAAGAAAAAAGAAGAGGAAGAAAACGAAAAATAAAAATAAGAAGAAAACGAAAAGAAGCAAAAGAAAAAGAAGATGAAGAAACAACCATAAATACGGAAAGAGTAGTTAAATTATGCAGGTGGTAATAGTGACAAACGTAAAAGTGCTATGATGTGTACTTTAGTGTTCGTGCCAACTTTTGTAGTGTGAAGACTAATGCCAACTCGATGAGCCAAGATGTAGGCCTTCTCTTGATCTGTAATGAAGGAATGGTTCTCTGGTTTCCGTGAACTAAGGAAGTGCCAAGCTATTGTCCACACAACAGTTAGAATACCTGTTGAGTCAACACATGTATATTGTGAGGGGTGTCATGCCAAAACTGTTATATTTAAATACATTTCTTCTTCTTTATGTAATGTAAGCTTAAGGTTTGTTGTTCAGTATTGCATATTAACATTTTTCGGCCCGTTTTTTGAAATATCTTATTTTATTTGGTATAACTTTGCCTATTCTTTGTTTTCTATTTTAGGGGAGCCGCGTAGCGCAGTGGTTAGCGCGCTGGCTACCGGGTCGACCCAGGCTTAAATGGGTACCGGTTCAGTCCGGGAAGTAAAAGCGACGAGGGAGAGGAGATTGCTACCGCCCTTATATAGCCGAGCCTTTGAAATGTGAGATCGCTAACACCAGTTGTCCGCAGTTTTACGTTGGCCCGAGTACCGCACGAAGGAAATTTGTTTGTAGCCTTGCCAGTCACTAACGGTATCAAACAAGGATGTGTGTTAACCCCGACACTGTTGGCATGCTCCTCTCAGCAACACTTTCTGATGCTGTACATTGCACTGATACTGGTACGCATAACAGGTACGAGAAGGACGGTCAGCTATTCTAACCGAGGAGCCATAAGTCCTATACCAAGATGAATGAAGTCCACATCTTGGCTATTCTAACCGAGGAGCCATTAGTCATATACCAAGATGAATGAAGTCCACATTTTGGCTATTCTAACCGAGGAGCAATAAGTCCTATACCAAGATGAATAAAGTCCACATCTTGGCTATTCTAGCCGAGGAGCCATGTCCTATACCAAGATGAATAAAGTCCACATCTTGGAAATTCTTTTCGCTGACGACAGTGCCGATACTCAGAACAAGATATCCAGTCAAGCTTAAAGAAGTAATGTTTGTCTCACAATTAACACAAGGAACACTGAGATACTCTTCCAGCCTTCACCAGGGAAGCCGCTCATTGAACCATACATCATTATACATAACCAGCGTCTCAAAGCAGTGGACCTACCTAGACACGACCTTTGCCAGAAAAGCGAAAATCGTCTCTGAAGCCAAAAAAAGTCAAGCTCTGCGTTAAGCATACTACAGGCGTATGCCCTGAACCAATAAGGCATCAGGATTGCCACCGTGGTAATAGGGCATCGTGCTGCATACATGCGAAACATGAACAGTACATAACATACATACAAGACAGTTATGACGCTTACTGCTACATAGATTATGTCGATCGTCCACCTTCTTAGAAGTGAAAACAATACATTTTCAGATAGAACTACATGGAAAGGGGAGGGGGAAGGGGGGGGCATAGATTACATGACCCTGACTTACTTTCTTACTTTCCGTGTCCAAGCGCCACGTCATAACGTATGCATCCAGTATTCATAGACATGGATTGCCTTGTAATTTGCCTCTAGCATGCCGCACCTATTGCATGTTTCCTGGAAGTTGGGACAGGTCATCAGGTGGTCTGGGTCCTGCATTGCGCCACAGTCATGTGTGGCATCATCTGCGTATCTCATACGTTTCATATTGTGTTTCAATTCTGATGCCAAGCGGTGGCCCTGAAAATAGATGGCACATGTGGACAGCCCTAGCAATTGTCTTGTATTGCTTCCTGCCCCTCCATGCAGCTCACTTGTTCTGCGTAAATATATATATTTATATTTCTCTCTCCCATAGCACATTATCATTGCTATAGACTTATTTGTTATAAATATAATGTTTCTTCTCTTCTGTAAGCTATGCGTACTAATATCTTGATGTTATCTATTTCAATTATACCTCCACCTTCTACAACATGTCAGAAGAAGACAATGGTCATATTCTGTTTAAGCCAGGAACAACTCCCGCGTTGATCCATTGATAGAGATGAGCTCGCGAACAGATAGCGGGGATACTGTTACACATACTGGATACATTTGTTACTACCAGCAAGATCCGCACCCGAATATTGGGTATTAGAGTACTCACATTGTTTTCAACTATGAGATGTTTATGCGCGTCACTAATTAGACGACTAGGAATTTGACTACCTTGAGGGAGTCCTAGTTAATCCTGCCGTTTATATGCGCTTGGCTATACTTTATGTGTTTTAATTATATAGTAGACTTCCCATGGTCCGCACGTGTTTTAAGTTAGATGTTAAATGTAAGTTATAATGAACGACACCAGGGAGGCCCACATTAAAACTGAAGCAGGCCACGATATGGTTACCTCCACGTCCTGAACATGTCACATGCTGATTAATTAAATGTAGGCATCTGGCTACGTTAAGAGAGTCATGCTTTCTCCTATCGTTTACATTCGAGTGTCTGAATGTCCTTAGTTTGACATATCCCAGCACTGGGTAGAAATCACATTGTAGTGAAGTCGGTCGCAGTTCAATCCCGTACTCCGTACCAGTTCTGAGTTTGCTGTTGAGCGCAAGTCCACGGGGTCGCCGCCAAGGAAACCGACGCCGACTATCTAGAGCGGTTTACTTAAAGGTTAACACGTTAGAAAAATATACCCTATATTTTAACAAACATTTGTACTAACCCATAAAATAGAATAAAAAGGGCCATCCATTGTCTGTTTGTATCAAGCAAAAGTAACCAGCGATAAGTGGCATGACAGCACTGCTGACGACCACGCCTGGAGAAGATAATCAGCGATCACGTTATATGTAGATGGTATGGGAGTTGCGTACATACATATATACATACAAAAACATATAAGCACACTTACAAACACACTTAACATACACACATATAAACACTTCCACACATAAACACACACATACATACATCCAGACACACACATTGAGACACACACATCCAGACACACACACCCAGACACACATCCAGACTCACACATCCAGACATACATCCAGACACACACATCCAGACACACACATCCAGACACATACATACTAACACACTCATACATATATCCAGACACACACATCCAGACACACACATCCAGACACATACATACTAACACACTCATACATATATCCAGACACATACATCCAGACCCAATAACAAACTCCATAAATACATCCAAACACACACATCCAGACACACACATCCAGACACACACATCCAGACACACACACACAGACACACACATCCAGACACACACATCCAGACACACACATCCAGACACATACATCCAGACACACACACCCAGACACACACATCCAGACACACACATCCAGACACACAATTCCAGACACACACATCTAGACACACACATCCAGACATACACACACATCCAGACACACACATCCAGAGACACACATCCAGACACACATCCAGACACATACATACTAACACACTCATACATATATCCAGATACACACATCCAGACACACACATCCAGACACACACATCCAGACACAATAACAAACTCCATAAATACATCCAAACACACACATCCAGATACACACATCCAGACACACACATTCAGACACACACATCCAGACACACACATCCAGACACACACATCCACACACACACAAACATACTAACAGACTCCATACATACATCCAGACACACACATCCAGACACACACATCCAGACACACACATCCAGACACACACATCCAGACACACACATCCAGACACACACATTCACCCATACACAAACATACTAACACACTTCATACATACATCCAGACACACACATCCAGACACACACATCCAGACACACACATCCAGACACACACATTCAGACACACACATCCACACACACACAAACATACTAACACACTCCATACATACATCCAGACACACACATCCAGACACACACATCCAGACACACACATCCAGACACACACATCCAGACACACACATCCAGACACACATATTCACACATACACACATACACACTCCATACATACATCCAGACACACACATCCAGACACACACATCCAGACACACACATCCAGACATACACATCCAGACATACACATCCAGACACACACATCCAGACACACACATCCAGAAACACACATCCACACACACACAAACATACTAACACACTCCATACATACATCCAGACACACACATCCAGACACACACAGCCAGACACACATATACACACATACACACATACACACTCCATACATACATCCAGACACACACATCCAGACACACACATCCAGACACACACATCCAGACACACACATCCAGACACACACATACACACACACATCCAGACACGCACATCCAGACACACACACACACACACATCCAGACACACACATCCAGACACACACATACACACATACACACTCCATACATACATCAAGACACACACATCCAGACACACACATCCAGACACACACATCCAGACACACACATCCAGACACACACATACAGACACACACATCCAGACACACACATACACACACACACATACAGACACACACATCCAGACACACACATACACACACACACATACACACACACATCCAGACACACACATCCAGACACACACATGCACACACACAAACATACTAACACACTCCATACATACATCCAGACACACACATACACACACACATCCAGACACACACATCCAGACACACACATACACACATACACACACACATCCAGACACACACATCCAGACACACACACATACACACACACACATCCAGACACACACATACACACATACACACACACACATCCAGACACACACATACACACATACACACACACATCCAGACACACACACACACATACACACACACATCCAGACACACACATACACACACACACATCCAGATACACACATACACACACACACACATCCAGACACACACACACACACACACATACACACTCCATACATATCCACACACTCTACCTGACGTCACAATGGTCGTGCTGGTCAACTTCTCCTGTGCTGGTATCCACCCAGCCAGAGTGTCTCCTATCATAGGAATACTAGCATTCTACAAAGAAAACCATATAACTGTGTTAGACCTTTACAATAATAAGCATTATTATATCCCCCTATATTTGGACTTACCGTATCCAGCTTTTTTGGAATCCTGGATCGATTTGTTTGTAAGGTAGTTTTACTGGCGCGTGATGCTGTCATATCGTCTCTACATTTAAACATCTGTAAAATGGATTATGTGAAATGGGAATCAACGTAGTACGGCCATACAGCTCGAGTGATTAGGAGCGTGTGTGTAGCTACTGTCCCAGACATGCTATGGTTCACAGCAATGAAAGAGGTGATGTTACATCTCCACAAGCCTCGCTCCAAATATTTTGTATACAGGGCTCTTCGATGTTCTCTATTTATTCTAGTTCTTGCAACACAAAATACTTGTTTGATATTGTGACATAAAATGTATCTTGTATGTCCTAGTTCTTAAGTCTCTCACTAAACTATTGTCTGTGTTTAAAAATTGTTGAATACCGGTAATGACTTTTACTTTATGTAATATCTTACCTTCATATTTATACATGTAAGGTAAATCTGGTGTTCTGCCCTGTGGTCTTGTGGCGCCCATGTTGATTTCTGTATTATTTATGTGTAAACCTGCTGCATCAAATCACCAATTGATTTAAAGCACAGACGTCAATCTAACTCTTCATTGTCATTTTCTGTCCATTTTCATGTTTGTCACGGTTTCTTCACAACGGATATTATATTTCTCAACCTTAACATTTATGTGAACCATAACAAATCGTAATGTCCGTCCTTCTCCGTCAATCCTTAACCTGAGGTCTGGTTAACAATTTTTCTTTCTTTATCATTGGTTGGGGCATACCAATGGACAATGATTATCTTCATAATTGTCTCGGTAGTATAGCAAATAGTTTCTGCCTTCCATTCTTAAAGTTTATTTAGCGCTTAATTTGATGTAATTACGGCTACTTCCCACTATTCTTCACCGTGCCCCGAGGACAACATTTTCCATGTGAGCAAGTTAATTCCATCTCGTCCCTACCACTTTGCATACACTTATCGTTGGATATAAATTTGATTTTCCACTGCTCGTTGAAGTTAGGAACGTTCCAGCCATCAAGTCGTGAAGTTTTCCTAGACTGGACATGTAAGTCATTACTGTATATTTCTTGCGGTTCTCCTGCATCTTATCATATGCCCTCTAGACAGAGACGTTGCCTCCTTCGTGGATGTCTGGTTGAATATCTTTTCTTAGTTATAAATCAAGATAATGGTAACCCATTAGTAGAAATTGCTGTCAAGGATGAAGTGTTAGAGATGTCATTGTACGAGGCCTCATCTTGCTTATGAGGTAGGATGGCCAGTTCCCTTTCTTGCTGCTTTTTCTTTTCCTAATAGTCATCTAGGTATCCCTTTACAGCAAGGTTGACTGGAGCGTGTCGGAAAAAAAGAGTAGAGCCCCCCGGTCACCCCACCCCCAACCCCCACCCCCTTCTGCTTCACCATGAAAAGAGAGTGCTCGATCACTACATTAATCAGTTTTCCTGGATTAAGGTTTCTAGCCGGCCCCATGCCACTTTTCATAGTCGGCTAGTACGACATGAAGGTTTACAGTGTCCTTTGCTCCCTATTCGGGTCCCGACAACACTCAGGCTTTCTCTCTTTCTATCTCTCTCTCTCTCTCTTTATATATATATATATATATAGTATACAGACACACACACAAATGCATGATTTAAGACATACAATTGTTAGCCCGATGATGACTCTAACGGCAAGTAGAAAATAAACACTGGTCCTGGCTGCAACTGGTGTTAGAAACAACAAGATAGCCTGCACTGAGGTGTAGAGTGTCAAGGTCAACTTGTTGCCAAGGTAACCTTTAACGACATTACTCATCAGCGGAACCAGGAACATTCCGAACGTGCAGCTGGAAATAAGGAGACCACGAGTTCCAGAGTCCCAATTGAATTCGTAAGTTGTATCCTGCAAAAACACAAAAATTCAAGCATGTCAGCAATTTTAAAATGGATACAAGGAACAAAGAAGATACATACAGCTCCGCAGTGAAGACCATATCATTAATCACAATGTATGTAGGATTTAAGCGAATGGAAGGTTGAAATATCGTGCTGCGACACTTGTTATTAACCTATCGTAATATAAAGAAATAAAAAGATATCCGACGTGATGGTAGTGACGAAGAAACCGGACTCTCCAGAATGCTGCGTGAAAGCGAAGGGGATCGAATTGAGATACGTTAATACGTTTAAATACCTGGGCACATACATAACATCAGATGGAAGATGCAATTACGAAATAAAATGCAGAATTGGCCTTCTACACCATGAAAGGAATATTGTGCAACAAAACCTTGTCGCTGGAACTGAGAAATATAGTTGTTGGATGCAACATGGAGCCAGTGCTGACATATGGTAGTGTATCATGGATAATCAGCAAGCAAGGGCATATCTCTTTGGAAGCCATGGAGATGACGTTTTACAGTAGAATGCTGCGGATCCCATTGTCTGCAACGAAGACTAATGAAACAGTTCTCGAAGAAGCACAAACACTAAGACATCTCATTGCAGAGGTCAGAACAAGGCAGTCATCCTTTTTCGAGCATGCTATGAGAAGAGGCGATTTGGAGCACGTTGTGACAGCGAGAATGATAGCAGGAAAGAGAGGCAAAGGAAGGCAGAGAGAGAGAGAAGATGCCGGACAGCCTGAGGGAATGGTACAGATGACAATCAACAACAGAGTTGGTAAAAGACACGGAATAGAAGCAGATGAAGGTCCATGGTCGCCAATTTACAGGGGACTCGATCAATATGATGATATAACACTTGATATTAGCTTATCGTACTATAACACTTGATATTAACTTATCGTACTATAACACTTGATATTAGCTTTTCGTACTATAACACTTGATATTAGCTTTTCGTACTATAACACTTGATATTAACTTATCGTACTATAACACTTGATATTAACTTATCGTACTATAACACTTGATATTAGCTTTTCGTACTATAACACTTGATATTAGCTTTTCGTACTATAACACTTGATATTAGCTTTTCGTACTATAACACTTGATATTAGCTTTTCGTACTATAACACTTGATATTAGCTTTTCGTACTATAACACTTGATATTAGCTTTTCGTACTATAACACTTGATATTAGCTTTTCGTACTATAACACTTGATATTAACTTATCGTACTATAACACATTCGTACAGCGATCTCAGTCCCGCCAGACGGAGTGAGAGCACGGGCCTGCCTAACACGCTCGCCCGCCTCTCCCCGGCACTGTTGCGGGACCAATTTTGTGGAGTCGTACCGCTGGAAACGGTGCGTTACTGTGGTCCAAATCGAGAAGCTATGTCAGTCCGTGGTGGTTATGAGAACGCGTATAGCCAATCTCGACAGTTCGTCTCGCTGGTGGTCATTCTCTAGCAAAGAGCTTTTGACCGGCAAGTGGAAAGCAGGAATCGTGCCTAAAGGCCCTGTCCTCGCCCGACTAACCCGTCGGAGAAGGGCAGGCCGGCAGGCAAATTTCGTCTCCAGTCCCAGTGAAAATAATCGGCGGGTCCGTTGGGATCCGTTTTGCACAGAGCGCTGCCATCTCTCCCCGAGCGAGGTCGGTCGGTTGGTGTGTGTACGGGCCCCTGTCAGGCGGTCCTAGGTCGACGGAGTGAGGGACGTAACAACCGTCCGTCCGTCATTCAGTCCCTGAGGCCGTCCTAGTGAGGCTTTTAACAC
Organism: Ariolimax columbianus; assembly: GCA_036924085.1. Taxonomy (NCBI): domain Eukaryota; kingdom Metazoa; phylum Mollusca; class Gastropoda; order Stylommatophora; family Arionidae; genus Ariolimax; species Ariolimax columbianus. Next base: position 17,098,801 of record JAVGWX010000005.1, on the reverse strand, counting down.
ATCCATCCTTTCTTCCATCGCCGACCAGTGTGTGTGGTTCGTACGTCTCCGACAGATATCTGGTTGATCCTGCCAGTAGTCATATGCTTGTCTCAAAGATTGAGCCATGCATGTCTAAGTTCCCACTGTCTCACGGTGAAACCGCTTATGGCTCATTAAATCAGTCGAGGTTCCTTAGATGACACGATCCTACTTGAATAACTGTGGCAATTTTAGAGCTAATACATGCTTACCAAGCTCCGACCCTCGTGGAAAGAGTGCTTTTATTAGTTCCAAACCAATCGTCGTTTCCTCTCGCGGGGTTGCGGCGTCCCTACTGGTGACTCTGGATAACTTTGTGCTGATCGGAATGGCCTCATGTGCCGGCGACGCATCTTTCAAATGTCTGCCCTATCAAATGTCGATGGTACGTGACATGCCTACCATGTTTGTAACGGGTGACGGGGAATCAGGGTTCGATTCCGGAGAGAGAGCATGAGAAACGGCTACCACACCCAAGGAAGGCAGCAGGTGCGCAATTTACCCACTCCCGGCACGGGGAGGTAGTGACGAAAAATAACAATACAGGACTCTTACGAGGCCCCATAATAGGAATGAGTACAATTTAAACCCTTTAACGCGGATCTATTGGAGGGCAAGTCTGGTGCCAGCAGCCGCGGTAATTCCAGCTCCAATAGCTCTTCATTTAGCGTCCCGGGTGGCCGGCGCGTTTACTTTGAAAAAATTAGAGTGTTCAAAGCAGACCTCGGCTGCCTGAATAATGGTGCATGGAATAATGGAATAGGACTTCGGTTCTATTTTGTTGGTTTTCGGTACTGGAGGTAATGATTAACAGGGACAAACGGGGGCATTCGTATTGCGGCGTTAGAGGTGAAATTCTTGGATCGCCGCAAGACGAGCTAATGCGAAAGCATTTGTCAAGAATGTTTTCATTAATCAAGAACGAAAGTCAGAGGCGCGAAGACTATCAGATACCGTCGTATTTCTGACCATAAACGATGCCGACTAGCGATCCGCAGGAGTTGCTTCGATGGTTCTGCGGGCAGCTTCCGGGAAACCAAAGTGTTTGGGTTCCGGGGGAAGTATGGTTGCAAAGCTGAAACGTAAAGGAATTGAGGGAAGGGTACCACCAGGAGTGGAGCATGCAGCTTAATTTGACTCAACACGCCAACACTGAAATGATTGACAGGACGAGAGCACTTTCGTTGGGTCTAATAGAGAACGTGTGCTGGAATTAGACCCTCGAAAATCCGGGGCTAGTCTCTCAGTCACTCGATTGTCTCGCATCCAGAGTTCGATAAAGGAATTGACGGAAAGGCACCACCATGAGTGGAGCCTGCGGCTTAACTTGACTCAACACGCCAACACTGTAAAATGACTGACAGACTGAGTGCATTTTCGTTGGGTCTAATAGGGAACGGATGCTGGTATTAGACCCTCGGAAGACAGGTCAGTTTTACCCTACTAATGACAGGGCGTTGCTACGGAAATCCTTTCTTAATTCGAAAGGAATCGCATTTGGCCTACGTTTCTGGCAGGACGTGGCGATCCTGAGACACAGTCACACTGGACTGCCTCCCTTCCGGGATAGTAGAAACTAGTACATAGTCCATCATATCATATCATATCATTGTGAACCCTATAGGCACGAGTGGGGAAGACTCGTTAGTCCTGCAAAACAACTTCCCTAAGAGAGACAACTCTGACCAAAAACAACTCCTGCCTTGCAGATAGGTTAAGGACAGCCAAAGGCTAAGGAGGGCATCCCTACAGAAACGCCTGTTGAAATCGGATGCACTGAGCCACAGGCTTAACAAAATATCGCTGTAAACAGCGTACGATGAAGAAGAAGAAGAAGTACTATAACACTTGATATTAGCTTAACGTACTATAACACTTGATATTAGCCTTGTGTGCTAAAACACTTGATATTAGCTTATCATACTATAACACTTGATATTAGCTTATCTTACTATAACCCTTGATTTTAGCCTGTCAAATAAGTGCTATCTTGATCCCAGTTCTAAACACCTTTATAATGGTGGCTACTCCAATAATGTTCAACTCTAAGGTAGCTCCTGACAACTGTGCAGTGGAGTAGCGTGAGTTGCCAGCGTTCGAGACAATTGCCTCCACCACCCCTAATTCTTGGACTGGTAGCACTCGCTGAGTTCTTTCCACAAGTTTAGTCAAAAATCAATCAATCAATCAAGACCCGTCGCTCCTTTCGTTGTATAGGCCATTGACAACATCCCGCAGGATGCCTCTCCGGGTGTAATAATTTAACCTTAGTTTCTTCTCACATTCTCTTATGCATGTATTTTTGGGTCTACCTTTCTCTCTCTCTATCTCTTTCTTGAGGATTTTATGTAAGAGCCTGTCTAGTTATGTTGGACGGTGCCTTGCGTAGGGAATGTCATTTCTAGTCCCATTTTCTGACCTAATTGTGTTGTTCCTGTGGTTGTTTTTTTTTTGCTACTTTCCCGCAGGTCCTCATTTCTCGTCAGTCAACATTCTCGTTACCAACCTTGTTTTTATCAATGTTTTTATCAATGTTTTTATCAATGTTTTTATCAATGTTTTTATCAATGTTTTTATCAATGTTTTTATCAAATTTTTTATCAATGTTTTTATCAATGTTTTTATCAATGTTTTTATCAATGTTTTTATCAATGTTTTTATCAATGTTTTTATCAATGTTTTTATCAATGTTTTTATCAATGATGGGGGTCGGCCCTAACATAACTTATTATACTCGAGGCTAGTAAGATAGTAGTCTATTCCCTCCCCCATGACCAATCCAGATTAGGTGACACTTCTGGAAGTTTTCACTTCCGCTGACTTAGCTCCTGGGATTATTGAGGCCCTAAAACTCCCTCACAATTTCAAGGTAAGGAGCTCGAAGGCGTACACAGCAAAAACAAAATCTATATTTATAAACAAGATAGCACAAATAGGTACGAATAATTGGCACCAAATAAGTTTGCAGCAAACATGAAACAACGAATTTGGTTTAGTTTTATTCAAGTGAAATTATCGTTGACAGGTTTTTATCACAATGCCGGCATAGCTCTTTGACCTATCACTTATCGCTCTCATATTTCTCACTTTGAATATGTTTAATTGCTCTTGGCGTGATGACTCTGGTGATATGGAGAAGTGAGCAGCGTTACAAGGAGATATATTCTAGTTTCAATATAACAAGGAGTTGCTAGACTTCATACCGCATGAATGGCACAACATGGCAAATGAAGTACATTACGGGCTACAATAGTTCCCAGAAAAGGCTGAATTATCTTGAGATAATACTAATATCATAGTCGTCCGACGCTGCACTAGCAAATTGCTCTGAAAACTTTGATATTGTTGGGGAAATAGTCCAATCTGAATAGTCTCATAGAATCGGCTTCTCGGGTATCAATTTTATTTTGCACAAAGAAGCTTTATAAGGGAAAAGTCTACAGATGAATGCAGGTATCGACATAGTTGCTAATACTATTAATTGCATTTGTTCAAGAAGGTTAAATCACGCATAGTTTATCTTCTTACTAGACGATCCTGGAATTGAACATGGAGAATGTATGTATCAGACCTAACTTAACTTTCATTAACTTAACTTAATTTAACGTCTTTATACTTGTTTAGAAGACTCTGCAGAGTTTTTATACAACCAGTTTCATTTACATTACCTTGCTCTAAAAGCTATGCGCATCCAATTTATTCTTAAATGCATTTATTGCCCCTGCCTCCACTACCTCCCGTGGCAATGCATTCCAACCATTCACTAACTTTGATTACAGAAATATTTCCTGATATCTAATCTGGACCTCTCTTTCGTTAATTTGTGGCTATGCCCTCTTGTTCTTGTGGGTGGCTGCATTTTGAAAAAAAATTTGTTTATCTTAAGTGGCTGTCATGGAAATGTTTTGAAGCCTTGTTTTTACTTTGGAAGTAGATCTATATCTTCAAGCGGATGGAACCGTACAAGCTTGCTGCTTGCATCAGGGTCAGTGACAAATAGCTGACGAATACCATATTCAGCCTCCACGTCGCGGCATTGGAAACAGCCTGCCACTAGTCCCTAATGTAGTCTGGCCAAGGGATAATGGGAAGAAAAACCTGCAGCTCAAGCCAGCTGAAAGCGGAGGTGTCGGGCCTGAATACTCAGATAAATAAGCCTTGCTGTAAACTACCTCGCAACGTCACAGTGTCCTTTCCAAGACGAACGTCGAAGAAGAAGAAGAAATCTTCATGAAAATTAAGGACATGCAAAGTTCCCATTTCTGCTATTCAAATTGTATCTGTAATCTCGCTTTCTGAACTGACCTAGTTAATGACACGAATAATTGAGCTGGAAACTCTGTGATATAATGGTGGTAGTAACACAGCTGTTTGATTGTATGATGTCATTGAACACAGGTGTTTGATTGTGTGACGTCATTCAACACTGATGTATGATTGTGTGACGTCATTCAACACTGATGTATGATTGTGTGACGTCATTCGACACAGCTGTTTTATTGTGTGACGTCATTTATATTCCAGCTGACTTTGTGACAGAAACAGCTGGCTTTGTGATAGAAACAGCTGACTTTTGGCAGTTTGGTTCATTATTCCTCTCTGAATCTCATGTGAAAATGATAAATTAAACTCTTATAGGACAATGCAGTTGTCATATATGGCTTATACGCACATTTTGTTTCCCAATGTAAATACCAAAAAGCACTTGGATCACTATTTCTGATTTCGCTTGACTTGGATACTGAGGGCATTTCTTAGAACATGTGGATGAAGTTTGTAGAGTTGTAGTGTGAAACTATCCTGAATTAAAAATCTATTGACATTGATATTCTAGAATTCTATAAGCTTATGTCGCGAGATAAGTTTCAAGCATGGCTTTCTGCGGAAATAAAGATTATGGCCGTATTTGGAAACACTTATACGTGAAGATAAACAAAATAGACCTAGATTGGAGTACACCTAGATTAGTGTACTATGTTCAGGTGTCCTTATCGTAGACGGGGCATAACTATGCAACTGATAGTGGGATTAAGGAATCTTAGCTGTGAGGAAAAAACAGCCTACTGTTGATAGAAAAGAGAACAATTTGGGTGACTTAATACAGGTGTATAAGAAGATAAAAGGAAAGGATAACTTAGACTATACCAAGTATTTTCAAAATTCCACAACCTACAAGAATAAAAGGACACAGCTACCCATTAATTAAAGAAAGGTCCAGATTAGATACCATAAATATTTTTCTAGTCATAAAGTATAGAAAGTTTGATGTTTGGAATGCATTGCCACCGGAAATAATGGAGGCAGGGTCAATCAATGCATTAAAGAATAGATTGGACACGCATAGTTATTTTTAGATCAGATGAAGTAAAAGAAACCGCTTGTATACGACTCTGCAGAGTCTTCTAAACCAGTATAAAGACGTTAAGTAAAGTTTATTTACCTCATGATAGGAGGTCGATTCACATTTAAGCATTTAAAAGCAAAAGTTATGCTGTCATTGTAGCATGATATTCTAAAACAATGGCAGTATTCTTGAATTATTCTATCAAGCCTAGCGTGACCTATAGGTGAAACGTCTGATTCACATTTCCAACACACCCTGTTCGAATCACACCGTGTATAGTTTGACAGACACTGAATTTTTTCTAGGTTCGATCGCGAGAGCGCATGCGTGCCGAGTTACCTTCAGTCGTCTGCACTGAAAGTCTTGCCACTAGTCCAGGGTAGCATTGAACGAGATAGTGAGGTTGATGACCAGTGCATTATCCTTACTCACTCTAATCTAGATACAGCGTAAGTTACATCATCAAGACAATAAAACCGTCTTCTGATATCGCAGTTATCGCTTACGGTAGTCAACTAACTTGTAAATTATAATTATAAAACGCTGAGAACTAACATTGATTCTAGAAAACACTTCGATTCTCTGACTTGCTGTCATTGTCTTCTTTGTTACCAGGTGTGTTGTCATTATCTGGAATCTTGATTTAGTTTTTCATGTAGTTCTCTTTTTAAATTTTGTTGTTCGTCGTAATGATGTCTCCTAGATATCTATTTGGGATTTTTTCCCGTGTACATTTATAACATTGAAATGTTTTTGGATCACTTTTGTTATGATTATTGTTTCTGTTTTAAAGATATTTAGACCTAGACCTTTTTCTAAGTATTTAGAAAAAAATGTAAAGGCTATGTTATGTAGATAAATATGTTGTTCAAACACAAAACAAAAGAGAGGTTACTATTAATTCCAAATGGTGTGAAAGCCTGATATAATTTGTGTTGTGCCAGAGTTAGAAGTGAACGGTTAACACGTGAGAAACATTACCTGTAACTGTGTTCCATTTTCCAAGATTGCGAGTTCTCCAAAGTTGAATAAACTAGAAACATTCGACATGATTCTAATGGTCATGTTTTTTGGTGGCTGGACAGGTCCACACATGCAAACTACAGCCATAGACATTGTAATAATGATGCCGTTGTTGATTAAAAAACTGAAATGCAAGAGCAGGATCATGAAGGATCGCCATGAGAATATTCTTTTCCTCAAGGTCTGCTTGGGGATGTTGCTGTTCTCAACCTGCCACGTGGATGAAGTGTTCTGCTCCTTACTGTTCAAGGCGCGTTCACGAGTACCTGTGTTATCGGTGTGTGTGCTAGTAACGATTGTGTAAGCGCCATCTGTAGGTGCACGTTTCTTGACGTCAACTGGGTTGTTGCTGACCATGGTTCAGATGTTCCCTGTTCACCTGATAGACAGACAGATAATATCCCTGGGCGTTTCTTCAACCACTAAAACATCTAGTGTTCTTGGATCATAAGATCTAAAATACAGAATAGGAAACCGTATCATATATTATGAGATTCTATTGACATCAAAACCTTAACCTGAATGTAAACGTTAAGACGCCATTATATAACAATTTTGGATGTTAAGGAGGCGTCATTTTGATGGGAACTGTACAGGCAGTGTTTTACAGCGAACAGGCTATTTATGCCTTCATCGTTACCGTCAAACCGGTCGAGGCTCTATGAGTGCAGTATGGCCCAGGCTCTATGAGTGTAGTATGGTCCAGGTTATATGAGTGTAGTATGGTCCAGGTTCTATGAGTATGGCCCAGGATCTCTGGTCAAACCAGTCGAGGCTGTATGAGTGTAGTATGGCTCACGTTCTATGAGTGAAGTGTGGCCCAGGCTCTATGAGTGTAGTATGGTCCAGGTTATATGAGTGTAGTATGGCGCAGGTTCTATGAGTATGGCCCAGGATCTCTGGTCAAACCGGTCGAGGCTGTATGAGTGCAGAATGGCTCAGATTCTATGACTGTAGTATGGTCCAGGTTCTATGAGTGTAATATTGGCCCATGATCTATGAGTGTAGTATGGTCCAGATTCTATGAGTGTAATATTGGCCCAGGATCTATGAGTGTAGTATTGGCCCAGGTTCTATGAGTGTAGTATTGCCCAGGATCTATGAGTGTAGTATTGACCCAGGATCTATGAGTGTAGTATTGGTCCAGGTTCTATGAGTGTAGTATGGCCTAGGATCTATGAGTGTAGTATTGGCCCAGGTTCTATGAGTGTAATATTGGCCCAGGATCTATGAGTGTAGTATTGGCCCAGGATCTGTGAGTGTAGTATTGGTCCATAATCTCTGGTCAAACCGGTCGAGGCTCTATGAGGGTAGTACGGCCCAGGTTCTATGAGTTTAGTATGGCCCAGGATCTCTGACGTGACAGACTGATCTTAGAGTAAACTTTTAAGCGCCATGATTTGGCTAAAAGGACTGGATCCTGGGTTGACAGTTCGCCACAGATAAGATAACAGAGCGGATACAGGAGGCATGGAAGGAGCTAGAACAGCGATCAATTGATGAATCAGTTAGAAAGGGGCGTACCCATCTTCCATCAGGGGTTGCATCTAGCGCCCGACATTTGAATACAAACTGAAACATGCAACATGTAGGTAACCCTTTCCCATCATTGTCCCAAAATGTCATAATAATTGGATGTTTTTCAGCTAAGTTTTAAATAAAAACAGTTTAAAGTCCTTGTATTTACCGATCTAACCCTATAAATGTAGTCGGACGTCGTGGTATTAAATGGGGTCAATATAATATGAATGATATATTTAGTGAGCTTAGGTCGCTGACGGTATTATGTAGCTCAGGTAAGAACACAACCTATGGCTAATCTTGGTGAGGATTCTCTTGTTATTCTATGCAGCAGCTAGAGTTAGTTTAGAACAGCTGTATAATCTATAATTTACTTTTTTCTTTTATATTCATCAAGGTAACGTCGTGGGCTAGTGGTTAAATGACTCGGCTCACAACCCGAATGTTCTGGGTTTGCTCCCCAAATCACAGCACCGATAGTTTCCCCGGAGAAGCAAACCATTAGAAATGCAGGAGGAAGCAGACCTTTACATAAAATGGATGCCGAAGTCGGATGCACTGGGTCGACAAGCGAAAAATAAAAACATAGTGTAACGCAAATACCTTGGGGAGTAGAGAAATTAGGCGGGAAAAAAAAAATGTCATCTTAGTTTCGTATTGAATTTAGATTAGTAGTTTAGTTTTACTTTAGTAGTGGCTAGGGAACGATTATACCGTATGGGGGTAAGCTGAGCAATCAAAAGCCTGAAAAAGTAAAAGTCACCAGGATGTGAAGATTTCCAAGCAAATACAAGCAAGAGTGGAGGACAGTGCTCAACTCTATCACAAGCTGTATACAAAGGTCTGGCACAGTGCAGAGTGGCCAGGAGCATGGAAGAGATCGATTTATTTTATCATCCTGAAAAAAGGTAATCTAAAGCTGTGCACAAACTACCAAACTATCGAGCTAATCAGCCACGGAAGCAAGATACTCTTGCGAATCCAATTCAGATGGATAGAGCAATGATTTGAATCTGAAATTCACGAAGTCCAGGCAGGTTTTAGAAAATACAGAAGGACCAGAGATCACATATTCAATATGACAATATCTACGAAAAATGTAGAGAGTTTAACGTAGACCTGTACATGTGTTTCACTGATTACACCAAAGCCTTTGATACGGTAAAATATCAGAAAATGTGGAACATTATGAAAGAAATGGGGTTTTCTGTGCACATTATACATCTCATTGAAACATTATACCAAGATCAACAAGCCGCTTTCGGAGTATGTGGGCAAACATAAGATTGATTTTCAGTACAAAACGGAGTAAGGCAGAGATGTATCCTCTCAAATTATCTATATAACATATATACGGAATGTATAATGAGAAATGTTAGAGAAGACGAGAACATTTAAAGTTTCGATCTATTTGTGATTGGCGGTTGCGAGATTCCAGAATTACGATTTACATGTGACATAATACTATCAAGAAGTGCAGAAGGGCTGGAGCAGCTACGTTCAGCTGCAAATGGAAACAGTAGATTAAAACCTTTTAATAAACATAAACAAAATAAAGTTAATGACCACTAATAAAACACAATGTCAGCATACATTTACAGTAGACGGGATGGGAATAGATCGGGTCACACATTTTGAATATATGGGTTCCAGAATGGACACGAATGCTGACTGCGCCAAAGAAATCAGAATGAAGCTAGCCATGGAAACGCCATAGCCAAACAGCCTGAAGAAATTATAGTTAGAGTACCAACTAAACGACAAAAGTGAAAGTCTTGAGAGCCTGTGTTTTTCCTATGGTAGCATATGGCTGCGAATCATGGACGATTACTAAAACTTCCAGAAAAAAGAATCGAGTCCTTCGAGTCAAAATCCTCAGAGTACCCTGGACGGAGAAAAAGACAAATACAGACATTCGGTAAGAGTTAACATAGACGAGAACTGGTTGATCAATTATATTTTTGCCAAATTTCGTTAAAAATTCCTTGGAAGTCAGAAATCGAAAAAAGTAGACTTAACGGGCGCTACCCGGACACAATTTAAAAACGTTACAATTAAAAATCTAACCAAATATAGGTATTCGCGCACAAACTCGAGCAAAAGATGCAGGCGAGATACAGCGTCACATGAAATAATTGTGTTATCTGTCAGTTGCAGGGCAGGACCTGTACGTGTCAATGTATGTATGAAAAGTCTTCCAGGCCAGCTGTCGATAAATATCCATGCAGAATGACTAGACATGTTTGCTGATTAGCATTCATTACTGACTTATAAATGGGTTACTAAGTGTATGGTGAGAAGAAATAGCTATATATGGATTGAGAAACTGTAAAATGGATGGATGGGTTCTTGTTCGTTGTGTTTTGCTCTCAAATAATTACATCTATCTCCCTCAGAAAGTTTGCTTTCCGACTCAGGCTTGTGTCATCACCATAGTTTATCCCGCAATTGAGTTGGAATGATCGTGTTCTAACTCTGCTCATTGTCTTGTACTAGTCGGGTATTTGGTGTTTTTGTAGTTTTGTTGTTCGGTGACTTAGCAAGTTTCAATAGTTTGGTATCATTTGTTAGGTATGGGATCAAGATGCTGAGCAGCGCATGAGCAGCAGTGGTCAGCGACTCATAACTGACTGCTAGGGTCAGCGAACCAAAGCTGCCAAGACCCTTCTACACCTCCACGCGGTGATCCTGGATAATATGCTGCAGCAGGGCAGACTGGCTACGGAGAAGGGATCGAAGAGGGAATGCTAACCCGATACTCAAAAAATGATTGCTGAAGTCGGATGTGTTGGACCGAAAGGTGCAAATATCGTAGTAAAGCTGTAAACTACGACACAACGCATTCCATTCTCTGGACTACATTCTGCTACTTAAGCCCTTTCAGGGTTTGGTAGTGGGAGATTGAGAACGAACGAAGCCAAGCCATTAGTTAGGTATCAAGGTCCATGAGTTGGAGCGGTCATCGACCCAAAGCTGACCGGACTGCTAGCGTTAGGGCCAGCGATCCGGAACTGCAAAGACCCTTTCCGTCTCCCCATGATGATCCTGGATAACATTTTGCAACATGGCAGACTGGGAAAAGAGGAGGGATCGAAGAGGGAAAGCTAACCTGGTACTTTAAAATGTCATGCTGAAGTCGGAAGTGTCGGACCGAAAGGCGCAAATATCGCAATCAAGCTGTAAATAAGTACACAACGCATTTCGTTCGCTGGATAACATCTTGCTACTTGCAAAGTCCTTTCCAGGACTTTGTAGTGGGAGTTAGAGAACGAACAACAACGTAGAAGAATTCTTTGATACAATTTATTGTATCTAGCTTGAGGCTCTGAGTTTTTTCTTTCAAACAGTTTCTTGTCTCGTTCACAGTCATCGTGTATTCTGCTTTGTGGCCTTCTTTGTTGTGCGTGTACCTTCCATGATTTATTTCCATTTCTGCTAAATCTCCTGCAACCGATACTACTTCTAGAAGTGTCTGCACTTCCACTGACAGGTAGGGCATATAGTTCTCTGTAACTTCCTGGACGTTGATTCCTTTTATGTTTTCATGATTGCTTTATTGAATTTTGACACTATTTCTCCACATCTGTATCTCGAGTACTGATATGCTTGCTATATCTCCAAGTTTAGGCTGTACATTTTTCCTAGTTTGCCTTTTAATAGTTTCATGGTACCTGAGGTTTCTGCTATAAATCAATCAATCAATCAATCAATTAATGAAAGCCCGCCACTCCTCTTGGTACTTAGGCCAATGCCTACATCTCACCAGCATCCACAGTCCTGTGCTATTTCTTCTACCTCTCTCTATGTGTAACTATGTATGCGAAGTTCCTTCGTGTATTTTTAGGCCAACCTCTCTTTCTCTTTCACCGAGGATCCCTTTGTAAGAGACTGTCTGGCTATGGTGTACGGTGCCTTTTCCATCGCATGTCCTATCCAGCCCTATTTTCTTCTCTTAATTTGTTGTTCCAGTGGCTGTTGTTGGCTCCGTTCCCACAGTTCTTCATCTTTTCCCATGCCCTGCCACTTTATGCCCATTATCAGTAGATATCTGTTTACGAAGGACTAGAGTCTCCGGTGCATCGTCTTGTTCGTTCTTCCGCTCCATACTACAACAACACCGACTTGACATTGGCGTTAAATATTCTAACTTGGTGTAAATCTTGATATTTTTAAATCTTCAAATGGACTTTACATTTGCATCTGTACCCACCTATGTGGGTACGTATATGGGTAGATGAGTTGATGGTTATACAAGTTGGTGGCTATGTTGGTAGGCAGGCAGTAGATATATGTGTAGATGAATAGCTAAGTGCGTAGGTATATAGTGAGTGGGTTTTTGTAGATAGGCAGGTGAATAAATAGGTATTTGCGTAGAAACATGAACAGTCAGTAAGAAGGTCACACCTTTATATGAATTAACTGAAAAATGTAGTTGGAAGTTTCTAAATGTGTCGCTATGTGTGGCTTTTTTGAATACCCTAGTTAGCAGACGTCAGGTGTTGCATGCACATGCGCAGTACAGACACAACATGGCGGCCATGCTCACAGAGTAGACAAACACAGCAGTATGTTGTTGTGGGTTTTTTCCTTGAGGAGGGGGAAGGTATGGGGGGGGGGGGATATTTTCATAAGGAAATACTTTCTGTTCACAGTGAGAAGTGTTTGCCGCGTAAAGTGGTGCTTAACTTGGTAAATATATATTCTCAGGGGGCCTTCAAATATTGCTGACATGGCCAGACCTGGTCGTCCAGTTCGGAGTGCGACAGGAGCACGTGTGCAGCGTCTGAGAAAGATGATTCGAGCTGACAGGTGCGTCATGATAGAAAGTGTATCAAGTGCAGTAGTGTGTTCGCATGGTTTAACTTTTAAGACAATGCATGATTTTTTGAATTTCATGAAAGTGGGTACCCAGACAACTGCCCGAACCACACACAATGAACCGAAGGGTCTGAGTTGGCACTAATACAGTGATGAGTTAAATGTGTCGGTGGAGATTATGTTGAGAAATCCAGAAAAATTCAAGTGCAATAAAAATTGTTTTCAAGTTCGTATCTCATTCTTTGTTTTGAAAATTAGCCATTTGCGACCTATTTACTAGCTCTCGTATATAGATGCGTGTATTGGTAGACAGGCTTGCGTGTTAGTAGACAAGCAGGCACGATATACAGATGCGCAAAGAACATGGAAAATAACAAATGTAATGCATTAATTTCAGGGTGAACATATCTCTCTTGAACGGACACAAATCTTTTTTTTACGTTAGTTTATAACAATTGTTCATGAAAATCAAAATAGCAATAAAATAAAATAATTAAACGAAATAGAGCAAGTGCATTTGTCAATTGTTAACAAAATGGTGCCCTTACCTGTATTATTGGTATACATTCCGGTTGTTGACACCTTGGCAGTCCAGGAGTTAAAAAATCCTGCCAAGGGCCAGTAAGATAGGGTCTAGTATATTTGTGTGTCCTCGGTAATTGGCATAAGCGTGTTTAGGCGCAACACTTGTATTAACAAGTGTCTTGATATATGAAACTGTGCACACATTATGTCCACATCTGCCGTAAGTCATCGTGACAAGGCGCAATGTTTGTTCGTGTGCAATTTATAAGGTCGTTGTTTTTAATGAATGCTTCGTTAGAATGTCATTAATATTATTAATGTGAGATTATAAGCTGCTTTGTTTTGTGAGTCTTCTGCGAATGCTTAATGTTTTTATATCTTGAATTGAGCGGGAAAAGGAGAGGCAGTAGAATCTAGGTCACACACTCCAACGGCGACATAGAAAATCACTCCATACCAGCAGGAGAGACCTGTACCAATTTCACAGCTGGAACAACAGCTGTTCATGCAGCAATGGAGATTATTATCAGCCAAGACACAAGGTAAAACGGTCATTCTAACATACTCTAGCAGCGTACCCTAAGCCACCTTTAGCCCTAAACAAGATAGACTCTCACATGAAATACAATATAACATCGGATTGTTGTCTGAAAAAGCAGATCTAGTCCTACACTGGATTCCTGCCCACTTGGAGACGAGACAGCAGATGACTCGCAAAGCCGGATGTAGTGGCACGCTGACTCGTCATCCACGCACAGCGCTATAGAGAATCAAAGACACTCAACAAACGATCCATGAAGACGGAATGGAGAAACCAGCACAAACAATACAAGCCAGAAAATGACAGCATAGACTAACTTGGCAGAAATGGACAGACAAAGATCTTCAAACTCAGAAAGGGTTTGCACAGAATGAGTCTCAAAGACACCGCCACGTGCGACTGTGCAGCGCCCAAGCAACCACTAGAATATTTCCTGCACGACTGTCCTACTTGTACAGACTAAACACTAGAACATATCCTGCAGTTTTGTCCTACTTGTACAGACCAAACACTAGAACATACCCTGCACTTTTGTGCTACGTGTACAGACCAAACACTAGAACATATTCTGCAGTTTTGTCCTACTTGTACAGACCAAACACTAGAACATATCCTGCAGTTCAGTCCTACTTGTACAGACCAACCACTAGAACATATCCTGCAGTTCAGTCTTACTTGTACAGACCAACCACTAGAATATATCCTGCAGTTCTGTCCTACTTGTACAGACCAACCACTAGAATATATCCTGCAGTTCTGTCCTACTTTTACAGACCAAACAGAGGCAGTCTGACATAAGGGAGCAGCCAAGCTCGAAAAACTGTGCGGGACCGACAAGGACCTCAAGCGCGCAATCTCAAACGTGAGCCACATCGAACTAAAAGCATTGCATCAGTTGATCGAAGAAGAAGAAGAAAAAGAGGAAGAAGAAGAAGAAGAAGACGAAGGAGAATAACAACAAGAAGAACAATAACAAGAAAAAGAACCTGGAATATTAACACAGAAATAGAGTCACGGTTCCTTACTTGAATGTCGTTAGAGACGACACAAGAGGGTTGTGCCCACAATTCTAGAGGCGCCACTGCTGCTGCGTGCGCGCACACGCACGCACACGCATGCACGCACGCACGTTCTCACACACACACACACACACACACACGCACACACTTACTTTACTTTGGCCCATCAATCTTGCACGGAGCCGCCTACAGTATTTACCTTATGATTTGTTCGAGCCGAATGGGTAGCATGATGGACGCTTATAATGAGAATGACGTCACGTAGGACCTGTTGAAGCTCGCTGTCAACAGAACAGGTTTAGTTTCGCTTTCGTAACAGACTAAAGAGGGGTGTGCTTTGGGTTAGCAATCTCTATGAAAAAACGAGTCCTGGTATTTAAACAAACAAGTTTTGCCTGATACCAGGTAGCAAAAGGTTATCTGAAATGCGTTCTCAATTTTTTTTTCAATTTCTATTTCCTGAGATTTACTAGACTCGGGGGAGGTAATTTGTTTATTGTGTAGGAATTGCATGACGTTATCATATGTTGCCCGAGCGGGTACTAACAGACTACTCTGATCGATTGTCAACAATGGTTCTTCTACATGCACATCGTGTACACTGTATCTCCGAGTTTTTCATCCAAATACGATATGACTAGACGCTGGTCTGACCTTTGAGGTAAGAGGACGCTTGAAACTTGTTGAATTCGAAACCCTGACATTTGCTACTTTCGTTTCTTGTAAGGAAAGCGCTTTCACTAGTCAGCTAGAGCGGCCACAATGGGGGAGGGGGGAGGGGGCGGGGCCAACCGCCTTTACCACTCATCCATTATAAACCCCTTCTGAGGAAGTCGCCTTCCCCCCTCAGCTATAGCGGCCCCCTTAAGAGACAAACGTCTTCCCCTCAGCTATAGCGGCCCCCTTAAGAGACAAACGTCTTCCCCTCAGCTATAGCGGTCCCCTTGAGAGACAAACGTCTTCCCCTCAGATATAGCGGCCCCCTTGAGGGACAACGCCTTCACATCAGATATAGCGGCCCCCTTGAGGGACAACGCCTTCTCCTCAGATATAGCTGCGACCTTGACAGACAACGCCTACCACCTCAGCTATAGCGGCCCCCTTGAGAGACAAACGCCTTTCCCTCAGCCATAGTGGCGCCCTTGAGAGACAACGCATTTACCTCAGCTATAGCGGCGCCCTTGAGAGACAAACTTCTTCCCCTCAGCTATAGCGACCCCCTTAAGAGACACACGCCTTCACGTCTAAACTGTAGTGATCCAGGCAAAGGCCGTCGTCAATCGTAGACAAAAATGACATCATTTATTTTGCTAGTGCTATTTTTAGTAAGAATTAACTGTGCTACTTGTTATCCTCACTCTCTCGTCTCTAGCCGCCTGACCCCAGTGGCAAGTCAAGGACAAGACGACTAGGGAGCGACTACGAGATGCAGGGGACTACGCATCAAGCACCCATGAAAAAGACGACGGAATCCAGAGTCGTTCACATCTCCAAACACGTTAACATCTCAGCTAAAGTGGCCCACTTGAACGACAAACACGTTTACATCTCAGCTATAGTGTCCCACTTCAACGACAAACACGTTCACATTTTAGCTATAGTGGCCCGCTTGAACGACAAACACGTTCACATCTCAGCTATAGTGTCCAACTTTAACGACAAACACATTCACATCTCAACTACAGTGGCCAACTTCAACGACAAACACGTTCACATTTTAGCTATAGTGGCCCGCTTGAACGACAAACACGTTCACATCTCAGCTATAGTGTCCCACTTTAACGACAAACACATTCACATCTCAACTACAGTGGCCAACTTCAACGACAAACACGTTCATATTTCAGCTATAGTGGCCCACTTGAACTACAAACACGCTAACATCTCAGCTATAGTGTCCCACTTCAACGACAAACACATTCACATCTCAGCTATAGTGGCCAACTTCAACGACAAACACGTTCACATTTTAGCTATAGTGGCCCACTTCAACAACAAACACGTTAATATTACAGCTATAGTGGCCCACTTGAACGACAAACACGTTCACATCTCAGCTATAGTGTCCCACTTTAACGACAAACACATTCACATCTCAACTATAGTGGCCAACTTCAACGACAAACACGTTCACATCTCAGATATAGCGGCCCACATGAAAACGACAAACACGTTCACATCTCAGGTATAGCGGCCCACATGAACGACAAATACGTTCACATCTCAGCTATAGAAGACATGCTAGCTGTAAATGTGACCAGCTGTAGCCGTGGCCTCTGCTTCCCATTGAAGCAAAAAGTTTAACGATGATGATGTCACAGAAGGATGTAAGTCTCCTCCCATGTTGTACTTACAACTGAGCCCTAGAGTCTCTGCATAATGAAGAAAGACGTGGTGAGGTCGGACCAGACGCCCTGTCAAAAACACTCAATTGTCAAAGTTTGAAGATAACGACATTTGATATTCCCGTATGGTGTTAATCACCCACACGAACACTTCAGAGATGTGTACCTTACACTTCAACAACGCCAACCACTTCTTCAGTACGAACGTCAATTGTCAACTCACACAGTCGGTGTTTGTTCAAAAGGTGCATATACACAAACATGTTTATATATATATTTAGTAGGTCGCTGAAGTAAAGAGGTTAAGGCACTCGCTTCTCAGTGTTGAACGGAAACGGAGGGCGATGTCATCCGAGTTTCAAGCGAACCATGGTCTCACGGAAGGTAAGACCAGAGTGCCTCCATCCAGAGTTACCTCTAGTCGTCTGGACCAATAGTCTTACCACTGATCCAAGGTAACTCGGGATAAGAGTGAGATTCATAGCCAGCGCATATTGTTCTTCACTATAATCCAAATACAGCTCACAACACATTATTAAGACAAAACCGTCTGGTGTTGTTACCATCGACGCTTCGCAATGGGCAATAACGATATATATATATATATATATATATATATATATATATATATATATATATATATATATATATATTTACATACATCATTTAACAATATTTATATTTATGCAATTTTATATAACATTTTTATAATTTAATGTTCTAGATCAACTGTATGTGAATTGAAGAGTTTAGTGTATGTGAATTAAGAGCGCTGCAGGTGGTAAAGTAGGATGAAGAAACATGCACAGAGATCCTTACAACCAGCCAAGAATGATGAACCAGATGATACACATACAATATATAAACACACGCGTACACGGGCATACGCGCACACGTGCCACGCGCACGCGCGCACGCGCACACGTGCACACGCGCACACACACAGACAGACAGACAGACACACACACACAGACAGACAGACAGACACACGCACACACACACAGACAGACATACAGACAGACACACACACACAAACACACACACACAAACACACACACACAAACACACACATCTGGGAAATAGGAGCTCAGCAGGAGAATAACACCATATCTGGGAAATAGGAGCACAGCTGGAGAATAACGCCAGATCTGGCAAATAGGAGCACAGCTGTAGAATAACACCAGCTCTGTGAAATAGGAGCACAGCTTGAGAATAACACCAGATCTGGGAAATAGGAGGACAGCTTAAAGTAAGAACAGAGCTGGAGAATCAGAGCACATCTGGAGATTAATGCCAGGGCGGGAAAATAAGACTTGATTTGGAGAATAAGACCAAAGCTTTAGAATATGAGCACAGCTGGAGATTAAAAGCAGAGATGGAAGAGATGGAGAATAAGATGAGGGCTTGAATAATAAGCCTAGCGCTTAGTAATAGGTTCACAGCAGGAGAATTTGACCAGAGCTGGAGAATAGATTCACAGCTGGAGAATAAGACCACAACTGCTGGAGAATAAGAGCCTAACTACGGAATAAGGGCAGATCAGCTGAATAATAAGAACATGGCTGGAGAAAAAGACTACAATTTGAAAATATGACCAGATCTTGAGAATAGAAGCACAGCTGGAGATTTAAAACCAAATCTGGAGAATAAGAGCAGAGCTGGGGAATAAGAGCAGAGCTGGAGAATATGAGCAGAGCTGGAGAATATGAGCCCAACTAGGGAATAAGAGCAGAGCAGCTGGAGAATAAGAGCAGAGCTGGAGAATATGAGCCCAACTAGGGAATAAGAGCAGAGCAGCTGGAGAATAAGAGCAGAGCTGGAGAATATGAGCCCAACTAGGGAATAAGAGCAGAGCTGGGGAATAAGAGCAGAACGAGAATAAGAGCAGAGCTGGAGAATATGAGCAGAGCTGGAGAATAAGAGCAGAACTGGGGAATAAGAGCAGAACTGGAGAATAAGAGCAGAACTGGAGAATATGAGCAGAGCTGGAGAATAAGAGCAGAACTGGGGAATAAGAGCAGAACTGGAGAATAAGAGCAGAACTGGAGAATATGAGCAGAGCTGGAGAATAAGAGCAGAACTGGGGAATAAGAGCAGAACTGGAGAATAAGAGCAGAACTGGAGAATAAGAGCAGAGCTGGAGAATAAGAGCAGAGCTGGAGAATATGAGCCCAACTAGGGAATAAGAGCAGAGCAGCTGGAGAATAAGAGCAGAGCTGGAGAATATGAGCCCAACTAGGGAATAAGAGCAGAGCAGCTGGAGAATAAGAGCAGAGCTGGAGAATATGAGCCCAACTAGGGAATAAGAGCAGAGCTGGGGAATAAGAGCAGAACGAGAATAAGAGCAGAGCTGGAGAATATGAGCAGAGCTGGAGAATAAGAGCAGAACTGGGGAATAAGAGCAGAACTGGAGAATAAGAGCAGAACTGGAGAATATGAGCAGAGCTGGAGAATAAGAGCAGAACTGGGGAATAAGAGCAGAACTGGAGAATAAGAGCAGAACTGGAGAATATGAGCAGAGCTGGAGAATAAGAGCAGAACTGGGGAATAAGAGCAGAACTGGAGAATAAGAGCAGAACTGGAGAATAAGAGCAGAGCTGGAGAATAAGAGCAGAGCTGGAGAATATGAGCCCAACTAGGGAATAAGAGCAGAGCAGCTGGAGAATAAGAGCAGAGCTGGAGAATATGAGCCCAACTAGGGAATAAGAGCAGAGCTGGGGAATAAGAGCAGAACTGGAGAATAAGAGCAGAACTGGAGAATAAGAGCAGAACTGGAGAATAAGAGCAGAGCTGGAGAATAAGAGCAGAGCTGGGGAATAAGACAAGTGTTGGAGAACAAGACCAGAGCTGGAGAATACAAGTACAGCTGGAGAATTAGACCAGAGCTGGAGAATACAAGTACAGCTGGAGAATTAGACCAGAGCTGGAGAATACAAGTACAGCTGGAGAATTAGACCAGAGCTGGAGAATACAAGTACAGCTGGAGAATTAGACCAGAGCTGGAGAATACAAGTACAGCTGGAGAATTAGACCAGAGCTGGAGAATACAAGTACAGCTGGAGAATTAGACCAGAGCTGGAGAATACAAGTACAGCTGGAGAATAAGACCAGAGCTGGAGAATACAAGTACAGCTGGAGAATTAGACCAGAGCTGGAGAATACAAGTACAGCTGGAGAATAAGACCAGTGCTGGAGAATACAAGTACAGCTGGAGAATTAGACCAGAGCTGGAGAATACAAGTACAGCTGGAGAATTAGACCAGAGCTGGAGAATACAAGTACAGCTGGAGAATTAGACCAGAGCTGGAGAATAAGAGGAGAGCAGCTGGAAAATTAGACCAGATCTGGAGAATAAGAGCAGAGCTGGAGAATAAGAGCAGGTCTTTATAATAGGATCACAGCTGTCGAATAAATAATGTGCAGCTGAAGAATAAGACCAGATCTGAAGAATAAGACCAGATCTGAAGAATAAGACCAGATCTGAAGAATAAGACCAGATCTGAAGAATAAGACCAGATCTGAAGAATAAGACCAGATCTGAAGAATAAGACCAGATCTGAAGAATAAGACCAGATCTGAAGAATAAGACCAGATCTGAAGAATAAGACCAGATCTGAAGAATAAGACCAGATCTGACGAATAAGACCAGATCTGAAGAATAAGACCAGATCTGAAGAATAAGACCAGATCTGAAGAATAAGACCAGATCTGGAGAATAAGAGCAGATCTGGAGAATAACATTGCTGGAAAGTTGGATGATGAAAGAGGTGATGCCGGATGGTTTGACAAGGTGATGGGAACGAAGAATGGTCAGGGTCATCTCTTCATCCACTTCCACTTCATGAAAGATCGTGAACTTCTAACTGATAAAAAGTACTGATGTCTGAGACTGTCTGTTTACCAATTCCTCTTTCATTTGTTTGTCCTAAAGTCTGTTTCATTTTCGTTTACTAGAGTTCTAGCTAAAGTGAATAACAATAATTCCAGATTTGAGCTTACCAAGACCAAGACAGATTTTTCTGACTGTTTGTGTTTAAAGATTTCAGACGAAGTAACCAGTTACCAAGTGCAGACCAAAATAGCGCCGCAAAAAGCCGCAGACACGACATCACGGTAGTGATAAGGCCAACCTGTCAAGTAATTGTGTTGTTTTAGTGGGATCATGTACATGTGACGTCACGCTTCATCATAAAATGCTCAACCCCATCTCAAAATGACGCTACAAATCTTCTACAGTTCTCCCCTTTTAAAAGTGACCCTACAAATCTCCTACAGTTCTTGTCTTATAAAAGTGACGCTACAAATCTCCTACAGTTCTCCCCTTTTAAAAGTAAAGCTACAAATCTCCTACAGTTCTTGTCTTATAAAAGTAACGCTACAAATCTCCTACAGTTCTCCCCTTATAAAAGTGACGCTACAAAATCTCCTACAGTTCTTGTCTTATAAAAGCGACGCTACAAATCTCCTACAGTTCTTGTCTTATAAAAGTGACGCTACAAATCTCCTAGTTCTCCTTATAAAAGTGACGCTACAAATCT
The DNA here is from genome assembly GCA_036924085.1 of Ariolimax columbianus. Taxonomy (NCBI): domain Eukaryota; kingdom Metazoa; phylum Mollusca; class Gastropoda; order Stylommatophora; family Arionidae; genus Ariolimax; species Ariolimax columbianus. The sequence goes on along the minus strand of JAVGWX010000005.1, from coordinate 17,077,106 downwards.
CCTACAGTTCTTCTCTTACAAAAGTGACGCTATAGGTCTCCTACAGTTCTTGTCTTATAAAAGTGACCCTACAAATCTCCTACAGTTCTTGTCTTATACAAGTGACGCTACAAATCTCCTACAGTTCTTCCCTTATAAAAGTGACGCCACAGGTCTCCTACAGTTATTGTCTTATAAAAGTGACGCTGCAAATCTCCTACAGTTCTCTCTTTATAAAAGTGACGCTACAAATGTCCTGCAGTTCTCCCCTTATAAAAGTGACCCTACAAATCTCCTACAGTTCTTGTCTTATAAAAGTGACTTTACAAATCTCCTACAGTTCTTGTCTTATAAAAGTGACCCTACAGCTCTCCTACAGTTCTCCCCTGATAAAAGTGACGCTACAAATCTTCTACAGTTCGTGTCTTATAAAAGTGACCCTACAAATCTTCTACAGTTCTCCCCTTATAAAAGTGACGCTACAAATCTCCTACAGTTCGTGTCTTATAAAAGTGACCCTACAAATCTTCTACAGTTCCTGTCTTATAAAAGTGACCCTACAAATCTCCTACAGTCCTCCCCTTACAAAAAGTGACGTTACAAATCTCCTAGTCCTCTGCCTTTAATAAAAAAATGTTTCATGATGAAAATTAAAAGTATTTCAGGTTTTGTTCTGTTGAGAATCGACGTCGCTTTACTCTAGAAAACCCCATAGGTCCTCAGTCACCATATGGAAACGGTGAAGAGTTGGAAATTGACAGTTCGAGTATCTTGTTGGCCGTCCTCTCATACTTAAACATCACCATTTTTCATATACAAAAACCTCGCCGCCACCACCACCCTTTATGTTGCTTCCCCCACCCCCACCATTTTCGGCGTCCAACCAACCCTCACCCGCCCACACAATTTCCTCGCAGACGACGACAAGGGAAATAACCAGGATAATCATACTTTTTTAACTTAACTTAACAACTAAACGTCTTTATACTCTTTTAGAAGACCCTGCAGAGTCTGTATACAACCAGTTTCATTTACATCACCTTGCTCTAAAAGCTATGGGCATCTAATTTATTCTTAAATGCATTAACTGTCCCTGCCTCCACTACCTCCTCTGGCAATACATTCCAAGCATTCCAATCATTCACCCCTCTCTGACTAAAAAAATATTTCCTAATATCTAATCTGGACCTCTCTTTAGTCAACTTGTAGCTATGCCCTCGTGTTATTGTGGGTGGCTCTATTTAAAAAACAACTTGTTATAGTCTTATTTAGCCATTCCTCTGATCATCTTATAAACTTGAATTAAGCCACCACGAATTCTTCTCTCTTCTAGACACTGTAGGCCGTTTTTCTGAGTCGTTCCTCATAACTGTAATTCTGGAATCCCACTATCAGCTTTGTCGCTCTTTTTTGTATTCTTTCTAGCATGTTTATGTCCCCTATATTATAAGGACTCCACACCTGTACACAATACTCCAATCTAGGTCTAACTAATGCTTTATACAGTTTGACTATCACTTCCTTGCTCCTTTGTTCAATATTTCTTTTGTATTGTCTTACTACAGACTTACTTCTTGTAGAGAGAACCTGAGGACGCTGGTCAGGTACAGAGGCAGGCAGATTATAATAACCATGAGAGCCCATAACATGAAGACGCATTACACGATGTATGCAAGAACAGGACGTGACGTCAGAATGATTCTATATGGCGGAATGTCTGTTACCTGGAGGTAATACAACAGACGGATAATGTAGAATTTCATTCTCGATTTAAGGAACAAAATGGGCAAGTTTAAAAAAAATGTTGACAAGAAGTATATGTTATCTCTTTATCTTGTATCCCTCTTTCTCTCATATTCTCTCTGTTTCTATCTTTCTTTCTCACTCTCCGTATCGCTTCTGCTATATCTCTTTCTCCTGTTCTTCCTCTTTCTCTCTTTCATGTAACAGTATCGTGTTGACTGCTATAATTAACGAAAGGAGTAAGCTATTTAAGTTTGGCATTCTCTCTGTGACTGAATCTATTTCCATCATTGTCTGTTTTCCTATTTCCCTTCCTTCCTCTCTCTCCCCTAACTACACTTAACTTGTTATACTAGTTTAGAAGGCTCTGTAGAGTCTGTATACAACCAGTTTGTTTTTTTTACTCAACTTCATCTAAAAATAACTGTGTGCATCCAATCTATTTTTTAATGCATTAACTGACCCTGTTTCCACTACTTCCTGTTACAATGCATCACAAGCATTTTACCACTCTCAAACTAAAAAAATATTTCCAGATATCTAATCTGGAACCTTCTTTAGTTGATTTGTAGTTATGCCCTCTTGTTCTTATAGAAAAAGTTCCTTGAACTTATTTAAACTTATTTGAAAAACATCGTTTTACGTGATCCTTTTATAAACCTGCTTTAAATCACCTCGAATTTATCTCTTTTCTTGACAATGTAACGTCTCTTTTTCCAAGTCTTTTTAAAACTATAATTCCGAAATCCCACTATCACTTTTGTGGCTCTACTTTGCAACCTTTCAAGCATGTTTATATCTCATCTATGATAAGAACTCCACACCTGTATAGTACTACAATCTATGTCTAACAAATTTTTTAATACAGTTTGACTATCACTTCTTTGCTCCTATGATTCATATTTCTTTTTATCTTACATAACATTGCATTTACCTTTTTCACTGCTACTTGGACTTGCTCACTCACTTTACCTGTATCATCTATTATAACGTTTTGGTTTATTTCCTTTTCTGTCTACCTAATATTATTCTTTCCCATCCTGTATTTGTATTCCATTTTCGATCTACTCATGTAAATGACTGCATATGTATCTACATTAAACTCCGTTGGCTAACTATCAGACCTATCTTTAATTCGGAACTCTGCTTTATATGAGACATCATCATGCAGCTTGTCCTTTGCAGAACGTCGCTCTCCCAACAGCCGATCTGTAAGACTCTCGATCTCTGGCCAGAACGTCGCTCTCCCAACAGCCGATCTGTAAGACTCTCGATCTCTGGCCAGAACGTCGCTCTCCCAACAGCCGATCTGTAAGACTCTCGATCTCTGGCCAGAACGTCGCTCTCCCAACAGCCAATCTGTAAGACTCTCCATCTCTGGCCCGAACGTCGCTCTCCCAACAGCCGATCTGTAAGACTCTCGATCTCTGGCCAGAACGTCGCTCTCCCAACAGCCGATCTGTAAGACTCTCCATCTCTGGCCAGAACGTCGCTCTCCCAACAGCCGATCTGTAAGAATCTCGATCTCTGGCCAGAACGTCGCTCTCCCAACAGCCGATCTGTAAGACTCTCGATCTCTGGCCAGAACGTCGCTCTCCCAACAGCCGATCTGTAAGACTCTCGATCTCTGGCCAGAACGTCGCTCTCCCAACAGCCGATCTGTAAGACTCTCGATCTCTGGCCAGAACGTCGCTCTCCCAACAGCCGATCTGTAAGACTCTCGATCTCTGGCCAGAACGTTGCTCTCCCAACAGCCGATCTGTAAGACTCTCGATCTCTGGCCAGAACGTCGCTCTCCCAACAGCCGATCTGTAAGACTCTCGATCTCTGGCCAGAACGTTGCTCTCCCAACAGCCGATCTGTAAGACTCTCGATCTCTGGCCAGAACGTCGCTCTCCCAACAGCCGATCTGTAAGACTCTCGATCTCTGGCCAGAACGTCGCTCTCCCAACAGCCGATCTGTAAGACTCTCCATCTCTGGCCAGAACGTCGCTCTCCCAACAGCCGATCTGTAAGACTTTCGATCTCTGGCCAGAATGCCCGCCTCCGTGATGTCTTGTGTCCATCTGCTTCACGGTCTGCCTCTGTCCCGCCTTCCAGGAACCACACCCTCCGATATTGTTCTCTCTAGGTCATTTTGGCGTTTGATGTGACCAACATATTTCAGTTTTCTGGATAAGATGTTGTTTACCAAGCAATGTTCGTCGATGTCAAGCTCTTTTAGTATTTCTCCATTTTTGTGTTTCACCACCCATGGTATTTTCAGGATCCTCCCGTAGCATTTCAGTTCAAAAGAGTCAATCCTTTTCTTAAATGCCTGTGTGGTGGTCCACGTTTCACACCCGTTCGTTGCCAACGGGAAGATGAAAGTTCGTAGAATTTTCATGTTCGTCAATTTATTAGAGTTCTGCCACAGATTCTTCATCTTATTCAACCTCTGCCTTGCCATAGCCATTCTCCTTCTTACTTCCTTCAGGCAATCTCCATTGTTGCTTATGATTGAGCCAAGGTACTCAAAACTTGTGACCTTCTCAATCTCCATTGTTGCTTATGATTGAGCCAAGGTACTCAAAACTTGTGACCTTCTCAATCTCCATTGTTGCTTATGATTGAGCCAAGGTACTCAAAACTTGTGACCTTCTCAATCTCCATTGTTGCTTATGATTGAGCCAAGGTACTCAAAACTTGTGACCTTCTCAATCTCCATTTTTGCCTATGATTGAGCCAAGGTACTCAAAACTTGTGACCTTCTCAATCTCCATTGTTGCTTATGATTGAGCCAAGGTACTCAAAACTTATGACCTTCTCAATCTCCATTGTTGCTTATGATTGAGCCAAGGTACTCAAAACTTGTGACCTTCTCAATCTCCATTGTTGCTTATGATTGAGCCAAGGTACTCAAAACTTGTGACCTTCTCAATCTCTATTGTTGCTTATGATTGAGCCAAGGTACTCAAAACTTGTGACCTTCTCAATCTCCATTGTTGCTTATGATTGAGCCAAGGTACTCAAAACTTGTGACCTTCTCAATCTCCATTGTTGCCTATGATTGAGCCAAGGTACTCAAAACTTGTGACCTTCTCAATCTCCATTGTTGCTTATGATTGAGCCAAGGTACTCAAAACTTGTGACCTTCTCAATCTCCATTGTTGCTTATGATTGAGCCAAGGTACTCAAAACTTGTGACCTTCTCAATCTCCATTGTTGCTTATGATTGAGCCAAGGTACTCAAAACTTGTGACCTTCTCAATCTCCATTGTTGCTTATGATTGAGCCAAGGTACTCAAAACTTGTGACCTTCTCAATCTCCATTGTTGCTTATGATTGAGCCAAGGTACTCAAAACTTGTGACCTTCTCAATCTCCATTGTTGCTTATGATTGAGCCAAGGTACTCAAAACTTGTGACCTTCTCAATCTCCATTGTTGCCTATGATTGAGCCAAGGTACTCAAAACTTGTGACCTTCTCAATCTCCATTGTTGCTTATGATTGAGCCAAGGTACTCAAAACTTGTGACCTTCTCAATCTCCATTGTTGCTTATGATTGAGCCAAGGTACTCAAAACTTGTGACCTTCTCAATCTCCATTGTTGCTTATGATTGAGCCAAGGTACTCAAAACTTGTGACCTTCTCAATCTCCATTGTTGCTTATGATTGAGCCAAGGTACTCAAAACTTGTGACATTCTCAATCTCCTGTTGCTCCAGGATAACTTTAGGTTTGATTTTTGCCTTGTCTGTGCTCATTATCTTGGTTTTACCTATATTCAGGGGCAGATTCTGGTCTTCGCTGTGTTGTTTTACCGATAGGATCATCTGTTCCAGCCCCACAACGCTTCTTGATAGGACAACTGTGTCATCGGCATATCTCAGCTCCGGTATCTCGTTTCCACCTATTGTCAATGGCTCGAACTTGTCATAATTTGCATCGTTCTTAACGCTCCTCATTATTGATTCGGCATTTATTGAACAAATATGGGGAGAGTATGCATCCTTGTCTTAACGCCATTTTGAACCTCGAACCAGTCTGACGTTTCGCCGGCAATTCGGACCGCTGCTTGTTGTTCCTGATATAAAGATTCGATCAATTTAATCAAGTGCAATGGGAACCCCATTTCTCTCATTATTTCCCACAACCCCTTGTGTTGTACACAATCGAATGTCTTCGTGTAATCTGTGAAGCAAGTGTGTACGTCAACATTGTACAGATGTGAAGATGTGATCCCTCGTGCCTCGCCCTTTTCTGAAACCTGCCTGTGCCTCATGTACCTCCTCATTGAGCTTGTTTTCTAGCCTCTTCATGATGATCCGTAGGAGGATTTTGCTGGCATGACTTATTAAAGCGATGGTTCGGTAATTGGTACAATTCTTCATATCGCCTTTCTTAGGGAGCGGTATATATACAGATCGTGTCCATGCTCTCGGCCATATTGTACTGTGCCATACCTTTCTACATAATGGGTAGTAGATGCGGACACTGGCTTCTCCTCCTGCTTGAATAAATTCACTTTGTATATAATCGCAACCTGGGAATTTCCCTTTCTTCAACCCTTGGATTGCGGAACGGACCTCTGCTATACTAGGTTCCGGCTCTGGTTCTGGTACTTTAGGTGTTATGTTAGGGCCTCCTCCGATGTTACCGTGGATTATATGAGACACCTCTGATTTATATGAGACACCTCTGCTTTATATGATTCCTCTGATTTATATGAGACACCTCTGATTTATATGAGACATATCTGCATAATTTTGTGATCATCCGAGAATTTTGTAATTAAGGATCCGATATCATTGTCCGAATCATGTATATATATCAAGAACAAAATTGGTACACACATCGAGCCCAGTGGAACTACACTTTTTACTCCACACCACTCAGAATGCTCCTTATTTATGCCCACCCTGCCTTCTACCCATTAACCAATTTTCAATTCATTTGGCAATTTCGTCATCTATTCCTTGTGACTTTAACGTTTTGAACAATCTTTGATGAGATACCCCATCAAAAGCTATTGCAAAATCTAGATAAATAACATCCACTGCCTTTATCTATTGTTTTGGAAATTTTCGCAATAAATTGTAATAGATTTGTTAAGCACGACCTCTCGTTAGTAAATCCATGCTGACTATTATTGATTAGATTAAATTTGTCCGAGTTGCAATACAATCTTTTCTTTAGTTATTGACATTTTACAGACTATGCTCGTTAAACTCACCGTTCTATAATTTGCTGGATCTGATTTGCTGCCCTTTTTAAATAAGGGCATTACTTTTGCATCTTTCTAATCCCCTAGAACAATCCATTTACAAGTGATTGAGAACATAATATAGCCTATGATTTTGCTAACTGTTCTCTAATTTCAAACATCAATTTTGAACTAATGCCATCTTGACCCAAACATTCATTTACTTGCAACTCCTCCAATTGCTTACAAACAATTTCCTGGTCTTTATCCCTCTGTATCCATGTCCATTTGGAAAATATTTATTAGCTCTGGTATTTTGAAGCAGTCTCCTTTGGTGTATAAAGTACTAAATGAGTATATTAGTAGAATCAATATTCTCACTTATTATTTTGTCTGCACCATCTCTGCCTGGGCCTACTTTGTCTTTCGTTCTCTGTTCATTTCTAATATAAGAAATGAAGATCTTGATAACAGCATTGATCTTATGATTAAGTTCTTTTTTCAGTCTCTCTCTCTTTCTGTCTTTCTCTCTCTTTCTCTCTGTCTGTCTTTCTCTCATTGTCTGTCTATCTCTCTGTCTGTCTCTCTGTCTGTCTCTCTCTCTCTTTCTGCCTGTCTATGTCTCTGTCTGTATCTCTCTGTATGCCTCTATCTGCCCGTCTCTCTCTCTGTCTCTCTCTGCATGTCTTTCTGTGTGTATTTCTCTCTCTCGCTCTCTCTCTGTCTCTCTATGTATGTCTCTCTATGTCTATCTCTCTTTGTCTGTCTCTCCCTCTCTCTGTCAGTCTCTCTCTGTCTATCTTTCTCTTCTCTCTTTCTCTGTGTGTGTCTCTCTCTCTGTTGTCTGTCTGCTTCTCTCTTTCTCGCTCTCTGTCTCTCTCTCTCTCTCTCTCTCTCTCTCTCTCTCTCTCTCTCTCAAGCTATTTAAGTTTACGCAAGTCGTGTTTATACCGAATCTTATGAAAAACCCTCGACCCATACAATCCAGAAAGCGAGTGTGAGAACTAAATGTAAATGTTGAAGGTGTAAGAACTAAATGTGTGTTGAAGGTCTAAGAACTAAATGTAAATGTTGAAGGTGTAAGAACTAAATGTGTGTTGAAGGTCTAAGAACTAAATGTAAATGTTGAAGGTCTAAGAACTAAATGTGTGTTGAAGGTCTAAGAACTAAATGTAAATGTTGAAGGTCTAAGAACTAAATGTAAATGTTGAAGGTCTAAGAACTAAATGTAAATGTTGAAGGTGTAAGAACTAAATGTGTGTTGAAGGTCTAAGAACTAAATGTAAATGTTGAAGGTCTAAGAACTAAATGTAAATGTTGAAGGTGTAAGAACTAAATGTGTGTTGAAGGTCTAAGAACTAAATGTGTGTTGAAGGTGTGAGAACTAAATGTAAATGTTGAAGGTGTAAGAACTAAATGTGTGTTGAAGGTCTAAGAACTAAATGTAAATGTTGAAGGTCTAAGAACTAAATGTGTGTTGAAGGTGTGAGAACTAAATGTAAATGTTGAAGGTCTAAGAACTAAATGTAAATGTTGAAGGTCTAAGAACTAAATGTAAATGTTGAAGGTGTAAGAACTAAATGTGTGTTGAAGGTCTAAGAACTAAATGTAAATGTTGAAGGTCTAAGAACTAAATGTAAATGTTGAAGGTGTAAGAACTAAATGTGTGTTGAAGGTCTAAGAACTAAATGTGTGTTGAAGGTGTGAGAACTAAATGTGTGTTGAAGGTGTGAGAACTAAATGTAAATGTTGAAGGTCTAAGAACTAAATGTGTGTTGAAGGTGTAAGAACTAAATGTGTGTTGAAGGTGTGAGAACTAAATGTAAATGTTGAAGGTCTAAGAACTAAATGTGTGTTGAAGGTCTAAGAACTAAATGTGTGTTGAAGGTCTAAGAACTAAATGTAAATGTTGATGGTCTAAGAACTAAATGTAAATGTTGAAGGTCTAAGAACTAAATGTGTGTTGAAGATCTAAGAACTAAATGTAACTGTGTTGAAGGTGTGAGAACTAAATGTAAATGTTGAAGGTCTAAGAACTAAATGTGTGTTGAAGGTCTAAGAACTAAATGTGTGTTGAAGGTGTGAGAACTAAATGTAACTGTGTTGAAGGTGTGAGAACTAAATGTAAATGTTGAAGGTCTAAGAACTAAATGTAAATGTTGAAGGTCTAAGAACTAAATGTGTGTTGAAGGTCTAAGAACTAAATGTGTGTTGAAGGTCTAAGAACTAAATGTAAATGTTGAAGGTCTAAGAACTAAATGTAAATGTTGAAGGTGTAAGAACTAAATGTGTGTTGAAGGTCTAAGAACTAAATGTGTGTTGAAGGTGTAAGAACTAAATGTGTGTTGAAGGTCTAAGAACTAAATGTGTGTTGAAGGTCTAAGAACTAAATGTGTGTTGAAGGTCTAAGAACTAAATGTGTGTTGAAGGTGTAAGAACTAAATGTGTGTTGAAGGTCTAAGAACTAAATGTAAATGTTGAAGGTCTAAGAACTAAATGTAAATGTTGAAGGTGTAAGAACTAAATGTGTGTTGAAGGTCTAAGAACTAAATGTAAATGTTGAAGGTCTAAGAACTAAATGTAAATGTTGAAGGTCTAAGAACTAAATGTAAATGTTGAAGGTGTAAGAACTAAATGTGTGTTGAAGGTCTAAGAACTAAATGTAAATGTTGAAGGTCTAAGAACTAAATGTAAATGTTGAAGGTGTAAGAACTAAATGTGTGTTGAAGGTCTAAGAACTAAATGTAAATGTTGAAGGTCTAAGACTTAAATGTAAATGTTGAAGGTCTAAGAACTAAATGTAAATGTTGAAGGTGTAAGAACTAAATGTGTGTTGAAGGTCTAAGAACTAAATGTAAATGTTGAAGGTCTAAGAACTAAATGTAAATGTTGAAGGTCTAAGAATTAAATGTAAATGTTGAAGGTGTAAGAACTAAATGTGTGTTGAAGGTCTAAGAACTAAATGTAAATGTTGAAGGTCTAAGGACTAAATGTAAATGTTGAAGGTGTAAGAACTAAATGTGTGTTGAAGGTCTAAGAACTAAATGTGTGTTGAAGGTGTGAAAACTAAATGTAAATGTTGAAGGTCTAAGAACTAAATGTGTGTTGAAGGTGTAAGAACTAAATGTGTGTTGAAGGTGTGAGAACTAAATGTAAATGTTGAAGGTCTAAGAACTAAATGTGTGTTGAAGGTCTAAGAACTAAATGTGTGTTGAAGGTCTAAGAACTAAATGTAAATGTTGAAGGTCTAAGAACTAAATGTAAATGTTGAAGGTCTAAGAACTAAATGTGTGTTGAAGGTCTAAGAACTAAATGTAACTGTGTTGAAGGTGTGAGAACTAAATGTAAATGTTGAAGGTCTAAGAACTAAATGTGTGTTGAAGGTCTAAGAACTAAATGTGTGTTGAAGGTGTGAGAACTAAATGTAACTGTGTTGAAGGTGTGAGAACTAAATGTAAATGTTGAAGGTCTAAGAACTAAATGTAAATGTTGAAGGTCTAAGAACTAAATGTGTGTTGAAGGTCTAAGAACTAAATGTGTGTTGAAGGTCTAAGAACTAAATGTAAATGTTGAAGGTCTAAGAACTAAATGTAAATGTTGAAGGTGTAAGAACTAAATGTGTGTTGAAGGTCTAAGAACTAAATGTGTGTTGAAGGTGTAAGAACTAAATGTGTGTTGAAGGTCTAAGAACTAAATGTGTGTTGAAGGTGTAAGAACTAAATGTGTGTTGAAGGTCTAAGAACTAAATGTGTGTTGAAGGTGTGAGAACTAAATGTGTGTTGAAGGTCTAAGAACTAAATGTGTGTTGAAGGTGTAAGAACTAAATGTGTGTTGAAGGTGTGAGAACTAAATGTGTGTTGAAGGTCTAAGAACTAAATGTAAATGTTGAAGGTGTAAGAACTAAATGTGTGTTGAAGGTCTAAGAACTAAATGTAAATGTTGAAGGTCTAAGAACTAAATGTGTGTTGAAGGTCTAAGAACTAAATGTGTGTTGAAGGTGTGAGAACTAAATGTGTGTTGAAGGTCTAAGAACTAAATGTGTGTTGAAGGTGTAAGAACTAAATGTGTGTTGAAGGTGTGAGAACTAAATGTGTGTTGAAGGTCTAAGAACTAAATGTAAATGTTGAAGGTGTAAGAACTAAATGTGTGTTGAAGGTCTAAGAACTAAATGTAAATGTTGAAGGTCTAAGAACTAAATGTGTGTTGAAGGTCTAAGAACTAAATGTAAATGTTGAAGGTCTAAGAACTAAATGTAAATGTTGAAGGTCTAAGAACTAAATGTAAATGTTGAAGGTGTAAGAACTAAATGTGTGTTGAAGGTCTAAGAACTAAATGTAAATGTTGAAGGTCTAAGAACTAAATGTAAATGTTGAAGGTGTAAGAACTAAATGTGTGTTGAAGGTCTAAGAACTAAATGTGTGTTGAAGGTGTCAGAACTAAATGTAAATGTTGAAGGTGTAAGAACTAAATGTGTGTTGAAGGTCTAAGAACTAAATGTAAATGTTGAAGGTCTAAGAACTAAATGTGTGTTGAAGGTGTGAGAACTAAATGTAAATGTTGAAGGTCTAAGAACTAAATGTAAATGTTGAAGGTCTAAGAACTAAATGTAAATGTTGAAGGTGTAAGAACTAAATGTGTGTTGAAGGTCTAAGAACTAAATGTAAATGTTGAAGGTCTAAGAACTAAATGTAAATGTTGAAGGTGTAAGAACTAAATGTGTGTTGAAGGTCTAAGAACTAAATGTGTGTTGAAGGTGTGAGAACTAAATGTGTGTTGAAGGTGTGAGAACTAAATGTAAATGTTGAAGGTCTAAGAACTAAATGTGTGTTGAAGGTGTAAGAACTAAATGTGTGTTGAAGGTGTGAGAACTAAATGTAAATGTTGAAGGTCTAAGAACTAAATGTGTGTTGAAGGTCTAAGAACTAAATGTGTGTTGAAGGTCTAAGAACTAAATGTAAATGTTGATGGTCTAAGAACTAAATGTAAATGTTGAAGGTCTAAGAACTAAATGTGTGTTGAAGATCTAAGAACTAAATGTAACTGTGTTGAAGGTGTGAGAACTAAATGTAAATGTTGAAGGTCTAAGAACTAAATGTGTGTTGAAGGTCTAAGAACTAAATGTGTGTTGAAGGTGTGAGAACTAAATGTAACTGTGTTGAAGGTGTGAGAACTAAATGTAAATGTTGAAGGTCTAAGAACTAAATGTAAATGTTGAAGGTCTAAGAACTAAATGTGTGTTGAAGGTCTAAGAACTAAATGTGTGTTGAAGGTCTAAGAACTAAATGTAAATGTTGAAGGTCTAAGAACTAAATGTAAATGTTGAAGGTGTAAGAACTAAATGTGTGTTGAAGGTCTAAGAACTAAATGTGTGTTGAAGGTGTAAGAACTAAATGTGTGTTGAAGGTCTAAGAACTAAATGTGTGTTGAAGGTCTAAGAACTAAATGTGTGTTGAAGGTCTAAGAACTAAATGTGTGTTGAAGGTGTAAGAACTAAATGTGTGTTGAAGGTCTAAGAACTAAATGTAAATGTTGAAGGTCTAAGAACTAAATGTAAATGTTGAAGGTGTAAGAACTAAATGTGTGTTGAAGGTCTAAGAACTAAATGTAAATGTTGAAGGTCTAAGAACTAAATGTAAATGTTGAAGGTCTAAGAACTAAATGTAAATGTTGAAGGTGTAAGAACTAAATGTGTGTTGAAGGTCTAAGAACTAAATGTAAATGTTGAAGGTCTAAGAACTAAATGTAAATGTTGAAGGTGTAAGAACTAAATGTGTGTTGAAGGTCTAAGAACTAAATGTAAATGTTGAAGGTCTAAGACTTAAATGTAAATGTTGAAGGTCTAAGAACTAAATGTAAATGTTGAAGGTGTAAGAACTAAATGTGTGTTGAAGGTCTAAGAACTAAATGTAAATGTTGAAGGTCTAAGAACTAAATGTAAATGTTGAAGGTCTAAGAATTAAATGTAAATGTTGAAGGTGTAAGAACTAAATGTGTGTTGAAGGTCTAAGAACTAAATGTAAATGTTGAAGGTCTAAGAACTAAATGTAAATGTTGAAGGTGTAAGAACTAAATGTGTGTTGAAGGTCTAAGAACTAAATGTGTGTTGAAGGTGTGAAAACTAAATGTAAATGTTGAAGGTCTAAGAACTAAATGTGTGTTGAAGGTGTAAGAACTAAATGTGTGTTGAAGGTGTGAGAACTAAATGTAAATGTTGAAGGTCTAAGAACTAAATGTGTGTTGAAGGTCTAAGAACTAAATGTGTGTTGAAGGTCTAAGAACTAAATGTAAATGTTGAAGGTCTAAGAACTAAATGTAAATGTTGAAGGTCTAAGAACTAAATGTGTGTTGAAGGTCTAAGAACTAAATGTAACTGTGTTGAAGGTGTGAGAACTAAATGTAAATGTTGAAGGTCTAAGAACTAAATGTGTGTTGAAGGTCTAAGAACTAAATGTGTGTTGAAGGTGTGAGAACTAAATGTAACTGTGTTGAAGGTGTGAGAACTAAATGTAAATGTTGAAGGTCTAAGAACTAAATGTAAATGTTGAAGGTCTAAGAACTAAATGTGTGTTGAAGGTCTAAGAACTAAATGTGTGTTGAAGGTCTAAGAACTAAATGTAAATGTTGAAGGTCTAAGAACTAAATGTAAATGTTGAAGGTGTAAGAACTAAATGTGTGTTGAAGGTCTAAGAACTAAATGTGTGTTGAAGGTGTAAGAACTAAATGTGTGTTGAAGGTCTAAGAACTAAATGTGTGTTGAAGGTGTAAGAACTAAATGTGTGTTGAAGGTCTAAGAACTAAATGTGTGTTGAAGGTGTGAGAACTAAATGTGTGTTGAAGGTCTAAGAACTAAATGTGTGTTGAAGGTGTAAGAACTAAATGTGTGTTGAAGGTGTGAGAACTAAATGTGTGTTGAAGGTCTAAGAACTAAATGTGTGTTGAAGGTGTGAGAACTAAATGTATGTTGAAGGTCTAAGAACTAAATGTGTGTTGAAGGTGTAAGAACTAAATGTGTGTTGAAGGTCTAAGAACTAAATGTGTTGAAGGTGTGAGAACTAAATGTGTGTTGAAGGTCTAAGAACTAAATGTGTGTTGAAGGTGTGAGAACTAAATGTGTGTTGAAGGTCTAAGAACTAAATGTGTGTTGAAGGTGTAAGAACTAAATGTGTGTTGAAGGTCTAAGAACTAAATGTGTTGAAGGTGTGAGAACTAAATGTGTGTTGAAGGTCTAAGAACTAAATGTGTTGAAGGGTTGAAGGTGTAAGAACTAAATGTGTGTTGAAGGTGTAAGAACTAAATGTGTGTTGAAGGTCTAAGAACTAAATGTATGTTGAAGGTGTGAGAACTAAATGTGTGTTGAAGGTCTAAGAACTAAATGTGTGTTGAAGGTGTAAGAACTAAATGTGTGTTGAAGGTCTAAGAACTAAATGTGTGTTGAAGGTCTAAGAACTAAATGTGTGTTGAAGGTCTAAGAACTAAATGTGTGTTGAAGGTGTGAGAACTAAATGTGTGTTGAAGGTCTAAGAACTAAATGTAATGTTGAAGGTGTAAGAACTAAATGTGTGTTGAAGGTCTAAGAACTAAATGTAAATGTTGAAGGTCTAAGAACTAAATGTAATGTTGAAGGTGTAAGAACTAAATGTGTGTTGAAGGTGTAAGAACTAAATGTGTGTTGAAGGTCTAAGAACTAAATGTAAATGTTGAAGGTCTAAGAACTAAATGTAGTGTTGAAGGTGTAAGAACTAAATGTGTGTTGAAGGTCTAAGAACTAAATGTAAGTGTTGAAGGTCTAAGAACTAAATGTAAATGTTGAAGGTGTAAGAACTAAATGTGTGTTGAAGGTCTAAGAACTAAATGTAATGTTGAAGGTCTAAGAACTAAATGTAAATGTTGAAGGTGTAAGAACTAAATGTGTGTTGAAGGTCTAAGAACTAAATGTAAATGTTGAAGGTCTAAGAACTAAATGTAAATGTTGAAGGTCTAAGAACTAAATGTAATGTTGAAGGTGTAAGAACTAAATGTGTGTTGAAGGTCTAAGAACTAAATGTAAATGTTGAAGGTCTAAGAACTAAATGTAATGTTGAAGGTCTAAGAACTAAATGTAAATGTTGAAGGTGTAAGAACTAAATGTGTGTTGAAGGTCTAAGAACTAAATGTAAATGTTGAAGGTCTAAGAACTAAATGTAAATGTTGAAGGTGTAAGAACTAAATGTGTGTTGAAGGTCTAAGAACTAAATGTGTGTTGAAGGTCTAAGAACTAAATGTAAATGTTGAAGGTCTAAGAACTAAATGTAATGTTGAAGGTGTAAGAACTAAATGTGTGTTGAAGGTCTAAGAACTAAATGTAAATGTTGAAGGTCTAAGAACTAAATGTGTGTTGAAGGTCTAAGAACTAAATGTGTGTTGAAGGTCTAAGAACTAAATGTAAATGTTGAAGGTCTAAGAACTAAATGTAATGTTGAAGGTCTAAGAACTAAATGTGTGTTGAAGGTCTAAGAACTAAATGTAATGTTGAAGGTGTAAGAACTAAATGTAGTGTTGAAGGTCTAAGAACTAAATGTGTGTTGAAGGTCTAAGAACTAAATGTAAATGTTGAAGGTCTAAGAACTAAATGTGTGTTGAAGGTGTAAGAACTAAATGTGTGTTGAAGGTCTAAGAACTAAATGTAAATGTTGAAGGTCTAAGAACTAAATGTAATGTTGAAGGTGTAAGAACTAAATGTGTGTTGAAGGTCTAAGAACTAAATGTAAATGTTGAAGGTCTAAGAACTAAATGTAAATGTTGAAGGTCTAAGAACTAAATGTGTGTTGAAGGTCTAAGAACTAAATGTAGTGTTGAAGGTGTGAGAACTAAATGTAAATGTTGAAGGTCTAAGAACTAAATGTGTGTTGAAGGTCTAAGAACTAAATGTAAATGTTGAAGGTCTAAGAACTAAATGTGTGTTGAAGGTGTAAGAACTAAATGTAAATGTTGAAGGTCTAAGAACTAAATGTAAATGTTGAAGGTCTAAGAACTAAATGTAAATGTTGAAGGTGTAAGAACTAAATGTGTGTTGAAGGTCTAAGAACTAAATGTAAATGTTGAAGGTCTAAGAACTAAATGTAAATGTTGAAGGTCTAAGAACTAAATGTGTGTTGAAGGTCTAAGAACTAAATGTGTGTTGAAGGTCTAAGAACTAAATGTAAATGTTGAAGGTCTAAGAACTAAATGTAAATGTTGAAGGTGTAAGAACTAAATGTGTGTTGAAGGTCTAAGAACTAAATGTGTGTTGAAGGTGTAAGAACTAAATGTGTGTTGAAGGTCTAAGAACTAAATGTGTGTTGAAGGTGTAAGAACTAAATGTGTGTTGAAGGTCTAAGAACTAAATGTGTGTTGAAGGTGTGAGAACTAAATGTGTGTTGAAGGTCTAAGAACTAAATGTGTGTTGAAGGTGTAAGAACTAAATGTGTGTTGAAGGTGTGAGAACTAAATGTGTGTTGAAGGTCTAAGAACTAAATGTGTGTTGAAGGTGTGAGAACTAAATGTGTGTTGAAGGTCTAAGAACTAAATGTGTGTTGAAGGTGTAAGAACTAAATGTGTGTTGAAGGTCTAAGAACTAAATGTGTTGAAGGTGTGAGAACTAAATGTGTGTTGAAGGTCTAAGAACTAAATGTGTGTTGAAGGTGTGAGAACTAAATGTGTGTTGAAGGTCTAAGAACTAAATGTGTGTTGAAGGTGTAAGAACTAAATGTGTGTTGAAGGTCTAAGAACTAAATGTGTTGAAGGTGTGAGAACTAAATGTGTGTTGAAGGTCTAAGAACTAAATGTGTTGAAGGTGTGAGAACTAAATGTGTGTTGAAGGTGTAAGAACTAAATGTGTGTTGAAGGTCTAAGAACTAAATGTGTTGAAGGTGTGAGAACTAAATGTGTGTTGAAGGTCTAAGAACTAAATGTGTGTTGAAGGTGTAAGAACTAAATGTGTGTTGAAGGTCTAAGAACTAAATGTGTGTTGAAGGTCTAAGAACTAAATGTGTGTTGAAGGTGTGAGAACTAAATGTGTGTTGAAGGTGTGAGAACTAAATGTGTGTTGAAGGTCTAAGAACTAAATGTGTGTTGAAGGTCTAAGAACTAAATGTGTTGAAGGTGTGAGAACTAAATGTGTGTTGAAGGTGTGAGAACTAAATGTGTGTTGAAGGTCTAAGAACTAAATGTGTGTTGAAGGTGTAAGAACTAAATGTGTGTTGAAGGTCTAAGAACTAAATGTGTTGAAGGTGTGAGAACTAAATGTGTGTTGAAGGTCTAAGAACTAAATGTGTGTTGAAGGTGTGAGAACTAAATGTGTGTTGAAGGTCTAAGAACTAAATGTGTGTTGAAGGTGTAAGAACTAAATGTGTGTTGAAGGTCTAAGAACTAAATGTGTTGAAGGTGTGAGAACTAAATGTGTGTTGAAGGTCTAAGAACTAAATGTGTTGAAGGTGTGAGAACTAAATGTGTGTTGAAGGTGTAAGAACTAAATGTGTGTTGAAGGTCTAAGAACTAAATGTGTTGAAGGTGTGAGAACTAAATGTGTGTTGAAGGTCTAAGAACTAAATGTGTGTTGAAGGTCTAAGAACTAAATGTGTGTTGAAGGTCTAAGAACTAAATGTGTTGAAGGTGTGAGAACTAAATGTGTGTTGAAGGTCTAAGAACTAAATGTGTGTTGAAGGTGTGAGAACTAAATGTGTGTTGAAGGTCTAAGAACTAAATGTGTTGAAGGTGTGAGAACTAAATGTGTGTTGAAGGTCTAAGAACTAAATGTGTGTTGAAGGTGTGAGAACTAAATGTGTGTTGAAGGTGTAAGAACTAAATGTGTGTTGAAGGTCTAAGAACTAAATGTGTGTTGAAGGTGTGAGAACTAAATGTGTGTTGAAGGTCTAAGAACTAAATGTGTGTTGAAGGTGTGAGAACTAAATGTAATGTTGAAGGTCTAAGAACTAAATGTGTGTTGAAGGTGTGAGAACTAAATGTGTGTTGAAGGTGTAAGAACTAAATGTGTGTTGAAGGTCTAAGAACTAAATGTGTTGAAGGTGTGAGAACTAAATGTGTGTTGAAGGTCTAAGAACTAAATGTGTGTTGAAGGTGTAAGAACTAAATGTGTGTTGAAGGTCTAAGAACTAAATGTGTGTTGAAGGTCTAAGAACTAAATGTGTGTTGAAGGTGTGAGAACTAAATGTGTGTTGAAGGTGTGAGAACTAAATGTGTGTTGAAGGTCTAAGAACTAAATGTGTGTTGAAGGTCTAAGAACTAAATGTGTTGAAGGTGTGAGAACTAAATGTGTGTTGAAGGTGTGAGAACTAAATGTGTGTTGAAGGTCTAAGAACTAAATGTGTGTTGAAGGTGTAAGAACTAAATGTGTGTTGAAGGTCTAAGAACTAAATGTGTTGAAGGTGTGAGAACTAAATGTGTGTTGAAGGTCTAAGAACTAAATGTGTGTTGAAGGTGTGAGAACTAAATGTGTGTTGAAGGTCTAAGAACTAAATGTGTGTTGAAGGTGTAAGAACTAAATGTGTGTTGAAGGTCTAAGAACTAAATGTGTTGAAGGTGTGAGAACTAAATGTGTGTTGAAGGTCTAAGAACTAAATGTGTTGAAGGTGTGAGAACTAAATGTGTGTTGAAGGTGTAAGAACTAAATGTGTGTTGAAGGTCTAAGAACTAAATGTGTTGAAGGTGTCAGAACTAAATGTGTGTTGAAGGTCTAAGAACTAAATGTGTGTTGAAGGTGTGAGAACTAAATGTGTGTTGAAGGTCTAAGAACTAAATGTGTGTTGAAGGTGTAAGAACTAAATGTGTGTTGAAGGTCTAAGAACTAAATGTGTTGAAGGTGTGAGAACTAAATGTGTGTTGAAGGTCTAAGAACTAAATGTGTTGAAGGTGTGAGAACTAAATGTGTGTTGAAGGTGTAAGAACTAAATGTGTGTTGAAGGTCTAAGAACTAAATGTGTTGAAGGTGTGAGAACTAAATGTGTGTTGAAGGTCTAAGAACTAAATGTGTGTTGAAGGTGTAAGAACTAAATGTGTGTTGAAGGTGTGAGAACTAAATGTGTGTTGAAGGTCTAAGAACTAAATGTGTGTTGAAGGTGTAAGAACTAAATGTGTGTTGAAGGTCTAAGAACTAAATGTGTTGAAGGTGTGAGAACTAAATGTGTGTTGAAGGTCTAAGAACTAAATGTGTTGAAGGTGTGAGAACTAAATGTGTGTTGAAGGTGTAAGAACTAAATGTGTGTTGAAGGTCTAAGAACTAAATGTGTTGAAGGTGTCAGAACTAAATGTGTGTTGAAGGTCTAAGAACTAAATGTGTGTTGAAGGTGTAAGAACTAAATGTGTGTTGAAGGTCTAAGAACTAAATGTGTTGAAGGTGTGAGAACTAAATGTGTGTTGAAGGTCTAAGAACTAAATGTGTGTTGAAGGTGTGAGAACTAAATGTGTGTTGAAGGTCTAAGAACTAAATGTGTTGAAGGTGTGAGAACTAAATGTGTGTTGAAGGTGTAAGAACTAAATGTGTGTTGAAGGTCTAAGAACTAAATGTAAATGTTGAAGGTCTAAGAACTAAATGTGTGTTGAAGGTGTGAGAACTAAATGTGTGTTGAAGGTCTAAGAACTAAATGTGTGTTGAAGGTGTGAGAACTAAATGTGTGTTGAAGGTCTAAGAACTAAATGTGTGTTGAAGGTGTGAGAACTAAATGTAAATGTTGAAGGTCCAAGAACTAAATGTGTGTTGAAGGTGTGAGAACTAAATGTGTGTTGAAGGTCTAAGAACTAAATGTGTGTTGAAGGTGTGAGAACTAAATGTGTGTTGAAGGTGTAAGAACTAAATGTGTGTTGAAGGTCTAAGAACTAAATGTAAATGTTGAAGGTCTAAGAACTAAATGTGTGTTGAAGGTGTGAGAACTAAATGTGTGTTGAAGGTCTAAGAACTAAATGTGTGTTGAAGGTGTGAGAACTAAATGTGTGTTGAAGGTCTAAGAACTAAATGTGTGTTGAAGGTGTAAGAACTAAATGTGTGTTGAAGGTCTAAGAACTAAATGTGTGTTGAAGGTCTAAGAACTAAATGTGTGTTGAAGGTGTGAGAACTAAATGTGTGTTGAAGGTGTAAGAACTAAATGTGTGTTGAAGGTGTAAGAACTAAATGTGTGTTGAAGGTCTAAGAACTAAATGTGTGTTGAAGGTCTAAGAACTAAATGTGTGTTGAAGGTGTGAGAACTAAATGTAAATGTTGAAGGTGTGAGAACTAAATGTGTGTTGAAGGTGTGAGAACTAAATGTGTGTTGAAGGTCTAAGAACTAAATGTGTGTTGAAGGTGTGAGAACTAAATGTAAATGTTGAAGGTGTGAGAACTAAATGTGTGTTGAAGGTCTAAGAACTAAATGTGTGTTGAAGGTGTGAGAACTAAATGTGTGTTGAAGGTCTAAGAACTAAATGTGTGTTGAATGTCTAAGAACTAAATGTGTGTTGAAGGTGTGAGAACTAAATGTGTGTTGAAGGTCTAAGAACTAAATGTGTGTTGAAGGTCTAAGAACTAAATGTGTGTTGAAGGTCTAAGAACTAAATGTAAATGTTGAAGGTGTAAGAACTAAATGTGTGTTGAATGTCTAAGAACTAAATGTGTGTTGAATGTCTAAGAACTAAATGTGTTTTGAAGGTGTGAGAACTAAGTGTAAGTGTGTTGAAGTAGACATATTTGAGATCGTTATTTACTTTTCTATGCCTCTTTGCTGGTTGCTGTCGGCTTGAATATTATGAAATTCTTTGTAATCTCTTCAGACATGGATGGAAACAAAAAATGGACCAACCACTACAATAAATTTTAAAATTCACAATATCTCAATACCAATATCTCCACCGTGTGCCTGCAAATAAGCTTGAAGCGACGCCGTATAGAACGTTTGTCTGAAACAATTTCTGGGTAATCGAGTCCTACGTTCGTCTAAGAGCAGCTACCAACTGTTACAGATTAGCTGGAGAACATTACCCGTAGACATACAAGCTCGTATAACAGATATCTTATAAGGGACATACTCAATCAGTCGTCATATTGTTCTGCTTTTCTAGATGCTGCTGCCCAATGTTTGCAGTGTGCCGAGGAAGCTGCAAGTCTGGATGGTCTGTAAACGCTGGTGCAATCACTGTACCCAGAACCTCATCTCGATATGTCCCAGCATTAACATTTTCATAGAAAACGTGAATAGGTAAGCCATGGGAAAAACTGAATCCCTCCCAAAAATGAACACTGTCACCATCAAATTGGTTTATGCTGACGTACACAACAATCAGAAAAGCGTTCTCCACACCGTCACCATCGCCAAACCCGCAGACGTCCTTTAGCAAAGTATAAGTTGAATCTGCTATTGTCTGTGATAGGATCGCACTCCACTGCTGGCTAGTCCCTCTGACATGATTCTCCGTCGATTGCAGATGCTGTTGACGATGCCCTTTGGTCAAGTTTGGATTCACGTGAGATCGTCTTGCCGTAAGGCTCTCCCAGCCGAGTCGACGGGTGGGTGTCGTTCGAGAGATTTCTCTACATCTTCCCACTATTTTTCTGGCTCTTTGAATTGCTGGGAGGGAACGATTGACAATTGTATGCAGGGGTGGTCACCCGGGGTTGCCGGACTCGGAAGTTTATGCCAGCCACTGCCAGTGGTTCGGTAACGTTCATTGAGTCGTATATTAACGATGTGATGGCAGCTCATACATCTCGCAATGGCCAGCAGACACATTCCGGCCTTCGCCATACCAATGGCTGTTTGGATGCCGACTTCAGACAGTTGCGGCTTAACACGCCGCCTCATAGCACAAGTGGATAAGACAAGATAAGCTGTCGGCAGGGGTACTGCCCAAGCAACTTCCATTTGTTCCTGTGGTCTGTACGATCTGCGTGGGCTACACAATTACTTTCTCTGCCTGCAGCAATTCGCTCTCTACCTCATGGGAAACCTGTGGAAAGTTCATTCCTATACTTTCTGTTAGAGGATAGTTGAGATGTGTATATTTGATATTGGTGCATTTTTAATAAGCTTCAGTACATATATGATGCTGATGATGATGATAATGATGAGGAAGATATAATCCCTTTAGCTGTGAGCTAGAAGCTCTTGACAACCCAATACCTCCAGTACAAAAGCACACGTCCTCCTCAATTGTTGTAATAATGTGCAGAGCGTGTTGTGTACGGTGGGTGTGGTGGGAGCAGCAGGTTTCGCAGATCGGCCACCCCAGTTCACAAAATCAGGAGGTGGTCAACTGACTCTTCGCGGTACGACACAATTTGGTTCACGCAGTAGGTCCACTCCGCCCAGACGTCTGCTTAGAGGTGCATGACCGCTCCCAGCTCGAAGACAATATTCATGTCTCGTCGTCTGTCTCCTGGTGAGATCCTATGGATAAGGCTTCGCTTGATTCCCGAAACACATTCAGCCCGTCTTAGATGGGTCTGACCGATCCAGCCACTCCTGTCCACAGTTGTCTCTCAGACTCCGCCTGCAGGTCCGCGGTGTGGCACCAGGTCGTGGCCGCGACAGGGCTGCCTCGTTTCTAGCCAGCTCACCTGTCAAGTTATCTCCAGGGACTTTATATATATATATATATATATATATATATATATATATATATATATATATATATATATATATATACACATATGTATACACACTTTCTATTCGCTTTATTGTCCTGTTTGTGCTTTTCAGTGTCAGGTCATGAAGAGGTTTCTTGACCGGACCCTAGTAAGTGCTTCGTACATAGGGAGTTTTACTGCTTATGTTATTTCTTTTATCCATCTTTTGCTTAGCGCCCTTGACGATGTATCTAGTGAATCTGAACAGCAAAACTTTCGGAAAGATACTATCTGGTGTTTGACTAGATACGTGGCCGAACTATTTGGTCTGCTTTCTCTTGATGAGGTCAAGCACTGGTGGTGTACCTACTTGTCTCCTAATATCTTCGTTTCCTATTCTGTCCATTCTTGTGACTCCAAGCATTCTGTGCAAGCATTTCGATTGTTACGATGTTTATTTTATCTTTGATAATGTCCGTTTCTGGCACTGAAAGCACAATGTGGGTAGGAATATCGTGTTGCATTGCGTTCTTGTTTGTATCCATTGTCACATACTTTCATTGTAATATCGGGGACATTTGCCCAAAAATTTGACTTGCTTAGAATTTCGGTGTCTAATTTTTGCCGTCTGCTGAGATTATGTTAAATGACATTCTTGCCGTCTGCTGAGATTATGTTAAATGACATTTTTGCCGTCTGCTGAGATTATGTTAAATGACATTTTTGCCGTCTGCTGAGATTATGTTAAATGACATTTTTGCCGTCTGCTGAGATTATGTTAAATGACATTTTTGCCGTCTGCTGAGATTATGTTAAATGACATTTTTGCCGTCTACTGAGATTATGTTAAATGACATTCTTGTCGTCTGCTGAGATTATGTTTTTTGACATTTTTCATCTGTTTTACTTGTTTGTTTTGTATACATATTCTTGTTTCTATTTCTTTTCTTGCATTTGGCATAACTTCGGTTTTCTCCATGTTCATTTTCAAACTTTAGTCCGTACAGACCTAATTAAGTTCGTTGAACTGTTCCTGTAATTGTTGTTCTGAGGTTGCTATTAGTGCTTGGTTATCAGCAAAGAGAAATTCATTTAAGTGATCATTCAGGTTGTTTCCCAATAATGTTGACTTTTTTACATATTGTGTTTATATATATGTGATAAACAGTAAAGGAGATAGTACAAAACGTTACCGTAAACCGGTTCTAAAATGACATTTTTCTTTGTTCTTACTGTACATTGGCTTTTACATACAGATTTTTACATAGGTTGGTCAAATGTTTATTTACTCCATAACGTGCTAATGATGTTCACAGTTTGAATCTATCCACTCGATCAAATGCCTTCTCTTGACCTACGAAAACAATGTGCAGTGAGTGACATATATATATATATAATTCCTTTCAGGAAATTCTCAAGTCGAAGAAGCTTGGCAGTCATTGCTTCTTTCACATTGACACTATTGAACGGTGGGCCATCGTTTGATTACAGAACATACTTTTAGTGTATACTATGCACACTAATTACATGTGCAAGCAATACCCCAAGTTCCAAATAAAGGTAAAGGTTGTCTCATGGTAGATAAAGCTGTTGGTGAGGGAGTGTTAGAGACTTCACTGTACTTACATTGGTTGTTTATGAAGTGGAGTGGCAAGTAGCCTTATTTTGCAGAAATAAAGGTACAAATTTGCATCTGATCAACTAGAGCGGGCTCATATCGTGGACGAAACTTGGTCCCTGTGCAGTGAGATACAAGCGTTCTATTACTCCATTGTACAATTATACTAAATGGATTAACTTGATTACATGGAGATGGAAAGAAACAGCAGAAGAAGTAGAAGTAGAAGAGAAAGAAGAAAAAGAAGAAGAAGAAAAGGAAGAAGTAGAGAAAGACAAGGAAGAAAAAAGAAAACAAGAAGAAGAAGAGGAAGAAGAAACGACCATCGATACGGGAAGAGTAGGTAAATTGTGCAGGGTGTATGAGCGACAAACGTAGAAGTGCTATGATGTGGACTTTATTGTTCGTGCCAACCTTTGCAGTGTGGAGACTCATGCCAACTCGATGAGCCAAGATGTAGGCCTTCTCTTGATCTGTAATGAAGGGATGGTTCTCTGGTGTCCGGGAACTAAGGAAGTGCCAAGCTATAGTCCACGCAACAGTTAGAATACCTGTTGAGTCAATACATTCAAATATATATGTTTCGACGGGTTTCATGGCAAACTGGTCTATCTATATACATTTATTCTTCATCTTTATTTATTGTAAGATAAAGGTTTGTTAATGAAAATAAACTGCAAAACCACATTAACGCGGCTACATGTCATATACACAGTGGCTACATGTAGTATACATAAGATGTGAATGAACGAGAAGAAAACAGAAACTATGAGGATCAGTAGAACACATGGGCTACTCAACATACGTGTAAATGATATTGCTCTTCAGCAGACACATGAATTCCAGTATATGGGCAGTATATTTTCAGCAGAAGGCAGAATCGACAGGGAAATTGAGATTATGTGGCAGAAAACATCTGCTATGTTTATCAGCTGCTTATGCACTCGAGCATTAGTTTGGCAACAAAGCAACAGCTGATAAACAGTATATTTATATCGATTCTGTGCTACCAGGACCAAACATGGACTCTGTTCAGGACACGTGTGTGCAGAATGTTGACGTGTTAAATGAAGTGTTTGAGGAAGGTCATCGATGTTACCAGAAAAGGCAGAATGCGGAATGACGTCATTCGTAGTATAATCGCACTACGTTTTGTGCTGAATACATTCCCAGACACAAAATACTTTGGTTTGATCATCTCATGAGAGTGAACCCTCTTCAACCTCCACTGATGGCTTACAACGCTGGTAGATCTGGCTACAAGGCATCGGAGCGACTGCGAGGCAGGTGGATAGATGACATTAGATGATTGTTAAGCAACGCGGGCTCACATTGACCGACGCAAAGCACTTGGCGCAGGATAGACGACTTAAGCTCTCCACTTCGTTTAACGGCACAAGTAGAAAGAAAACTAACTAACTAATTAACTAACTAGCTACGTTATTGCCCATCACAAAGCGACGATAACCACAACATCGGACGATTTTGTCTTAATAATGTCATGTGCGCTGTATGAGGATTATATTGAGGAAGAATATGCGCTGGTCATCAATCTCACTCTTAACTAACTAATTAACTAACTAGCTAACTAACTAACTAGCTAACTAAAGTTTGTTGTTTGGTACTGTTCTGTTTCACTTTTCTGCTCGCTTTCTAAAATCTCTTATTTTATTCGGGTTAACTTTGCCTATTCTTTGTCCGTTTTCCCCTTTTCTGCAAGGAAGCAGGCATTTTCATCTTCTTATTCTTCTTCTTCTTCTTCTTCTTCTTCTTCTTCGTACGCTGTCAGACGTCAACTTGTATTTGTTTGAAGAAAGCAGCTGTCATCCTGAGGCTGTCGACACTGCCATAGAGCTTGTATAGTGTTGGCACTGGTGATGGCCACATGCGCTTTCTCTGGTCATCAAATGTCGGGCAATTTTGCAGCAGATGTTCGGCGGCCATTTTTCCCTGTACCACAGGTGCATTCGTCAGTGCCACCTATCTTCATTTTATTGAATAGATGGTACCTCAGTCTGTTGTGGCCTGTGCGGAGTCTGAAGACCACCACCTGCTCTCTTCTGCTCAACTGGTAATAGGCATCATTTTTTTGTGTAGCCAGTATGTTCTATTTCCCATTTGGCCATGTATCTGGCCCTAAAAAACTTTTTGGACTCTTCGTAGGTCACACTAGAATCTGGTTGTGGTAATCTTGCAGCAGGCATTTTGAATCGAAAGTTATCTTTCCTTTACGTTATTGACTCAACAAGTGTGCCAGCTTTGTCTACCCATATCATCTGCTTTCAGAATTGCCCGTCGTCTCATCTCTGGTAGTAAGAACAAAATCCTCTAATTGGAATCCATGGTCTGGCCTGTTATGACACATAAGCTCTATGTTACACATACTTTTGTGTAGAGATAGTTGAAATTTTAAAGCGTGTTCTCGGTACACGTTTTGGAACTAGATTATATCTTTAAGGCTTCAACACAAACACAATTTGATATTTTATTGTTAATATACCCTTTCTGTATTTCATAATTTTTCTCAAATTCATCACAATTTTCCATCATTTTCATGACGACATGATGGCCGAGTAATGCATGATGATTTCTTTGTAGCCTTACCAGTCTACAACGGTGTCAAAGAGGGATATGTGTTAACGCCGACACTGTTTGGCAAAGTCTTTGGAGCAATTCTCTCTGATTTTGTACATCTCACTGCTACTGGGATGGATATTATTTACAGGAAGGACGGTCAGCTATTCAACTCGAGACGCCTGAAGTCTTATACCAAGAGGAATATAAAGTCCCGCCTGTATTTTACCAAGAGGAATATAAAGTCCCGTCTGGTCTTCTATCAAGATGAATGAAGTCCCGCCTGTCTTATGCCAAGATGAATGAAGCGTCACCTGAAGTTCTATACCAAGATGAATGAAGCTCCACCTGAAGTTCTATACCAAGATGAATGAAGCTCCACCTGCAGTCATATGCCAAGATGAAGTCCCCATCTTGTATATTCTTTTCGCTGACGAATGCGCTCCGATAACATCAGGAAAAGAAATGATATCCAGTCCACCAACAAGAAGTCTTCGGCGACGTGCAGTAATGTTGATCGCACGATTGGCACTCTAAAAACTGAGATACTCTTACAGCCGTCTCAAGGGACACCGCCCATCGAACCAAAACATCATTCTACAGAAGCAGCGTCTCAAAGCAGTGGACAGCTTGACCTAATTAGGCAGTGCTCGTAACAAAGAAGCCAAATCGTGTCTGAGGCAAAAAATAGTCAAGTTCTACATTTGGGATACTACAAGCGGATACACTGAACCCATAAGGCATCAGTGTTGCCACAAGGGTAAAAATGTGTCGTGCTGCATACATGCGAAACATGGACAGTGCATATCGTATATGCAAAACTGGTATATCGCTTTCATGTGGCCATTCTTTTCTGGCTGCTCAGAATTAGGGGACAGCTTGGGGTTGTTGTTATTGTTGGTGAAAGTCTACAATGAATAAGATTACTCTTTTGTGCGACCTGAAGAGAGCGTCAAGTGACCAGTTGCAGTATCTTTCCTTACATACAAACGTACTGATAAGATGAGTTATAGTAACTTTACTTACATACAAATGTGCTGATAAGATGAGTTGCAGTAACTTTACTTACACACAAACGTGCTGATAAGATGAGTTATAGTATCTTTCCTTACATACAAACGTGCTGATAAGATGAGTTGCAGTATCTTTCCTTACATACAAACGTGCTGATAAGATGAGTTATAGTATCTTTCCTTACATACAAACGTGCTGATAAGATGAGTTGCAGTAACTTTACTTACACACACACGTGCTGATAAGATGAGTTGCAGTAACTTTACTTACACACAAACGTGCTGATAAGATGAGTTGCAGTAGCTTTCCTTACATACAAACGTACTGATAAGATGAGCCGAGATCCTCCAGGTGTGTTTTGCTACAACTTAAATTAGCGTCTGTATACTGGTTTAGAAGACTGCAGAGTCTGTAAACAACCAGTTTCATTTACATTTCGTTGCTCTAAAAGCTATGCGCATCCAATCTATTTTAAAATGTATTAACTGTCTTTGCTTCCGCTACTTCCTGTGACAATCCATTCCAAATATTCACCAGTCTCTGACTAATAAAATATTTTCTAATATCTAATCTGGACCTTTCTTTACCTGATAAAGACCTCACTACGTGTCAGGGTCAGGCGTAACATATTGGTCAAGACCCCACCTCATGTCAGGGTCAGGTAAAAAACACTGATCGAAACGTCACAATATGTCAGTCAGGTAAAACTTACTGATAAAGACCTCACCACATGTCAGCGTCAATTAAAACATGCTGATACAGACTTATGCGATGTCACGGTCAAGTGAAACATACTGATCAAAACTCTAATCATATGTCAGGGTCAAGTGAAACATGCTGATCAAAACTTTAATCATATGTCAGGGTCAAGTGAAACATGCTGATCAAAACTCTAACCAAATGTCAGGGTCAAGTGAAACAGGCTGATCAAGACTCTAACCAAATGTCAGGGTCAAGTGAAACATGTTGATCAAAACTCTAACCAAATGTCAGGGTCGGGTGAAACATGCTGATCAAAACTCTAACCAAATGTCAGGGTCAAGTGAAACATGCTGATCAAAACTATAATCATATGTCAGGGTCAAGTGAAACATGCTGATCAAAACTCTAACCAAATGTCAGGGTCAAGTGAAACAGGCTGATCAAGACTCTCACTACACTCGTTCGTTCTTGAGCCTCAAACATAATGTGTAACAGGTGTCTGACCAACAAGCAGGAGGTAGACACGTTGACCCCATAGTCGTGATCCTTTTGTCGGTTCTCGCCTTGCACTATAGCTAAGAGGATCCAGGGCTACCTAATTAAGTACGCTTTGATATATAAGAAGAGTCACTGTAACCTACTATCAAAGAAGCTTCGAAAGCAATATCATGCCTTGTCATGCTACATGGATTTAAGAATCAATTTCGTCATCAATCATCTATTCTGTGACATAACCAGACTTTGTTGATCTATCCTGTGACATATCCACACATTGCTGATCTAGCCTATGACAGATCCACACTTTGCTGATCTAGCCTGTGACATATCTATACTTTTCTGATCTAGCATGTGACATATCCATACTTTGCTGATCTAGCATGTGACATATCCACACTTTGCTGATCTAGTCTGTGACATATCCACACTTTTCTGATCTAGCCTGTGACATATCCACACTTTGCTGATCTAGCCTGTGACATATCCACACTTTGTTGATCTATCCTGTGACATATCCACACTTTGTTGATCTATCCTGTGACATATCCCCACTTTGTTGATTATGTGTTCACAGATCCTGGTGTTAAGTTTCTTACCCTTTCACAAATCGTCGTTAATCGAGAATTTGTTTTGGCTCTGCTTACTTCCCGGGGCATACTGAACATAGTGGATTTAGTTCCTCCTCTTTGCAGTCCTTCTTCTTCTTCGTACGCTCTCTTTGCAGTCCAATGTTTTTTTAGTTTGCTCCCAAGTTACGGGGTTCACATAATCAATCAGCACTTCGCTGAATGAACACACATACACACAAACACACACACACACACACAGAGGCACTAACGCCTACACGCACACAAGCCACACATGCACGCACACACACAAAAAACCACACGACACACACCACAAAAACCCCACACATCACACACACGAAGAGACAGAGAGACAGAAAGAGACAGAGAAAGACAGAGACAGATAAAGAGAGACAGAAAGAGAGAAGGAGAGACAGAGAGATAAACGGAAACAGTGATAGACATACATAAAGACACACAGAGACACATACAGAGACACACACACAGAGACACACACACAGAGACCAATACACACAAATACACAAGCACACACATTGACACACACAAACACACACAGAGACACGCACAGAAACACGCACAGAAACACACACACAGACATACACAGACACACAGAGAAATTCACAGACACACACAGACACACACAGAGACACACACACAGACTCGCACAAACACACAGAGAACAAGACAGAAACACAGAGAGACACACAGACACATATACACACAGACACACACAGGCACAATAAGACACACGGCAAAACACACAGAAACAAACACAGACACACACACAGACACACACAAACACAGACACACAGTGAAAAAACACTGAAACACACAGAGACACACACAGACACACAAACACACACAAAAACACAGACCCACACAATGAGACACACAAGCACATACACGCATAGACACACAAACACACAGACAGATACGGACTTACACAGAGTACACACAGAAACACGTAGACACACACACATAGACACACACACACACTGAGCTACACACACAGACACACACAGAGACACACAGAGACATACACAGAGACACATGCAGAGACACCTTCATATACACACACAGAGACACAGACAGACAGACAGAGACACACACGGAGACACTAACAGAGACACAGACAAAGATGCAAACAGAGACGCAAAAAAGACACAAAGAGAGACATAGACAGAGACATTGACAGAGACACAAACAGAGACACACACAGAGACACGCACATACACACATAAACACACGCACGCACACCAGTGCACAAGCACACACACACCACAAACACAACACACATCACAAAAAACCACACACACACACACATCACACCACACACACAAAACACATGGCATACACACAAAACACACCATACACACACACAACACACCAAGAGACAGTGACAGAGACAGAGAAAGAGAGACACAAAGAGCTACATAGAGAGATAAGAGAGAGACAGACAAATAGACACAGAAAGACACACACCCAGACACACCCAGACACACATGGAAACACACATGTAGACACACAGAGACACACAGTGAGACAGAAAGAGATACAAGCAGAGACAGAGACACATACATATACACATACAGAGACACAGACAGAGACACAGACAGAGACACACATAGAGACACACATAGAGACACATACACACACATAGACTCACATAGACAGACACATAAGCACACACATAGACACACACACAGACAGACAAAGACAAACATAAACACACACAGACGCACACAGACACAAAGAGACACACATAGACACACACAGACACGTAGACACACAGAGACACACAGAGACATACAGAGACACGCAAAGACACACACAGAGTCACACACAATCACACACAGAGACACACATACAGAGACACACACAGAGGCACAGGCATGTACATAGATAGAGGCAAAGACAGAGATACAGACAGAGACACACACAGAGACACAGACATAAACACAGACATAGACACATACAAAGACGTAGATAGAGACACTGACAGAGACAGTGACATAGATACAGACATAGGTACAGACAGAGACACAGACAGAGACACATACCGAGACACAGACAGAGACATAGACAGAGACACACACAAAT
This sequence comes from Ariolimax columbianus, assembly GCA_036924085.1. Lineage (NCBI taxonomy): Eukaryota > Metazoa > Mollusca > Gastropoda > Stylommatophora > Arionidae > Ariolimax > Ariolimax columbianus. Next base: position 17,045,539 of record JAVGWX010000005.1, on the reverse strand, counting down.
ACACACACATACGCACACATACACACACATACACACACATACACATACACACATGCACACATACACACGCATATATGCACAGATTCACACATACATACACATACTTACACACACATACACACACACACAGAGACACACATACACTCGCACACACTCATGCACACATATACACACAAATATACACACTAATACACACATAAATATATATTTCTCTCTTCCATAGCACACTTTCTTTGCTATGGACTTGTTTTATCAACCGAATGTTTCTTCTCTTCTGAATGCCATATCTAATAATACCATTATGTTATTTATTTCAATATCTCCACATTTTACAGCATGTCAGAAGAAGACAATGGCCATATTCTGTTTAAACCGGAAACAACTCCGGCGTTGATTCAGTTGATGAAGATGAGTTGATGGAGATGAGTTGATGGAGATGAGTTGATGGAGATGCGTTGATGGAGATGAGTTGATGGAGATCAGTTGATGGAGATGAGTTGATGGAGATGAGTTGATGGAGATCAGTTGATGGAGATGAGAGCGGGAGCAGACGGTGGGGATCAGTTGATGGAGATGAGTTGAGCGAACAGACGGTGATGATACTGATCGTCTAAGCTTCTAAGAAATAATAACAGTCCGAACTGACTAAACAACTCGATGCGACTGTTCGACGATGAGGCATTTGTTGCTTTATATGTACTATATAATATTGGGTATTCAAATAGTCACATTGTTTATTTTTTTAACTATGAGATGTTTATGCGCGTCACTAATTAGACGACTAGGCATTTGACTACCTTGAGAGAGTCCTAGTTAAATCAGCTGTTTTCATGCGCTTGGCATGTGTTTTAATTATACAGTATGATTCACACACACACATTAAGATTCCCCTGGTCCGAACATGTTTTAAGTTGAATGTTAAATGTAAGTCCTAGTGAAAGACGCCATAACTGTAGAGGACCACGAGACGGTTAAAGTCCCTTCCTTAAACTTGTCGCACATTGAATAATGACGGCTGTCTCTGTCCTGCTCGTCACTAAATAGATTACGAGGTATGGGCTTACCTTAAGATATTCATGCTTGTTCCTAACGATTACATTCGAGTGTCTGAATTACTTTACTTTGACATTCGGAGCACTGAGCAAAGGAGGCGACGCAAATATTTAGCAAAACAAACCTATACCTGAAAAAAGATTTATACTAACCCATGAAGTAAAATAAAAAGGGTCATCCATTGTCTGTTTGAATCAAGCAAACGTAACCAGTGATCAGTGGCATAACAGCACTGCTGACGATTAGGCCTGGAGAAGATAACCAGGGATTATATTATATGTACTTAATATTGGAGTTACGTGTCATAAGTAGCGGTACATATACATACGTACATACATTCACTTACAAACACACTAAAATATGTAAACATACGAATACATCCAGACACGCACCCAGACACACACACACATCCAGGCACACATACAAATCCATATATACACATCGAGACACACACTCATCCAACACACACACATCCACACATACACATCCACACACACACACATCCAGACACACACACACATCCAGACACACACATCCATACACACAAACACATCCATACACACAAACACATTCAAACACACACATACACATCCAGACACACACACATTGACACACCCACATCTACACACACACATCCAGACACACACATCCAGACACAAAACACATCCAGACACACACATCCAGACACACACATCGACACACACACATATCCAGGCACACATACATCCAGACACACACACATCCAGATACTTACACACATCAAATACATACACAAATATTCGGACACACATACATATCGTACACACACACACATTCAGATACACACACATCCAAACACACATACACACATCCAGACACACATACACACATCCAGACATACACATCTAGACACACACACATCCAGATACACATACATCAAGACACACATACATACAGGAACACACACATCCAAACACACATATACACATCCAGGCACACACACATCCAGACACACATACATCCAGGCACACGCACATCTAGACACACATACACACATTCAGACACACACACACACATCCAGGCACACATACATCCAGGCACACACACATCCAGACATATACACACATCAAATACATACACATATATTCGGACACACATACATATCGTACACACACACACACATGCAGATACACACACATCCAGACACACATACACACATCCAGACACACATACACACATCCAGACATACACACATCTAGACACACACACATCCAGATACACATACATCAAGACACACATACATACAGGAACATACACATCCAAACACACATATACACATACAATCGCACACACATCCATACACACATACATCCAGGCACACGCACATCTAGACACACAAGCACACATTCAAACACACACACACATCCAGGCACACACACATCCAGGCACACACACATCTTGACACACATGCACACATTCAGGCACACACACACATCCAAGCACATACACATCCAGGCACATATACACATTCAGGCGCACACACACATACAGACACACACACATACAGGCACACACATACAGGCACACACACATACAGGCACACACATACAGGCACACACACATACAGGCACACACACATACAGGCACACACACACATACAGACACACACATACAGGCACACACATACAGGCACACACACATACAGACACACATACATACAGGCACACATACAGGCACACACATACAGACACACACACATACAGGCACACACACATACAGACACACATACATACAGGCACACACACATACAGACACACACATACAGGCACACACATACAGGCACACACACATACAGACACACATACATACAGGCACACATACAGGCACACACATACATACAGGCACACATACAGGCACACACACATACAGACACACACACATACAGACCCACACACATACAGGCCCACACATACAGGCACACACACATACAGGCACATACACACGCAGGCACACACACATACAGACACACACACATATACAGACACACATACATCCAGACACACATACACACATCCAGGAACACACACACATCCAGACAGACACACACACATCCAGACAGACACACACACATCCAGACACACATACACACATCCAGGAACACATACACACATCCAGACACACACACACATACAGACACACACACATCCAGACACACATACACACATCCAGGAACACACACACATCCAGACACACACACACATACAGACACACACACATCCAGACACACATACACATCCAGGAACACACGCACATCCAGACACACACACACATACAGACACACACACACATCCAGACACACACACACACATCCAGGAAAACACACATCCAGACACACACACATACAGATACACTCACATCCAGACACACATACACACATCCAGGAACACACACACATCCAGACACACATCCAGACACACATACACACATCCAGACACACACACATCCAGACACACATACACACATCCAGACACACACACACACACATCCAGACACACATACACACATCCAGACACATACACACATACAGGCACACACACACCAAGACACACACATTCAGACACACACACACATACAGACACACACACATCCAGACACACATACACACATCCAGACACACACACATCCAGATACACACACATACACACATCCATACACACATCCAGGCAAAAAGACACATCCAGACACACATATAGGCACATAGACACATCCAGACACACATACACACATCCAGACACACACACATATAGACATACACACATCCAGACACACACACACATACAGACAGACACACACACATACAGACATACACACATCTAGACACACATACACACATCTGGACACACATACAGGCACACATACACACATCCAGACACACATACACACATCCAGACACACACATCCAGGCACACATACACACATCTAGACACACATACACACATACAGACAGACATACATCCAGACACACTTAAACACATCTAGACACACATACACACATTCAGACACACATTCACACATCCAGACACACAAACACACATCCAGACACACATACCCCACATCCAGACACACATCCAGACACACATACACACATCCAGACACACATACACACATCCAGGCACACACATCCAGACACACATCCAGACACACATACACACATCCAGACACACATACACACATCCAGACACACACATCCAGACACACATACACACATCCAGGCACACATACACACATCCAGGCACACTTAACGTGTAACTTAACTTAACTTAACGTCTTTATACTGGTTTAGAAGACCCTGCAGAGTCTGTATACAACCAGTTACATTTACATCACCTTGCTCTAAAATCTATGCGCATCCAGTTTATTCTTAAACGTATTAACTGTCCCTGCCTCCACCACCTCCCCTGGCAATGCATTCCAAGCAGACACCACTCTCTGACTAAAAAAATATTTCCTAATATCTAACCTGGACCTCTCTTTAATCAGCTTGTAGCTATGCCCTCGTGTTATTGTAGGTGGCTGTATTTTAAAAAACTTGTTATAGTCTAATTTATCGATTCCTCTGATCATCTTATAAACCTGTATTAAGTCACCACGAATTCTTCTCTCTTCGAGACACTGTAGGCCCGTTTTTCTGAGTCGTTCCTCATAACTGTAATTCTGGAATCCAACTATCATCTTTGTCGCTCTTTTTTGTATTCTTTCTAGCATGTTTATGTCCCCTCTATGATAAGGACTCCACACCTGTACACAGTACTCCAATCTAGGTCTAACTAAAGCTTTATACAGTTTGACGATCACTTCCTTGCTCCTATGTTTAATATTTCTTTTTATCATACCTAACATTGCATTTGCCTTTTTCACTGCTACCTTAACTTGCTCACTCACCTTTCCTGTATGATCTATTATAACCCCTAGGTCCCTTTCCTTATCTATCTTTCTAATATTGTTTTCTCCCATTCTGTATTTATGTTCCATATTGGATCTACCCATGTGGATGACTGTACATTTATCTACATTAAACTCCATTTGCCAGCTTACAGACCATTCTCGAATTTTATCTAAATCCGACATCAATATATCCACTTCCGCTTTAGATGAGACACTACTGCATAGTTTTGTGTCATCAGCAAATTTTGCAATCATGGATCTCATATCAATGTCCAAATCATTTATATATATCAAGAACAAAATTGGTCCCAAAACCGAGCCCTGTGGCACACCACTTTTCACTTCACTCCACTCAGAGTACTCCTTATTTATGCCCACCCTCTGCCTTCTTCCTGTTAACCAATTTTCAATCCATTTGGCAACTTCGCCACCTATTCCATGTGATTTTAACTTTCGAAATAATCTTTGATGAGGTACTCTATCAAAGGCCTTTGCAAAGTCTAGATAAATAACATCCACTGGCTCCCCTTTATCTATGATTTTAGTAACCTCCTCCATGAATTCTAATAGATTTGTTAAGCATGATCTCCCTCTAGTAAACCCATGCTGACTATTTCTAATTAGATTAAATTTTTCTAAATGCATTACAATGTTTTCTTTGATTATTGACTCTAACAATTTACAGACTATGCTCGTTAAACTCACCGGTCTATAATTTGCCGGATCTGATTTTTTGCCTTTTTTGAATAAGGGGATCACTCCTGCATCTTTCCAATCCCGTGGAACAATCCCTTTTGTAAGTGATTGAGAACATAATATAGCCAATGGTTTTGCTAGTTGGTTTCTAATTTCATACAGCAATTTTGGGTGAATACCATCTTGACCTGGACATTTATTCACTGTCAACCCCTCCAATTTTTTAAAAACCATTTCCTCTGTAATACAGATTGATCTTAATCCCGCTGTATCCATGTCTCTTTGAAAAATATCTATAGGCTCTGGGATCTCGGAGCAGTCCTCCTTTGTGAAGACTGTGCCAAAGTACTGATTAAGCAGATTAGCAGCCTCCCTATTCTCACTTATTATTTTCCCTGTACTGTCTATGAGAGGGCCTACTTTGTCTTTCGTTCTTTGTTTATTTCTAACATAAGAAAAGAAGCTTTTACTGTCAGTCTTGATCCTCTGAGCAAGTTTTTTTTCAAAGTCTATTTTTGCTGTTTTATTCGCTTTCTGAGATATGTTCTGCTTGTCCAAATATTTTACATATGTTTCTTTTGATTTACCTGCCTCTATATATTTTTGCCATGCTTTATTTTTTGCTCTTCTACATTTCACTACAAATCTAGTTATCCACTTTTTACGCTTGGGGTTTACCTCCCTACATGGAACACATTCCTCTTTTAGCGTTTCTAGAACTGTTTTAAAACTTTCCCACTCCTGTTCAACATCTGTTCCTACAATAATATCTTTCCAGATTATGTGGTTCGCTGCCTCTTTCATCCTCTTAACATCTGTCTTAGAGTAGTCGTATGTTCGCGTGTTTATGTTTACTTCTTTCCCTGCAATAAGATCCCAACGGATGATTTGATGGTCACTTGAGCCAAACAGTTCCCCAACGGTAACGTTTTCAATCATATTTTCCTCTGTGGTAAAAACTAGGTCGAGTATGTTTTTGCCTCTGGTGGCTGCTTCTACATGTTGAATTAAAAAATTGTCAGTTATGCACGTAACAAAAGGTTTTGACTCTACAAGTGCTTCTGCCATATCCCATTTTATTTCTGGATAGTTGAAATCTCCCATTAATAATAATTTCCCTTTACTTGCCTTTGCTATGCTACTAATCAGCTCCTCATCTTCCTCTTTTTGACTTGATGGACATCTATAGCACACTCCAATCACTGTTTTTTCACCCCCACTTTCTATTTCTCCCCATACACTTTCATTTTTGTTACCACATGATAAATAATCTTTGATCGTTATATTAACAGAATTTATACACACATACACACATCCAGACACACACACACATCCAGACACACACCATCCAGACACAGACACACATCCATACACACATTCAGACACACACATCCAGGCACACACACGTCCACACACACACATATATCTAGACAGACACACATCCATACACACACATCCATTCACACATATACACCAACACACTTCCATACACATCAACACGCTATACCTGACGTCACAATGGTGGTGCTGGTCATCTTCTCCTGTACAGGAGTCAACCCAGCCAGAGTGTATCCTGTGATAGGAAAACTAGCGTTCTACAAAGAAAACCATAGAACTGTGTTAGACGATTACTAACAATAATACGCATTGTTATATCCCCCTATTTTTGGATATACCCTATCCAGCTTATTAGGAATTTTAGATCGATTTGTTTGTAGTGTAGTTTTATTGGCAATTGAAACTACCATGCCCATCACTACAATTAAATATCTTTCAAATGGATTATGTGAAATGGGAATCAACGTAGTACGGATAGACAGCTTGAATGTTTAGGGGCGTATGTAAAGCTACTGTCCCATCTATTCTATGGCTCGCAGCAATGTAAGAGGTCATATTTGCTCACATTATTCTCGACGTCAATCCGTCAAGTATGCCATTTTGTGTATGCATTCCAAACCATTGCTATACTGTACCAGAGCAGAACTATATCTTTTGTCAAACCATCCTGCCCCATGCATACACCAACGGTTCTGTAACAAATACAACACAGAACCGAGGGGCAGGGGTATTCCTGAGCCTACCAAATGGTAGAAAACTAACACTGTCAGTGGCAACTGGAAAATACTCAAGCAATTTCAAAGCGGAGGCAGAGACACTGAGGGCTGCAATAGAAGAAATGGTGACAGGCAAAAGAAATGAAAGTATATAGCCTGCTTACAGATGCCCTGGCCGTAGTCACAGCACTAAAAAGCCAGAAAAATACTGAACTTAATAATTTAAGAGCAGTACTCTGTCAACTATGCCAGCAGTCCGCACCAAAAAGAGTAGTGGTACAGTGAGTTCCATCCCACTGTAACATCCAAGGCAACGAGGAGGCAGACAGACTGGCAAATGAAGGTGCAAGACTACCACAACCAGATCCTAGTGTGACATACGAAGAGTCAAAAAGCCTTATTAGAGCTAGATACATGACCAAATGGGAATCAGAACATACTGGCTACACAAAAAACGATGCCTATTACCAGTTGAACAGAAGAGAGCAGGTCGTGGTTTTCAGACTTCGCACAGGCCACAATAGACTGAGGTACCACCTATTCAATAAATTGAAGATAGGTGGCACTGACGAATGCTCGTGTGGTACCGGGAAAATGACCGCTGAACATTTGCTGCAAAACTGCCCGACATACGAGGATCAGAGATGTGCCCATCACTAGCGGCAACACTAGACAAGCTCTATGGCAGTGTCGACAGCCTCAGGATGACAGCTGCTTTTTTCGAAAAAATACAGTTTGACGTCTGACTGCGTACGAAGAAGAAGAAGAAGAAGAAGAAGAAGAAGAAGAAGAAGAAGAAGAAGAAGAAGAAGAAGAAGAAACCATCCTGCATAAGTAGGCGTCCCAGTCGATTGCCTGTCGATTCTGTTGGCAATAACTAAAGTAAATATCGTGAATGATATTGATAGTGCGCCTATCACTAGCAACAGCGCCAGATGGGCTTACAAACAGTGACATCTGGGCATTGTCACACTTCAAGGATGGTATCCATCATGCCAACAACTCCAAGCACTGCTGGGCTGGCCATGTAGTCAGAAGGAAAGACGAACGCTAGACACAGCAACCATATGTCGTACCCGCGTGGCAGAAGAAGACTAACTGGCAGACCTCCACTGGATGGCAAGATTCGTTCGAGCTGCATAACACTCGCGATCCTAAAACAAACAAGTTAGCCATCGACTGGACAACCCGTGCTCGAGACAGAATCGACTGGAAACCGACATGAGACCAGCACAAAACCAAAAAAACATAGCACAGCTAAGCAGAGAAATGCACCTGACTACTACCAACTCGCACAAAAGTTGGGACCTGCACAAGGACAACGCACTTGTAGTTGCACATGTCCACTAAGACTAAGTATACACATTAGGCGGTAGTTTCCAAGATGTTCGGTGTTTCTCTTATTGTAGATTAGAAGTCTTTAAGGATTTACACAGGTCAGGAATGCGGTAGAAAGTTGAAGTAAGAAAGTCTGACCATCTGCATTAAGGACGTCTATGGTTACCCCGTCTGTATCTGGGCCTGTGCCTGAACGATGTTATTCAATTAAATCATTTCAACCAGCTCTTTCTCTGATGACGTCAGGTTTTCTATTTCTTTTTTTGTCTTTCAGTTTTTGATGAAACGAGGTCAGTGTAATACTGTTTCCATTCTACTTCGATACTCCGTCTATCTATATTGCTGACGTTATCCTACTACTTCCACGTTTTAAGAATATAGTTCATCTACCACATAGTGTTCTGTCAAGTTCGTCCAATAGCAGACACTGCCGTCGGGGATAACATGTTATAACCTTCACTGCACAAAGCCACATCTTTGTGAGGTGGGATGGCTAGTTTCTTTTGTCGCTATCTTGTTCCTTCCATAGTCAGGTAACCGTTTACAGCTGGGTCGACTGGAGCCTTCCACTTTGCTTACAAATGTCCTTGGATATGCTTTAGCTCTGCCTTGAAAAGCGAGTGCCTTGCCATTGTGCTAATCAGCCGTTGAACCAACAGTGTTACATCAACTTAATAGAATGATCCTGGCTTCAGCGGTTTCAACCAATCGCTGTCAATGTCCAATTCTGACCTTAAATGCTGCATATGTGGAAGGAGTGTATGTGCCAGAATTAGGCTATACAGCCACCTCTGGTCTCACCGGTAGGTGCAGCACAACATATCTGACTTCTGTTGTTATCGTCGCTTTCGAGGGACAGCTATTATTATTATTATTACATAATCGGTAAGCACATCACCTATTTTGTCGACATCCTGATTGTTATTCTCTTTGCTGGTTTTCTATAGATATTTGTCTCTATTACAATCCAGCTGAATATTTTACCATGCACTAATAATATCATTACTCCCGTATAATTTGTAAATTGCATCAGATCGATTGTCTTTTGGCAATTTGACTGTACAGCTTTCTTTACAGTCTACTTGCATTTTGACTCTTTCCCAAACTTTAACGAATCATTGATGTAGTATCAAGTGTGAATGTCTGTTTTAATTGCTCCTGCTCAGATACCATCTAGGCTAGTTGCTTTCCCATAACTCAGTAGCATAATGGATTTCTTATTTTTGTTTTTCTCTGTTTGGTTTCTCGGAATTAACTTGTAAATTCGTTTCTGCAATATGAATGCGTGGGAGATAATTTGGAGTTGATTTTTTCTAAAAGTTGTAGGAAAGGTTCTGCCAATTTGTTCATCTGTTCATTGTTCTTATTTTCTTTCTTTTGTCGTCTCACTTTCTACCGGGTTGTAGCCCAGTGTCGTCTCACTTCTACCGGGTTGTAGCCCAGTGTCGTCTCACTTCTACCGGGTTGTAGCCCAGTGCCGTCTCACTTACTACCGGGTTGTATCCCAGTGTCGTCTCACTTTCTACCGGGTTGTATCCCAGTGTCGTCTCACTTTCTACCGGGTTGTATCCCAGTGTTGTCTCACTTACTACCGGGTTATAGACCAGTGTTGTCTCACTTACTACCGGGTTGTAGCCCAGCGTCGTCTCACTTTCTACCGGGTTGTAGCTCAGTGTTGTCTCACTTTCTACCGGGTTGTATCCCAGTGTTGTCTCACTTTCTACCGGGTTGTAGCCCAGTGTCGTGTTATGTATTTGACTTTCGCCTCTCTCGTGGCCAGAGCAACATTTTTCCCCATTTTCCAGCCGGTCTAGTTTACGCTGTCTATCCACATTTTCCTAGGTCTACCTCTACCCCCTTTTCCTGATGTTCTCCTGTAGAAGGTTGCATAAACAATGTGGTCTGGTTGTATTCTCACAATGTGGCCAAACCAATTCATTCTCTGTTGCTCGATAAACTGTAGGCAACCTTTACTTTATGTATTATTTATGTGTAAACGTGCTGCAACAAATCACCAATTGATTTAAAGCACAGAGGTACATCAGTAACTCTTCCTGTTTATGCTATTTCCATTTGGATGTTTGTTCACGATCTCATCACAACCGACATTATCTTTCTCAATTTTAGAATTGATATGATCCATAAAAATCCTAATGTCTTTCCTTCTCCGTCAATCCTTAACCTGAGGTCTGGTGTAACAATTATTCTTGCTTTATCTTTGGTTGGGCGTACCATTGGACAATGATTATCTTTATAATTGTCTCGGTAGTTTAAAAAATAGTTACTGCCTCTCATTCTTTAAGTTTATTTAGCGCTTAATTTGATGTAATTACGGCTACTTCTCACTATTCTTCAGCGTGCCCTGAGGACAGCAACATTTCCCCTGTGAGCAAGTTCATCCTATTCCGTCCTTTCCACTTTGCTTACAAATGTCCTTGGATATGAATTATGTAGCTCCTTATTTCGGCTGCCACCTGTGCAGAATTCTACTGCTCTTTAAAGGTAGGAAGGTTCTAGTGATCAAGTCGTGAAGTTTTCCTAGACTGGACATGTAAACCTTTAATGCCGATTTCTTGCGCCTCTCCTGCATCTTATAATTTGCCCTCTACACAGAGACATTGCTTCTTTCTTGGATGATTGACTGAATATTTCTTCTTAGTTATAAGTCAAGATAATGGTAACCCACTAGCAGAGATTGCTGTCAGGGATGAAGTGTTAGAGACGTTATTGTACGTTGCCTCATCTTGTTTATGAGGTGGAATGGACAGTTCTTCTTCTTCTTCTTCTTCATCGTACGCAGTCAGACAGTAACCATTATTTTTTCGAAAAAAGCGGCGGTCATCCTGAGGCTGTCGACACTGCCATAGAGCTTGTCTTGTGGTTCCACTGGTGAGGGCCACATCTGCTCTCTCTGATCCTCGTATGTCGGGCAGTTCTGCAGCAGATGCTCAGCGGTCATTTTCTCGGTACCACACGGGCATTCGTCGGTACCACCTATCTTCAATTTGTTGAATAGGTGGTACCTCAGTCTATTGTGGCCAGTGCGAAGTCTGAAGACAACGACCTGCTCTCTTCTGTTCAACTGGTAATAGGCATCGTTTTTGGTGTAGCCGGTATGTTCAGTTTCCCATTTGGTCATGTATCTGGCTTTAATAAGCCGTTTTGACTCTTCGTACGTCATACTGGAATCTGTTTGTGGTAGTCTTGCGCCTTCTTTTGCCAGTCTGTCTGCCTCCTCGTTGCCTTAGATGTTGCAGTGTGATGGGACCCACTGTACCACTACCATTTTTGGTGCGGACTGCTGGCATAGTTGACTGAGTGCTGCTCTTAAGTCATTAAGCTCAGTGTTTTTCTGGCTTTTTAGCGCTGTGACTACGGCCAGAGCATCTGTAAGCAGGACTATATGGCTTTCATTTTCTTTATGTGTCACCATTTCTTCCACTGCCGCCCTCTGTGCCTCTGCCTCCGCTCTGAAATTGCTTGTGAACTTACCAGTAGCGAATGACAGTGTTATGTTTCTGGCTGGTCAACGGACAGCAAAGCGGCTACCAGCTACTCGCTGTGGAGCGTTTGAAGCAAGGCTAAACACAGAAGATCCCTTGATCATCCAATGCATCTGGATTACTGCTACAGTCGTCTTGATCATAGCTTGCTACTGGATCAAATGGAATCGGGACGAAAGAGTGACGCTGACGGCGCTCAACTCCCCCTCAATTAAATCCAACTCACGAGCAAGTCATATTGTCATCTCATCACATCCTGCGGCGATGGTCTTAGTGGCAAAGCGACAGGTGTGGAATCACTGGCAGCCGTAGCTGTGAACCAGCACATAGTCAGCTCAGGCTATATTGTCGTCCACCAATGAGCCCGAAGCAGCGGCGGATATCGGCAGCCACCTGAACGACTAAGCACCCCTCTTTAGGATTCGCACTGCTTACCTTCATGGTCTGGGGAAGGGACTAGAAAAGGTGTCCTAACAATTGCCTGCTTCAACTATCCTGGCCATCATACCGTGGCTTTGCGGGAATCCCTATGCTTACGGTCGAAAACAAAAATTGAAAAACTCGCCAAGTTTCTCGGACCTTTGGTGCGTGGAACATCCAGACCCTCCTGGACCGTGCAAGTACAAACAGACCTGAAAAAAGAACTGCCCTGGACCGATACAAGATCGATATTGCTGCCTTGAGTAAAACTCGTCTTGCTGGTGAGGGTCAGATTAAAGAAGATTGTGCTGGGCACGCCTTCTTTCGAAGCGATCGGACTGCAGACGAGCGCCGGGAAGCTGATGTTGGTCTGGCTATAAGGTCAAACTTGGTGAAGAAGCTACCCAGCCTACCAAAGGGAATAAATTACCGAATAATGACATTACATCTCCCACTGTGTGGTAAGAGTGTGGCAATAACTATTAGTGTCTATGCGCCTACCATAACGAATCCTGATAATACCAAGAAAATTATATGAATAGCACCTAACACTTTTCAACATGATGTTTGCTGCCATGTTGATGGATGCATTCAATGGCAGTGATGCTGTTGTCAGTCTGCTATCATCTAGACGGTAAGTTCTTCAATCTGAAGAAACTGTGGGCAAAAACAATAGAACAAATCGAGACCGTTTGTAAACTTCTCTTTGCCGATGACTGCACCCTCAGTGCCCATTCAGAGACTGAAATGCAATATTATGTTGACATATTTGCAGCGACTAACGATCTTTGGTCTCACAATCTCTACCAGTAAAGCTGACTTTATTGATGTCCATATTGATGAGGAAGTAGTCTCGAGAATAGCCAAAGCATGTGTAGCATTTGGAAAACTAAGATCCTGGGTTAGGACCGCAGAGGAATTATCATTACTACCAAAATGAAGGTTTATGCGGCAGTCGTCTCACTATCTCTTCTGTTCACCTGTGAAACTTGGACTGTGTACAGAAGCTTGACCCTTTTCATCTGGGCTGCCTAAGGAAACTGCTGAACATAAAATGGCAAGATAAGATTACAAATGTAGAAGGTCTTTCGCGAGTTGGCGTCATCTACACAACTCTTTGCAAATTGCAGCTCAGGTGGATTGACCATGTTGTCCGCATGTCAGATGAACGGTTTTCAACAGATGGATTGGCCATGTTGTCCGCATGTCAGATGAACGGTTTCCAAAGAAAGTATTCTATGGCAAGCTTTAGTGAGGCAATCCCGCTCGCGATGGCCGAATTAAATGTTACAAAGACACTTTGAACGCCTCACTTAAGAATTGCGGAATTGACTCTGATAATTTGGAGAACATTGCTGCTGATCGCCCTGCCTGGTGCAGCAGAATCTCCTCTGGCACGGCGCATTTGGAGCAGACAAGAATCACCGAAGCTGCACGGAAACGAGTGACACGAAAACCAAAAGAAGAGTTGACTCCGCCTGACGGTCAGAAAGTGCTTCTCTCTCCTCAGTGTGACAGACGCTTTCGAGCTCGGATTGGTTTGATCAGCCATCAACGAACCCACTCCAGGATTGACAGATGGCAATGTGGTCCTCTTTGGAAACGACGGACAAAGAACTGCTTCTTCATCATCGATCAACGGAGGCTACGCTTCTAGTCCGGTGAGGTTCACGGGGGAGACTACGTTTCAGGTCTTCGCCGCCGCCCCCCCCCCCCCCCCCCACAGTTTTTCTAGCATGGTCGCTTCTCCGGACTAGACTGCCTCTCTTTAGTCTGCATTGGTAAGGCAGTTCTGCAGAATATGTTCTGGTATTTGCTTGGGTGCTCCACAATCGCACGTGGCAGTGTCTCTGAGACCCATTATGTGCAGGTGGGCCTTGAGTCTACAATGTCCGTTCTGAGTCTGAAGCTCTTTGTCTGCCCATCACTGCCTAATTTATCTATACTGTCATTTCTGTATTCTTGCCCTGTCTCCATTCGGACAAACAACAACAATTTCAGTATCGGAAATGCCTTTTTATTAGTACTCGTGCATAAAACTCACTCAAGATTTAATGGTTCAAAATGAGTTAAAATGTGTGCGTATTATTCAGTAAATGGGTTGGTCGGTTGGTAGGAAGTAGGTATGCAGATTGATAAATTGATTTGTTCATGGCTATGTAGATAAAAAAAAGTGGATAAACTGATAGGTATATGTGTTGGTAGCAGGGTGAGTAAACTAATGGGTATGTTGGTATGTATATATGTAATTGGGTAGGGGGTTTGTCGGTGGGTTTTAAGATAGATATGTTGTTTGGTTGGTAAGTTGGTGGGCTAGAGGGTACGTTTTTGGGCACGTATGTAAGTAGATGAGTTGGTAGTTAGACAGAATGGTAGCGATGTTAGTAGGCAGGCAGTAGATAATGTGGAGGTAGATTGATATCTAGGAGAGAAGGAACATAACTAAGTGGGTACGTAGTTAGTGAGTATGATTTTGGAGATAGGCAGGTAGATAAACAGGTATGTGGGCAAATTCGTGGAAAGTAAGTAAAAAGGTCACATATTTATTGGTAATAACTGAAAAATACAGTTTGAAGCTTCTAAAGGTATCACTGTGCGGTTTTTTTAATACCCAAGCTAGCAGATGGTAGGTGTTGCATGCACATGCGCAGATTAGATACAAAATGGCGTCCATGTTCACAGAATGTACTATCAAAGAGCAGCATATTGTGTGTTTTTTCAGGTGGGGACAAAAAGAATATTCTACAAGGTGTAGTCGGAAGGAGATACTTCCTGTTTAGGGTGAGAGAAGTGTTTGACGGGTAAAGTAGTGCTTAACTGAGTCAATATTATTTCCTGAAGGTCGTTGAAATGTTGCTGAGCTGATCAACCCCTACCTGGTGGTCCTGTTTACATTGCCACATAAGTATGTGTGAGGCCTCTGGTGAAGATTATTCGAGCTGACAGGCGAGTAACGATAGAAAGTGTATCAACTGCAGTAGTGTGTTCGCATGGTTTAACCTACATTATAATGCATTCTCCTTTTAATTTGAGGTAAGTGTGCTCACTGTGGGTACCCAAACACTGACCGGCGAACACAAAATGAGCCGACTGGCCTGTCCTGGCACTAATAAAGTGATGAGTTAAATGTGTCAACTCATGTAGGACCCCCAGGTCTATCCATCCACTCAGAGCCAGGAGCGCGCTGAAATTATGTTGAGAAATAAAGAAAAATACAAGTGCAATAATGAATGATTTTTGTTCGTATCTCATTCTTTTTTTACAATAGTCATTTGTGACCTATTTACTGATTTGTCTCGTGTATAGGTGAGTGTATTTGTAGACAGACATGCGAGTTTGTAGACAAACAGGCACGATATAAAGAGCAAGAAAAAAATAAGAAAACGTAATGAATGAATTTCATGGTGAACATATCTCTCTTGGATTGGCACAATTTTTTTACTTGAGTTTATAAAAATTGTTCATGAAAATCAAAATAAAATAAAATAATTACACGAAATAAAACAAATGCATTTGCAAATTGTTGACAAAATGGTACCCTACCTGTATTGTTGGTATACAGTCCGGTTTTTGACACCTTGGCAGTTCTGAAGTCCAAAAACGTGTCGAGGGTCGGAAAGATAGGTTCTGGTATATTTGTGTAGCGTCATTGATTAGCATAACTGTGTTTAGGTGCAATACTTGTATTAACACTGTCTTGAAATTTAAAACTGTGTATACGTTATTATAAAAGTCCACGTCTGCCGTTAGTCATCGTGACGAAGCGCAATGTTTGTTCGTGTGCAATTTATAAGGTCGTTGTTTTCAATGCATGTTTCGGTAGAATGTCGTTAATATTATTAATTCATCTTGTTATTTGACTCTAATATGGGATTGTAAACTACTTTGTTTTGTGAGTCTTCCGCAAATGTTTAATTTGTTTGTATTTTAAATTAAGCGAATATGGGAGGCAGTTCAACATGTATCGCACAACGCAACGGCGCGATAGAAAATCACTATATACCAGCAGGAAAGAATTGTTTCAATTTCAGAGCTGAAATGAGAGCTGTTCATGTAGAACTTCCGACTCTTATCAGCAAAAACACAACTACAAGGAAAACGGTCATTCTAACATACTCTAAGTCCGTACTCCAAACCATCTCAAACCACAAACACGATACACTCTCACAAGAAATAAAATGCAACATCGGATTTCTGTCTCAAGAAACAAATCTTGTTCTACAGTGGATTGCGGCGAACTGTGTGATCCTTTGAAGCAAGAAAGCAGATGAGCTCGCAAAAGCACGCAGCCTCGCCTTCCACAGAGCTATAAAGAAGCAAAAACACTCATCAAACGATCCATGAAGACGGAATGAACAGACCAACACAAAGAATACACGCCAGAAAATGACAGCATAAACAAACTTGGCAGAGATGGGACGACAAAGATCTTTAGTCTCATAACGATGCATTGCTGACTCAAGGCCCACCTTCGCCATGTGTGGTTGTGGAGCATCAAGCAAACGCCAACACATACCCTGGAGAACTGTACTACTAATACAGACCAAAAAGAGCCAGTCTGGCCTAGGGGTGGGACCATGTTCGAAACATTGTGGGGGACAGTCGAAGATCTGAAACGAGGTCACCTACGTGAACCTCACAGAACCAGAGCATAGCATCTCTTGATCGTAAACCTCACAAAACTAGAGCACATCTGTTGATCGTGAACCTCACAGAACTAGAGCACTTCTGTTGATCGTGAACCTCACAAAACTAGAGCACATCTGTTGATCGTGAACCTCACAAAACTAGAGCACATCTGTTGATCGTGAACCTCACAGAACTAGAGCACTTCTTTTGATCGTAAACCTCACAAAACTAGAGCACATCTGTTGATCGTGAACCTCACAAAACTAGAGCACATCTGTTGATCGTGAACCTCACAGAACTAGAGCACATATGTTGATCGTGAACCTCACAGAACTAGAGCACATCTGTTGATCGTGAACCTCACAGAACTAGAGCACTTTTGTTGATCGTGAACCTCACAGAACTAGAGCACATCTGTAGATCGTGAACCTCACAGAACTAGAGCACTTCTGTTAATCGTGAACCTCACAGAACTAGAGCACATCTGTTGATCGTAAACCTCACAGAACTAGAGCACATCTGTTGATCGTGAACCTCACAGAACTAGAGCTTAGCATCTGTTGATCGTGAACCTTACAGAACTAGAGCTTAGCATCTGTTGATCGTGAACCTCACAGAACTAGAGCTTAGCATCTGTTGATCCTAAACCTCACAGAACTAGAGCATATAATCTGTTGATCCTGAACCTCACAGAACTATAGCTTAGCATCTGTTGATCGTGAACCTCACAGAACTACAGCATATAATATGTTGATCCTGAACCTCACAGAACTATAGCTTAGCCTCTGTTGATCCTGAACCTCACAGAACTTTAGCTTAGCATCTATTGATCGTGAGCCTCACAGAACTATAGCTTAGCATCTGTTGATAGAATAATAGTAATAATAATAAGAAGTAGAAAAAGAAGAAGAATCAGGAATATTAACACAGAAATAGGGAAACTGTTTCTTTACTTGAATGTCTTAAGCGATGACAAAAGAGGATTGTGTCAACAATTCTACACTCGCCACGGCCGTAGACGCAAAATAATTTTACTTGTTTCTTGCACAGATCCACCTGCAGTTTTCACCCAATGCTTTGTTATAGAGGAATGGGGAGCAAGATGGACGCTTATAATGAGAATGATGTCACATAGGACCAGAGAACATCTTGAGGTGAACAGGTTTAGTCTCGCTTTCGTAACAGGCGACTAAAGAGGGGTGTGCTTGGAGTTGGCAATCTCTATAAAAAACAACTTGGTGTCCTGGTATTTAAACAGGCACGTTTTGTCTAATGCCAGGTAGCCGAAGGTTATCTGTAGTAGGTTCTCTATTTTTCGATTTCTATTTCCTGAGGTTTACTCGGCTCGAGGGAAGTAATTTCCTATTTGGGTAGGACTTTCATGACCTTTTTCTAATTCTGCAGGGTCAGCGGCTTACAGACTACTCTAATCGATTATAAGTCATCAATATACACGGTATCTCCAATTTTCCATCAAAATCCAATATGACTAGACTTGGTCTCCCCTCCCTTGAGATTAGATCACCCTTGAAGTTTGCTGGGTTCGAAACCCTGATACTCTGTGCTTTCATTTCTTGGAAGGCAAGCGCTTTCTTTTCTCAACATTAGCCTCCCTCTTAAAAGTTCATTCGTTTCCCAGCCATATATGTCCTCTTGATAGACGTCCCTTAGCTTTTCAGTTATAGAGGCCCTCTTGATAGACAAGTCCTTTAGCTTTTCAGCTATGGAGGCCCTCTTGATAGACGTCCTTTAGCTTTTCAGCTATGGAGGCCCTCTTGATAGACGTCCTTTAGCTTTTCAGCTATAGAGGCCGTCTTGATAGACGTCCCTTAGCTTTTCAGCTATAGAAGCCCTCTTGATAGACAAGTCCCTCAGCTTTTCAGCTATAGAGGCCCTCTTGATAGACGTCCCTTAGCTTTTCAGCTATAGAGGCCCTTTTGTTAGACGTCCCTTAGCTTTTCAGCTATAGAGGCCCTCTCGTTAGAAAGTTCCTTAGCTTTTCAGCTAAATAGGCCCTCTTGTTAGACAAGTCCCTTAGCTTTTCAGCTATAGTGGCCGTCTTGTTAGACGTCCCT
Organism: Ariolimax columbianus; assembly: GCA_036924085.1. Taxonomy (NCBI): domain Eukaryota; kingdom Metazoa; phylum Mollusca; class Gastropoda; order Stylommatophora; family Arionidae; genus Ariolimax; species Ariolimax columbianus. The sequence goes on along the minus strand of JAVGWX010000005.1, from coordinate 17,025,847 downwards.
TAGCTTTTCAGCTATAGAGGCCCTCTTGTTAGACAAGTCCCTTAGCTTTTCAGCTATAGAGGCCCTCTTGATAGACAAGTCCCTTAGCTTTTCAGCTATAGAGGCCCTCTTGATAGACGTCCCTTAGCTTTTCAGCTATAGAAGCCCTCTTGATAGACAAGTCCCTTAGCTTTTCAGCTGTAGAGGCCCTCTTGATAGACAAGTCCCTTAGCTTTTCAGCTATAGAGGCCCTTTTGTTAGACGTCCCTTAGCTTTTCAGCTATAGAGGCCCTCTTGTTAGAAAGTTCCTTAGCTTTTCAGCTAAATAGGCCCTCTTGTTAGACAAGTCCCTTAGCTTTTCAGCTATAGAGGCCGTCTTGTTAGACGTCCCTTAGCTTTTCAGCTATAGAGGCCCTCTTGTTAGACAAGTCCCTTAGCTTTTCAGCTATAGAGGCCCTCTTGATAGACAAGTCCCTTCGCCTCTCAGCTATGGCGGCCATAGGCCCTTATGATAGACAAGTGTCGTCACCTCTAAATTATAGTGGCCCCTTGAAAAAGAGAGAGAGAGAAACAAGCGTCTTCACCTCACAGCTATGGTGGCCTCTTTGAGAGATAAATACCTTCACCTTTCAGCTATAGCGCCCCTAAAAAATTAAGAGACAAGCGTCTTCTCTACTAAGCTATAGCGCTCCTTCCTCTCTTGTGAGGGAAAAGCGCCTTCTTCCCTATAGCGCCCCTCCTCCCTTGTGAGAGACAAACGCCTTCTTCCCTATAGCGCTCCCTCTTCCCTTGTCAGAGACAAGCGCCTTCTTCCCTATAGCGCCCCCTCCTCCCTTGTGAGAGACAAACGCCTTCTTCCCTATAGCGCCCCTTCCTCCCTTGTGAGAGAGAAGCGTCTTCTTCCCTATAGCGCTCCCTCCTCCCTTGGGAGAGATAAGCGCCTTCTTCCCTATAGCGCCCCCTCCTCCCTTGTGAGAGACAAACGCCTTCTTCCCTATAGCGCCCCCTCTTCCCTTGTGAGAGACAAGCGCTTTCTTCCCTATAGCGCCCCCTCCTCCCTTGTGAGAGACAAACGCCTTCTTCCCTATAGCGCCCCCTCCCCCCTTGTGAGAGACAAGCGCCTTCTTCCCTATACCGCCCACTCCTACCTTGTGAGAGACAAGCGCCTTCTTCCCTATAGCGCCCCCTCCTCCCTTATGAGAGACAAGCGCCTTCTTCCCTTTAGCGTCTCCTCCTCCCTTGTGAGAGACAAGCGCCTTCTTCCCTATAGCGCCCCCTCCTCCCTTGTGAGAGACAAACGCCTTCTTCCCTAGAGCGCCCCCTCCTCCCTTGTGAGAGACAAGCGCCTTCTTCCCTATAGCGCCCCCTCCTCCCTTGTGAGAGACAAGCGCCTTCTTCCCTATAGCGCCTTCTCCTCCCTTGTGAGTTACAAGCGCCTTCTTCCCTATAGCGCCCCCTCCTCCCTTGTGAGAGACACGCGCCTTCTTCCCTATAGCGCCCCCTCTTCCCTTGTGAGAGACAAGCGCTCTCTTCCCTATAGCGCCCCTTCCTCCCTTGTGAGAGGAGAGACAAGCGCTTTCTTCCCTATAGCGTCTCCTCCTCCCTTGTGAGAGACAAGCGCCTTCTTCCCTATAGCGCCCCCTCCTCCCTTGTGAGAGACAAGCGCCTTCTCCCCTATAGGGCCCCCTCACCCTTTCTGAGAGACAAGCGCCTACTCCCCTATAGGGCCCCCTCACCCTTTCTGAGAGACAAGCGCCTTCTCCCCTAAGCTATAGTATCCCCCTCCCCTTTGAGAGACAAGCGCTTTCACATCTCAGCAATAGTGGCCCCCAGAGAGACAAACCTTCACTCATCGAGCGATGGACCGTAGAACACTGTCACTTTCACTACGAGATCACATGCGCAACACCGCCATCAGGAGGCAAACCTGCTTCAATGGCGTCGTAGATACGGCGTTGATAAGAAAGTACAGGTAGGCAGGCCACGTGTTGCGCATGTGTGACAATAAATGGACACGTAACGTGTCGTCATGGTAGCCCCTACACCTATAAACATCGCCCCGGACTTCCACCAATGAAATGCAACTTAATGGCAAAGGATTGAGATGAGTTTAGACGTGATTTGGCTATCTGGCATAGGGCACAAAATGTGCCTGATCGAACACCAGGAATACAGCATTTATATGTATAATTTAATAAATGAGACACCTCCATTAAAGAGGTCGTGACTGGATTAGTCAGTTCTGTTTCTATTTCGTTTCTAAGAATCGACGTCACTGCACTCTGGGCATACCCATAGGTGCTCAGTCACTCTCAGCAAATTGGGTAGGGTATGGATGCTGATGGTCCCTGTTACTCGTTTGCTGCACCCTCTCCTGCTCCGTCCTCCCATGCGTCATACTCCGCTCGAACCTCGTTTAATGTTGAAACTTCGCAGCCTGTGGATTGCTGCTTCATCTATTGCTGTGTCCTCATCTAACAGTCGGTCATTGATTGATTTCATAATGTCATTTCTATCCATCACTAACGAGCCCATGATGGGAGCTTGTGAAGCTAAGATGTCAGCTCTTTTGACTCCCTAAATCCTAGCATAAGCTGTGCAGTAGATCCATGTCAACCCTTGGAGGGTTGAGGCCTCAACAGCTGCTATCCACTCGTACCTAAGCCATCCCTGCTGTACCTTCTGAAGTACGGCTTGCGCGTCTGTCACGATGACTCTCCTTGTTATAGAGGTCACAGCTATCCATGTCAGTGCTGAGGTCACTGTCTCCATCCCCATTCTCAAACTGGAGGTTGTTCACATGTATGCCCTACTGCACTCAGCAACGACCTGTCTTTTCACTCAGCCCCAGCCTGATGTCCCACTGCGCAGCACTGATCCGTCAGTGTATATGACGGCATCACTCTCCTGCATGTTCTCAGTTATCAGATGATTCACCTCGTGCCCTGCTTTCTCGCTGCTCCATTCTCTGCATTCCTTGCCAAAGGTTATGATGACTCTCTAGTACTCTTTCAGTCTATCACCAGTGCGGACCCAATTTTACTAGTTGACTATCGTCTCAGGTCGGGTGACGTGTCTCATTGTTGTCTCTGCCTGTGCCATCCATTACGTTTCTCTCTTGATTCTTGATGTCTGAGCTACTATTGCTCAGAGGGTGTCGCGTGTCTGTGGTGACGCGCATATAGGCTTCATAATCGGGGTATCTCTAGTGCAGCCCAGAACCAGTAGCATACCTTCATTCTGGATGCGTTCCAACCTTTCACACTGTGATCTTGATAGTGTGAGGATGCCTAGTCCGTAATCGATAACAGACAACATGATCTGACGAAATAGGATGAACAGGAGGCGTTATTATAAGCTAACAGCAGCCATGGTCTGGAGTGCTCCTAAACCTCGCTTACATCTTTGTACAATATGGTCAACATGTTAATTATTGGAGAGAGGTGCATAGGTTTTTCTCTCTTTCGCCTTCTATCACCCAGAGGTGTATAGGCCATCAACCAACCTTCTCACCTCTCTCTTTCGCCTTCTATCACCCAGAGGTGTATGGGCCATCAACCAACCCTCGTCACGCAGTTCAATTCTGTGAAATATTTTCTCTTTGTTAATGACACGACAGAATACTCTTTGTTGATGACAAGATTTCACACTTTTTGTTAATGACAAGACAGCATACTCTTTTTTGATGACAAGACAGTATACTCTTTGTTGATGACAAGACAGTATAATTTGTGTTAATGACACGACAGTATACTCTTTGTTAATAACAAGACAGCATACTCTTTGTTGATGACAAGATTTCACACTCTTTGATAATGACACGACAGTATACTCTTTGTTAATGACAAGACAGCATACTCTTTTTTATGACAAGATTTCACACTCTTTGTTAATGACAAGACAGCATACTCTTTTTTGATGACAAGATTTCACACTCTTTGTTATTGACAGCACAGGACACTCTCTTGCTGCCGACACAGCAGCACACTTCTAGCTGCCAATAAGACAACACACTTTTTTATGACAAGACAGTACTCCCTTTTTTGCTGACAAAACAATACGCTCCTGTGAACTGTGGGTATGATAGTTGGTAAATGGGGAGACAACATGGTAACTATAGTGACAGTAGAAACAAGAATATGTTACACACTCTATGGTCCATCCAGCAACAGGAGAGAAAGTATAGAATTAGGCGTTCCGGAAACTAACACCATTTCTCCATGTTACAGAAGAAGAGAAAACACAAATAAATAAGCAGAAATCAGGTTATGTCATACAGCCAGCGAGACACAGTTTTGCAATTATTTCTTTACTTTGTTAAAAAACAATATCAAATGTCAAAATGACACCCCAGTCTGCTGACATGGTATCACAATATAATAACATTCACCATGGTCTCCACACATCGTTGTCTGCAATCTCGGTATCACCGTACATTTTGGAAATATTACGCAGCTGAGGCGATGACAATCTTGAAGATATCACTACGCCATGTGATTCTGAGGAAGGATCTTGCTCTTCGGGCTCTTGTGTAGAGACAGAGGAGTCCAAGGTTCGTATCCATCGAGGGGAATTACAGGCACACGTTTCTGAATTTGGAGTTGTTGATGTTCTTGTATCTGGGGATGTGTGTAGAGAGACCCTGTCCTTGTGCCCAGTTGTATGTGGCTTACATTCTTTAGTTGTGAAGTCTGCTTGATATGTTGATGTATGTGTTTGAATGTTGTCTTTATTAGTTTCTTGGAAAAGTGCAGTCCCGACTGAACAAAATGATGGGGGCAAATAGCTATTGTCCGCTTTACTAATGTCGTTCTGTTGTCTGTCTGTGGGAAAAAAAAGTTTATGACAAAGTTCTGTTGTTTTTGAGTTGGTGTCACTGCTCCACTGATGAACCTTTTCTGAAGGTGAGTCCTTTTGTGAAGACTTTAGCCTAGACGCTATAACTTTCAGACAGTGTTGAAATGGAAGTGCAAGAGTTTGTGAACTGTCATCAGGACATATGTCATTGTCTTGTAAAAGTGGTCTCTTGGTCTGTCCATTGGGCCCACGTAGCGACAAGTTCAATGGCTCGGGAGAGATTGTCACGATAGGGGGAGACAATGTTTGTATGTTACTAGCTTGTTTGCGACAAAGGTCAAGGCCTTGTTTCATCTCGCCCTGGTGCGAATTGCTGAAGAAAGCCAAAAAAGTATCTGGAGTGTACGCCTGTTCAGGTAAGCCTACATACTCGAGCCCGTCTGATTCCAAAGAAGAAACATGTTTCTCTTTTTCAGCAGTATCCATGTTGAATATTAAACAATCATGTTTTAATAGGCTTGAATCAGTTTTTCCAGGATAGAAAGTTATTTCTTCTGCTTTTAGCTCACGGCCCTCACGTTTTTCAAGATTCTTGTTGGACGAACTAGCGGCTATCCCAGAAAATAGGATGTTGTTATATTCAGGATAGGCAATGCTGGAAACAATGTTTTTGTTTGTTGCGAAAATAGTACCTGCTTCATTACATTTATGGCAGCAATCCTGTGATCTTGTGCCAGACTTATTCTCTGTTAGACTTCTGACTGCTGAATCTGAGAACATGCTACCAGCTTCCTTATAGGCCGTTCCGTGTTTTAAACGCGTCTCTTGAATGTCTACAGGGACTTGACTAATATGGTCTTGCTCAGGATTTTCCTGCACTGGTGACCTACATTGTCGATATGATTGACATAGATCAATGTCATTCGATAGCACGCGGTATGAGAGCCGCAGTTTTTGACAATCAGAACGTTTTGATGCTTCTAATCCTTCATTGAATCCATCGTTGGCTTGCTTTGGCGTAGTTAAACGTCTTGTCACAAACTGAGTTATGTCCAATGGGACACTGCTTTTTAAAGCTGCTGTCAAAATGTCATCTTCTCTAACAGTTTCATTTGTTGATACTTCCTTGGTTAATATTTTACCATCAGTAGGATGTAGTGGGGTACTTTGTCCCACAACAGTTTCAGGACCAGCGAAACTGCGATAGTTTGCGAAACAGCCCTGTTTCATCTTCATCTGGCCATTAATACATTGTGTGTTGCTGAATACTGACTTAATAATTAGATTGTTCTTCTCGACTGGCACATGTTGCACTGAAGAACGGGGGTTAGATTTACCTTCGTGACGAAAACCTGGACTAGAAATCAAATGTACATCTTCCTTTTTCGGTGCAATGGGTCTGAATTTGGTAGAAATGTATTGGTTTAATGCTGAGTTACAAAGTCCTGCGTCCTGCAAGGAAGTTGGGCGGTGTAAACCTGAATGGGTTAGTTTAAGTCTTTTTATTGAATCTGTGAAGTTTTCGAATTGAGCTTTGGTGGCTTGTTCCGACTTTCCGTCTGGCACGTTGTCAATGTCATCCATTGACCTTTTTCTCTGGAGCGAAGTCAAACAGGAACTGTGGACTTGAATAACCGGAAATGGGGATGTGGGTAAGTTAGTTGGTTGGAAATTGCTAGATAATATTTTCGCATCTGAGCAACTTTCATTACAATTCTCGTCTATTTCTTGTGTGCTTTGGGTTTGACAAAACTGTTTCGCTTTTGGCACAGTCACGTCCTCGTGGACCTCCATGAGCGTGCTCATCGTGCGGTCATTCGAATTATCTTCATTCTGTACTTCAATGGGAAATCCCGTCTGGTGTACTAGTGGTAGGCACAGTGGCTTGGGAGAAACGATCCCTGCTTTTGGTAATCCGGATTCAAATCTGTTTCTGATCTCTGAAAGCATGCTAATGTTAGTAAATGAATCGGAGCATGGAAGATCACCCTGTATTTTAGTTGTTGAAAAATGTGACTCTTGTTGTAATGCGTGTAGTACTGTCGGCGCTATAATTTGTAGGGTCTTACATATTGTAAGCAGATTTACGTTGTTGGTCTTGGTTGGACTGTCGATTATGATTGCTTGCTGTGAAGGAGGAATATCTCCCAGGAAGGTGGTCTGGGCGAGAACTGATGGCCTGCTGTGTACTTCGGCGGATGCTGTTATTGAGGTCATTCTTTTTTTATTCTCAATCTCGAATGAGTATGCGGGACCTTCGGTAACATCCTCTGGCAGCTCTTTAGACAATGGCTGTATCTCCAACAACTGGGCTGGTCTTGTCTGTGACAAATGTACCTTTTCTGAGAGAACTGAAGCTTGAGTTAAATCTATTGGGGCTGGAGATGATTCAGTGCCGAGCTTGATGTGCATGTTATTGTCGCTGCCAGCTGCAACACATGAATTTGAAATGGGCGATTGTATGTTATTGTCGCTGATGTTGTTTGGACCAGACTGTGGTACAACCAATCCAGGCAGGGTATTTTTTACTGCTACTGAATATGTTATTTGTTGCAAGTTCAATTTCTTTTCATTGGTGCCGATCTTACTGTTATTGTTCCGATCACTGAACTGAGAAGAGATCAAACAGCTCGTCTCAGACAACGGGTTATCATTTATCAGTGTCATCGTCTTGTCACATTGACAGGATATTTCCGCCATGTCAATTTGTGAAGATGCTGTTGCCTCATCTTTATTGTTTAGACACTGCACCTCTGGAACAGCCTTCTCTCCTACGGGTGTGGTAGTACTAAGATTACCGGCGGCTATAGCATCTTCAGAGTTAATGATTGTAGTTAATGGAGTATCTGTTTCGTGATTGGCACACACGTTAAGCTGTATAAATGTATCACTTGAGTTTCTGATATCCGGTATGGCGTGTTTAGAATCAACAATAATACTGCTATTATCGTTGATGGTACCCGGCTTACAGCAGTTTATCTGACTAATACAAGCCTCATTATTAAACGAGTTAGTAAGGTCTTTCTTGACTTTGAAGACCTCGGCTCTGTGAACTTGTTCCATCACATTGAGATCTCCACAGGACGTGTCTGTGTTGTTGTCCAAGTTGGTCTCAGAGGCCTCGTCAGCTAAGCTGAGCCTTCCCTCGTTACTACTGTCATCTGAGGTAGAGGAAACTGCAGCAGGAGGACTGACGTTTCTAGCATGTGCCGACATCTTCTCCGGAGTAATTATTGTCGTAGACGACAAGAGGCATCGAGCAATGATTGAAGACGGTGTGAATGCACTACTGGCAGATCTCTTTGCTAAAATAAAGATAACAACATATTTTAAAATACAATAGCATACAAACACAGGAGCATTACTAGGTATGCAAAAACAATACAATCAATGTAGTCTTCATAAGTCAAAGTAAAGGTTTTCACATAGCCGACAATGCTGTTGGGGATGATGTGTTAGAGACTTGATTATACCAAAACTCGCCAGTTCATTCGCCAGTTCCTTCAACGCCATTTTCCATCCCATAACACCAGCTCAGGTATCCATGCAGTATTTGGATTTCTCTTCTTATTTTTCTTCGGCTTCTTCGTCTCCTCTTTCATCTCGATTCTATTTCTGTTTCTTCTTCCTTTTCTTCTTCTTCTTTTTCGTCTTCTTTTTTCGCAATAAAAAAAACACATCTATTTCACTCATAAACTTCGCGTTCCGTTTCATCCGTTAATCAACGCTTTACATTTTATCCCGCATTTGGGTTGAATAAGGTCATGTTGACACATTGTTCCCCTCGTGGAGCCGGCAGTGCTAGAACACGAATTCCACTATTTGTTTCTTGTCTAAACATGGACACATGTCTATGGGCGTAATTGTTAATTTGTTGAACAGATGATTTTTGTCAGCGTGTCATGACCTGTTGATTGTCTGAATATTGCGAGTCGTTCGCTGTTCATCTATCTGTGCATATGCAGATCCAGTCTGTGACTGGGAATGTCCTTTGAATATATTCCAAGACTATATATTTCTTTTAGGGGACGGCGTGGCCTAGTGGTTAAGTGGCACGGCTCACAACCAGAAGGTGCTGGGTTCGATTCCCAACACAGCACCGGCCGTTACCCCGGGGAAGCAAACCCTTAGAAAATGCAGGAGTAAGCAGACCGTTGCATAAAATGTATGCTGAAGTCGGATGCACTGGGCGCAAAATAAAAACCACAGTGCAACGCACACTGCCTTGAGGATTAGAGAAATAAGGCGAAAGCAAAAAAAAATAAAAAAATTTATATATATAAATATATATATATTTATATTTCTTATTACATTGTCCACGTGTGGCGGTCACATCTCTGTGGGTCCCGAACTTCTCTTCCAACGGTCTCTGTCATGTTACAGACTCTGCAGGGTCTTCTAAACCAGTATAAAGACGTTAAGTTAAGTATGAGCCACGATGGACTAGTGGATTATGAGTCTTCCATCATTAGCATCATGAATGTTGTTGTCGAATGCCACTGAGTCGGACCAGTGTACTGGTGGTCGTCCCGGGGGTCACGTATTGTCTCAGGGATACCATAATGATGTTTGCTGTATCCTATCAATCGTTTGTTCTTGGCAGTAGGTGGCCAGCCCAGCAATGTTTGACCTTGTCGGCATAAATTTATGCATCTTCCAGCATGCTCAAAAGACGTATGGCAGAGTTGTGAAGACCTTCCGTCAGTTCGCTAGGAAGTGTGAGGTCGACCATGCGTCTCTCGATGGAGGCTTGGGTAACAATGTTTTCGCCGCATAGCACATTGCAGGTAGTACTGTAGGGTTGAAGAAAGGTGTGCAAGCTCTGCGTGATGAGTCTTTCCTTCATATGAAGTGAACAGGACCCGATAGTGGTGGATCTTCCCTTCGTATGAAGTGAACAGGACCCGATAGTGGTGGATCTTCCCTTCGTATGAAGTGAACATGACCCGATAGTGGTGGATCTTCCCTTCGTATGAAGTGAACATGACCCGATAGTGGTGGGTCTTTCATTCGTATGAAGTGAACATGACCCGATAGTGGTGGGTCTTTCATTCGTATGAAGTGAACAGGACCCGATAGTGGTGGGTCTTCCCTTCGTATGAAGTGAACAGGACCCGATAGTGGTGGGTCTTCCCTTCGTATGAAGTGAACATGACCCGATAGTGGTGGGTCTTTCATTCGTATGAAGTGAACAGGAACCGAAAGTTGTGAGTCTTTCATTCGTATGAAGTGAACCCAATAGTGGTGGGTCTTCCCTTCGTATGAAGTGAACAGGACCCGATAGTGGTGGGTCTTCCCTTCGTATGAAGTGAACATGACCCGATAGTGGTGGGTCTTTCCTTCGTATGAAGTGAACAGGACCCGATAGTTGTGGGTCTTTCCTTCTTATGAAGTGAACAGGACGCTATAGATACTACACAGTTTCAGACGTGTATTTGTTCAAGAGATCGACTGTTCATTTTACCAGATCTAATGGGTTTATTTATGCTGCTGATTAGCGCAGCGGGAGAGCACTCATTCTTCGTGGCAAATGTAAGGGATTCAGCTCTAACTACTGGTAGTTTCAGTCGACTCAGCTGTAAATTGGTACCTGCTGACAGCTAGGGAAGGGAAAAGGTAGCGTGGAAGTGGACTGGCTACCCACCTCACAAAGTTATGGTTTAATAAAATGAAGGCTCCAACACTTCATCCCTGGCAGCAATGACTGCTTTGGGACTACATTTACGTGTTTCACAAGGGGGGGTGGCCAGCTCCCTTATTTTCTACTTTGCCATCCGTAATAATAAGACACCTACCATTATACCAATTTTGTCATGTGAAACCAAATGCTGGTGAATCCATTTTACAAACATATGGATCCAGGATTTCCTAGAAGGTGGTTCGGACAATCCAAGTGCTGGTGATCCAATCGTGCAAACATATGGGTCCAGGATTTTCTAGAAGGTGGGTCGGACAATCCAAATGCTGGTAAACCCATATTACAAACATATGGGACCAGGATTTCCTAGAAGGTGGGTAGGGTTATCCAAATGTAGTCTTGGACCTATACCCTGATATCTGGACTGAAGACAAAGGATGAGACACCATTAGGAAGGATTGCAGGCAAAGGATGAGACACCCCTAGGACTGAAGGCAAAGGATGAGACACTCTTAGGACTGAAGGCAAAGGATGAGACACCCCTAGGGCTGAAGACAAAGGATGAGACATCATTAGGACTGAAGACAAAGGATGAGACACCTTTAGGACTGAAGACAAAGGATGAGACACCTTTAGGACTGAATGCAATGGATGAGACACCCTTAGGACTGAAGACAAAGGATGAGACACCTTTAGGACTGAATGCAATGGATGAGACACCCTTAGGACTGAAGACAAAGGATGAGACACCTTTAGGACTGAATGCAATGGCTGAGACACCCTTAGGACTGAAGGCAAAGGATGAGACACCATTAGAACTGAAGACAAAGGATGAGACACCTTTAGGACTGAAGACAAAGGATGAGACACCTTTAGGACTGAATGCAATGGATGAGACACCCTTAGGACCGAAGACAAAGGATGAGACACCTTTAGGACTGAATGCAATGGATGAGACACCTTTAGGACTGAATGCAATGGATGAGACACCCTTGGGATTGAAGACAAAGGATGAGACACCCTTAGGACTGAAGACAAAGGATGAGACACCTTTACACATATTGTGAGGGGCACGTGAACTAACAACTTTATAGCTTCCTTAGATGTACCTGTTTGTGTTGGCGAGGAAGACGGAGAGTCTGGGGCATTGGTGGGGGCACATCCATTAAGGTGTTCCAGCAGACTGCCCTTAAACCTGGACGTGTCCGGGCTGGATGATCTGAAGAATTCGTTGACTTCCTGCGTGCACTCATTGAATCCGAGACTGTAGGACACTGTGCTAACCTGGTTCTTTTCTGGAGACAAAAGGAATGTCAATCTTGAAGGTTGAAACTCTGATATGGTCTATGTTTCCTTTCCTTTTCTCTACCTTTTCTTCTTTTTTCCTCTACTGTAATTTTTTTAAGATTTCTACATTGTCTTCTTCTGTTATTCGCCATTTTCTTATTTTTCTTCTTTTTCTTCTTGTACTTCTTCTATCTCTCAGTTTTTTTGATCGTTAAGAAAGCAAACAGATCAATCTGTATTATACATGTAATTTTGTTATAAAGCTATGATTCAAATCCAGAATGCTATTCCACACTCCACAGACCATTGGTCCTTGTGAAGTGCAGGTCTTCTACCGTGGAAGTATTAGACCACTGTTAGTTGAAAATATGTGGCACTGACAAATGCACTTGTGGTACAGGGATAATGACCGCTGAACATCTGCTGCAAAACTGCCCGAAATACGAGGACCAGAGAAAGCACATGTGGCCATCACCAGTGGCAACACTAGACAAGCTCTATGGCAGTGTCGACAGCCTCAGGATGACAGCTGCTTTCTTCGAAAAAATACAGGTTGACGTCTGACAGCGTACGAAGAAGAAGAAGAAGAAGAAGAAGAAGAAGAAGAAGAAGAAGAAGACCACTGTTATTTGACTCTTATGGTATTATCTAATTGTGGCCGGGGTCTTATTCCGTCTCTTTCACACACAAAGAAGACAACGCGGAAAGCAGTCAGGCAGGTTTTGTATATTGCAAAAATAACCTAGCTTGTACATCGCGGTAGCTACCAGTTCTAGCGGCATTTATTCCGCTTATATAATTCTATCTGGCGTATCTTAACACCAGCTCTAGACCTTTTTCTAAAGAACTCTTTTAGGCTTACTTGAAACATAGTCAGCCTTGAAATACTCACTTTCTCTAATAACACTCTCTCGTGAACCACGTGGTTGGTCTTACAATCCTGAACCAGCATATGCAGAACCTTCACTACTCCGACATATGGCACATATCATTGGCGACTGAATGCAGCTGTTCAAACACATATGGCAAATATCATTGGCGACTGAATGCAGGTGTTCAAACGCATATGGCAAATATCATTGACGACTGAATGCAGCTGTTCAAACACATATGGCAAATATCATTGGCGACTGAATGCAGCTGTTCAAACACATATGGCAAATATCATTGGCGACTGAATGTAGCTGTTCAAACACATATGGCAAATATCATTTGCGACTGAATGCAGCTGTTCAAACACATATGGCAAATATCATTTGCAACTGAATGCAGCTGTTCAAACACATATGGCAAATATCATTGGCGACTGACTGTAGCTGTTCAAACACATATGGCAAATATCATTGGCGACTGAATGCAGCTGTTCAAACACATTTGGCAAATATCATTGGCGACTGAATGCAGCTGTTCAAACACATATGGCAAATATCATTTGCGACTGAATGCAGCTGTTCAAACACATATGGCAAATATCATTTGCGACTGAATGCAGCTGCTCACGAAGTAAAGGCTAAACATCGATGGTGGACACAAACTCAGAAAAATGTAAGAACGTTTGAGCTCGTTGATAATAGTCTGGTACCCCGAGGTGGAGAAAGACCGCGGGGTAGATCTCAAATGGGTTGAACAAACTCCCTTGTATTCCACTACATCAACCACGATAAGTTAAAAGGAAAGCTTGTTTCAGCTCGGACTCCATAGCTCAGGATAGAAGTCGTTAGAGACGAAGCTTGGAACTGTAGAGGTACGACCACTTCTGAGGGTAGGGTCATCAAACAAATAAGTCCCAACACACTGGAAACTTCTAGCAGCAGTACTGGTAAGCTCATTTAGAGTTTGCATGAAGGTCCGTCTTTGTACTGCTCTTCATTTCGTTAATGGCATGAAATTATCGTTCTTTCGAACTGGAGAGCAATTTAGCGAACAGAATGAAAGGCAAGAGAGTAGGTTGACTGTGAAAGTATACATGTCTTCATTTTTACCAAAATACTTGATGAGTTGGATGGCACATCGTCATGGTGAATGATATAGTTGTTGTTTCTCCGCAACACAGACCTTCAATTCTCTTAGAACGTCATGACATGATTCTATGGCGATATTGTTTCGTTTGTTTGTTTTTAAATGTGCGAAGCTCGCCTAGTGGTTAAGTGACACGGTTCACAGCCCGATGGTGCTGGGTTCGATCCCCATCACAGCACCGGCAGTTATCCCGGGGAAGCAAACCCTTAGAAAATGCAGGAGGAAGCAGACTTTTACATAAAATGCATGCTGAAGTCGGATGCACTAGGCCGACAGGCGCAAAATAAAAACCACAGTGCAACGAACACCGCCTTGGGGATTAGAAACATAAGGCGAACGCAAATAAAATGTGCGAGGACAACGATTGCATCACACCGTCTCACGTGCATGTGTCACATAAGCAGCGTCAGATGTTGCCGTCTGTCGAGTCAGGCGTAGAGCTCATAAAATCAAGTATCCCATAGCATTACTGCCGTAGGGGTGTGAGATGTTACCGATCTCACATTTCAAAGGCTCGGCTATATGAGGGCGGTAGCCATCTCCTCTCCCTCGCCGCGTTTATATCCCGGACTGAACCGGTACCCATTTAAGGCTGGGTCGACCCGGGAACCATTGCGGTCTGAAAAAAACATTACCTCCTCAACTGGGGAAGGAACCCAGGACCACTCAGATACGAAGCCAGCGCGCTAACCACTGCGCTTCGCGGCTCCCTAGAGCTCATAAACGAATCCCTAAATACTTATTGTTGCACTTACTAAATTCTGTTAACGTCTACCCGTGCTGGAAGCAAAACTTGACGTTCATTCGCTGCTTATGAGATTCAGACATCTTGAGAAACACACAACAACCACAGCAGAATAGCGCAGGACATGATGTTATTAAGGAAAGTCGTCACAAGACAGCGCCACTGTCCTAAAGTTGGTAAGTTATTAAAGAAAGTCGTCATGAGACAGCGCCACTGTCTGAAAGTTGGTAAGTTATTAAAGACAGTCGTCATGAGACAGCGCCACTGTCTGAAAGTTGGTAAGTTATTAAAGAGAGTCGTCATGAGACAGCGCCACTGTCTGAAAGTTGGTAAGTTATTAAAGACAGTCGTCATGAGACAGCGCCACTGTCCTAAAGTTGGTAAGTAATTAAAGAGAGTCGTCATGAGACAGCGCCACTGTCCTAAAGTTGGTAAGTTATTAAAGACAGTCGTCATGAGACAGCGCCACTGTCCTAAAGTTGGTAAGTTATTAAAGAAAGTCGTCATGAGACAGCGCCACTGTCCTAAAGTTGGTAAGTTATTAAAGAAAGTCGTCATGAGACAGCGCCACTGTCCTAAAGTTGGTAAGTTATTAAAGAAAGTCGTCATGAGACAGCGCCACTGTCCTAAAGTTGGTAAGTTATTAAAGAAAGTCGTCATGAGACAGCGCCACTGTCCTAAAGTTGGTAAGTTATTAAAGAAAGTCGTCATGAGACAGCGCCACTGTCCTAAAGTTGGTAAGTTATTAAAGAAAGTCGTCATGAGACAGCGCCACTGTCCTAAAGTTGGTAAGTTATTAAAGAAAGTCGTCATGAGACAGCGCCACTGTCCTAAAGTTGGTAAGTTATTAAAGAAAGTCGTCATGAGACAGCGCCACTGTCCTAAAGTTGGTAAGTTATTAAAGAAAGTCGTCATGAGACAGCGCCACTGTCCTAAAGTTGGTAAGTTATTAAAGAAAGTCGTCATGAGACAGCGCCACTGTCCTAAAGTTGGTAAGTTATTAAAGAAAGTCGTCATGAGACAGCGCCACTGTCCTAAAGTTGGTAAGTTATTAAAGAAAGTCGTCATGAGACAGCGCCACTGTCCTAAAGTTGGTAAGTTATTAAAGAAAGTCGTCATGAGACAGCGCCACTGTCCTAAAGTTGGTAAGTTATTAAAGAAAGTCGTCATGAGACAGCGCCACTGTCTGAAAGTTGGTAAGTTATTAAAGAAAGTCGTCATGAGACAGCGCCACTGTCTGAAAGTTGGTAAGCTATTAAAGAAAGTCGTCATGAGACAGCGCCACTGTCTGAAAGTTGAGATGTCATCGCATTGGTGCGCATTTTCAAAAGTTCTGGAATTTGTTTAACAGACTTAATGTAGAAAACATGCAGCAATTATAGTTTGAGAACTGGGAAAGAGATGAGGAGAGGGAGGAGGCGATGAAACTGAAATGGTTTGTAATAACCGAGAGGACTTCTTTGTGGCTACAGAAAACAATAGATTAGCCGTCTACATGAAACAATAGATTAGCCGTCTACAGGAAACAATAGATTAGCCGTCTACAGGAAATAATAGATTAGCCGTCTACAGGAAACAATAGATTAGCCGTCTACATGAAACAATAGATTATCCGTCTACAGGAAACAATAGATTAGCCGTCTATATGAAACAATAGATTAGCCGTCTATATGAAACAATAGATTAGCCGTCTACAGGAAACAATGGATTAGCCGTCTACATGAAACAATAGATTATCCGTCTACAGGAAACAATAGATTAGCCGTCTATATGAAACAATAGATTAGCCGTCTATATGAAACAATAGATTAGCCGTCTACAGGAAACAATAGATTAGCCGTCTACATGAAACAATAGATTATCCGTCTACAGGAAACAATAGATTAGCCGTCTATATGAAACAATAGATTAGACGTCTATATGAAACAATAGATTAGCCGTCTATATGAAACAATAGATTAGCCGTCTATATGAAACAATATATTAGCCTTCTATATGAAACAATAGATTAGCCGTCTATATGAAACAATAGATTAGCCGTCTACAGGAAACAATAGATTAGCCGTCTACAGGAAACAATAGATTATCCGTCTACAGGAAACAATAGATTAACCGTCTACAGGAAACAATAGATTAGCCGTCTAAGACGCTTCACGCTTTAGTGTGAAATATGGTATTTTTCCACGTGAGGTTTGGCATCATGCTGCATTGTTTGTATACAGATAATGGCTGATTGCAAACAATATGATGAACATAAGTAAAGTTTTGTGAGCCCTTCTGTGTATTTTTGTAACATAGCCTCAAAGCGTTATGTAGCTTAGGCCTCCTCAAGTCAAAATCCAGCACTGACAAATTGACAATCAAGACTTTCCGATCTTGCGATATTAATTATCATTTGAAAGTCAGTTGGCGAAAGACATTCATTTTGATGAAAGGATTCATATGTTGGCAGCAGGGACGGCGTGGCCTAGTGGGTAAGTGGTACGGCTCACAATCTGAAGGTGCTGGGTTCGATCCCCATCACAGCACCGGTCGTTACCCCGGGGAACTAAACCCTTAGATAATGCAGGAGGAAGGAGACCTTTACATAAAATGCATGCTGAAGTCGGATGCACTGGGCCGGCAGGCGCAAAATAAAAACACAGGGCAACGCACACCGCCTTGGGGAATAGACAAATAAGACGAACGCAACAAAAAAAACAAAACAAAAATAAAAATAAAAAAATATGTTGGTAGCTTTGTAAAACTGTTCTTATTAAGTCTAGATTTACTATTAACATTAGTCACCTATAATAAATACAATTAGTTATGTATGGCCTGGTACACGAGGAGGTCCATTAGTGGCGGGGGTGATACCATAAGATACCGAACTGGGTAACACCAACTTTAGTGACGCCACTGTAAACCACTACATTTTGTGCCCGGCTAGATGTCCTATGAGACGTTATGGGTCTAAACGCTTTGAGGCTCTGATATGGCTTGGCCTGGCTTCGTTCGTTCTCAATCTCCCGCAACCAAACCCTGAAAGGTCTTAAGTAGCAATATGTAGTCCAGAGATCAGAATGCGTTGTGTCGTAGTTTACAGATTGATTTCGATATTTGCACCTTTCGGTCCAACACATCCGACTTCAGCAAGCATTTTTTGAGTACCGGGTTACCATTCCCTCTTCGAACCCTTCTCCCTAGTCTGTCCTGCTGCAGATTGTTATCCAGGATCACCAGGTGGAGGTGTAGAAGGGTCTTGGCAGTTCTGGTTAGGTGGCACTGACGCTAGCAGTTAGCTATGGGTCGCTGACCACTGCAGCTCATGCGCTGCTCAGCCGAGGCTCTAATATGATCCTACATCTAATTAGGAAAGTTCTTCTTACGAAGTCTATAAATAATGGCACCGAGCGACTCCCTCACAATGGCCTTCATTCCTGCAAACATAACCCAGACTTACCCTTGTTATTGCCTTGAAGAAGGCGTAGATACTGTACAGCCATTTCTAGGATATCTGCCTTTTCCATCTTAGAATAACGACGATTCTGTATGTAAGAGAAATAACACAATTTGATATCAAACAATGTTGCACAACTTGTTTGTTTTGATTTTCTTTGATGTAATCTCACGCCAACCAATTAAAAATTATCCGAACAGAAATATGATAAATAAAAACTAAGAACAATCACAGAACATGCGCAATTATTTAAACAGATGTGTTTGTTACGATGTTGTTATTGTTTTTTGATGCCCACAATGAATACGTTTAAGTGACGGGTTGTAGTAGTTTTCCTTATATCGCGAGCATGCTGATAAAGGCAGAGGGGTTGTGCTATGCTTAGTTCCATCTGTGTGACGCTCACTACTACAGGGATAACGTCGATCCACATCTCGTCAGCCAGATTGCCTTTTTCCAGGGAATATTAAGTGGAAGGGAGATATTGGTCTTGGTCAGTATGGTGTGCATGGCCGAACTAGCATCTCAGTTCCCCTCCATTACGATGTAGAAACTACACAACAGCAAGTCAGTTTCACGTGTCTGTATTTCTGTCACTGTAACCCAGTAGGAGCAAGGGTAAAACACAGCACTTGGATTCCATTAAAAAAAAGTTTAGACAAAAACATTTATGTGATTTAGTAACTGTTGTTTTTGTGGTCAATAGTTATACAATATGAACTTGACGTCCCCAAACTGAAACTGAAAACATCTAATTAAAAGGCAAAGACAAAGGCCGCCGTCCATCGCAGAAGATGATGGCATAATTAATTTTTCTAGTGCTATTTTTAGTAAGGATTAACTGCGCACCTTTTTATCCTCACTCTCTTGTCTCGTGCCGCCCGTCCCCAGTGGCAAGTCAAGGACAAGACGACTAGGGGGCAACTACGAGATGCAGGAGACTCCGCATCAAGCACCCGTGAAAAAGGCGTCGGAGTCCGGAGTCGAACCCACACCACCTGCTCACGAGGCCGACGGCTTAACCACTTCGTCAAGGAATCCCATATCCAATTAGCACACAAATAATGTATACACCCACCTTGACTTCATGCAAACTTTATATTTTTAACATAACCACACTTTGAATAAATATAACTCATAAATGTACGATTAATATAATCATAATATGAATGCATATTTGTCTTTGAACGCCAAACACTGAGCATGGCCTTCTCCAGTTTGAACGATGTGGCCCTAGACGTCATATCCTTGACTTGCCACTGGGGTCGGGCGGCTCGAGACGAGAGAGGGAGGATAAAAAGTAGTTAATCCTTACTATAAATAGTGCTAGCAAATAAAGCATGCCATCATCGTCTTCGATGGACGGTGGCCTTTTGTCTTTGCTTTGCTACCATACCGGCACAATGTAAGGGTACACCAGCAGTATGCACTTTATGCATGGCATGGGGTAAATAGGAGACAAGAAACCTTCTACAAGTAATAAATAAACGATAAATACTGCACACTTACGCCTCGTTTAACCGATTCTGGAATCAAGGAGCGCAACTCTGCTAGACTTGCATTTATCCTTGCTCTTCTGCGTTTCTCCATTGCAGGTTTGGACTTCTGAATAATAATAACAATAACGACAGTAATAATAATAAATATGTTACATTATTATTGTGCAGACAACATCTTTTCGCACGAAATTATTAAAATTAAGAAATGTGCTGGAACAGGAAGTTCACGCAAATCCAACTCGTAGCATCCTTAATTATAAACTGGCAGCTGTGCAACAATTGACATACCTGGGATCCCTCATACACGATAAGATCTCTCTAGACCCAGAAATAGGGGAGATAAAATGGGATTAATGTCATCTGGAGAGAATGGGTTTAATGTCAACTGGGAAGATATAATGGGGTTAATCTCAACTGGATAGATAGAGTGCTGGGAACTCTTATACATAGCTAACAGAAAATAAAATGGTTCAGTAATTTCTTTGAGATCCTCGTCCATTCGCCTTGTTTCTTAAGCTGCGATGTATTTTGAGCCTAACGACCCAGTGCATCTGTCATCAGCACGAATTGTTTAAATGGTTTTACTTACAATAGATGTACCGCTATTGTTGTTTTATAAATACAAAATAAAACAAGTTAGGGTTTGAACCGTGCCACCAACCACATCGTTTCGTCACCCACCCCATTCGGCCATGTAACATGATCAACTATCACTGTGCACATATAGAACTCAATAATCGGATTACATGGCA
Organism: Ariolimax columbianus; assembly: GCA_036924085.1. Classification (NCBI taxonomy): domain Eukaryota; kingdom Metazoa; phylum Mollusca; class Gastropoda; order Stylommatophora; family Arionidae; genus Ariolimax; species Ariolimax columbianus. The sequence goes on along the minus strand of JAVGWX010000005.1, from coordinate 17,005,692 downwards.
CGAGAAAGAGTTAATGGATAGATGACATAATATAAATACTACAATAAGATTGGTTGACAACAGCCAAGCCCAACACACCTGCTCCAAGAAAAAATGACTTCAGTACCCCACACAGCTGGGCCAAATAAAACGTCAAGTTAAACAGATTTCTCCTTTATTCATTCTCAGATCAAGATCCTGGGTTCTCTTACATCATCAGAACAAGATCCTGATTTCTCTTACATCCTCAGATCAAGATCCTGGTTTCTCTTACATCCTCAGATCAAGAGCTTGGTTTCTGTTATATCCTTAGATCAAGATCCTGGTTTCTCTTGCATCCTCGGATCAAGATCCTGGTTTATTTTCCATCCTAGGATCAAGATCCTGGTTTCTCTTACATCCTCAAACCAAGATGCTGCTTTCTCTTACATCCTCATATCACGATCCTGGTTTCTCTTACATCCTCAGATCAAGATCCCGGTTTCTCTTACATCCTCTGATCAAGACCCTGGTTTCTCTTACAAACGACACCGTTGTTTGAAATTCTGTTTTATCTCCGTACATCTTTTGTCTCATCTCTCTCTTCCCCAGTTACCGTCCAGCTTTCGAGAATGTGTTCGTTGCAATAAATCAAATTAACGAGATCAAGAAGCCGAGCAGCGCCTGGCCTGCAGCGTCAGCGACTCATAGCTTACTGCTGGCGTCAGCGCCTGTGAACCAGAGCTACCATCGCCCTTTACACCTCCACGCGGTGATCCTGGATAACATGCTGCAAAAGAGCAGACTGGCTAAGTAGAATGGATCGAAGAGGGAAGGCAAACTGGCAGTCAAAAATGCCTGCTGAAGTCGGATGTGTCGGACAGAAAGATGCAAATATCGCAGTCAAGCTGTAAACCAGGACACAATGCAAAGTCCTTTTCAGAGCTTGGTAGCTGAAGATTGAGAACGAACGAAGATGAAGAAGAAAACTCAAATTAACGGCCTATCTCAGTATACATAATTGTGGGTCACCTTTTACGCTATAACTGCATACAATTAATCTATATTTAAAGTGTTGTTGGTCTATAATCATCAGTCAAACTAGGCAGTTGACAAAACATTATGCGGCATAGTATCTTCTCACTTTTTCAGCATAAGGCGAGTCAACGAATTACAGAGGTATTTCTTAATTGATCACATATATTAAATAAAGAATATATTATTTCATTGTGAAGATGGTTCTATCCGATCATGAGGCAGATACAAATGCTCTTCAGTTTGTTTTATTTTTTTGTTTTGTTTTTTTGCGTTCGCCTTATTTCTCTAATCCCCAAGGCGGTGTGCCTTGCACTTGGGTTTTTATTGTGCGCCTGTGGGCCCAGTGCATCCGACTTCAGCATACATTTTATGTAAGGGTCTGCTTCCTCCTGCATTTTCTAAGGGTTTGCTTCCCCGGGTAACGGCCGGTGCTGTGATGGGGATAGAACCTGGCACCATTGGGTTGTGAGCCGTGCCACTTAACCACTAGGCCACGCCGTCCCCACTAACATAGTCTCTTCAGTTTGAACGATGGGACTCTTCTTTTCAAAGGTCGTGTACGTTATTTAGACCAACAGGTGCTAGAAATTGTTCACAAAAACGTAAATTCTGACATCTACCTGGACCAGGAAAACTCGAACTGTCATCAACTGAATCGTGAGATTTCAAGAAGTGAACAGCAGGTTGGCTCAGTTTTCAGCAAATCAAACTGATCCTTCAGCAGATGAAAAATGACAAGTTGAGATCTCACATATTTGTCAGCGTGGTCATTCCTGCCATGATATATCAGATCTGGAATCTCAGAAAAACATATGCTGACAGACTTCGAGTGACTCAACGAGCGATGGAGCGAAGAACACTATCAGTCTGACTACGAGACCGCATATTACAGCACTGAAATTAGGCGCCAGACCTCTTTCAACGACGTTGTGGATACAGCGCTATCAAAAAAATACATATGGGTGGATTATGTTATACTCTTGTCTGACAACCGATGGACACATAGAGTTGTGTACTGGTGGTCCTACAACTTTCGACGGGCCTCAGGACGTCCACCAATGAGATGGAGAGATGGCTCGCGAGAGATTCTTGTACGCCCTGGTTCTCCAAGGCAAAGGGCAGATATGTATTTAGACGTCTTTTGAATACCAGGAGTACAAGTTACAAGTTGAGCCCTCTCTGAAGCTCGTTTACCGAGAGTCTCTGACTTCTCTCTCTTCCTGTTGCCAGCTGGAGTCCCCATACTGCCTGTAATGGGATTTTGTTGTTGTTCATTCTAAGCACATGCCCGATGTAGTCCCCATACTGCCTGTAATGGGAGTATGTTGTTGTTCATTCTAAGGACATGCCCGATGTATGTCCATCGTTTTTCCCTTACGAGTGTAGAAACATATTACTGGTTGGTGTTTTCTCTTGTTGATCTTGAATTCTTTCCATCATCATCCCAAGAACATTGGATGTGCTGTACATCAGGCTGAAGAACGATAAGCCCCGTTGGCTGTTTTAGCGGCTCATGATAGCCGACGTGTGCAGCAAATAACTGCCATTATCATGCAAAGTTAGGGTACCACGATTTGTAATCATAATTCATGAGTTGCATACAGCAAACACCATTCTAAATGTTACAATACTGGTACCAGTGTTGAAAAAAAATCATGCCGATGTAACCTTCCAAGCCTGCTGTAAAATGAGACTTAAGAGAGTTGTGTATGGGGGCTATCAAACTCATCATCATCCTAGCCCATTGCTATTGCTACAGCCCCTGAAAATGCTTGGATAGAGGCTGCATGAAAAATGATCAACTGTAGCGCAAACACTTGCTTCCCTCGGACCAAATGGTGAAGCATCATACAATGGAGACCATTCGAGATGTTATAAGAGCCATCATCTTCATAACATTATCTAACATATGGCATACTCTTCAAACAAGTCAAGTAACTTATCATCGATGTCTATGATTCGACGATATTTCTTTAGAATTCATGAGACTATACACGAGCTTGGAAAAGCATCAATCAAAATGATATTAAAGTCTCCATCTTCATAATACTCTCTAGCGTATTCCATACCAATAAATCATTGTCAGCAGATTAGACATTCTGGGGACTGGTGTTGAAGTCTACTGATCAAGTCATGTCACTTTCTTCTGTAAGTCCAGCGACTGGTGTTGAAGTCTACTGATCAAGTCATGTCACTTTCTTCTGTAAGCCCAGCGACTGGTGTTGAAGTCTACTGATCAAGTCATGTCACTTTCTTCTGTAAGTCCAGCGACTGGTGTTGAAGTCTACTGATCAAGTCATGTCACTTTCTTCTGTAAGTCCAGCGACTGGTGTTGAAGTCTACTGATCAAGTCATGTCACTTTCTTCTGTAAGTCCAGCGACTGGTGTTGAAGTCTACTGATCAAGTCATGTCACTTTCTTCTGTAAGTCCAGCGACTGGTGTTGAAGTCTACTGATCAAGTCATGTCACTTTCTTCTGTAAGTCCAGCGACTGGTGTTGAAGTCTACTGATCAAGTCATGTCACTTTCTTCTGTAAGTCCAGCGACTGGTGTTGAAGTCTACTGATCAAGTCATGTCACTTTCTTCTGTAAGTCCAGCGACTGGTGTTGAAGTCTACTGATCAAGTCATGTCACTTTCTTCTGTAAGTCCAGCGACTGGTGTTGAAGTCTACTGATCAAGTCATGTCACTTTCTTCTGTAAGTCCAGCGACTGGTGTTGAAGTCTACTGATCAAGTCATGTCATTTTCTTCTGTAAGTCCAGCGACTGGTGTTGAAGTCTACTGATCAAGTCATGTCACTTTCTTCTGTAAGTCCAGCGACTGGTGTTGAAGTCTACTGATCAAGTCATGTCACTTTCTGCTGTAAGTCCAGCGACTGGTGTTGAAGTCTACTGATCAAGTCATGTCACTTTCTTCTGTAAGTCCAGCGACTGGTGTTGAAGTCTACTGATCAAGTCATGTCACTTTCTTCTGTAAGTCCAGCGACTGGTGTTGAAGTCTACTGATCAAGTCATGTCACTTTCTTCTGTAAGTCCAGCGACTGGTGTTGAAGTCTACTGATCAAGTCATGTCACTTTCTTCTGTAAGTCCAGCGACTGGTGTTGAAGTCTACTGATCAAGTCATGTCACTTTCTTCTGTAAGTCCAGCGACTGGTGTTGAAGTCTACTGATCAAGTCATGTCACTTTCTTCTGTAAGTCCAAAGACTGATGTTGAAATCTCCTGATCAAGGCATGCTGCTGTCCTCTGTTAGTCAGTCCGGAGACTGGTGATGAAGTCTTCCGATATTCTCACGCCATTGTCCTCTGGTCCAGCGACTGGTATTGAAGTCTTCTGATTATGTAAAGTCTCTGTCTTCTGTTCCCAGCAGATCTCCAGCTCAGTATAAGTCTGCACCCCAATGATCTTCCACGCCTGCATGTTGTACTTACTTACTTTTTTCCACTGAATAACCAAGCCAAGACAATCTACTTGTGTACATGTCATTAGTTGTCTATGTCAGCATATAACATTAAGCATGTGTTTGTTTGGCATTTGTTTCTGTTCAGCTCACACTTCACATCCTGTGATAGCACCATATCTCAAAAGCTTCTACTGTTTGTTCATTCTATATGTTTAGGGTAGAGTCCATGTTTTTAGAGCAGTACAATGAGACGGACCAGATATCTGTAGTGGCTTTTCTTTTCAGAATATTCATGTTATTTATTTGTAGAAGTTTTTCTTTCCCGCGAAATGACTTCTTTACCACGGCGACCCAAATCTAATTTCAACATTACAGCGAGCATCCAATGCAATAATTTGTCCCAAAATATGAAAATCTCTGTTCTTGGTCTATGAGCTTTCCCTCGATGCTGATATTTAATCTTTGAGTTTGTTTGGCTATTTCCATCGCTTTGGTTTTTACTAGCATTTATTCTCATTTCAAATGACTTGATTGTGTCGTTAATTTTCGTGAGTGAATTTTGTAATCATTTCTGTTCCTCCTATGTTGACTTGATCATCCGCAAATTTGATGGCAGATATTTAAAATAAATGAGGTAAATTATACCTGCTGATGTCCAAGGTTTGACGATATTTCTTTATGGTTTGTGAGTCCATACACCAACGTGAATAAGTACCAATATAAATGATGTCAAAAGTTCTCATCTCAACAATGTAATCTTACATATCCCATGCTCTTGAAATAAATAAGGTAAAGTATCATTGATGTCCAAGGTTTGACGATATTTCATTATGATTTGCGAGTCCATACACCAACGTGAATAAGTACTAATCTAAAAGATATCAAAGTCCCAAGCTCAGTAATAAACACCAATATATAACGATAGTGATTCTGTCTGTCAGCTAGGACAAAACATCATCACATGCCTGTGTATAAGTAAGTCTCTTCTTACCTTGACTCCAGAACCTTGACCACGAATTCCAGTTAAGTCTCCCGGACCCTCACTCGGCATCGTCTGACGTGGATACGATGCTCGACTTAGATAAATACAGTCCACGACAAGTTTTTCCACGTGGAACTACGTCACAGCTCCTTTAACTCCGACCCACTTAAAACCAGGCAATTGTTCTCAGGGTCGGGTATAATTTTAATGTGTTTGAAATCCAGGCCAAGGGACCGCTACCGAACGTCTGTAATTTGGTGTCAAAGGTTATCGAGGGAGATGGGAGATACTGGTTCCACCGCCACGTTGCGTCTCGCATATCGGCGCTGGACTGGCCTGTCACCGCCTGCGAGCACACGAGGTCAGATGAAGATATTCCAAATCGCCCATTGGTCTCAAGTATTGTTCACGTTTTAACAAACGTTATGCCTGTAGCAAGGGTCAAACTTTTCTCCATGCTTTTAATCATTTTTCTTCCCCCCCCCCCCCCTTAAGACTCTTGGTTTAGGCCAAACCACCATCTCCCTTTCTTATCTTCTAAATTTAGCTCCTCTGAACTTTGAAGGGCGGGTGTCCGTTATTCCTTAAGTTTTTCTGTTCTATAGGAAAACTTTTTTTTTTCATCTGTAAGTGTGAGGGTTATTGTTTCTAAAGCTTTCTTTTCTTTCTTTAAAACCAAGCTATGTATTCCACAGTTATGCTAGCCTGTAGTCATAGTGATAGGACTGTGCACAACAAAAAGTATGGAAGTGGAAGTCTTCTATCATAGAATATTAGTATGGCAGTGACTCTATTTAAGTCTGTTAAAGAGCACTTCACACGGAATCTCAGTACCCTGTTAGCACCAGATATTTCCATTGATATCACTAATTCGTAGATAAAAACCTAAATCAATTATTGTTTTGCTACAAAATTAAGATGATTCATTTGAGAACTTGAAGAATAAAAATAAAAATATGACCCAAAGTAAACACGGCCACCTCGTGTTCCTTAGCTTGAGTTTGTGAGCGGCTTGCTTGCCTCAATGATCCCAAGAGCTGTGCCAGGGGGAAGACAGCTTTCAGAAGAGTCATCCAAACTGGACAGGTCAACTAAGTGAGCTCAGATCAAAAACGAACAACTCACCTGGAGTTTAATACGTTGGATCAAAGCCAACCAATCACCTAGAGTATAATAGATTGGATCAAGGTCAACCATCTAGAGAATAATAGACTGGGTCAAGGTCAACCACCTAGTGTATAATAGGTTGGATCAAGGTCAACCACCTAGAGTATAATAGATTGGATCAAGGTCAACCATCTAGAGAATAATAGGCTGGGTCAAGGTCAACTACCTAGAGTATAATAGATTGGAACAAGGTCAACCACCTAGAGTATAATAGGCTGGGTCAAGGTCAACCACCTAGAGAATAATAGATTGGATCAAGGTCAACCACTTAGAGAATAATAGGTTGTATCAAGGCCAACCAACCACCTAAATTATTATAGGTTGGATCAAGTTCAACCAACCACCTAGAGTATAATAACTTCGTCCAAGGCCAATCACCTAGATCTAGAAAAACAAAACTGGTTACAGAAACACCGACAAGCAAACACATAGTAAACAGTTTAGAGAATGGAAGGACCTAGAGAATGCCGCAGTGGAGTGAACTGGAGAGAGGTAGAAACACAATCTCAAGATTGAACTTACGGGAGGAGGGCTGTCAATGGTCTATGCCTTGTAAGGAACGACGGACAACCAGTGATTGATTGATTACAGATGAAAAAGATATAATAACGTTTAAAGTTTTGATAACCTTACGATGTTTTAGAATAATGCTGATCAAATAATGAAAATTAAACAAGGAAATTAGTGTGAGGTGAAACGATAAGGTTATCCAATGTAAGAAGACGGTTGTTGTTGTTGTTATTATTGTTTTAAATGCCCACAATGAGTACGTTTACTCTTTTGTGCGCCCTGAAAAAGGACGTTAAGTGGTGGGTTGCAGTAGCTTTCCTCACATTCCGAGCGTACTGATGCATATGGACCGGAGTTCTCCAGGCGGTTTTTATATGCTTGGCCTCGTCTGTGTGTCGCTCACTACTATGGGGATCACGCCCATCCCTCACCTCGTTAGCCAGGCTGCCGTGAAAACAGCCCGAGAGGACTGCGAGAAAGCCAAGGTGAGGGTCTTGGCCAGTGTATTTTGCCTGACCCTAACAAACATGCCTGATCCCTATGTTGTACCTGACCAGACGTTAGTCTTCCTCCCCGAAGGAGATGGTAATGTGTTGCTGTTTCTTTTTGTGTTTGTGTGTGTGTAAGAGGGGGTGGGGGAGTCTTTACAAAAATTTTAAAAAATGTTTAATAATTGTTTTATTTTTTTACTTTGTTCGTTTATTTATTTTGTTTATTATTGTGTTACGTTATTTGTTGTTTTAGTGTTGACGAGCCTGTTAGAAATAATATAATATAATGTTAGGTGAAAGTAGTCCGTTAGCAGAACCTGTCTAGATCGCGGCCCATCACTCAGCTCCGTCTCTTAATCTTTCACTATCTGAACTAATCGCCCAATGTTCCTCCTATCGGCTGCACAACTTCACTACACAGTACACAAACGTTTATGTCCCCCCCCCCCCCCCCCCACACTATTCAAGAATTCGATTACAGCTTGTTCTTTGTAACTCGTGTCGCCCACATACGCCATTGTAACGAACTACTACTGCAGGGCTAGCTGTTGGAAGACAGCACACATACTAACACATATGTTTGAAACATCATTATTGCTCTCTCTATACTGGGTTGAGATCTGGAGAAAAAAAATGTATGGAATTACTTTCTGTCATCCCTCGTAGGAGGCCTCAGTTTTCAAAGAGATATCGTGACCATTTTCTTTCCTCCCTGCCTTTCTTTCTCTAGCAATAAACTAGGTAACAATTTACAGCTGGAACGACTTGTGCGTGCTGATAACCTTGTACCTTTAACGTGAAAAACGAGCAATGTATCACTACGAAATAAAACTAACATACCTTAGATGTGGCATAGGGCACACTATCATGCGAGTGGAAGGCAAGGAGAAAGAATAAACCCCTTGTAACCTTCCAAGAATTCGTGTTCGGTATTGACGTCTCTTATTATGTATCCTTCTACTGACTATTGAATGAATTATAAAAGCAACAACATCAACAATCAACAGTTGAGTTTGACAAAACAACTTGATAATTGGTAGGATCGACAGTGCAATCGAGACTAGGTGTCAGAAAGCATCCGCTGTGACTTATCAGCTGTCATCACTGCTTTAGACACCCGAGCATTAGTTTGGTAACAAAGCCACAGCTGATAAACAGTATATTTATGCCGACTCTGTGCTTCCAGTGCCAAACATGGCCTTTGTCCAGTGCGCATGATAGCAGGATTTCGACGTGCGAAATAAAGTGGTTGAGGACGGTCATCGGTGTTACCCAGAGAGACAGAATGCGGAACGACGACATTCGCTGTTTGGTCGGCGCTATGTCTTAGGCAAAATCATTTCTAGGCACAAAATATGTTCATATGGTCATCTCATGAGAATGCACCTTCAACGTCCACTGAAGACTTACAGCGCTAGAAGATCTGGCTACAGGGCAAGAGGGCGGCCGCGAGACAGGTGGATATATGACAAAATGATTGTGCAGCGACACGGGCTCACATTGACCGACGCAACGCACTTGGCGCAGGACAAAGGACTTAAACCCCCCACGACTCTTAAGGGCAAATGTGGGAAAAAAAACAAGCTAACTGGCTTGATGATCTGGACCTTGCCTGTGACTTAGCTCTTCTGCCTCATTACTTCAACCAGATGCAAAATAAAATAAGTATACTTGATACTTACGACTGAGAAAGAAAACTCCAAAAGCAATATCCATATTCAATACCGGAATACCAAAATGAATAACGCTTTATTCCTGTGATTTGAAGAAGAAAGGGCATGCATTTATGGAACGTAAGATGGCATGCCAAGTCTGTGAGGCCATGCTGCAATGACAAAGAAGAGAATCGAAGTTGAACAGCAGAACAAGTTGACATGAACGTTAACATGAGGTCAGTAACAGTAACAGCCGAGGGTCGATGTTTCAACCAATAACTTTTTTCATCAGGTCAAGTCAACAAGAACACTGGTCCGATCAGAATACAGTTAGTGTTAAGGAAATGTATAAGGTTAGTTTTAAATATTAGCTACAATACATACCATACCAGACACATCTGCTACTGTTATTACACAGGAAAGTAAGAGAAGGTGGGGAGGATGAGGCAGAGAAAGAGAGTGAGGATAATTATATATATATATATTTATAATTTGAAGAATAGTGTGGTGGGGGTAGGGGGGGGGGGGTGGTGGACAGAGAAAGATATTGAGAGAAACTAGGGGAGAGAATGAAGCGAATCAACTAAGGCAGACGGAGAGAGAAAGCGATGGACGAAGATAGGAAGAGGATGAAGAAAGGAAAACTAAAGGAGAAAGTTATATAGAGAATAAGAGAATGAAACCGTCAAGAGGAGATATAAAGACAGTGAAGAGAATGAAACCAAACGAGGCTGGACAGAAGTAGGGAGAGAAAAGATTTACATGCAGGGAGAGAGTGACAGATTGTGTGTTAAGAGGCAGATACAGAGAATAGAATGAGGAAAAGAGAGGAAGAGTTAACAAAGAATGGAGTAGAAACAGAGCCAGAGAGAGAGAGAGAGAGAGAGAGAGAGAGAGATGGAGAGAGGAAAAGAAAGAAAAGAGAAATATTAATCGTGAGATTGCTCAAGAAACAGAGGAGAAAGAAGGAAAGCGAGAGAGAGAGAGATAGAGAGTTATCGAGACAAGGAGAAAGAGAGAGAGAGAGACAGCGAGACAGAAGGAGAGCGATCGACAGAGTGAGAGAGAGAGAGCAGCCGAGACAAATAGATATATATATATATATAGAATGAGAATAAGCTAACGAGACAAAAATTGAGAGAGAAAGAGGGGGAGAATGGTAGGAAAATGAAGGAGTTTAGTGCTAACCTCCAGACAGAAAATATAAAGATTATTCCTTCTTATTTCACACCTGCTTCTCGTCCCGAATAATGGGATCGTTCTCTCCTCCCTTGCCCCAACCTTCAAGGACGAGACGGCCACACTTATATAATATCATAGAGCCAACGTTCTCACCTGTTCTCACGGTGGTGTACTCACACAGGTATTGTCCAGCCACTCCCCTCCCGTTACCAACCCTCTTCTGTCAAGTCCAGAACCGATTCCCACAATTCCTTACTCAAACACCGGTTGAATAGTCCTGTCCGTGTGAACAAAGGTAACAATGCACGACCTCTGCTTATTTGCATAATCTTGCCAAATAACCCCGACCTGGCATGCCCTTTGCTGTCCGCAAGCAATGCGTGAGACGCTGTACAGTGGTCTCACTCGGTTTACCTTAGGGTAAAGGTCCCTAAAGGTTCCACCAGAGATCAGGATTCATCATCATCACCAGTCTAGTCAGTCCGGAGACTGGTGTTGGAGTCTTGTGATCATGTCACACCACTATCATGTTCCCAGTACATCTCTTCAGCGCATTATAAGTCTGTATCACAATGTTCTTGCGAGCCTGTGTTATGAAATTGTTTCTTGGACGTCCCGTTCCTTTTTTCCCTTGAATTGTGCCTTTTAGTACTTTCAAAAAAAGGCCTCCGTGTCACATGTTACGACCAAGTCAAGACAAGCTGCCTTTCTGTAAACTCATAATTATTTGTCTATAAGGCCACATATCTTTAAGCACTTGTTCCCTTGACCTTTCTTCTGTCCAGCACCTCATCTCAAAAACTTCTAATGTTTGTTCATCCTTTCTGTTTGGAGTCCATGTTTCAGAGCCGTACAATGCGACAGGCCAGATGTGTGTTGTAGTTATTATTTTCCAAAGCTCAATATTTATTACATTTATTGTTGGAAGCTTTATATTTTTGTCACAGGATGCCTTTTCAGCTACTGCGATCCTAGTTCTAATTTCAACCCCACAGCGAGCGTTCTCTGTAACAATGTATCCCAAATATGAAAACTTCTGCACTTGTTCAATAATCTGTCCTTCGAAGCAGATATTTAATCTTTGAGTTTGTTTGCCTGTTACGATCGCTTTTATTTTACTTGCATTTATTCTCATACCAAAAGGTTTGATCCCGGTGAATAGTTTTGTAATCACTTCTCTGTTTCTCATATGATGGCTTGATCATCCTCAAACTTGATCGGATGTATTCGTTCTCCATTTACATTGGCCCTTATGTTGCAATTTCTGGTGGTTTCTTCCATAATCTCTTCCGAATACAGCTTCAATAAGCTTGGAGATAATAAACATCTATGTCTCACCCCTTTCTTGATTGTGGCTGAGTTTGCTGTTCTCTCCCTCGATGTTTGGTTGTCATTGTTTCAAGTGCAGTATCAGTGTAATAATAGCTCTGTCCACCCTAAGCCCTTCTAAAATAGGGAGAAAGTTTATTCTATGGCACAATGTCAAAGGCCTTTTCATGGCCAATAAAGTGTATAAAGAGCGATCTAGAAATCAGGATTGGACAACATAAAAATCGTTTTGAAAAAACAAGTTGTGAATGAATACTGAATATCCTGTGTTATGTTAGTATGTAATTTATAGACACTCAGTTTATGTTCATACTGGGGACGCACTAAATAATGGCAGCCACAAACACGAAACATCGACTTCTTTTTATCCTCCATCGCGTGTTGGTTCTGACGATTGTTGATTATGAAAGGCATCATCATTCACAGTATGGTAGCTTGGAACGTATACCGAATGAAAGAATGTGATTTATTCTATTCTTGCACTAGAGACACCGATATCATAAAGATATTTACTTTCCGTGTCTGGCAAACTTACAAAGTGTTTGACCAGAAATCAGGGGAATGAAGACTAACGACTGGTCAGGCAAAACACACTGATCAGACATGTTAGTCAGGTTCAGGCAAAACATACTGGACAAGACCCTCACCTTGGCTTTTTTGTAGCCTTCCCGGATATGGCCTGTTTTCATGGCAGCTTGGCTAACAAGGTGAGGGATCGACGTGATCCCCGTAGTAGTGAGTGACACGCAGATTCATTACATGCTCTCTATAGCACAAAAGCCAGGGCTGAAATATAGAAACCCTGTGCTGCTAATGCAGTTCTGTTTCTCACTCGGCCTGCTTTGTTTGAACTAAGGGAAATGTGACACCAGTACGCTCGGAACAAGGCAGACTGCAGGAGCTGCCAAATGGGCAGGAGACCAAGAGGTAAGAGTTTGTTGCTCCATTAAAGACTCCAGAAGACGCGATGGCAAATGACTACTTTTTCGGTCATTTATCAATTCCAAGAAGAATATGATAGGTGACGAAAGAGGCAACAAATGAGGCTGGAGCGCGTGGCCGAATGGTTTTGCTGCCTCCTGCATGGTGACAAGGAGCACAGATGAAAGAGTTCTCTGTCGTACGGGAGCTATTTTTTACATATACGATGAACTAACACGATAATCTGTTACAACAGCAGCAAAATTCTAAATTTTAAATTGCTTTATTTTGTATTGTAAAACAAATGTTGTGTTCATTTGTATATGCTACCGAAATGTGTGTATACATAATATTATATTTCCGGGCGAAGCCTGGAATTAAAGCTTGAAAGTAAGAGACGTGCAGATTCAAGGGGGAAGAGATTATTGGTTTTTTGAAGGGGAAGGGGGCATGGAGAGGTGCGCGGATTGAGAAGAGAAGAAAAGAATGATGAGTTAAAGGGGACAAGATGGGTGGTTTTTTACAGCTCGCCGGGGAAAAGATTTGCGGAATGTTGGAAGGAGATTAGAAGATTGAGAAGGAAAGAAATGTACATAGAAATATGTAGTGTCATGGCCCAGCTATGGCGTGTTAGTGTAAGTGCAATGAGGATATGACGGATAGGAAGTGTTGAAATAAATATTTTATATTTATTCCGGACAACGTCGGGTAAAATAATACTGAGATGTTATTTAAATATAATTTCCCTAGCGAAGCCGTGTACTAAAACTAACAATAATAACAATGGTGATAGCAATGATAATAATAATTACAGAAGTAATAATAACAATAGCTGTCCATCGTTGTCGATGAGGACCGCCGACATCATCCTTGTCACAGATTTCCCTGCTGGGTGTGGGTGCGCATGTGGCTGAACAGGCCAATGCGGGCACGAAAACATCTGCTACAGAAGTAAAGTAAAGTAAAGGTACCCATAGCATTACTGCAGTAGGGATGTGAGGTGTTAGCGATCTCACATTTCTAAAGGTCGGCTATATGAGGGCGGTAGTCATCTCCTCTCCCTCGCCGCTTTTACTTCCGGTACTGAACCGGTACCCATTTAAGGCTGGGTCGACCCAGGTGCCGTTGCGGTCTAAAAAAACATTACCGTCTCAACTGGGGAAGGAACCCAGGGTGCTAACCACTGCGCTTCGCGGCTCTGAATTACAGAAGAAGAAGAGAAAGGAGAAGAAGAAGAAGAAGATGATGAAGAAGAAGAAGAAGAAGAAGAAGAAGAAGAATATTGCGAAGAAAATCTAAAAAAATCACACGAGAATGTAAGGATGGTTTTTAAACGTTAATCTTGAAAGACATCATGAAGCCCTCCCATTTTGACATAGTTATTTGAAGTGATCATCTGTTTTGTATACCCGTCTTAATGTGCGGCTTAGAAACTTGAACACTTAACAAACGATTGCACAAGCACATTAATTCCTTGGATATGTGAATGCATGCAAGAATGGAGCGCATCTCGTAGACAGTGAAGAAAGACAATTACAATTTTTTTTTTAAACTGTATGTTTTTATCGACTATTTTTTTAATAGTAGTATATATCACACCCGGAGCGTGCTGATGAAGGTGGACCAAGATCCTTCATTCTGCTGTGCTTTGTTATGCCTCATCTGCATGTCGCTCATTACTGCGAGGATTACATCGATCCCCATCTTGTTAGGCAGGCTGCCATGAGACAATGTATTTCCGAGGAGAACTGCATGGAAGTAAGATAAGGATTTCAGGCAGTACGTTCACCTGATCCTGACTAACAAACTATGATCAGAATGTTCACCTGATCCTGACTAACAAACTATGATCAGAATGTTCACTTGATCCTGCCTAACAATATATGATCAACGTGTTCACCTGATGCTGACTAACAAACTATGATCAATGTGGTCACTTGATCCTGACTAACAAACTATGATCAGTGTGTTCACTTGATCCTGCCTAACAATATATGATCAACGTGTTCACCTGATGCTGACTAACAAACTATGATCAATGTGGTCACTTGATCCTGACTAACAAACTATGATCAGTGTGTTCACTTGATCCTGACTAACAAACTATGATCAGTGTGTTCACTTGATCCTGACTAACAAACTATGATCAGTGTGTTCACTTGATCCTGACTAACAAACTATGATCAGTGTGTTCACTTGATCCTGACTAACAAACTATGATCAGTGTGTTCACTTGATCCTGACTAACAAACTATGATCAGTGTGTTCACTTGATCCTGACTAACAAACTATGATCAGTGTGTTCACTTGATCCTGACTAACAAACTATGATCAGTGTGTTCACTTGATCCTGACTAACAAACTATGATCAGTGTGTTCACTTGATCCTGACTAACAAACTATGATCAGTGTGTTCACTTGATCCTGACTAACAAACTATGATCAGTGTGTTCACTTGATCCTGACTAACAAACTATGATCAGTGTGTTCACTTGATCCTGACTAACAAACTATGATCAGTGTGTTCACTTGATCCTGACTAACAAACTATGATCAGTGTGTTCACTTGATCCTGACTAACAAACTATGATCAGTGTGTTCACTTGATCCTGACTAACAAACTATGATCAGTGTGTTCACCTGATCCTGACTAACAAACTATGATCAGTGTGTTCACTTGATCCTGACTAACAAACTATGATCAGTGTGTTCACTTGATCCTGACTAACAAACTATGATCAGTGTGTTCACTTGATCCTGACTAACAAACTATGATCAGTGTGTTCACTTGATCCTGACTAACAAACTATGATCAGTGTGTTCACCTGATCCTGACTAACAAACTATGATCAGTGTGTTCACCTGATCCTGACTAACAAACTATGATCAGTGTGTTCACTTGATCCTGACTAACAAACTATGATCAGTGTGTTCACTTGATCCTGACTAACAAACTATGATCAGTGTGTTCACCTGATCCTGACTAACAAACTATGATCAGTGTGTTCACTTGATCCTGACTAACAAACTATGATCAGTGTGTTCACTTGATCCTGACTAACAAACTATGATCAGTGTGTTCACTTGATCCTGACTAACAAACTATGATCAGTGTGTTCACTTGATCCTGACTAACAAACTATGATCAGTGTGTTCACCTGATCCTGACTAACAAACTATGATCAGTGTGTTCACCTGATCCTGACTAACAAACTATGATCAGTGTGTTCACTTGATCCTGACTAACAAACTATGATCAGTGTGTTCACCTGATCCTGACTAACAAACTATGATCAGTGTGTTCACTTGATCCTGACTAACAAACTATGATCAGTGTGTTCACCTGATCCTGACTAACAAACTATGATCAGTGTGTTCACTTGATCCTGACTAACAAACTATGATCAGTGTGTTCACTTGATCCTGACTAACAAACTATGATCAGTGTGTTCACTTGATCCTGACTAACAAACTATGATCAGTGTGTTCACTTGATCCTGACTAACAAACTATGATCAGTGTGTTCACTTGATCCTGACTAACAAACTATGATCAGTGTGTTCACCTGATCCTGACTAACAAACTATGATCAGTGTGTTCACTTGATCCTGACTAACAAACTATGATCAGTGTGTTCACTTGATCCTGACTAACAAACTATGATCAGTGTGTTCACTTGATCCTGACTAACAAACTATGATCAGTGTGTTCACTTGATCCTGACTAACAAACTATGATCAGTGTGTTCACTTGATCCTGACTAACAAACTATGATCAGTGTGTTCACTTGATCCTGACTAACAAACTATGATCAGTGTGTTCACTTGATCCTGACTAACAAACTATGATCAGTGTGTTCACTTGATCCTGACTAACAAACTATGATCAGTGTGTTCACTTGATCCTGACTAACAAACTATGATCAGTGTGTTCACTTGATCCTGACTAACAAACTATGATCAGTGTGTTCACTTGATCCTGACTAACAAACTATGATCAGTGTGTTCACTTGATCCTGACTAACAAACTATGATCAGTGTGTTCACTTGATCCTGACTAACAAACTATGATCAGTGTGTTCACTTGATCCTGACTAACAAACTATGATCAGTGTGTTCACTTGATCCTGACTAACAAACTATGATCAGTGTGTTCACTTGATCCTGACTAACAAACTATGATCAGTGTGTTCACTTGATCCTGACTAACAAACTATGATCAGTGTGTTCACTTGATCCTGACTAACAAACTATGATCAGTGTGTTCACTTGATCCTGACTAACAAACTATGATCAGTGTGTTCACTTGATCCTGACTAACAAACTATGATCAGTGTGTTCACTTGATCCTGACTAACAAACTATGATCAGTGGGTTCACTTGATCCTGACTAACAAACTATGATCAGTGTGTTCACTTGATCCTGACTAACAAACTATGATCAGTGTGTTCACTTGATCCTGACTAACAAACTATGATCAGTGTGTTCACTTGATCCTGACTAACAAACTATGATCAGTGTGTTCACCTGATCCTGACTAACAAACTATGATCAGTGTGTTCACTTGATCCTGACTAACAAACTATGATCAGTGTGTTCACTTGATCCTGACTAACAAACTATGATCAGTGTGTTCACCTGATCCTGACTAACAAACTATGATCAGTGTGTTCACTTGATCCTGACTAACAAACTATGATCAGTGTGTTCACTTGATCCTGACTAACAAACTATGATCAGTGTGTTCACTTGATCCTGACTAACAAACTATGATCAGTGTGTTCACTTGATCCTGACTAACAAACTATGATCAGTGTGTTCACTTGATCCTGACTAACAAACTATGATCAGTGTGTTCACTTGATCCTGACTAACAAACTATGATCAGTGTGTTCACTTGATCCTGACTAACAAACTATGATCAGTGTGTTCACTTGATCCTGACTAACAAACTATGATCAGTGTGTTCACCTGATCCTGACTAACAAACTATGATCAGTGTGTTCACTTGATCCTGACTAACAAACTATGATCAGTGTGTTCACCTGATCCTGACTAACAAACTATGATCAGTGTGTTCACCTGATCCTGACTAACAAACTATGATCAGTGTGTTCACTTGATCCTGACTAACAAACTATGATCAGTGTGTTCACTTGATCCTGACTAACAAACTATGATCAGTGTGTTCACTTGATCCTGACTAACAAACTATGATCAGTGTGTTCACTTGATCCTGACTAACAAACTATGATCAGTGTGTTCACCTGATCCTGACTAACAAACTATGATCAGTGTGTCTTCTCTGACCAGATGTTAGTCCACTCTCTCCGACGGCAATGGTAGCCAGTTTGTTCCCCCTTATCGACACGCTCCAGTCGACTAAGCTGTAAAGGGTTACCTGGCATGTTAGGGAAGGGAAAGTCAGTGGGAAGAGAACAACTTACCGGTCCTCATAAAAAAAGGTGAATCCTAGCCTGCAATGTAATTTGAAACGCTTCATCCCCTACAGCAATCTATGTT
The DNA here is from genome assembly GCA_036924085.1 of Ariolimax columbianus. Taxonomy (NCBI): domain Eukaryota; kingdom Metazoa; phylum Mollusca; class Gastropoda; order Stylommatophora; family Arionidae; genus Ariolimax; species Ariolimax columbianus. Next base: position 16,987,533 of record JAVGWX010000005.1, on the reverse strand, counting down.
GAAGGACTACCGCTGCTATTTTATTATATATGCAATTGGCCCGACGAGTATAACGGATCGCTCAGCGTGTTTGGTTTCAGTATCTCGAGAGCTGGGTCTTGTTGGGTTGGTCTGGTCCGAAAGTTCCATTGTGAGACCGAGTGAGGACCGAACGGGCTGTCTTTTGTGAAGTGTATGTCCGGAGTGGGTCACCTGGAGATCAAGTGTCGACTAACGGGTCCAGGATTGAGGATAATAGAGGAAGACGCTAGTTTATGCCAGATGGCACAACGTTGGATCAGCTCAATGGTTGGACAAGCTCGCAGAAGGCTCAGGATAGAGAAAGGACGCGAAGCGTTAACTAAACAGGCGTTGGAGTTGTGGTTGGTGAGCCCCTGTGATGTAATGATCCATATGTAGGCAGGTGTAGGGGATGTAGGGGATGAGCTGGGGGGATGCAAAGATCCTGATGTAGGCAGATGTAGGGGTTGTGGGGGATAAGTTGTTTTAATCTAATGATACTGATGTAGGTAGGTGTAAGGGTTGTGGTGGATGAGCTGGTGTAATCTAATGATCCTGATGTAGGCAGGTGTAAGGGTTGCAGTGGGCGAGCTGCTGGGGCGTATGATCCAGAAACAGGCAGATGTAGGGGTTGTGGTAGGTGATCGTCTGCGATGTAATTATCCATATGTAAGCAGGTGTAAGGTTTGTAGTGGGCGAGCTGCTGTGACCTAATGATCCAGAATCAGGCATGTACAAATGGTATGTAAACTATAACCGATAAAGACCTTTTTTTGCCTCAAAGTGGTGGCTCTGGAAACAGACTGCAACCATGCAGCCTGCCTAAGAGATTAGGGATCGAAGAAGAGAGGCAAACTCGATTCTAGATATGCCGTGTTCAGATCGCATGTGTCGTGTCGAAACGCGCAGATAGTGTACCCCTGCTGTAAACCATGGCACAACGTTACAGACATCCTTTTCAGAACGAAAATGGAAGAATAAGAAGAAGAAGAAGAAGAAGAAGAAGAAGAAGAAGAAGAACTAAGGAGACAGGTGCTATGTTATTAAACATTACTAGAAGTATTCGGCAAAGGGTTAGAACAATTCCCTGCCTACATTACATCGAGCAACAGAGAATGAATTGGTTTGGCCACATTGTGAGAATGCAACCTGACCAGATTGTGTATGCAACCTTGTACAGAAGAACATCAGGAAGAAAGGCAAGAGGTAGATCGAGGAAAAGGTGGATAGATAACGTAAGCGAGATCTGCCTTAAAATGGTGGATAGATAACGTAAGCGAGACCAGCCGTAACATGGGAAAAAAATGTTACTCGGGCTACCAGAGAGGCGAAAGACAAATGCATACCACGACCCTGGGCTGTAGCCCCGGTAGAAAGTGAAACGAAACTGGGATACAACCCGGTAGAAAGTGAAACGACCCTGGGCTACAACCCGGTAGAAAGTGAAACGACACTGGGATACAACCCGGTAGAAAGTGAAACGACACTAGGATACAACCCGGTAGAAAGTGAAACGACCCTGGGCTACAACCCTGTAGAAAGTGAGACGACACTGGGCTACAACCCGATAGAAAGTAAAACGACACTGGACTACAACCCGGTAGAAAGTGAGACGACACTGGGCTACAACCCGGTAGAAAGTGAAACGACACTGGACTACAACCCTGTAGAAAGTGAGACGACACTGGACTACAACCCTGTAGAAAGTGAAACGACACTGGACTACAACCCGGTAGAAAGTGAAACGACACTGGACTACAACCCGGTAGAAAGTGAGACGACACTGGGCTGCAACCCGGTAGAAAGTGAGACAAAACAAGAAAAAGTAGAAGAAGACGAAGAGGTAAACAGATGACGCTTATAATGATATATCTATTCATTATTGTACAGCGGTCAACCGATTCAGGTATTCCAACACTACATTTGTAAAGCCTCTTGTACAAGTGTATCCATCATGAAAGCAACAACATTAATATGACTGTTTGAACACTTCATCCCTACCTCCAAGGGGAGTATGAGACGACAACTGTCTACAAGTACCTTGCAGCAAGTCTGGTATTCAGATATTACAAACTAATACCGTGTATTTCAGGCAGGCTAATAGGTGCATGTAAAAACAATGAATGTATGTTTGCTTTTCTTGGACTGTTTTACGTCATGAGGTTTACAACGTCATGCACAACCTTCCTCACTCACATTTGAAAATACACATTAAATGGCGCAGTGGGCATATTTTCATGCTCATAAAAAAAGGTCCGGGGGTCCTCGCTGGGCGGAGTGATCGCCTATTGAGTCGTGGTATTTCAGAGTTCAAGCGAGTAGAACACCGTTGGGCTGAGATGGCATAGAGTATTCAAAGAATAGATGTCACATGCGCCTTGCCTCGTTAAAGTCTGGATGTGATTTGAATAGAATGTATAAGTGGGAGAGCCAAGACATGGAAAGATTACCTGCATTGTTTGCTGGACCTGGGGTCAAGCTACGACCGACCATAGTTGTTATTCAGAAAAAGAAATATAAAAAATACTAGCCTTCAGTATTTCTGTCACTGACAATGAGTCTGGTGGCATGTACCTCGACCAGTGCTAGATAAAGCTCTGTTGACATTTCGACTCGGGGGGGTCAGACTGACAGAGGATCGTGTGTGGACAGCGATATTTCTTTTAGATTATTCTGACTGCATATTCAGCTAAGCCCCGAACCGAGAGGGACTTTTCCACAAGTACTTTACAGACAAAGGTCAATATTATCTCGAACTATGGCGACGTGGACTTTGTGGACGACGGTGAACTCCGCTATTAACAACATTGCTACATTTACCTGTCACTGTCAGGGGTACCTCAGACAGTGGGCGAGCACTTTAATGACAATAGGACATTTACATTTCTGGTTGATACCCGTAGTTGTGGCTACAGTCAACGAGGCTATGTCCTAGTATAGACACACGGTGTACAATATCAAGTATGCTCTCGGCAACCCGGACAGCGTCTTGGAGAGTGCTATTAATACGGGTTCTCGTCATTCAAGATAAGTGCGCGTGTTTGCTCGTGCTTGCGCGTGCTCGAAATATTGAAAAGAGAAAGGCATTGATAGAGGTGCGCTTTCTTCTTGCGTTGCTCAATCTGACATTTACATGGCCAATAATGTACAAGGTGTGCTGAGTCATCGTGCCATCATTATCACCTTCAGGTTAATCAGCCTTGAGACTTGTGTTTGATCTTCTGATAATGGGCTGTGTCCGTTAGTGAGTCTCTAGACTTGTGTTGGTCTTCTAATTATGTCACGTGTCTGTTAGTGAGTCTCTAGACTTGTGTTGGTCTTCTGATTATGTCACGTGTCTGTTAGTGAGTCTCTAGACTTGTGTTGGTCTTCTGATTATGTCACGTATCTGTTAGTGAGTCTCTAGACTTGTGTTGGTCTTCTGATTATGTCACGTGTCTGTTAGTGAGTCTCTAGACTTGTGTTGGTCTTCTGATTATGTCACGTGTCTGTTAGTGAGTCTCTAGACTTGTGTTGGTCTTCTGGTTATGTCACGTGTCTGTTAGTGAGCCTCTAGACATGTGTTGGTCATCTGATCATGTCACGCCTCTGTTAGTGAGTCTCTAGACTTCTGTTGGTCTTCTGATTATGTCACACCTCTTAGTGAGTCTCTAGACTTGTGTTGGTCTTCTGATTATGTCACACCTCTGTTAATGAGCCTCTAGACTTGTGTTGGTCTTCTCATTATGTCACACCTCTGTTAGTGAGTCTCTAGACTTGTGTTGGTCTTCTCATTATGTCACACCTTTGCTAGTGAGCCTCTAGACTTGTGTTCGTCTTCTGATCATGCCACGCCTCTGTTAGTGAGCCTCTAGACTTGTGTTGGTCTTCTGATTATGTCACACCTCTGTTAGTGAGTCTCTAGACTTGTGTTGGTCTTCTCATTATGTCACACCTTTGCTAGTGAGCCTCTAGACTTGTGTTCGTCTTCTGATCATGCCACGCCTCTGTTAGTGAGCCTCTAGACTTGTGTTGGTCTTCTGATTATGTCACACCTCTGTTAGTGAGTCTCTAGACTTGTGTTGGTCTTCTCATTATGTCACACCTTTGCTAGTGAGCCTCTAGACTTGTGTTCGTCTTCTGATCATGCCACGCCTCTGTTAGTGAGCCTCTAGACTTGTGTTGGTCTTCTCATTATGTCACACCTCTGTTAATGAGTCTCTAGACTTGTGTTGGTCTTTTCATTATGTCACACTTCTGTTAATGAGTCTCTAGACTTGTGTTGGTCTTCTCATTATGTCACACCTCTGTTAATGAGTCTCTAGACTTGTGTTGGTCTTCTCATTATGTCACACCTCTGTTAGTGAGTCTCTAGACTTGTGTTGGTCTTCTCATTATGTCACACCTCTGTTAGTGAGTCTCTAGACTTGTGTTGGTCTTCTCAGTATGTCACACCTCTGTTAATGAGCCTCTAGACTTGTGTTATTCTTCTCATTATGTCACCCCTCTGTTAGTGAGTCTCTAGACTTGTGTTGGTCTTCTGATCATGTCACGTGTCTGTTAGTGAGTCTCTAGACTTGTGTTGGTCTTCTCATTATGTCACACCTCTGTTAGTGAGTCTCTAGACTTGTGTTGGTCTTCTCATTATGTCACACCTCTGTTAGTGAGTCTCTAGACTTGTGTTGGTCTTCTCATTATGTTACACCTCTGTTAATGAGCCTCTAGACTTGTGTTATTCTTCTCATTATGTCACCCCTCTGTTAGTGAGTCTCTAGACTTGTGTTGGTCTTCTGATCATGTCACGTGTCTGTTAGTGAGTCTCTAGACTTGTGTTGGTCTTCTCATTATGTCACGTGTCTGTTACTTAGATCGTAAACTAGAGTTCGTCTTATCATTAGTTAGTGTTGAAGTCTTTTGATCGTCTTTCCACTGTCCTATATTAGTTAGTCAGGAGACTGGTGTTGGTCGTCTGATCATGTCTTTCCATTGTTCTCTATTAGTTAGTCAGGAGACTGGTGTTGGTCGTCTGATCATGTCTTTCCATTGTTCTCTATTAGTTAGTCTGGAGACTGGTGTTGGTCGTCTGATCATGTCTTTCCATTGTTCTCTATTAGTTAGTCTGGAGACTGGTGTTGGTCGTCTGATCATGTCTTTCCATTGTCCTCTATTAGTTAGTCTGGAGACTGGTGTTGAAGTCTTCTGATCATGTCTTTCCATTGTTCTCTATTAGTTAGTCAGGAGACTGGTGTTGGTCGTCTGATCATGTCTTTCCATTGTCCTATATTAGTTAGTCTGGAGACTGGTGTTGAAGTCTTCTGATCATGTCTTTCCATTGTCCTCTATTAGTTAGTCTGGAGACTGGTGTTGGTCGTCTGATCATGTCTTTCCATTGTTCTCTATAAGTTAGTCTGGAGACTGGTGTTGAAGTCTTCTGATCATGTCACACCATTTAATTTGGTAGTTTGACCTTTCTGTCGATCCAGCTCACCCTTTGCACACGTCTCAAAAGACTGTCTTTTTAAAAATCTTTCCGTGTTTCAGAACGACGGGCCAGATATTAGTATTTTGTTATCTTTACCGAAGCTCAATATTGATGCTATTTGTTGTTAGAAGTTGTTGTTTGCCACGGAATGTCTTTTTCGCTGCAGTGATTTTAGCTTTAATCTCACCAACACAGCAGGCCTCCTTTGTAGTAATTTGTCCCAAATATGAGAATCCCAGCACTTGTTCTATGATCCGTCCCTCGATGCTGATTTGTAATTTTTGAGTTTGTGTAGCTTCCATGTTTGAACTAAAATTTGTGTAGCTTCCATGTTTGAACTAAAATTTGTGTAGCTTCCATGTTTGAACTAAAATTTGTGTAGCTTCCATGTTTGAACTAAAATTTGTGTAGCTTCCATGTTTGAACTAAAATTTGCGTAGCTTTCATGTTTGAACTAAAATTTGTGTAGCTTTCATGTTTGAACTAAAATTTGCGTAGCTTTCATGTTTGAACTAAAATGTGTGTAGCTTCCATGTTTGAACTAAAATTTCAGATACAAAACTAAATGCATAATATATGAACACAAGAATGAATAACTAGTTTTCCTGTAGATCCAAAGAAACAGACGAAGTAAGTTCTTGTGATTCGTTGAAACTTGTTATGTCTTCTGTCGTGGCTGATGGCGTTCGCGAAAGTTCCTTTCCAAACCGTTTACACGTCAGACGTTCAATGTGGGGACCGGATAGGCTAGTGCTTAAGTGGCACGGCTCACCACCAAAAGGTGCTGGGTTCTATCCCCATCACATCACCGCGCGTCCCGTCCCCCCCCCCCCCCCCGGCCCCCACTCCCACGGGGAATCAAACCCTTAGAAAATGCAGAAAGAAGCAGTTCCTTACATAAAATGAATGCCCAAGTCGGATGCACTGGGCCGACAGGTGCAAAATAAAAACCGCAGTGCAACGCACACCACCTTAGGGAGTATAGAAATGAGGCAAAAGTAAAAATTTAAAAATTTAAAAAAACAAACGTTCACTGTTATTTTCCTTGAGTATCTTAGATACGTATTTTCTTTCTCTGATACCCGCTCTTGGTGTTATTTGTAGGCGTTTTATTAACTTACCCGTCGCATTGTAGCGGTGGTCTACTCCACACTCGACAGACATAACTAGTTGTCTAAACCACACTCGACATTCAGACGTAACCAGTTGTCTACTCCACAATCGACATTCAGACTTAACCAGTTGTCTACTCAACACTCGTCATTGATACTTAACCAGTTGTTTACTCCCCACTCGACATTCAGACTTAACCAGTTGTCTACTCCACACTCAACATTCAGACTTAACCAGTTGTCTACTCCACACTCGACATTCAGAATTAACCAGTTGTCTACTCCACACTCGACATTCAGACTTAACCAGTTGTCTACTCCACACTCGACATTCAGACTTAACCAGTCGTCTACCCCACACTCGACATTCAGACATAACCAGTTGTCTACTCCACACTCGACATTCAGACTTAACCAGTTGTCTACTCCACACTCGTCATTCAGACGTAACCAGTTGTCTACTCCACAATCGACATTCAGACTTAACCAGTTGTCTACTCAACACTCGTCATTGATACTTAACCAGTTGTTTACTCCCCACTCTACATTCAGACGTAACCAGTTGTCTACTCCACACTCAACATTCAGACTTAACCAGTTGTCTACTCCACACTCGACATTCAGAATTAACCAGTTGTCTACTCCACACTCGACATTCAGACTTAACCAGTTGTCTACTCCACACTCGACATTCAGACTTAACCAGTCGTCTACCCCACACTCGACATTCAGACTTAACCAGTTGTCTACTCCACACTCGACATTCAGACTTAACCAGTTGTCTACTCCGCACTCGTCATTCAGACTTAACCAGTTGTCTACTCCACACTCGACAGACTTAACCAGTTGTCTACTCCACACTCGACAGACTTAACCAGTTGTCTACTCCACACTCGACAGACTTAACCAGTTGTCTACTCCACACTCAACAAACTTAACCAATTGTCTACTCCACACTCGACAGACTTAACCAGTTGTCTACTCCACACTCGACAGACTTAACCAGTTGTCTACTCCACAATCGACAGACTTAACCAGTTGTCTACTCCACACTCGACAGACTTAACCAGTTGTCTACTCCACACTCAACAGACTTAACCAGTTGTCTACTCCACACTCGACAGACTTAACCAGTTGTCTACTGCACACTCAACAGACTTAACCAGTTGTCTACTCCACACTCGACAGACGTAACCAGTTGTCTACTCCACACTCGACAGACTTAACCAGTTGTCTACTCCACACTCAACAGACTTAACCAGTAGTCTACTCCACACTCGACAGACTTAACCAGTTGTCTACTCCACACTCAACAGACTTAACCAGTTGTCTACTCCACACTCGACAGACTTAACCAGTTGTCTACTCCACACTCGACAGACTTAACCAGTTGTCTACTCCACACTCGACAGACTTAACCAGTTATCTACTCCACACTCGACAGACTTAACCAGTTGTCTACTCCACACTCGACAGACTTAACCAGTTGTCTACTCCACACTCGACAGACTTAACCAGTTGTCTACTCCACACTCGACAGACTTAACCAGTTGTCTACTCCACACTTCACATAATTTTAGTCCTGTGTGAATGACGAGAAGTGTAATGCTGAGTTGAATAGCCTGCACTTAAGGTATGAGTCCACGCGAGGTGCTGGAATGTTCGTACGGACACTGTCAAGCCGTGTACTCCAGACTGGCGAGAAGACAGGTAACAAATCCGACAGGTCTTCAACAGGTATAACTGACAATACCCGTTCTCACTTTCCACTCGAACGGCATATTTCTGTGATAATAATCTGCGTTTTGAGAGCAAAAATGGCACATCTGCACAATTAACAAGGAATGCTAATCCGTGCGTACACTTATGTTCGGTGGACTTCTTGAATGGTATAGGGGGTATGACATTTTGTACAAACTTTTTTGGAGGCACCTTATTTTGAACCACGAAACACGTTCTTTATCATGTTGGGGATAGTCCTGATAAGAGATTATTATTAGATATTACAATTTATTATCCTTAAATACCTGGGCACATACATAACATCAGATGGAAGATGAAGTTACGAAAGAAAATGCAGAATAACGAAAGGAAAATCTGTCTTCCAGACCATAACAGAAATATTGTATAACAAAACCTTTTCGCTTGAACTGAGAAAGAAAGTTCTTCGATGCTAAATGAAACCAGTACTGATATATGACAGTGAAACATGGAAAATTAGCAAGCAAGCACTTATCGCTTTGGAAGTAACGGAGATGTGGTTTTACAGAAGAATTCTGCGGATCCCATGGACTGCAAGGAAGAATACCGTTGCAGTACTCGAGGAGGCACAAAGACACAAAGACACAAAGACACAAAGACACAAAGACACAAAGACAACTTATTGCAAGGATCAGAACAAGACAATCATCCTATTTGAGGCATGTTATGAGAAGAGGCGGCTTGGAACACGTCGTGACAACGTAAAAGATAGCAGGGCAAGGAGACACAGGAAGATCGAAAGAGAAAATGCTGGGCAGCCTGGAAGAATGGTATGGGCGACAATCAACAACATGCTTGGTAAACGACACACGTTAGAGAAATGGATGTTGGTTCATAATTACTAACGTCAACTGAGAGGGCACCTGATCATGATGATTACAGTGTATAGTCATATATGAAATGACGATTACGTGACATTTTTTGTTTGTTTGTTCAATGATAGTTTCCAACGTTTGGCTGGTTAAAGAAAATAGGGAATGAATAGATTCATTTATTTCAAGGAAAAACTTCTTTGGACCATGTAGTTATACTGCTCCACTCAAATAATCAGCGGAACTGTAGAACATGTTCCAGAGCTTGTTTTGCTCTTAATATGCTAAATGATTTTTCAGTCTGTAATCATCTGGACACTGTCTTAATGTTGTTACTTGATCTCTTCTTGGCAAGGAGAAGTTTTCTACTGCTGAATAACATCCTGTGTGTTTTCTACGCCATTTGTCTTTTTATGGCTTGGCTTGGCTTCCTTCGTTCTCAATCTCCCGATACTAAACCCTGAGGTTGGCCTAAGTAGCAGAATGTAGTCCAGATAAAGGAATGCGTTGTGTTGTAGTTTACAGATTGACTGCGATATTTTCACCTTTCAGTCCAACACATCCGACTTCAGCAAGCATTTTGTGAGTGCCGGGCTAGCATTCCCTCTTCGATCCCTTCTCCATAGCCAGTCTCCTTTGTTGCAGCCTATTATCCAGGAACACCGCGTGGAGGTGTAAAAGGGTCTTGGCAGCTCTGGTTCGCTGGCCCTGACACTAGCAGTCAGCTATGGGTCGCTGACCGCTGCAGCTCATGCGCTCTTGTCTTTTTATCATTGTCTGTATTTCTTTACATATATTTTTGTCTTCAGTTCGGGTTTTCTTTCCTCCACTTTGGCCAGTCTGCCTCCTCATTTCGGTGTATCTTGCAGAGTATAGAAATCAACTGAATGTTCACTCTGTTTAAATTGTAGGTATCGCTTGTGAGTGCCTCAGACTGGCTGTCAAGCTAATTGTTGTAATTCATCTCGAATGCCATTATGACTAATGAAATATGTCAGGAAAACTTTCTTGTCACTGACATGGTTCTTGTTTTCCAAATGGTTATTGCAGGCGTTCTAAGTGTTTCTTCTTAAGCTCTGAAGGTGAAAATGTTTATGTGGCCACTGAGGTACTTTATTTAATTGTGTTTAAACGCCCTCTTCTCTATTTTTCTTAGATCTCTTTGCTGAAGAACTGATAAGAGGGCAAAAAACGTAGTAAAAGGAAAATAAACTATGATCTTCACTTTCCAATAGAACCACTGAGCCACCATTGACTTTAGCGACATTGCAGGAAGTGGGGACCGCACTCCACCAACCCCCTCCCAAAACACTCCAATATGTACATGTTCTTGGACTGCTAGTTTGAACATCACTATGGTTGCACGCCAAGGAGTACACCAGTCTCTATATCGTTTATGACTCCCAGAATCCTGACCAGGGTCGATGATAATAGAAATCGATCTGCACTCGGATCTCAAAGTACTGTGCCCAATGAAAGTACTGCCCAAATGGTAGATATACTTTGTTATTTATTGTTTCCATCAATCAATCAATTTATTGGGATCCAGATGATGTACAGCGCATAAGCTGCAGTGGTCAGCGACCCATAGCTGACTGCTAGCGTCAGGGACAGCGAACCAGAGCTGCCAAGACATTTCTACACCTCCACGCGGTGGTCCTGGATAACAGGCTGCATCAGGGCAAACTGGCTAAGGAGAAGGGATCGAAGAGGGAATGCTATCCCGGTACTCAAAAAATTCTTGCTGAAGTTGGATGGATTGAACAAGAGGTGCAAATATTGCAGTCAAGCTGTAAACTACGACACATCGCATTCCGTTCTCTGGACTACATTCTGCTACTTAAACCCTTTCAGGGTTTGGTAGTGGGAGATTGAGAACGAAGAAGAAGAAGAAGAAGAAGAAAAAGAAGAAGAAGAAGAAGAAGAAGAAGAAGAAGAAGAACAAGAAGAAGAAGAAGAAGAAGACCCCGATACCACTCGGACGAGTTGTTGCTTTGTGTCATAAAAAAGCTTTCCATTAATCGGTCTTGGGCACTTAAGGACATTCTGATTGAGGTCTCCCTTTTTTTTCTGCTGGTATTTTGAATGTGGAAGATATATGGTTACTCGCTTTAACCCAAGGAGCAAAGAATACGCTAACTGCATCTTTCTGGTAAAGTCAAAAACGACTACTAATATCGGTTATACTTGGAATTAGCAACATCGCAACAAATAATAATAATAATAAGTTGACTAGGTCACTTAGGCCAGTTGCGTCGATCGGCCACATCCATTACCCTCCCCCCCCCCCATTTTCTGCAGCACAGCTTAAGGCCCGACCAGAGCGGAGGGGTAGGCTGCTATCTACCGAAGCCATACTGTATATTCTGTCCCTCAAACGGTCGTAGGAAGTCCCTGGCGCCGAAGAAAGATTTGTGAAATATCTTGTAGGACGGGGTTTCCCTGTCCAGCAGTATGTCATGATCGAACAAAGAAGCTCGGCGACGGTCCAGTGTTTCCTGGTCCAGCAGTATGTCATGACCGAACAAAGAAGCTCGGCGACGGTCCAGTGTTTCCTGGTCCAGCAGTATGTCATGACCGAACAAAGAAGCTCGGCGACGGTCCACTGTTTCCTGGTCCAGCAGTATGACATGACCGAACAAAGAAGCTCGGCGACGGTCCAGTGTTTTCTAGACTACGTAGAGGCCTGCTTTAACAGAAACCTCCACCTTGCGGGTGGAGTCATGGCATACGATGCCAAGGTTATGTATGTGCATGTTTAAGGCATTCAGTCCCGACATGTCATGTTTCATTAATGCATAGGTTATGGACTCGTAAAGCGGGACTGGAACCACGCAAGACTGGAAGATAGGGATTTTTGTTGAAAGTAAAATCGTGCCGTTACACCAACCATGTGGGTGGTCGAGCATAGAAGATGCAGCTATTCGGATACACCTTGACATATCGGAACCTATGTGTCCATCAGATGAGATCCTGCTGCCTAGATTTATGAACTCTTTGGTGACCTCCACTGAATAGACTTGAGTTTCAGAACCCTTGGGTACTGTGTTGGAAACATCGCCTTACAACTGAAATTTCTATCGAAATAAAAAAAGGAATGAAAACGGTAAGTCTTGTGCCGTTGGCTTGGCTCTTGTAAAGATTGAAAACAATGATTGTAAAATTTGTAAATAATTTGTTTATTTTGTGGAGGGGGGGGGGGGGGAGGGGATGGCGGAGGGTGGGCAGAAGGAACGCTTGGGGGTTAACCCCATCCTTTGTAAGTAACGAAATGTAGAAAAGACATGACGATTGGCTGTTACTTTAGACCACGAGTTCGGATATGTGTCAGTACCCAAAATAAGGGTTGCGAGGGGTTTCTGTTGGGTCGTCGGCTGAAACAGTAAAAAAAAATAATATTGATTTTAAAAGATATTTCATTTTAAATCGGTGTCTTAAAGATTGAATAGAATCATGATTTTGATCTAATATAACCCATACAAATATGAGTAATTTTATATCTTGAGTTCCAGTGGATATACTGAAGCAGACATCAGATGGTTTACATAAGCAGTTTTGGGGAAACAAACAAAAGATCCTGTTATCGCGTCATGAGATTTCTTTACATCAGCGAATTCCCCCCAATACAATAAATCGATGGGTTTCTGCAACCAATCAGATTAGTCGATTGCGTAATCAAGAAATATGTCGTAAGTTAAAATTATGGCATCCATGGTTAAAATTATATTTAATTTATTATATTATGCTAAAAAAAAATATTTTTTTCATCTGCCTTATTTAAAAGCATTTATAAAATGTATCGTTGAAAGTGAAGGTTTGGGAGCCTGTGTGTTAGACAACTAAAAGGCAATTCGTCTTTCAGCACGTCTTTGTAATCAGGATTAGGTCTTTCCAGCCGTGGGCTGTTTCAAGATCATGCAAAACAGCATCAGGTTTGAGGTGTGCACTTATCTCTACTGAATGAATTACCACTGATGGTTAGCGAACTTCATCTACACAAAGGTTTGTGGATTAAGGCCATAAACGAGCGACTCGTAATTCGGGACTTCTCTTTTGGTACCTTGGCAGGTGGGTCAGTAGTTACCTTGACAGGTGGGTCAGCAGGTACCTTGGCAGGTCGGTCAGTAGGTACCTTGACAGGTGGGTCAGCATGTACCTTGGCAGGTAGGTCAGCAGGTACCTTGGCAGGTGAGTCAGCAGGTACCTTGGCAGGTGGGTCAGTAGTTACCTTGGCAGGTGGGTCAATAGGTACTTTGGTAGGTGAGTCAGTAGGTACCATGGCAGGTAGGTCAGTAGCTATCATTTTGCTGCCATGGACTATAACCTGAGTACACCTTCAGAAAATGTAGTTTGAAACGACACTATAAAATTAGTTTACTGCCTTCGAAGATAAAGTGTTAGGGGCCTCATTTTACTAGGTCTCGGCTATTTGTATATCCTTAGTCGGATATGCTGAGAAGGATCAATATGCTGAGTGGGATCAATATGCTGAGTTGGATCAATATGCTGAGTTGAGTGGGATCAATATGCTGAGTGGGATCAATATGCTGAGTTGGATCAATATGCTGAGAAGGATCAATATACTGAGTGGATCAATATGCTGAGTGGATCAATATGCTGAGTTGAGTGGGATCAATATGCTGCGTGTGATCAATATGTTAAGTGGGATCAATATGCTGAGTGGATCAATATGCCGAGTGGGATCAATATACTGAGTGGATCAATATGCTGAGTGGATCAATATACTGAGTGGATCAATATGCTGAGTGGATCAATATGCTGAGTGGATCAATATACTGAGTGGATCAATATGCTGAGTGGATCAATATGTTGAGTGGGATCAATATTCTGAGTGGTATCAACATGCTGAGCAGTGCATTAGTAGAAGCTGATTGCTATCGTCACTGCCAGTGATCCAGGTCAGGTCATCCCGCAACCTGTGAGGTCGTTGGGGCACACATGAAGACATATTCACAACCCCACGCCAGCCTTCTCTGTCAGATGCCACTGCCTGTGACTATTCTGGTCGGAGATTGGTCCATTTTTTTATGTTGTCCTCCCATCTCTTTTTGGGACGGCCTCTTCGACGTCTGCGATGCACCTTTCCATGGAGGATTGCCAAGAGGTCTTCAAAAGGCCCTTTTGCTGCTGTAATTCTATCTCATATTTCCTCATTTGTAACTCGATCTTTGTAAGTGACGTTTAAAAGTCTTCGGAAACATCTCATCTCTAAGGCCTGTGTCCTTCGTTGAAGGTCAGCTGTAGCTGTCCATGTCTCACAAGCATAGAGGAATATTGACAGGACCAGTGTACGCATTAATCTTATTTTCGTGCTTATAGTCTAAGCGTTTATCTTGCCAGATTTTGTTAAGCCGTGCAAGCGCCGCTATTATCTGTGCTATTCTGGCCAACACCTCACATTTTGATCTTTCATCACCGACAATCGACCCAAGATATTTAAAACGGTCAACCACTTGGAGTTCCTGAGAGTTAGCTTTTATCCTGCTGTTGAAGCCCTTGGCGTTGTTGGTCATTAATTTTGTCTTTGCGATCCAGTGTCTTTGCCAGTGATACAGAAGTGCCATAACCTTTCTAAACCATCATATGGTGATTCAGGATAACAGGCTGTTACAGGGCAGACTGGCTAATGCGAAGAAAGAATTGAAGAGGGAAAGCTAAGCCGGTATCCAAAAATGTCAACTGAAGTCGGATGTGTCGGACCAAAAGATACAAATATTCCAGTCAGGCTGTACACTACGACAACGCATATCGTTCTCTGGCCAACATCCTGCTGCGGTTTTCAGGTCTTGGTATCGGGAGAACGTTCAGGTCTTGGTAACAGGAGTGAGAGAACGAACGACAATGAAGAGGAAGAAGTATGCTGAGCGACCAGTTCTACCGTCTTAACTTCCCATTTGCAGTTAGGTAACCAGAAACTTGTTGAAGCTGGTTTATTTACCATGAGAAACAGTCTAAGTACTATGCTCCTCAGATGCTTAGAATTACGAGCTCTTCCTCGTGTCCACTCCCGACTATGACAGCATTTCTCTTCTCTGTCCTCCTGTTTCGTGCGACCATATTCTAATTCCTAGGGTAGTCAATGTTTTTTTAATGACAAGCATTCTGAATCAAAAAGAGTTTTAAGGATGATTGACTAGTCGCCCTGGACTGTTCTTCAACACTGCAGTCAAATAATATTCTCTTGCACGAAGAAAACGTAGGGCATGTTCGACCCTTAAGGCTGTAAGCCCGTACAACTATCCAACAGTTGTCAGTGTCAAACTGAGTGAACTGAGGACCACTCCAGACCTCTCAAAATCAAGTGTCAGAATTTGGTTGGCAAAGTAGCGAGTGTTAAATATCAAAGATGATTATTAACCTCTCCGCTTTATGTAAAGTTTAAGGTCACCACTACTTTTGGTCCTATTTAGGAGAAGTATGTATCCAAGCGTTATCAGTGTTGATTTCATATCAATGGTTGGGGCCCGATGATGTAGCATAGTAAATGTGCTGACAGCAGACAGTGACTCGTAGCTGACTGCTTACATCAGGGCCAGTGACTCTTAGCTGTCTGCTTGCATCAGGGCCAGTGAGTCGTAGCTGACTGCTTGCATCAGGGCCAGTGACTCGTAGCTGACTACTTGCATCAGTGCTAGTGACTCGTAGCTGTCTGCTTGCATCAGGGCTAGTGACTCGTAGCTGTCTGCTTGCATCAGGGCCAGTCACTCGTAGCTGTCTGCTTGCATCAAGGCCAGCGAATCGTAGCTGTCTGCTCCATCAAGGCCAGCGAATCGTAGCTGTCTGCTCCATCAAGGCCAGCGAATCGTAGCTGTCTGGTCCAACCCCTATTCTGCCTCTATGTGGCGGCCTTGGAAACAGGACGCACTCGTGTAGTCTGACTTAGAGAATAGGGATCACAGATAAAGCGAACCTGGTCTCAAAATGATGTGCTGAAACCGAAAGCCGCAGATATTGCACCCTCGCTGTAAACTACACGCCCCCACCCTCCAACGTCACAGGAAAAACGTCGAAGAAAAAGAAGATATAAGTGATGTTTTACATGATGAGGTTGCTAGCATATTGCATATATCTCTTTAGTAGTTTTCTACAAAATGCTTGGAAGGTTACGGTGGCCGATTCTATTTAACTCGGGTACTTCTTGGTAGCGTAGAATCGTTTGGTCAAGGTGTTGTAAACTTTGTAGCGTATAACCGTTTGGTCAATAGTTTGTGAACTTGGTTTACAAACACAAGGTGTCATGTTCAAATCAGCTTAGTTTGACACAGGGCGTGTTGTGGTTCTTTTGTGTGGTATTGTCAATTATCCCATTCGACCCGGTTGTAAATGGGTACCTGACGAAGTTGCCAGAAAATGTCGAAACTGCGGTGAGAATTTTGGAGCTCTTGCTCTGCCGTCGCCACTTTCATAAATGAAAGGGACAGGGTATAAATGGGAGGTCCCAGGTGTAACAAGTCGGTTATATTAGCAATTGTCCATTTTCAGTACTAATTAACCTTCTCTATCTCTTCTTCTTCATTCACCATCATAACTTCCACATTAATGTCTCTAAAGTTATTGTCCATCGCAAAGCGATGCTGGCCACAACATCAGACGGATTTGTCTTAATAATGTGATGTGCGCTGTATTTGGATTATAGTGAAGAAGGTAATGCGCTGGTCATCAACCTCATTCGTGTCCCGAGTTATCTTGGATCAGTGGCAAGACTATTGGTCGAGACGACTGGAAGTAACTCGGGATGCAGGCACTTTGGTCTTATCTCCCGTGAGACCAGGGGTCGCTTGAACCTTGCGGAATTCGATCGCCTACCGTTTCCGTTCATCACTGTGAAAGGCGAGTGCCTTAACCTCTTGACTACAGCGACCCCTCTAACAATGGTGCAGTTAGCTCAGAGCTCTTGAGGTTGCTGTACAGAAATATATATTTCTTTCTTGAAATATGATGAACAACTGTTACGCGCATTTAACTCCCGTTTGGAACCCGGTTTCCCTCACTAGGAAGGAAAAAATAGCAATCCTGCACGTCAGTGTATGTAATAAAGGAATGATGTAGATGTGTAAGAGGCGTGCAACCTCGTCATGCAAAACTGATTGCTACAGAAACCACCACAGCAAGAACACATACCTGCTATTTGGTTCAGGCAAAATTGAGAAGAAAAAGTACATTCGAATGTCTGAGAGGAAAAGCAGTTAGAGCTCTCGCCTGTCCTGACAAAGGACCAGAATCTTCTTTCCCGGTCTTGCTCATTTTCTTTTTTTTCAAACTGTTTTGTTTTAACAGTCTTCTTCGGGTGTAACGCACAGTCTTCTTCGGGTGTAACGACAGTCTTCTTCGGGTGTAACGGCACAGTCTTCTTCGGGTGTAACGGCACAGTCTTCAATGTCCAATTGATCATTTCGTAAAATTGCTTCAATGCAATGCCGCCATTCAATTTGTTCCCTTGAGATAAGCCTGTTTCCTGGAACGTGCAGCGATTCACCTTTTCACTTCAATATGAAATATAAGCCACCAGCGCAACTGACTTCTTTTAGAAGAAACCTGTGTGCAAGGATTTGCAAGCACTCACCTCCACGCTCCCAGCAAGCACTCACATCCACGCTCCCAGCAACCATTTACCTCCACGCTCCCAGCAACCATTTACCTTCACGCTCCCAGCAACCATTTACCTTCAGGCTCCCAGCAACCATTTACCCCCACGCTCCCAGCAAGCACTCACCTCCACGCTCTCAGCAACCATTTACCTCAACGCTCCCAGCAACCATTTACCTTCACGCTCCCAGCAACCATTTACCTCCACGCTCCCAGCAAGCACTCACCTCCACGCTCCCAGCAACGATTTACCTTCACGCTCCCAGCAACCATTTACCTCCACGCTCCCAGCAAGCACTCACCTCCACGCTCCCAGAAAGCACTCACCTCCACGCTCCCAGCAACCATTTACCTCCACGCTCCCAGCAAGCACTCACCTCCACGCTCTCAGCAACCATTTACCTCAACGCTCCCAGCAACCATTTACCTTTACGCTCCCAGAAACCATTTACCTCCACGCTCCCAGCAACCATTTACCTTCACGCTCCCAGAAACCATTTACCTCCACGCTCCCAGCAAGCACTCACCTCCACGCTCTTAGCAACCATTTACCTCCACGCTCACAGCAAGCACTCACCTCCACGCTCCCAGCAAGCACTCACCTCCACGCTCCCAGCAAGCACTCACCTCCACGCGCCCAGCAAGCACTCACCTCCACTTTCCCAGCAAGCACTCACGTCCACGCTCCCAGCAAGCACTCACCTCCACGCTCCCAGCAAGCACTCACCTCCACGCTCCCAGCAAGCACTCACCTCCACGCTCCCAGCAAGCACTCAACTCCACGCTCCCAGCAAGCACTCACCTCCACGCTACCAGCAAGCACTCACCTCCACGCTCCCAGCAACCATTTGCCTCCTCGCTCCCAGCAAGCACACACCTCCACGCTCCCAGCAAGCACTCACCTCCACGCTCCCAGCAACCATTTTCCTCAACGCTCCCAGCAAAGCACTCACCTCCACGCTCCCAGCAAGCACTCACCTCCACGCTCCCAGCAAGCACTCACCTCCACGCGCCCAGCAAGCACTCACCTCCACGCTCCCAGCAAGCACTCACCTCCACGCTCCCAGCAAGCACTCACCTCCACGCTCTCAGCAACCATTTACCCCCACGCTCCCAGCAAGCACTCACCTCCACGCTCTCAGCAACCATTTACCCCCACGCTCCCAGCAAGCACTCACCTCCACGCTCTCAGCAACCATTTACCTCCACGCTCCCAGCAAGCACTCACGCTCCCAGCAAGCACTCACCTTCACGCTCTTAGCAACAATTTACCTCAACGCGCCCAGCAAGCACTCACCACCACGCTCCCAGCAAGCACTCACCTCCACGCTCCCAGCAAGCACTCACCTCCACGCGCCCAGCAAGCACTTACCTCCACGCTCCAAGCAAGCACTCACCTCCACGCTCCCAGCAAGATTAGATCTACCACTCAGATTAGATCTACCCATCTACAACTCAGATGAGATCTATCCATCTACCACTCAGATGAGATCCACCTATCTACCTCTCATATGAGATCCACCCATCTAACACAGATGAGTTCTATCCATCTACCACTTAGGTGAGACCTACCCATCTACCATTCAGATGACATCTACCCATCTACCACTCAGATGAGATCTACCCATCTACAACTCAGATGAGATCTACCCATCTACAACTCAGATGAGATCTACCCATCTACAACTCAGATGAGATCTACCCATCTACAACTCAGATGAGATCTACCCATCTACAACTCAGATGAGATCTACCCATCTACAACTCAGATGAGATCTACCCATCTACAACTCAGATGAGATCTACCCATCTACAACTCAGATGAGATCTACCCATCTACAACTCAGATGAGATCTACCCATCTACAACTCACATGAGATCTACCCATCTACAACTCAGATGAGATCTACCCATCTACAACTCAGATGAGATCTACCCATCTACAACTCAGATGAGATCTACCCATCTACAACTCAGATGAGATCTACCCATCTACAACTCAGATGAGATCTACCCATCTACAACTCAGATGAGATCTACCCATCTACAACTCAGATGAGATCTACCCATCTACAACTCAGATGAGATCTACCCATCTACAACTCAGATGAGATCGAGATTACACTCAGTCTAATAAATTACCAATGTTCTCTCATATTCGGTCTATAAAAACAGGCAAAAAAACGTGAATAATAAAGATGGCCCTAATGAGACCAGACAAGCAACAGCTTTCTGCCTCGGCCAGTTAGGTCTCTGACCGTAGCAACAGAACAAAACTATAAAAAAAAACATTCCTGTCATCCACCTCTCTCTCTCTTTCTCTCTCTCTCTCTCTCACACACACACACACACACTCACTCTCTCTCTCTCTCTCTCTTACCCGATATCAGCTCAGAGACAAACAAAAGAGCAGGGCATTCACCTATTTTCTCTCCTCACCGGGCGTCATCTCACACAATATCAGTACTTCTTTGAAGTTCCGCCATCTCCCGAACAGAAACCACCGGCCCTACAATCGCCCTCGTTCCCTAAGCCACGACCCTGGCCTACGGGCATCCCTTCGCTCTGACCACAACACGCACTCACCTCGGCCCACAGGTAACAGGTGACTGACTTTGCTGGGACCTAGGTCCAGGTGAAACGAGGACACTGGTTCTGTTAAATTTTAAAAAATATTTTTTTGGGTGGTTTTTTATTTTTTTACTTTAATAGAATGTGTTGACCAACCAACAGAGTGAGGATACTATCTCTGTATTTTTACAGACAAACAGGTGGAAATACAAACATATGGAGAGAGTATCTGATAAAATACATGCACGCACATAGACAAACAGACACACAAGGCATATATATATATATATATATATATATATATATATATATATATATATATATATATATATATACATATATATATATAGATGTATAGATGTATAGATAGATAGATAGATAGATAGATAGATAGATAGATAGATAGATAGATAGATAGGTAGATAGATAGATAGATAGATAGATAGATAGATAGATAGATAGATAGATAGATAGAAGGCATGTTCAAATAAAACAGGACCAAGTAAACATACGTACGATGCGCTTGATGACGTCACTGCTAGTGTAAACAGTACATACCAACCGTCAAGTTTGCATAGTTTCATTATCTTTCGGCTCATAGTTTCCTCAGCAGACCGTTGGAAACGTGGCGTGTGTGAAATAGAATATGTCTAGAGTTTATCAGCGAGCGGTGATTCGATTTTTAACAGAGGAAGGATGTCGACCAGTTGACATTCATCGCAGAATGCATGCAATGTATGGTGACAAAAGTGTGTCGAAGACAACAGTGAAGAACTGGAGTTCGATGTTTAGAGAAGAACTCAAGTTACCGCAACAATAAGCGCCTAACCTGGTTCGAAAGATCTTTCGTTAACTCCCGTCCTTCTTTTAAATATCGTTGTCCAATTCTTCGTTAGTTGTCTTCGACACACTTTTGTTACCATACATTGCCTGCATTCTGCGATGAATGTCAACTGGTCGACATCCTTCAGCTGTTCGAAACCGAATCACCGCTCGCTGATCATCTCTGGACAGATTTCGTATCGCACCCGCCATGTTTTCAACTGTCTGCTGAGGTAACTATAAATCGAGGATTATGAAAGTTTGAAAACTTGACCGTTGGTATGTGCTGTTTACAGCAGAAGTGAAGTCATCATGCGCATCGTATGTATGTTCAATTTTTGATTTTACGCCTGAGCAAAATATCTTAACTGTCCAACTCTGATTTCGTTCATAAATTATATGTGTGCCACTAAATTCATAAAGACTTTCATATTTGTTTTCTGTTTTGTCCATGACATGTGCCTTATTCTTTTAAATATTCAAATTTCAAAGTCGTCAGTTCAGTTCCCCAGCTGTTTGTTCACTAAGTTTCCTTGTCATACAGTAGAAACTAGTATGAATAACGTCTGATCATTCTCATATTTAATGTGTTATTGAGGTCTTCACATGTCAATATCTCACTCATGTTGGTGGATGTCTATATATCACTCATGTTGGTGGATGTCAATATATGACTGGTGTTGGTGGATGTCAATATGTGAGTCCTGTTGGTGAATGTCAATATATGACTCATGTTAGTGGATATCAATATATGACTTATGTTGGTGGATATCAATATATGACTCATTTTGGTGGATATCAATATATGACTCATGTTGGGGATGTCAATATATGACTCATGTTGGTGGATGTCAATATATGACTCATGTTTGGGGATATCAATATATGACTCATGTTGGTGGATATCAATATATGACTCATGTTGGGGATGTCAATATATGACTCATGTTGGTGGATGTCAATATATGACTCATGTTTGGGGATGTCAATATATGACTCATGTTAGTGGATATCAATATATGACTCATGTTGGTGGATATCAATATATGACTCATGTTGGGGATGTCAATATATGACTCATGTTGGTGGATGTCAATATGTGAGTCCTGTTGGTGAATGTCAATATATGACTCATGTTAGTGGATATCAATATATGACTCATGTTGGGGATGTCAATATATGACTCATGTTGGTGGATGTCAATATATGACTCATGTTTGGGGATGTCAATATATGACTCATGTTGGGGGATGTCAATATATGACTCATGTTGGGGGATGTCCCAGCACTCCCAGCACGCGTCTTTTTAAATCTGTCCATGGAATGTAAAGCCTATCAGATCTTACAATGGTAATTTACTGTCAGTATAGGTTACTGAGTATTCTTGTGTCTTTTTGTGTAGTATACTGGAAAAAACCGGAGTGGTGGACCGGGATCTCTGTGTATTACAAGGACAAGAATAGCACCACTGCCCTAAAGAGAGCATGTCGTTAGAGGCTACCAATTATGTGACATGACTTAACACCGGCCATGGTTAGGTGGCTTGTTCAGAGCAACAGAGATGGCACTGAACATGCTGCAGGTCTATTTTGCTCGAGTATTTTAGTGTATAAAGATGGGCTCGTACATCAGTTAACCACCCTCTGTAGAGAAGTAAGAAGCTGCGCGAGCCTAGCCCGCTAAGCAGGAAATCCTCATCCCGGCTACATCCAGCTCACACCAGAGATGGGACCTGCACAGGGACATTTACCCCTGCAGAACTACAGGTCGGCTAAGACTAATACTAAGATTAAGACTAAGACTAAAACTAAGACTAAAACTAAAACTAAAATTAAAACTAGAACTAAGACTAAGACTAAGACTAAAACTCAAACTCAAACTCAAACTTGGACTGAAACTAAGACTAAGACTAAGACTAAAACTAAGACTAAAACTAAGACTAAGACTAAAACTAAGACTAGAATTAAAACTAAAACTAAGACTAAGACTACAACTAAGATTAAAACTAAAACTAAGACTAAAACTAAGACTAAAACTTATACTAAAAGTAATACTAAAACTAAGACTAAAACTAAGACTAAAGCTAAGACTAAGACTAAGACACCGGAAGCGAAACTATTTAGTTAATTATAAAAGTAGGTTTAAGTGGGCTTGTTCAAGCCTTCGCAATTAGTAATCCAAAGATCCACACAACTAATTAATTATCCAGTTTATTAACATCCCAGAGTTCCACAAACCATTGTATAACAAACATATCAAAAAGCTTAGAGTGCGTGATACGATCTACCCAGAGCTGGGTTCAGTTACAGTAGACGAACGGTGCACTCACCTGACTCAGATTGTATTATTACCTGGCCTACCCAGGAACTATACTGTTCCTCACTTCCCACAGCCAGGGCTTTATGTTTGACAATGGGTCTAGTCCCCCATTGACAGATTGCAACAAAGCGTGCAACGGATGCATATTATGTGTCTAAGACAACAAATCTGCAGGGGATTATAAGCAACGAAGTGGCAATGGAGGTGGATTTCAAGCAGGGATGATACCGAGAATCACTCACAGTCGTGCAGTTTTGTTGGAAAATGGGTTTATTGGTGTCCCAGGTATCGGGAAATGGGTTTATTGTTGTCCGTGGTATCGGAAAATGGGTTTATTGTTGTCCGAGGTATCGATGTAGATATTTCAACGGGGTTTAGAGGAGCCCCTTTTTTAAATATAGGGGACACAATTCTAGGAATGCATCGTTCATGTTAGTTCTTGGAAATTTGACCAACGTGGAAACGTTTGCTCAGTAGCTTTGTATTTGAGATGAGTTCCTTTTAATAATGGCGTGTGAGTCGTTAACTGGAAACAGTCATTTGCAGTAAAAAAAATCCTTTCATGGTTTGTTATTTATTGTTTTATTCAAGCCCTCACAACGTCTAATGTTCATGTAAATGGTATCAACCGTTTTCACAATTCAGTGTATCGCAAATCATGATTCTTAAATTAGCAAGTTTTCAATTGTTGACAAAGGAACGGATGGCTGCTTACAGGGAAGGATACACGAAAGAGAGATAGTGGTCTTGGTCAGTATATTGTGCCTGACCTTGAAGCGTCGTCCTGGTCAATATGTTGTGCATGACCAGACTTACGAATCAGTTCCCCATATATATGTATTCTTCTTGCATATTGTCACTTCAACAGGCGCAGCTGATGTCCTTCAGAAAGTTTGGGCCAAAGCACTTTGTCAAGGGTCTGTAGTAGTTTTCTCACACGATGAAGCTGCTAACGCATCAACAAATGCCTTTAGTCGTGTTTTACCGCACAAACAATGAAGTGCGGTGGCCATATTCTTCCCATTTAAGTACTGAGCTACGAGATTCACACAGAAGAAAACACACATGATAAAGTCCATCGTTGTCCATGACGACCACCGGCCACACCCTTGTTGCACGTGCTCTGTTTTGTTTCTGCACTGGCTGTCATATTTCGGTGCGACGCTTACTGGACTTCAAGTGACTTAACAGTCCAATGTGAGCACGAGATGTTCTTGTGCATGGTTTGCACACTAGGTCTTCAGCTACCGGTGAGGGTAGTTTCGCTGTTTTTTTTTCTCCGGATACATACATACAACACACACATACAACACACACACACACACACACCCACACACAAACACACACACACACACACACACGCACGCACGCACGCACACGATCGCACGCACGCACGCTAAACACAAACATGCATTACATACATCCCACAAGTGTTATCGTAGACCAAAAATGGGACAAATAATAGTTACACTGTAACCTATCAATAATATCATAAGTTGTGACTAAAACGGGGTAGGCATGGGGCTGGTTGACACCATCCTGTACAAGAAACTTTGAGCTACAAACACTTTAAGAGGTTTGATCAGGTCAACATGTGATGACATTACATGTATGTGTTGAATACATATGCTCTACGGGTAGATGGGAAGGCTTAGATTAAATGTTTTTGAAAAATGTCAAATTACTCATAGAACCGACTTTATTGCGCCTGATCGCCTCTCGCAACCAACATGTCCTCAATCTCTTACATTGCTGAAAGTGATGACGACGGAGTATGAGCTCTGTAGCACCCACAGCGTCTCCGAATTTTCTCTAGTCTTCGTCAAGCATCCATTTACTGAGTACAGTAGAGAAAGTGATAATATTATTTTTTAAGAATTCGTGACGTGTCTGGTCAGTCAAATCGATCGCGACCTGATTTCTTCTTCTTCTTCATCGTACGCAGTCAGACATCAACCTTATTTTTTTCGAAAAAAGCAGCCTTCATCCTGAGGCTGTCGACACTGCCATAGAGCTTGTCTAGTGTTGCCACTGGTGATGACCACATCTGCTCTCTCTGATCCTCGTATGTCGGACAGTTTTGCAGCAAATGTTCAGCGGTCATTTTACCGGTACCACACGGGCATTCGTCAGTGCCACCTATCTTCAATTTGTTGAATAGGTGGTACCTCAGTCTATTGTGGCCAGTGCGAAGTCTGAAGACCACGACCTACTCTCTTCTGTTCAACTGGTAATAGGCATCGTTTTTGGTGTCGCCAGTATGTTCGTTTTCCCATTTGGTCATGTATCTAGCTCTAATAAGCCGTTTTGACTCTTCGTATGTCATACTAGTATCTGGTTGTGGTAGTCTTGCACCATCTTTTGCCAGTCTGTCTGCGTCCTCGTTGCCTTGGATGTTGCAGTGGGATGGAACACACTGTACCACTACACTTTTTGGTGCGGACTGCTGGCATAGTTGACAGAGTACTGCTCTTAAATCATTAAGCTCAGTATTTTTCTGGCTTTCCAGTGCTGTGACTACGGCCAAGGCATCTGTAAGCAGGACTATGTGGCTTTCATTCCTTTTACCTGTCACCATTTCTACCACTGCCGCCCTCAGTGCCTCTGCCTCGGCTCTGAAATTGCTTGTGTATTTTCCAGTAGCGAATGACAGTGTTATTTCTCTGTCATTTGGTAGGTTCAGAAATGCTCCTGCCCCTCCGTTCTGTGTAGTGTTTGTTACAGAACCGTCGGTGTATGCATGGGTCCAGTCCATGCTTGGGTAGTTTTTCGATGTGTAGCTCAGGGTAGTATCTCTTCTTTCTTTTTCAGTCTGGCAGTTTTTGTTTCCAATACCTGGTATATTTTCTACCACCTCTGGACATATATGCTGCCTCCAGATAGGTATTCGTACAGTAGGGATGGGCTTTGGTGTTGTTAGTGCGTTCATGGGCTCTTCGTGCATCTTTGCTTTGGCTATTTCTGAAAAGTCTCTCCGCTTTAGTTTCCCCTTTCCGAAGTTGCTTAGTCTCTAGTGCATTGGATGGTCAGTCAGTCTTCGGAGTTTCTCTGATTGCAGCTGGGCTCTGCAGTCTCTTCTGTCGGTCATGGGTTGCAGTTTTGTAATCTTTTCAAGTTCTACAATTGGCGTTGACTTCATGCCTCCTGTTATAACTCTCATGGCTTGGTTTTGGAGTTTGCTAATTTTATCGAAGTTTGCCTTTGCTGCTGTTGTCCATGCCGCAATGCCATATTCGAGAACTGGTCTCCCTCTTCCAGTATACAGTTTCTTTAGTATGCTTTCGTCTGCTCCCCAGCTTGTGCCAGCAAGTTTCCTCATGATTGCCATTCTTTCTCTGGCTCTCATTCGGTTTCTCTCGATCTCACTTTTCCATGTCATGCGCCGATCAAATGTGACTCCCAAGTAGTTTAGGTTGTCGTTTGTCTGCAGGTATTTGCCGTTAAGACTTAATTTGGTGTTTTGGGGTTTGTTTGACAGCGAGAATATTGTACATGTGGTTTTTTCCTCGTTTATTTTGACGAGCCATGAGTTCGCCCACTCTTCCAGCGATGTTAGGGCGTGCTGTATACGATTTCTTGCTATGGTGAGATTCTTTTCAGAGGTCCACATAGCCAGATCGTCTGCGAACATTGAGCTATGGACTCTTCTTGGTATATTCTCTGTTATATTATTTATATACACCAGGAAGAGTGTGGCTGACAGTACTCCTCCTTGGGGTACTCCCTGCTCAAGTGTCACCTTTTTGCTCATCTGCCCTTGTACTTGAACTCTGGCCGTTCTGTTTTTGAGGTAGTGACTTATCCATTTGTACATTTTCCCACAAACTTCACTTCTTCGTAGCTTGACTCTAAGTCCCTCTTTCCAGACTTTGTCAAATGCCTTTTCTAGGTCCACCCAAACCGCTACTGTGTGTTTTTATTCCTGGTAGGCATCTTCTATTTCCTGGGCTATGAGGATGACCTGATCCTCAGCGGATCTGTGCTGTCTAAAGCCTGCTTGCTGTGGAATCAGTATGTGTCTTTCTTCCAGATGCCACATCAGTCTGGTGTTTATCATACGTTCCATCAGTTTGCCTACGCAGCTCAGTACGCTGATAGGCCTGTAACCATTTGGATCTGTTTTGTCTTTTCCTTTCTTTGGTACTGGTACAAGTACTGCGTCTTTCTATGCCTGCGACCTGATTTGAACCTGGATTGTTGGGTTGAAGGTACGTTGACAACCACTTGACCACACCCTCCGCACATACACGGGAGGGAATCAGTAAGTAGATCATAAACTGATATGGCTGGAAAATGTGGTCTGCAGTTATAAAAGGTGTTCTTAGGCGGTAGCAACATCCATGCTTTGTGATTACTGTAGGAAGCAGACATCAGGCGGTAGCAACATCCAGCTTTGTGATTACTGTAGGAAGCAGACATCAGGCGGTAGCAACATCCAGCTTTGTGATTACTATAGGAAGCAGACAGGCGGTAGCAGCATCCATGCTTAGTGATTACTGCAGGAAGCAGACATTAGGCGTTAGCAACATCCAGCTTTGTGATTACTGTAGGAAGCAGACATCAGGCAGTAGCAACATCCAGCTTTGTGATTACTGTAGGAAGCAGACATCAGGCAGTAGCAACATCCAGCTTTGTGATTACTGTAGGAAGCAGACATCAGGCGGTAGCAACATCCAGCTTTGTGATTACTGTAGATAGCAAACGCTAGTTAATGCGTATACGTGCGTGTTTCGGCCACACAATGGCGCATGTTCTAGCCGAGTGCGAGGAAAGAACAACGTGCTGCTGTCCTTTTTGAGGGTGGTACAAGAACTTTCTGCAAAGGATATTTATAAGAAACACTTCCTGTTTGAGGTGAGAAGTGTTTGTGATGTTAAGCTGTGCATAACTGGGTCGAAAAGTCTTCTCAGGGACGCTAAACAATTGCTGATGATGCCCTACCTGGTCGTCCTATTCAGATTACAATATAAACATCTGTATGGCAGGTGGGAATGTGATTCTAAATGGCAGACGAGTAACGATATGCATAGTAGTAATTGAATTCAGGTTCACAGCAAGCAGGCTTTAGACAGCACAGATCCACTGAGGACCAGGTCATCCTCATAGCCCAGGAAATAGAAGATGCCTACCAGGAACAGAAACACACAGTAGCGGTTTGGGTGGACCTGGAAAAGGGATTTGACAAAGTCTGGAAAGATGGACTTAGAGTCAAGCTAAGGAGAAGTGAAGTTTGTGGGAGAATGTACAAGTGGATCAACCACTACCTCCAAAAAAGAACGGCCAGAGTCCAAGTACAAGGGCAGATGAGCAAAAAGGTGACACTCGAGCAGGGAGTACCCCAAGGGGGGGGGGGGGGTACTGTCACACACACTCTTCCTGGTGTAAATAAACGACATTACAGAGAATATACCAAGAAGAGTCCATAGCTCAATGTTTGCAGACGATCTAGCTATGTGGACCTCTGAAAAGAATCTCACCATAGCAAGAAATCGGATGCAGCAGGCCCTAACATCGCTGGAATGGTGGGCGAACTCATGGCTGGTCAAAATAAACGAGGAGAAAACCACTTGTACAATATTCTCGCTTTCAATCAAACCCCAAAACACCAAATTAATTCTAAATGGCAAATTCCTGCAGCCAAACGACAACCCAAACTATCTGGGAGTCACATTCAATCGGCGCATGAGATGGAAAAGTGAGATCGAGAGAAACCGAATGAGAGCCAGAGAAAGAATGGCAATCATGAGGAAACTTGCTGGCACAAGCTGGAGAGCAGACGAAAGCATACTAAAGAAACTGTACACTGGAAGAGTGAGACCAGTTCTCGAGTATGGCATTGCGGCATGGACAACAGCAGCAAAGGCGAACTTCGATAAAGTTAGCAAACTTCAAAACCAAGCCATGAGAGTTATAACAGGAGGCATGAAGTCAACGCCAATTGTAGAACTTGAAAAGATTACAAAACTGCAATCCATGACCGATAGAAGAGACTGCAGAGCCCAGCTGCAGTCAGAGAAACACCGAAGACTGACTGACCATCCAATGCACCAGAGACTAAACAATTTGGGAAATGGGAAACTAAAGCGGAGAAACTTTGCAGAAATAGCCGAAGCAAAGATGCACGAAGATCCCATAAACGCACTAACAATACCAAAACCCATCACTACTGTACGAAAACCTACCTGGAGGCAGGATATATTTCCAGATGTGGTAGAAAATATAACCAGGTATTGGAAACAAAAACTGCCAGACTGAAAAAGAAAGGAGAGATACTACCCTAAGCTTTATATCGAAAAGCTACCCAAGCATGGACTGGACCCATGCATACACCGACGGTTCTGTAACAAACACTACACAGAACAGAGGGGCATGAGCATTTCTGAACCTACCAAATGGCAGACAAATAACACTGTCATTCGCTACTGGTAAGTACACAAGCAATTTCAGAGCGGAGGCAGAGGCACTGAGGGCGGCAGTGGAAGAAATGGTGACACACAAAGAAAATGAAAGCCATATAGTCCTGCTTACAGATGCTCTCGCCGTAGTCACAGCGCTAAAAAGCCAGAAAAACACTGAGCTTAATGACTTAAAAGCAGCACTCTGCCAACTGTGCCAGCAGTCCGCACCAAAAAGGGTAGTGGTACAGTGGGTCCCATCACACTGCAACATCCAAGGCAACGAGGAGGCAGACAGACTGGCAAAAGAAGGTGCAAGACTACCACAAACAGATACTAGTATGACGTACGAAGAGTCAAACCGGCTTATCAAAGCCAGATACATGACCAAATGGGAAACTGAACATACTGGTTACACCAAAAACGATGCCTATTACCAGTTGAACAGATGAGAGCAGGTCGTTGTCTTCAGACTTCGCACTGGCCACAATAGACTGAGGTACCACCTATTCAACAAATCAAAGATAGGGTGTACCGACGAATGCCCGTGCGGTACCGGTAAAATGACCGCTGAACATCTGCTGCAGAACTGCCCGACATACGAGGATCAGAGAGAGCAGATGTGGTCACCACCAGTGGAACTGCAAGACAAGCTCTATGGCAGTGGCGACAGCCTCAGGATGACCGCCGCTTTTTTCGAAAAAATAATGGTTACTGTCTGGCTGCGTACGAAGAAGAAGAAGAAGAAGAAATATTATAGCACTATATTTCAATCTTTCATTCGCTTAAATCCCACACACAATTTGACTGCGTACGAAGAAGAAGAAGAAGAAGAAGAAGAAGAAGAAGAAGAAGAAGAATTCAGGTTCCTTTGCATTGTTTAGCCTACAGCAAAATTCATAATTTATTCATGTTCTGGAAAATGAGCCCACGGTTGGTATCCAGACAAATGACTGCCTAATTCAAAATGAACCGAACGGGCATGTCATCACAACATCTCTTTCTGCATGCAAAGGTAGGAGAAGACATGCTTAAAAGGACTGTCACTACACTACAAACCTGAATCAAAGCGGGCCTCAGTGCAATGGGACATCCTTCTTACCGTTTTGTCAAGAAATTCAAGGTTGTGCCATCAGCATAGAAGGTTATGCATACAATATTTTGGAATTCTCCGAGAGTGGTGTTAACCGAAAAAAGGTGACATTGTGAATGTTGTATCGTGCTTGGAAGTTATGTTGATTTTTGGGATGCAAATTAATGAAAACATTCATCAGGAGTACTGTCAATGCCAGACCACATACGGCTCGATAAACCAACTGGGGTGACAACTTCTTCAACATCCACTTTATAGGCCAAACTTAAGCGTGAAAAATTACCACCTGTTTAGTGCACTTAACCCGAGGTTGGCGGAAGACGATTCGCGAATGGTGAAGATGTTGAACCTACAACCCAAATGTTTCTGAGGCACCAGACTAAAAACGACGTATACGCTGCAGGTTTTGGTGCGCTGATAAAGTGATAGATAAGTGTGTCAGTGTTCGTAGAGTAATAAGCTGCTCGAGGTTAGCCCTCTAAGCAGAAAATGCTCCTTCAAATTACATCCAGCTCACACCAAAGCTGGACCCTGTGTACGGGCATCTTCCCCTGTAGATGTATAGGTCGACTAAAACTAAAATGTTGAACGTGAAAAGCAAATGTCTCTGAGACGGCAGACTAAAGACGAATACGCTGCAGGTTTTTATGCACTGATAAAGTGATTGATAAATGTATCAACAATTGGTAGAGTAATAAGCTGCTCGAGCCTGGCCCACTAAGCAGGAAATCCTCCTACCGGCTACATCTAACTCTGACCAGAGCTGAAACTTGCACAGGGGTAAGTGTTCCTGTAGAAGTACAGGTCAACTAAGACAAAGATGTTGGTGGAAATTACATTGAGAGATGAGGGGCAATCGTCTTGTCGCTTGTTTTTGCCTTTCAGTGTCATGTTATGAAGAGATCTCTATGACAATGTAAGTGCAATAAGATCTTCAAGTTCATATCTAATTCATTTAACAAAAATAGTCATGTGTGACCTATTTACTGATTGTTCACTTCTGTTTTTGTTGTGTGTGTGTATGTGTGTGCGATGTGTATGTGTGAGCAGATACATATACTATCATAGAGCGCCTGATTAGTGTGGTGGTAGAGCCCTCGCTTTACATGGCAAAAGGCAGAGAGTTAATTATCACAACCGTCACGCCAGTTGACACATCTCAATGGGTATCTGTTTAGTTCATTTCCGACTGGCAGTAAAGTCTGCTAAAAGACACCCTTTACCTAATCATTATATATACTCTGGTATAATATTTACCTTTAGTAATCAGATATATTTTATGCTGTACTTTTCGAAACATTACTTTTAGAGGTTTTCCACAGACTTCCCGAGACTACCAAGGGTTCATGTCATACAAAAGATTAAGATCCTCTAGACCAATGTTTCTCGACAGCCGGTGCCTGTCCGCAGACAGTTTCTGTCGGTCCGTGAAAACGTTGTTATGATCAACCCATACTCAGCTGACGGCAGGCAGCGAGCTGCTTGCATGCGGGTCATCGTACCATAACTGACCATGATCCTATTCCGCCTCCACGTGGCCGCCCTGGAAACAGGCTTCAGATAGGGATGGCAGTGGGAAGATGGGTTGGCCTGAAAAGCGTAGCTATCGCACCCTCGCTATAAAAGAAAACACTAAGTTCACAATGTCATTTTCAGGAAAAACCGCCGAAGAGACCGCTTCAACTGTTGAGATCGCCCTGATGTGATTTAAAGTCCGATTCAAATGACGCCAGCTCCCCAAGTATCCATACTTTTTGAACATAAAAGCTCATCTATAATTTGCTTGTTTATTTTATCAAAAGTATGGGAAGTGTTTTTTCTGATGTCACTCTGGTGTCCAAACATAAAATACAATCATTGTCTCAATTTTGGATATCATTGGGGAACGAATATCCATCTCTCAGATACAGAGCTATTAAATTGTTAATTGTATTTTCAACTACCTGTTTATGCGAGAAGACTTTATCAACCCTGTGAGTGATAAAAACCAGATATACAATAAGGATGTATCAATGCAGGCGTTCGTTTCTCAGAAACAACACTAAAGCCAAGGTTATCAAATATTCTAGCAAAGAAGCGGCAACAGGTTTAACTTTATCTGAATGAAATTTTGCTTTCTTTAAAGTTCAAGACATTCTTTTACTAGCATTTTTATTTTTTGCTCGGTGTCTGGTTACGTTAAATAACTATGGAACTGTCATTTTATAATATTAGATATAAAAAAAAACTAGTACCCAAAATATTTTTAAAACACTGGTATATTGTCTTTTTCTGTCTGCGGAAAATGTTTCCTATTTTCACCAGTCCACCAGTGTAAAAAGGTTTGGGAACTGCTCTAGAACACGGGCAACAGCAGCAGCAGCGCCGTCGGTGTGATCAGCAACATCAGCAATCAATTTGACCAAACGTGAACAACAATATGCAAGCGTTCCCACAGCTTGTCACTTTCTGCAAGCACCCAAAATGACAGCCTCACGCCAAGTTCTGCAAGATGGCGTGGAAAGATACACTGATCCGACAAAATAAAATTCTCCGTGATTCCTCGTGCAACGCCCTCGTCGATACGCTGGGATTATTTGCCCACTGAAGATTTAATTTGACCTTCAGCGGTCATAGTTCACGGCCAGTGAAAGGGCTCTTTTCAAGGAAAATAACCCGTCTTGTCTGAGCGAACTGACGGATGAAGTGTCCAGTTGTAAGGCCTCCCTGGCGTGTGTATCGCCTCGAGGCAGCGCGAGATTTAAATGTAATTGAAATAAAATCTCGGATCTGAAAAGGTCTTCCCGAAGTAAAAGAAGCATGCGGGAAGACCATTGGTCGAAAGAACAGACAGGTTCACTTGAATTTCACATTTAGCCATTTTTTTAGATAATTTATTTTAAAGCGTTTGATGAGGAAAGAATGATTTTATTTGATCGTTTGCTCTCCCGTCTTGAGTTCAAGGTTAACGAGATTCTCAAATCACCATTCTATAGCAAAACTATTTACATTGGAGTTAGTCTCATAGTGGCTGCAAGGTTATAGTTCTTGTCCGTAATGACAAATGAACTGAGATCGATCTCCAGTCTTACAACGCTTTTGCCTCCCTATTGAAAACAAGACTACATATATTATATATATATATATATATATATATATATATATATATATATATATATATATATGTATATACGAGTATATATAATAGTGAGACGCGCGCATCGGTGCCTGCCTGCCTTCTGAAAAGGAGGGCAGCGGATCGAATCACCGGTGGGAATAAGAGGCTGAGCAGCACATGAGCTGCAGTGGTTAGCAACCCGTAGCTGACTGCTAGCGTCAGGGCCAGCGAACCATAGCTGCCAAGACCCTTCTACACCTCCACGCGGTGATCCTGGATAACAGGCTGCAGCAGGGCAGACTGGCTAAGTAGGAGGGATTGAAGATGGAATGCTAACTCGGTACTCAAAAAATGTTTGCTGAAGTCGGATGTGTTGGAATGAAAGGTGCAAATATCGCAGCCAAGCTGTAAACTACCACACAATGCATTCCTTTCTCTGAACTACATTCTGCTACTTAAGCCCTTTCAGGGTTTGGTAGTGGGAGATTGAGAACGAACGGAGAAGAAGAGAGAGAAGAATCACCGGTAAGGCAGATGTTGTTTTTTCTGTTGGGGACGAAATAAACAAACATAACCCAGCACACGACGCGGCGACAGCAGTGGCGAAGCAGCCTGTAGTCCTCAGCCTAAACACCCCCCGACTATTGCAATGGGCATAACGTCGTAGGACAGTTTCTTTCTTTTTTTTAAAAATATATATATTTTTCGTCTGCGTAAGTGGTGCAGGATATGTTGCGCTGTTTGCTTGGGTGCCCCACAATCGCACGTGGCGGTGTCTCTAAAACCTTTTCTATTAAGGTGGGTCTTACATCTGCAATATTCCGTTCTGAGTCTGAAGATCTGTATTTGTCCATCTCTGTCAAGTTTGTCAATGCTGTCATTTTTTTGCTTGTATTCTTTGTGCTGGCACTCCATACCGTCCTCATGGATCGTTTCATGAGTATCTGCTTCTTTATAGCTCTGTGGATGGTCAATCTGTGTGCTGCCACTTCTGGCTTTTGCTATCACATCAGCCTTCTCGTTTCCAATGATCCGACAGTATACGCACTTTCGGACTAGATCTGCTTTTTGGGGGACAGCAACCCGATGTTACATTTTATTTTGAGTGGAGAGTCTATCTTGTTCGGGGCTTAAGATGACTTGGAGTGTGCTTCTGTGGTATGTTAGAATGTCATTTTTGATTGTAGTTGTGTTTTGGCTGAAAAGAATTCTTTTTGCGGCATGTACATCTGTTGCTTCACATCTACAATAGGTACATGTCTCTCCTGCTGGTATGGTGTGGTTTTTCTATGTCGTTGTTGGAGTGTGTAAAGGCGATTCCACTAGTACTGAATGCTAGCTGTGGACATCCGCTTATGAAACTGATGATCATTATCTCATTGAGTTCACGACGCTTCACGATGTTAGGAAAACGCTTCTTCCTCTGTGGCCAGATAAATGGAACACTTCGTATGACACGAAACAACTAACTAACGCATGCAGATGCTTTTGCCAAGACATATTTGTCCTTTCCCCAAGTGTTTTTGTACAAATAAACATCAAATACACTGGCACCAAAGAACGTAAACATACAGGTTAAAAAAGAGTACGAGTAAGGATAGCCCGATAACAGACATTGCTGTCGGGGATGAAGTGTTAAATTCTTTGTTTGCACGAGGCCCCAGCTTTTTATTGAAATTGTGTGGTCAGCTCCCTTCTTTACTTCCTTGTTTTCTCTAACTGAAACTCACGCACCCATTTACAACAGAGTCGACTCGAGCGTTCCGACAACTGGGGTTGAATTCCGTACATTTGCTTTGTGTATAGAGCGAGTTCTTCCACTACGGAAATGAAACGTAAAAACAATAAAGGTTGGGGAGTGCGGTACGCCGGGTGGTTTGCGTGTCGGCATTCTTACCACGAGGGCATGGGTCCAAAACCTAAGGGTAACATTTTTAAAACTTAGCCTGTGTGGCGCGCGACGATTACTCGGGCAAGTGATCTTTATTTCTGAGCCATATAAATCATCCCGTTGGACTCCAGAAATGGGAATAAACGATGTGATGATAGTTTTCATTAATAGCCCCAAAATAGACACTGCCGTCGTGGATAAAGATGTTTAGTCTTTATTATGCTAGACTTAAACTCTTCGTTCAGTATCTTACCATGCCGCCTTGTTCTCTCTAACTTAACATCAGTAACCCTTTTTCAGGTAGGTAGACTGGAGACAAAATGAGGTCTTGAACTCGATATCACGCCGCAAAAGACAAGCAATCTAAAAGAGAATGCCACGCTGACTTACTAGTCAAACTACACAAATAATCATCCCAAAAAGTTTTTTTGACTTGGTCATCGAACTTTTACATCGCTTTTATCTTTCTATTTTTCCTTATCATCTTCATATGTCCCTTCCTGGTAGAACGAACGATCACAACTTCTCCATGATCCACCTTGCCCTGGAAAGAAAACCGTCTCCAGTTTCCTGAAATAAAGCAGCTGTAAAGCCACATTAGCCAAAGTCCCGCCCCTAGCTGTGTTATCTCTGAGATGCAGGTCCCTAGTATTAGTCTCATTACAGTACTGACATAAAAACAGAACAGTTTCCCCGAGGGCTAATCTTTTTAAAGTGTTTGCTTTTCATGAAAAGAAACATTAGATCTCCCTAGTTCGGTACGTTCAGATTTGTGATCTATAGCGGCATGTTTTATTAGTTCCACCTGCAAAATGCAAAAAAGCTGTCGCTAGCCGCTTTACTGTTTAATCTACTGTTTACATGAAATAGTTCTTTGTGTTTACAGATTATCAGTAGTTCTCTGTTGTAGCATAGAGAAATTCACTTGTAGTTCTTGACACGCTGTAGTTGACTTAGCCGTAAACGGCGGTTTGAATAAGTTAGACAAGACAATACAGCGAGGAAGGGAAAAGGTTCACACCACCACAATTAAAACGTGTTCCTAAGACAATAACATATATTGCACTTCATAGCCGATAACAGTCTCTGCTTATGGAACTAATGTTGCTTATTCTATCTAAAGGTAATTGGGGGGGGGGGGGGGGTATTTATTGTCAGGGATGAAGTGACAGAAACCTCTTTGTATTAAGGATCAGATTTTGATGAGGAGAGGTGACCAAGTTCCATTCGTCGATGCCTTGTCTCCCATTGTTTATCACCGTCCGCATGTAGCACTGGGCACGAAGATATATTTGGGTAATTAAGAGGCGTGTCATCTGGTCTCTTGATGTACGGGGTATGATGTCATCATTAAATATAGCTGTATGTGTTTTTTTAATTAGGGGTAACATTAATAAACAACAAGTTAGTTGCCCACTGCAAGCGATAATGTAACTTGCGCTGTATTTGCATGATAATGAGGAAGTAACTGCGCTGGTCATCAACCTCACTCACTCGTCCCTAGCTATATTGGACTAGTGGCAAGACTTAAATCGAGACGACTGGATGCATGCACACTAGTCCCACCTTCTTTGAGACTAGGGGTCGCTTGAAACTTGCTTGTTTCGATCTCTCGCCGTTTCTATTCGTCGCTTTAAGAGACGAGGGCCTTATATCTCGACCACATCGATCCGCATAAACAACCACCACACTGCGTGGCGCCTGCAAAGACAAGAAGCCTTGATTAAATAGCTCTATTGAAACCCGCCATGGGGCTGAAGTAGATATCACAATGACTGTTGTGATTTTTACAAATTCTGTCCAAACCTACATTTAGCTTTACAACAGTTCCTAAAACATTTATGTAATGTGATAATTAGGATTTTGACAGCAACGAAAGAAACGCAGGTGGGAAAACATGTTTAGGACTAAGAGATCGCCTGCAGATTTATCCTGCAGATTTAGCTTGGAACACGGTTCGACTAACAATCGGTCTCATTGTTCGACACCAGTCAATTATATCAGCACTGGTAGCATCCTGAATGTAGGTCTGACACACGACATGTTTCAGGACGGGGCACACATCAGGAGAATTCTGAAAAACGGATAATTACTACTCCTGTCAAGGCCAACCAAAAGTCAAGGCCAACCGAAAGTCAAGGCCAACCAAAAGTCAAGGTCAACCAAAAGTCAAGGCCAACCGAAAGTCAAGGCCAACCAAAAGTCAAGGTCAACCAAAAGTCAAGGCCAACCGAAAGTCAATGCCAACCGAAAGTCAAGGCCAACCAAAAGTCACGGTCAACCGTTGTTTAATTACCATCTTGAGCAAATTTACTCTTTTGTGCGTCATGAAAAGGGCGTTAAGTGGCGGGTTGTAGTGATAAAGATGGACTGCGACCCTCCACGTAGTTGTACTATGCTTGGCTTTACTGCGCA
This sequence comes from Ariolimax columbianus, assembly GCA_036924085.1. NCBI lineage: Eukaryota > Metazoa > Mollusca > Gastropoda > Stylommatophora > Arionidae > Ariolimax > Ariolimax columbianus. The sequence continues at coordinate 16,949,177 of JAVGWX010000005.1, read as the reverse complement.
ACGCTCACTAATATGGGGATCACGTCGATCCACATCTCGTCGGCCAGACTGCCATGAAAACAGTCAGTATCCAGGAAATACTACATGGAAGAGAGATAGTGGTCTTGGTCAGTATATTATGCCTTACCATGTTGTCGATGTTTACGTCCTACATGGAGGGTCAGTGGGTCCTATTCTTTCCTCTCCAGTAAGAGACTGGATTGGAAAAATCTATACTGTTTTCATGCTGTTTAATTATTATTGTTATTATTATTGCTTTATTTTATCATTATTATTGCTATTAGTAGTATCTTTATTTTATTATTATTATTACTTTATTAGTACCAGTATTATTAGTATTGTTATTACTTTATTATTATTATTACTTTATTAGTACCATTATTATTAGTATTGTTATTACTTTATTATTATTATTATTACTATTATATCAGACAGAAAGCACTTGCGGCTAGAGAATTGTCCCTTTGCAAACATGAATTCGTAGATTTACCTGCACCAAAAAATGACAAACTCCCCAAAAGGAATGGCGATCCCATGTTTGATAGTAGCAGGATGGTTGAACTTTTATCGTATCAAACCCATACATCAACAGATGAGAAACAACAAGGCACGAACACACACGTTTAAGTTGGTTATTACAGCCGAGGCTTATGACAGTGGGATGTGGAGACTACGGAAAGCAGATAAGCTTCGAGTCGCTCATAGGACGATGGAGCAATGAACCATGACAGTCTCCCTACAGGACTGAATTAGCAACAAAGAAATCATTCACTGAACTAACTTTAATTACGTCATTGGTGCTGCCTGTTTGGAACATTGCAAATGGGCGGGGCATGGGATGTGTATGCTGAGAAACAGATGGCCACAAAGATGATGTGTTCGGGGCACTGCAACTTGAAGCGCCCAAGCGGATGTGCGCCAATGAGATGGGGAGATGGCCTGAGGTAATCCTTTGATCCAATAGGGTGTACAAGGGCAAAAGACCTCACTGAGCTTAAAAAACATTTGGCTACCTGGCACTTCCTTTGGCTGATTGGAATACCAAGATTACAGATTACATAAATAAGATAACGAGAAGGGGTCACGGTTACCAGAAGATGTCGAGTGAAAAACGAAGAAATCTATTACATTTTGAACAACGCCAAACAAGTTATGGATTGAGAGAAGTTACATTAACCAGAGCAACGAGAGAACAACCAAATCATTTGTTTAGTTTTTTAAAAGTATGGACCGAGTGAAGAGCAGAATAAACGAAACAAAATCATTTCATCATTTCAACAATCACGCGAATGAAAACGGAAGAAGAATACACTTTCTGGCGACAATGTTTAGCGACATTGTTCAGCAGAAAACTGATGCCAGACTCCTCTATGTTTGTTTCAATTACATAATTGTGAAGAAAATGAAACGGAAAGGAAGGATGCATGACAACATAAACTACTGATATCTCTACAAACTAGCCAGATAACTCATCAGAAGAGCAAACAAGGATACACGGGTTGGGCAGATGGGCCATAATAAACATTGGGCGGGAGGTTTTCAGACATATGGTAATTGCCAACCCAAACGATATCATCAATCAATGCACCATTTTCAGGCTTAAACCCAAACACATCCCACTAAACAAACACATGAATAGAATCCAAGCAGAACACTCCAGTGCCAGCAAGCAGACACACTCCAGTGCCAGCAAGCAGAACACACTCCAGTGCCAGCAAGCCGAACACAGTCCAGAGTGCCAGCAAGCAGACACACTCCAGTGCCAGCAAGTAGAACACACCCTAGAGTGCCAGCAAGCAGAACACAGTCCAGTGCCAGCAAGCAGAACACACTCCAGTGCCAACAAGCAGAACACACCCCAGAGTCCCAGCAAGCAGAACACAGTCCAGTGCCAACAAGCAGAACACAGTCCAGTGCCAGCCAGCAGAACACACGCCAGAGTCCCAGCAAGCAGAACACACTCCAGTGCCAGCAAGCGGAACACACTCCAGTGCCAGCAAGCAGAACACACTCCAGAGTCCCAGCAAGCAGAACACACTCCAGTGCCAGCAAGCGGAACATACTCCAGTGCAAGCTATGTTCACACCCATACCAAACCGTGACCATGATATCTTTGACTGTTCAGCGCTCAACGATGTTAAGAAAATGCTTCAAATTCGAGACCAGATAAATGGATTTCTTTGTATGCAACAAAACAGCAACCATTACTTAGCATTGTGCCGGATGGCGAGAGGTTGAATACATCTTTTTTATTTTACACTTGGTTATCTATTTAGAATGTAAGTAGCAGAGAGGTTAAATTGTTTGTTTCTGTTCTCGTCATGTCCTGCGCTTTGTTTTAAATCGTTTAGACGGGACTTACATTTTGTGAATATACATGGAATTGAACTGGTCAACATACCTCATAAAAACTGAAGACACCGAACCACGAAGTTTCCAACACTTCATCGCTGATAACGCTGCCTGCTATGTTTTTTGTTGCTGTGCGAAGCTATCCGTGCTGAGTTACATCAACTCTTGACTTGTCTTTCGTACAGATTATAGATTCTCATGTCTGCAGTTGTAAAATCTGTACTTTCTTTCATCCCAGTTTAAATTGAAAAACTTGAAAGGGAAATAACCGTCAAACAATGCAACTGTTTATATTTATTGCATCACGTCTCTTTAGATTGAATTTGGAGGGAAAAAACCTAGTCTGCACATACATACGCCACCAAGAGCGCAATCATTCACACATAAACTACAACATAATTCTTTACTCTCAACTACAGTTTTTATTTCGTTTCTTTTAATGCTTACTCTTACGTTGTCAAATGTATTATACGAACATTCTAAGAGAACATTTCATTCTCGCTATTACTATTCTAGTACAGCTTTCATGATCTGGTTAGTTTATGTTCTATTTATTAACAAACACTATTTTTTAACAAACGCTATTTATTAACAAACACTATTAATTAACAAACACTAATTATTAACAAACACTGAATTGTGTGCCTTTCACTACTAACTAAGTTTCCCTTAAGTATTCGTTTATTTGATTCCGTGTGTAATCTGAAGGACAGCTGTAAATGAAACGTTCGTTAGTTCTTATTGATCATGCCTAAGCCCAGATTACTATGAGTGTGTCTTCGCTGCTTATTCTTGTTCTTGACCGAAATGCCGACACTGTTATGTGCTGAAAAAATAGCAAAGTAAAATCTATAGTGGACACTGCCAAATACCTCTGATGCAGGCAGTAACCGAAACGTCCCCAGAAAATCGACGTTCCGGTGTCTTCCATGGACTCTGTGAACTGAGTCTGAACCCGGCGGTGACTCTCCATAGAAACCAAGCTCCGCCTCTATAAATCGTGTATCTGTCCAATCCTCTTATACGTCTCCTAAACTTGATTAGTTTTGCAAAATGACTGGAAGCGACTCGAGGCCTTCCCCATGCCCAACCAGCGAGGTATCCTTAGGGTGCGCTGGCAAGACCTGGTCACCAACATCAAGGTTTTGTGACGGGCACAATAGAGCATTTCATCAACTCTGGATCGACGCCGCGTCTCTTTCTTCGTCCATGTGGCCCTCCTCTTTCATAATATCCTAGATCACCAGGATCTATGCCTCTACCTGGAAATCAGGGATGGGAAAAGACCGCATCGATCAGGGATCCCACTCTGGGCCGCCCCCACAGCAGTTGGCTCAGACATCGCCTCCACTCTATCAAACTTGTTCGCTGCCTGAGACTCTGTCATCAGCCGTGGTCATGCACCAGAGACTCATCAGCCGTGGTCATGCACCTGAGACTGTCATCAGCCGCCGTGGTCATGCATCTGAGACTCATCAGCCATGGTCATGCCACTGAGACTCTGTCATCAGCCATGGTCATGCCACTGAGACTCTGTCATCAGCCATGGTCATGCACATAAAACTCATCAGCTGTGGTCATGCATGGTTATCGTAACGAACCCTGCTTGACTAGGCGGAACATGCCTTCTCAGCTTGTACGGGGGCCATCTCTAGTGGCGGTCCTAATCTTCCATTGGAGCGTAACGGCAAATTAGTCAATTAATCAGTATTCAACAAAAATTCACAAAAATATTCGATTCAAGCGTTCTCATAAGTAGGACATAATGCTATTGTGCCTATAGACCTGGTGTATCTGACTTTGCTCAAGCACTTCATAACGGACAATATGTATGCAGCCTTACAACTATAAATGGGGTCAGTTGTATGCCTCTTTTGGAACCCTGAGAAGTCAACGCGCTGGACTCTCAAAAGAACTCAGCTGAACCAAACTTAATCATAACATAGAGCCCCTATAAAACTATAGGAAATATTGCGAGCAAGCAAGGACAACAATAACATGAATATAATTCAGTATCGTATGTAATTATTCTTCATTCTATTCAAATAGTCTTCAGACTTCGCACTGGCCACAATAGACTGAGGTAACACTTATTCAACAAATTGAAGATAGGTGACACCGACGAATGCCCGTGTGGTACCGGGAAAATGACCGCTGAGCATTTGCTGCAAAACTGCCCGACATACGAGGATCAGAGAGAGCAGATGGGGCCATCACCAGTGGCAACACTAGACAAGCTCTACGGCAGTGTCGACAGCCTCAGTATGACCGCGGCTTTTTTCGAAAAAATAACAGTTACTGTCTGACTGCGTACGATGAAGAAGAAGAAGAATAAGTATGTAATTATTAAATTTGCCAGCAAAAAGTGGCGTTGGATTCCTTCGATACTCCCTTTTACACACATCATTGTTTCTTCACCAAATAAAGATGCTGTGGTCGAGATGTTAGGACTGGCCTAGTGTTGAATCTATGTACAGCTATCATATATTTATTTTTGTTTATCGCGAAGTGTGGTATCCAATTGTACTGCATGGATCCTGGGCGTCATACATCGCACCAGAGTCGTATACATCATACGGGCTAAGATTCCACCTCCCGTTCATGGTGTGCACGTGGTAACAGGCTGTGTTGCAGCAGCATGGCCATCCAAGTGGGGATCTCGAGCTCCCTGTAATGGTGATCCTGGCAAGAAGCTTTCAACTACATTACAGCAAGTAGGACTAACGACCAACTTCTTCAGTACGGCAAGATATAAGAAGTGACGAAGCAAACTCGTTTCCAGAGTATATTCGTTAAGATTAAAGACCACAGATGCGTGTAGATTCTATAGCAAATAAGGCTTGAACCCTGATTATGATGACAGTTTCACGTGCCCTGCATTAAATTATCTAATGCATGACCTTCGCACGTGGAACAGTTCAATGCATCACCCCTCACACGTGGGACAGTTCAATGCATCACCCCTCACACATGGAACAGTTCAATGCATCACCCCTCACACATGGGACAGTTCAATGCATCCCCCCTCACACATGGGACAGTTCAATGCATCACCCCTCACACATGGGACAGTTCAAAGCATGATTCCTCACACATAAAACAGTCCAATCCATGACCCCTCACAAATGGGATAGTTCAATGCATGACCCTCACACATGGGGCAGTTCAATGCATGACCCCTCACACATGGGACAGTTCAATGCATGACCCCTCACACGTGGGAGTCGCACAGGCACACGCACACACACACACCCACACCCACACACACACACCCACCTACACACACACACATACCCACACCCACCCACACCCCCACCTAGATACACACCCACACACACACACACACACGCATGCACGCTAGCACGCACACACACACATACACACATACATGCATACATACACACACATACATACATACATACATACATACATACATACATACATACATGCATGCATACATGCATGCATACATACATACATACATACATACATACATACATACATACATACATACATACATACATACATACATACATACATACATACATACATACATACATACATACATACATACATACATACATACATACATACATACATACATACATACATACATACATACATACATACATACATACATACATACATACATAACACAATTGATGCACAAACTCCAATTCCATTCGAATGATTGTTCTACAATTATCCGCAATGTAAGCCATCTGGTCAATTCATCCATCATCTATTCTGTCTGAAGCCGCTTGTGCATCCCTTATCTTGTTATCCACTGCCTTTTTCAACCTTTCTAGAATTACTCTATTTAATGTATTTTCCGTCACTGATAATAACATTATTCCTCTATTGATTTGTATTTCTGTAAATCTCCTTTCTTAGGCAATTTCACCAGCTAGCCTTCACTCCAATCTTTTGGTAAGTTCTCTTGCTCTCATATGGCTTCTATCGAGTTGTGAGAACGTTAGTAGATTTGCTTTTATGGGTCCGGCGGTATCCCATTAGATCCTGCTGCTTTTCCGTTGCTTAGAAACTCTATTGTGCTTCTAATATTTTCTTTACTTGGATTATCACAGTAGATCGGCAGGTCCTCCTCTGCTGGTAGGATGTCTGGGGGACTGTCTGGTAGGATGTCTGGTGGACTGTCTGGAAGGATGTCTGGTAGGATGTCTGGTGGGCTGTCTGGTAGGATGTCTGGTGGACTGTCTGGTAGGATGTCTGGTAGGATGTCTGGTGAGCTGTCTGGTAGGATGTCTGGTGGACTGTCTGGTAGGATGTCTGGTGGACTGTCTGGTAGGATGTCTGGTGGACTGTCTGGTAGGATGTCTGGTAGGATGTCTGGTGGGCTGTCTGGTAGGATGTCTGGTGGACTGTCTGGTAGGATGTCTGGTGGACTGTCTAGTAGGATGTCTGGTAGGATGTCTGGTGGGCTGTCTGGTAGGATGTCTGGTGGACTGTCTGGTAGGATGTCTGGTGGACTGTCTGGTAGGATGTCTGGTGGACTGTCTGGTAGGATGTCTGGTGGGATGTCTGGTGGACTGTCTGGTAGGATGTCTGGTAGGATGTCTGGTAGGATGTCTGGTAGGATGTCTGGTAGGATGTCTGGTAGGATGTCTGGTTGACTGTCTGGTAGGATGTCTAGTGGGATGTCTGGTAGGATGTCTGGTTGACTGTCTGGTAGGATGTCTGGTTGACTGTCTGGTAGGATGTCTGGTGGGCTGTCTGGTAGGATGTCTGGTGGACTGTCTGGTAGGATGTCTGGTTGACTGTCTGGTAGGATGTCTGGTGGGATGTCTGGTAGGATGTCTGGTGGACTGTCTGCTAGGATGTCTGGTGGACTGTCTGGTGCAAGTCTATTCAAAATACACTTCAAAGTATTCTATCCATCTTTTCTTCTGTTCTTCAAGGTCGGTTATCGTTTCCCCAAGTTTATGTTTAATTGTTCTACCTTGTTGTTGATACTTTCCCGATAGTTTCTCGGTATTCTCATATACACCTTTCATATTTCTTTTTCCTGCAGCCTCCTCCGCCTCCTCAGCCATACCATCAATGTAACGCCTTTTGTTCGCCCTGATGCTCTTTTTAACCTCCTTATTGCTCTCTACATCCTCTTTCTGTGCTGTGCTTTTTTACGGCTGTCGTTTAACTATTTAGTAAGGCCATTTTCTTATTTCGCCATTTTTCGATCTCATATCACACGTTGCCATTTCCTATTTTTGCTTAGAAATCTTCCATTAGAATAGTTTTGTCACTCCTCCCTGTCTCCTCCACTAGTTGCTGTAATCTGCTGTTGAAATCATCTTTAACTAGTTTTTCCTTTTTATTTGTTGGGGCGTATCCCTGAATTATATTTAGTTTAATCTTTTTGTTCTTTGTTCTAAATGTAGCCATCAACAGTCGTGATCCGGCTGCTCCCCACTCTATGAGCGCACTACGAGCCTCCACTGAGAGCATAAGGGCCACTCCCTCTCTGTGTGGTGCGTTTTTCTCTTGCTCATGTCCTGAGTATATCCCAGTCTCCCATGTTGCCAATAGTACCTTTCCTGGTTGAGTCCATCCAGTCTCACTCAGCTCAAAGATACTAATGTAATATCGCGCCTCTCTTTTGTAATCACGACTCCCCCCCCCCCCCCCCACACACACACACATGGCTCTAACATTCCAGGGGCCGAGTCTGGAAAGCTTCTTTATCGAAAGAAAGGTAGTCGGCAGTCCAGCTTCCTTTCGGGATTGGCTGAGCGTCATAGGGCCTGCTAACGGGACCTTTCTCTTCAAGGGCGGCTTTTGGTTTGTTTTGGTTGTCGTTTGTGAAGCAATTTTTTTTGTGACGAGGTGGAGTAGCTCCCCCCTTTTCCCCGATCAACATGCCTCCTTTCACATCCGGGCTTAGCACCGGCCATGGCGGAGTTTAAATCAGTGTAACATGAACAAATCTTCTAAATTAAGCGTAAGGTTGGCAACTCTTCTAACATAAGTGTGAGGCGGATGAATCTTTTAAAATTAGTGTAAGGTAGAAGACACATGTAAGGCATTTAGTGTGACCTTTAAGAATTTGACGAAATCAAATAAAACATTATTACATACATAAGCACACACAAGCACACATACACACACTTATATGACACACACACACTGCTACAACAACATCAACAAAGAAATCACACTCTTGCACAACTTTCACACGCACCCTCATGGTGAGGACTTTACATTGCACTTTGGTTGGGCTAGCTTCTGAGGGCGCACAAACCTAGCATAGTTACATACAGACGCACACATCCATCCAAGCACTAGGTTATGCGTCCTGATATCGCCCAAAGGACTAAGGTCTTGGGTGGAATGTGTGCGCCTCCGCCAGTAGAAACTAATGAGGCAAACGACAAACAACAAATAAAACAAAGAAATCAGATGTAAGAACTAATCAATCCATGATCTGTATATAAGGATCTTCATGTAGAGCATCCACGAGGTGTGAACAATATTTCAAGGATTCTTCAGGATCGAATATCTCAAAAATGATGGCCGATTTTGCTGATCTTGTTGGTCATTATGCCTGACTTACAAGGTATTAATTGTTGTTCTTCTTCTTCTTCGTTCTCAATCTCCCACTACCAAACCCTGAAAGAGCTTAAGTATCAGAATGTAGTCCAGAGAACGGAATGCGTTGTGTCGTAGTTTACAGCTTAACTGTGATATTTGCACCTTTTGGTCCAACACATCCGACTTCAGCAAGCATTTTTTTAGTACCGGGTTAGCATTCCCTCTTCGATCCCTTCTCCTTAGCCAGTATGCCCTGCTGCAGCCTGTTATCCAGGATCACCGCGTGGAGGTGTAGAAGGGTCTTGACAGCTCTGGTTCGCTGGCCCTGACGCTAGCAGTCAGGTATGGGTCGCTGACCACTGCAGCTCATGCGCTGCTCAGCGTTTTGATCCCAGTATTAATTCGATATTGCCAGCCTTACCAGGCGATTAACTCGATGTTGTCAACCTTACCAAGCCATTAATTCGATGTTGTCAACCTTACCATGCGGATAATTCGATGTTGTCAACCTTACCAGGCGATTAATTCGATGTTGTCAACCTTACCAGGCGATTAATTCGATGTTGTCAACCTTACCAAGACATTAATTCAATGTTGTCAACCTTACCAAGCCATTAATTCGATGTTGTCAACCTTACCAAGCCATTAATTCGATGTTGTCAACCATACCAGGCGATTAATTCGATGTTGTCAGCATTACCAAACTATTCATTCTATGTTCTTGTTCTAACTCAATTTTCCTGGTTGCAGGTTATAGCTCTTCTTATATCCCAGAACGTATGAATAAGCTGGACTGAGTCATCCTCGCTGTAGTGCAGTCTCAGCAGACTGAACCACTATGGAGATCACAACGTTGATCACAATACCTCATTGACCAGCCTGCTGTAACACGTCATGGTTTCATGTGCAAGCATCAACATCAGGTGAAATCTCAGTCATTATGTTTCTCATGACTCTGACATGAGCTTTTCGCCTAACAACAACAAAAATCCCAAACAAATAAACCTATAGCCGATGTCTTTACATAACACTCGGCGAAAATCTGACATTAACGTTATTCCATACTTTCAAAAGTCCGCCTGCAGCGTTCCTTTCTCGCGAATTACAACATTTTTATTACTAAAAATAATGCAAGCAACGCCCGACCTCATCAAGTCTATACCTTCCAAATAGCAGTACGGATTTGCAACTGGCCTTCTTGGCAATAACTACAAAGCCTCGAAGGAAGCATGCCCGACCTCACAATTTGTGAGCTTACCAATTTTTCCCATCTGTTCACAGTCTATCTATTTTTTCATGTTCCAAATTCGTCAAAGCAGTTGTTTTACTTTCTTATTTTATTGCATTCATGTACATAGAATCTACTTTTGAATCACTGGATTGTTTTTAACCCAGAAGAAAAACATTAATAGAATACCTAGGCTTCACCTAATTGAGGACACACATTTGAAAAAGTATAGCTGAGCAATAATTCAAGCATTTGTATTGCGAGTGTATGTATATATGTGTGTGAGTGTGTGTGTGTGTGTGTATATGTCTGCGCGCGCATGCGTATGTGTGTGCTTAACAGTGTATCTACGTGTGCGTGTGTGTGTGTGTGTGTGTCTGCGAGCCTGTGTCTGCATGTGTGTGTGTCTGCGTGTATGTATGTGCGTGCGTGTGTGTCTGTGTGTGTGTCTGAGTGTGTGTATGCGTATGTATATGTATAATGTGTGTCTACGCGTGTGCGTGTTTGCGCTTGTGTGTGTGTCTGCGTGTGGGTGTAAAGTGTATGTGTGCCCGAATGTGTGTCTATGTTTGGGTCTTCGTGTGTGTCTGTGTGAGTGTATGCGTGCGTTTCTGCGTGTGTGTGTGTGTCTCCGCGTATGTCTGTGTGAGTATCTGCATGTCTGTCTGTGTGGGTGTCTGCTTGTGTGTGTGTGTGTGATTGTGTGCGTGTCTGCTTGTGTGTCTGCGATAGTGTCTGTGTCTGTGTGTGTCTGCGTGTGAATTTGGGTGTGTGTGTGTAAGTGTCTCTGAGAGTGTAAGTGTGTGTGTCTGCGTGTGTTTCCGCGTGAGTGTCTGTGTGAGTGTCTACGTGTGTCTGTGTCTATGAGTGTATGCGTGTGCTTGTGCGTGTGAGTGGTCTGTGTGAGTGTCTATGTGAGTTATGTGTGCTTTTCTATGTGTGTCACTGTGAGTGTATGTGTGTGTCTGTGTCTGTGTGAGTGTCTTCGCCTATGTCTGTGTGTGTGTCTGTTTGTGTGTATTTGTGTTTCTGTGTGTGTGGCTGTGTGTGTGTGGCTGTGTGTGTGTCTATGTGTCTGTGGTTGTATCTGTGTGTGCCTGCGTGTACGTGTGTGTCTGTGTGTGTGGCTGTGTGAGTGTCTGTGTAAATGTATGTGTGTGTGTCTGGGCTAACGTGTGTGTCTGTGTGTCTATGTGAATGTCTGTTTGAGTGGTCTGTGTGAGTATCTGTTTGAGTGTATGCGAGTAAGTGTGTGTGTGTGTGTGTGTATTTTAGTATATGTCTGAGTGTATGTGTGTGTATGTTTATGAGTGTCTGTGTGAGTGTCTGTTATAGTGTATATTTGAGTGTATGTGTGAGTGTCTGTGGGTAAATTTAGTTCTATGTGAGTCGATTTATCAGTCTATGTGCGAGTGTCTGCGTAAGTGTCTGTGTGAGTGTATGCATGTAAGTGTGTGGCTGTGCGTGTGTTCATGTGTGTTTCTGTGTGAGTGTCTGTGGGAGTATATGTATGAGTGTATGTGGGAATGTCTGCGTTTTAAGTGTGTGTCTGCGTGATTGTCTGCGTGTAAGTAAGTGTCTGCGTGTATGTCTGTGTTAGAGTCTATTGAGTGTTTTCGTTGATATGTGTGTCAGCATAAATGTCTGTGTGAGCGTCTGTGTTTGTGGCTTCGTGTGTCTATGTGAGTGTCTGTGTGTGTGTGTTTTTTTTCCTTTATGAGTGTCTTTTTGTATGTCTGCGGGTGTGTCTGGGTGAATGTCTGAGTCAGTGTTACGTGTAATAATGTGTCTGTGTATGTATGTCTGTATGTCTGTATGGGTAGCTGTGTTAGTATCTTGTGTGAGTGTCTTTATGAGTGTCTATGTGAGTGTCTGTGTGAGTGTCTGTGTGAGTGTCTGTGATAAAATGTGTGTTTGTGCCTGTGTCTATGTGATTGTCTTTGTGAGTATTATGCTTGACTGTCTGTGTGAGTGTCTGCGTGTAAGTGTGTGTCTCTGTGTGTGTGGATGTGTGAGTGTCTGTGTGAATATATGTGTGAGTGTCTGTATGTGTGTTTGTTTGTGTGATTGTTTGAGTGGCTGTGTTATTTCTGTGTGAATGTCTGTATGAGTGTCTGCGTTAAAGTGTGTGTTTGTGCGTGTGTCTGTGTGACTGTCTTTGTGAGTATTATATATGAGTGTCTGTGTGAGTATCTGTGTCCGTGTCTGTATGTGTGTTTGTGTGTGTGTGTGTCTATGTCAGTGTATGTGTTAGAAGTCTGTGTGAATGTCTGTATGAGTGTCTGTGTGAGTGTCTATGTAGCTGTATGCGTTAAAGTGTGTGTCTGTGTGAGTGTCTGTGTGAGTGTCTGTGTGCGTGTCTCGGTGTACGTGTTTCTGTGCGTGTGTGTGTGTTGGTGTGAGTATGTATGTGTTTATTCAAATGTGCATATATATTTTTATTCTTAACCTCTTGCACTGAGACAACTTATGACAAGTTTTCTTATGTATCTGCTATAGTTTCCCATCCTGTATCCCAAAACGCACTGAAGAAGATGGAACGTAGCCCTACGGGCTGTAGTGCACACGCATCGCCTCAATAAGCTCCTCATTATGGAAATTAACTGCGTCGATTCTTTCGCCAGGCTGCTGCGACACCGCCTGTTCTCAGGAGCGCAACGTGTTGGAAAAATTAAGCCTTGATCAATACGTTTCACCTGGCCCGAATGGTATTCTTGGCTTCTGTATAGACAATTATTATTTTTGTTATTATTATTGTTATTATTATTGTTATTATTCAACACATCATTTCTTGCAGAGCAGCCAGAATCACTACTATACACAGCCCATTAAATGAAGCTGCCGCTAGAGCACCTTTTGTACCATGCAGTTAGCGGTGTCTGTGGCAGATTGTTGTACATAATGATGATGTTAGCTACACCAACACGTCTTTATCCGGCTTCAACAAGATACGCTAAACCCAGTAGTTCATTTCGTTCGTCTCCTGTCAGTTTCTTGAGTTATCCACGTGGGATGAATATACACTGATGTTTGTGTATGTATTTATGTGCGCGCGCACGCGTGTATATATATATATACTCAAACGCTTCACACATACACACATGTGTGTGTGTATGTGTGTGTGTGTGTGTTTGTATACACAATTTATCATAGTTACACACGCACAAATAAAACCAATAAATCGCTCCGCTATTTACCGACTTTAAAATCAAAAATGTCCGCGTGTGTGTGTGCAAGTGTTTAAGTATGTGTGCGTGTTTTAATCATTGTGCATGTGTACATCTGAATGCGTGCGTGTGTGTACATATTTGCTACTGAAAGTGCGTATAGCTGCCAACTCCAAATTCTACTTTCCTAAAACCCATCTCCCGTGTGTTCACACCAGACCGGTTCCTTGTTCCTCTCTCACATTCTTCCTGATGGCTGGAATACATCTGCCAGTTTCGTTTCTGGCACAAGCTCTACATACAGGGGGCTGTTACCTGCAAACATCCAAATATGGGGCATCCCAGGACCAATAGTTTTAAGAGAGTAAACGTAAGGAACGCCTTGGAGAGAGAGATGGGGAATGGGGGGGGGGGGGGGGGGTGGATGAAACGGTGATCTGGAAACTAGGCATAAGGCTATGATGATGCGGGTGTAAAATAAGAACGGAGAAATAGAATTAGACTGATGTGCGCATGTTAAGAAATCCCACAATGTGAACTTTTTTGACACTCGAGTGAGAGTGAGTTTCTTGCACGTGTTCACGACATACAGATTTCTGTGTTTATTTCTGACTTATATTCAAACTGAATCCCGTTGTGTGCTTTGTGTATATGACAAGTCTTCATTCACTGGATGTAGATTACTTATTCCATTGAGACTATTTACTACCGCACTTGCACATTTTATAATTCTGTTATTTGCACGGAGTTCTGCACTCTTCCCGAGCAAACTTTTATAGAGTAGATGCGCAAGAGTTTGAATATGAGTGCCGAGTAATGCCGTGTTATCTCTTACCGATTAATTCATTAAGGCTTTCGTTGCATAATATAACCAAGCGGATTATGTACGTGGTTTAAAAAGTTCTACTGTACTACTACAAGAACATGAATGTTTGTTTTGCAACAATTCATTATATGTTTTGTGACATTTTTGTTAACTCAATGTGTAGTGTTTTTGTCACTTTAAAAATGTTACGTTATTATATTTCAAGAACCTTTCTTTCTGTCACTCATTTTGTTACTAACGCTAAGTAGTTACACCTGTTAAAGTAAAACGAACAGTGGACGCACGCTACTCTGTGAACCGTGGACGCACGCTACTCTGTGAACAGTGGACGCACGCTACTCTACGAACAGTGGACGCACTCAACTCTGTGAACAGTGGACGCACGCTACTCTTCGAACAGTGGACGCACGCTACTCTGTGAACAATGGACGCACGCTACTCTACGAACAGTGGACGCACGCTACTCTGCGAACAGTGGACGCACGCTACTCTGCGAACAGTGGACGCACGCTACTCTGGGAACAGTGGACGCACGCTACTCTGCGAACAGTGGACGCACGCTACTCTGTGAACAGTGGACGCTCGCTACTCTGTGAACAGTGGATACAACCAGACTGCTAGCGTCAGAGCCAGCGATCCAGAGCTGCCAAGACCCTTTTCCACCTCCACCTGCTAATCATGGATATCAGGCTGCAACAGGGCAGACTCGCTACGGAGAAGGGAATACTAACCCTGTACCCAATAATGTCCTGCTGAAGTCGGATGTGTTGGATCGAAAGGTGCAAATATTTTAGTCAAGCTGTAAACTACGACACAACGCATTCCGTTCTGCGGACTACATCCTGCTACTTGCAAAACCGTTTTTCGTCCTTGGTAGCGGGAGTTTGATAACAAACGAAGAAGAAAAAGAAAAAGAACAAGAAGACGACTTCGTTTAACATGTCTATTTTCATATCGTAGGTTCAGCAAAAACCTAGACTGCATATTTAATGCCGACAGCAGAACAAGCGACATTTATTCCTCACCTCCTACATTTCATCCAGGTAGATCCAGGAAATTTGAACAAACGACCTAACGATACCATTTTTGTTAAATGTAACTACGAGAATAACAAAAGTGCAAGAACAGTTGTATAATTAAAATCATTGTCAGCATGTTATTACGTTACACCTGTCTGTGAAACAATTGCGTCGAAGTTCTGTAAATGTGTATTTTCGCATACACGTCTTTTTTTTAACAGATGTGTAAATTCGTACACTTGATGTAAGCGGGCGTAAAATGTTCAAATATATTTTCTCCCACAAGTTGAACGACAAAGGATTGTTGATATCTGAAATTAAGTTTCCACAAATATTGGAATAAAGGGTATTGACGTTAATTAACGGTGATTTATTTGGTACTGAAATCTCTTCACAGAACGAGGTTTTATTCTAGTTTATGTTAACGATTTTTTTCGTTGAGAGAAACGATATAGTTTGATGACAGTTTTACACCACTTCTGTATCTTACAGCGCCGTGCAAATTCAAGTTACTGATTTATATATGATTTTAGAAGACTTGGGAACTATGTTAAATATATCGCCCCGGAACGAAGTCCAGTACTTCGTTTCATTATTATTATGTTGTGGCACATGAGCAATGATGAACCAAATTCCACATTTGAGCTCTGTAAATACATTTTATAAACATCGATGTCAACTTGAATGTTTCTTTTGTTTGTCGTTAAACTTTATATTCGCCTGCTTATAGATTCGCATGATCTGTTTATTAGTTTATCCAGCTTCATATGTTTGTTAATTAGTCTATCTTAATTCACATAAATTATTATTGGTTTGTTTAATTTGTTGCTAATTGTGTCTTCATCTGCGTACCCTTTCATTTGTATGTATTGGTATTTTTTACCACAGTTATCTTTTTATTAATTTGTTGAGCATCAGTTGAGGGTTTATGAATGTGTTGAGCTTCAGTTGAGGGTTTATGAATGTGTTGAGCTTCAGTTGTGTGTTGAGTAATGTTTGAAGTATTTGTTATCTGTTAAGTTATGTGTGGAGCTAATTTTATCTGTTAAATAGTGTGTGTAATGTCTGTTATCTGTTAAGTAATTCATTGAGTCTCTGTCTGTAAAGTAATGTATTGCGTCCCTGTTGTCTGTCAGGTAAAGCGTGGAGTGTCTGTTATCTGTTAGGTAATGTATGGAGTATAAGTTCCGTATTTATTATTTTGTCTTGCTAAGTTGTAGGAAATCTATTTTTGGCATACTCGTCATGACGAACATGATTTTACAAACACATCCGATTTCTACTAGGGATCGATACTGTCATATCCAAATATACTCGTACCTGTTCAGCACTTACATTCACGTTTCAAATCGTTTTGCTTCTTTGCTTGTTCACCTGTATCTGTATATGTTCATTAGTTTGTGTATTCTTCGATCGTGATAGTATTAGTTTATTATGTTTAATATATATGCCAGCTATTCTGACATTGTTTAGTGTCTCGTAGAATGATAAAAGTACATCTACAAATATATACACTAGTTATCGTTTCAATAGTTTTTTTTTTTTTTTATAACATGATCATTTTATACTTGTGAGTTTGGTGTGTACAGTCGTTTCACTTTTTTGTTGTTCTCAAAGCAACCTTGCAGTTCTCTACTAACAGAAAGAGTAACTAAAGCAACTGCAACGTTCAAACAGCACTGTTCAAAGATATACATCAGTTTTGTTAATATTATAAATCGTCCTTTGAAAGTTTTAAACTGGATTGCGATTATGAACAGCGTGTGTTCTTCTTCGTTTTAACAACTGGCATTATCAATACCTGACTGCTGCATTAAATGATAAGAAATATTTATCAAAATGGCAGCCAGACGAAAGAGTGCTAAACCTACCAACAAACTGCGTCATCAACTTCAAATCGAGGACGACGAGGAAGAAGACATGGATGAGTCCACTTTGCCACGGGTAAGATGTGCTATGTCAACTGCAAACGTATATTTTGTTTTTGTAATATGTAAAACTCTAGCAATGACGTAATTACCTGTCCAAATCATTCTTTTCGGTTTGCATTGTGAAGTGTGTGACCTCAGTCTCAAGAACATTAACTTTCCCGTGTTTACAGTATCTTTCGTGGAATTCGTTTCGTTAGCATCAATTGTATATTACCTCCCCTTCGCACTACTATCTGTGCCTTGTCTTTATTGATATCGGTTTGTATATATGACTCATTCAGGTAGAGTGTAAGGATGTTACGGTTAAACAGTTGCATAGATAGACATATAGGTAAAGTGCAGGATAGAACAATTCAAACAGCTGCATAGATAGACAGACATATAGGGGTAAGGATATTACTGTCAAACAGTTGCATATATAGACAGACACGTAGAAAGAGCAAAAGACCAACACAAACTGACTAACAGAGACAGACATACAGACAAACTGATTGAGAGAGACAGGGAGAGAAAGGGGGGGGGGGAGTTACATAGAGGTATAGACAGTTACGTTGACAGACTGACGGACATACATACAGACAGGCGGACATACATACAGACAGACAGATACATAGATAGACAGACAGACATACAGATAAATAGACAGACATACAGACGTACGGCAGATAGATGGACAAACAGATAAACAGACAGATAGATAGACAGACAGATATACAGATAGACAGATAGATAGACAGACATATATACATACAGACAGATAGATAGATATATAGATAAATAGATAGATAGATAGATAGATAGATAGATAGATAGATAGATAGATAGATAGATAGATAGATAGATAGATAGATAGATAGATAGATAGATAGATAGATAGATAGATAGATAGACAGATAGATAAATAGAAGAGTAGATAGATAGATAGATAGATAGATAGATAGATAGATAGATAGATAGATAGATAGATAGATAGATAGATAGATAGATAGATAGATAGATAGATAGATAGATAGATAGATAGATAGATGGATGGATAGATAGATAGATAGATAGATAGATAGATAGATAGATAGATAGATATATAGATAGATAGATAGATAGATAGATAGATAGATAGATAGATAGATAGATAGATAGATAGATAGATAGATAGATAGATAGATAGATAGATAGATAGATAGACAGACAGACAGATAGATAGATAGATAGATATATTAGATAGATAGATAGATAGATAGATAGATAGATAGATAGATAGATAGATAGATAGATAGATAGATAGATAGATAGATAGATAGATAGATAGATAGATAGATAGATAGATAGATAGATAGATAGATAGATAGATAGATAGATAGATAGATAGATAGATAGATTCAGAGGCCTTATACACACAAACATACTTTGTCTCATTGTGCCAAAGGGCTTTAGTCTCCAAACCTAGACAGACTAAACCACACATTGAGTCTTCTGTTTTTTCAGAATGGCAGTAGGCCTACATTAATCTTTGTCCGACACTGCGCATTCTCTGAAAAACACCAGCCAGTTATATATCGGACCGACAGAGGTGAATATCGTAGTCAAGCTGTACACTAGCGACACAACGCCATTCCGTTCTCCGTTCAACAGTATGCTACTTGTATAGCCCTTTTCATGGCTTGCTAGCGGGATATTAAGAACAAACGACGACGACATAGAAGAAGAAAAAGAAGAAGAAGAAGAAGAAGTAGAAGAAAAAAAGAAGAAATAGAAGAAGAATTAATGGTAACAAGAAATTAGTTTCTTACTTTTACATGGAACCAATCTTACCGAACGGACCTGATTCACCGACAATTAACAGACATAAACAAATCAACAATAAAGATGTTGGGTTTATAGTATCAGGGATCTGGAAAAAGTAACCTTATATAGTATTTGTATTTTAACAGTACATTCAATATTAAGGTTATTATTTGTCTCTTAGAAGGTTAAGAGCTTCAAGAGCAGATAACTTTGATCATTGGTTAAAGAATGACAATTAAGTGATCAAGTCAGTAATTTGCATAGACAACCAGGTCATCGCACCGACCGCCTTTAACCACGGCTGATGGACGAGTCCCAGGCTGGACTATGTGTCTCAGACAAGTGTTGTGCGTGAGGTGCCATTGACGACTAGAGAAAAGTGGTTTTTTTCCAGCAACTTATTTTCAAGGAAAGGTGTAGAAGCTGTGAAGGCTAGACGTCCTAAGAGAGGCAGGACACATGGGGAAAAAAGGTAGTCGGTGTCGATCCAGCGTTGAGAATTTGCTCTCCTGTTGTGTTCATCCAGAGACCTCGGTGTTAGGGATTAGGTCTTGTCAACGGAGCAACGGTGCGTTGTTGTTGTTGTTGTCAATGCACATAATGAATAGGTTTAGTCTTCTGTGTGCCCTGAAAAGAACGTTTAATGGCGGGTTGCAGTAGCTTTCCTCAAATCCTGAGCGTGCTGATAAGGTGGACCGGGATCCTCCAAACGTTTGTGCTATGACTCTGTGGATCATGTCGATCCCCTACCTCGTTAGCCACTGCCATGAAGAACAGTCCACTTTCAGTGAGGACTTCGTGAAAATCGAGATGGGGGTCTTGGCCAGTATTCTGCCTGACCCTGACTAATATGTCTGATCAGAATACTGTGCCTGACCCTGACTAACATGTCTGATCAGAATACTGTGCCTGACCATGACTAACATGTCTGATCAGAATACTGTGCCTGGCCCTGACTAACATGTCTGATCAGAATACTGTGCCTGACCCTGACTAACATGTCTGATCAGAATGCAGTGCCTGGCCCTGACTAATATGTCTGATCAGAATATTGTGCCTGACCTTGACTAACATATCTGATCAGAAAGCTGTGCCTGAACAGACGTTAGTCTCCCTCCCCAATGAATAAGTCATTGGTTGAGCGCGTGGAAGACCTTGATCCGCTTGCGATCTCCATATTAGACCGTCCAGGTCTCGAAGCCGTACACGAGGATTGGAGTGACACATAATCGGTATTGATGCAGCCTAGTTTCCATGGAAACCTCTGCTGGGATCAGGCTTTGTGAAAAGAGTTCATGAAAGATGCAGTAAGGCTGCTCCCCCGAGTGATTTCTTGGCCACTTAGTGAATGAGAATTCAGTCTGCTGTTCAGGTAGGTTATTTCTGGGCCACTTAGTGTATGAGAATTCAGTATCCTGTTCAGGTAGGTGATTTCTTGGCCACTTAGTGTATGAGAATTCAGTCTACTGTTCAGGTAGGTGATTTCTGGGCCACTTAGTGTATGAGAATTCAATCTACTGTTCAGGTAGGTGATTTCCGGGCCACTTAGTGTATGAGAATTCAGTCTACTGTTCAGGTAGGTGATTTCCGGGCCACTTAGTGTATGAAAATTCAGTCTACTGTTCAGGTAGGTGATTTCCGGGCCACTTAGTGTATGAGAATTCAATCTACTGTTCAGGTAGGTGATTTCTGGGCCACTTAGTGCATGAGAATTCAGTCTTCTGTTCTGGTAGGTGATTTCCGGGCCACTTAGTGTATGAGAATTCAGTCTACTGTTCAGGTAGGTGATTTCCGGGCCACTTAGTGTATGAAAATTCAGTCTGCTGTTCAGTTAGGTGATTTCCGGGCCACTTAGTGTATGAGAATTCAGTCTACTGTTCAGGTAGGTGATTTCTGGGCCACTTAGTGTATGAGAATTCAGTCTACTGTTCAGGTAGGTGATTTCTGGGCCACTTAGTGTGTGAGAATTCAGTCTGCTGTTCAGGTAGGTGAAGCCTTAGATGGCATTGACGTGATCACTGCTGACAATGATTCTCTGGTAACGCAGCGCACAGCCCAAACTTCGAATCTTGGTTTTCGTCCAGAAATGTGCGGTCCCAAATATGAAGATGACATTTCAGAAAATCATCTTATATTAGAAAGGATTTTTATTTTGTAATTGCGTTCTCCTTATTTCTCTATTCCCCAAGGGGGTATGCGTTGCAATACGGTTATTTATTTTTGCGCCTGTCGGCCCAGTCCATCCGACTTCGGCATGCATTTTATGTAAGGGTCTGCTTCCTCCTGCATTTTCTAAGGGTTTGCTTCCCCGTGGTAACGGCCGGTGCTGTGATGGGGATCGAACCCAGCACCTTCGAGTTGTGAGCCGTGTCACTTAACCACTAGCCCACAACGTCCCCTTAGAAAGAATGACAAATTAGGTAATCTCACAGTAAACACTGTTGCTGGGGATGAAGTGTTAAACTTTCTCGTTGGAGGTCTGACATTTTTCAGGGGGATGACATGTTCACTTATTCATCGTCTTACTTTTTCTAGCTGTAAGTCACACTTACACATTTGCACGTGGGTAGTCTAAGGCGTATCATTACCGGGGAAAGGGCGGGGTGTGTCGATTACATTTGTACCAAGGTCATAATGAAGGAATCATTACGATTTGGGCGTTGTCTGAAAATTATTGTGTATCTATGCTAGATCGGTTATGTTATGATATATCGTGTTATGTTTGATGCTATAATATGTTATATTTGTTATGTTATGTCCTTTTTATGAGCGTGGGGCCGAATGGTTTCGACGCCTGCCTGCCGACAAGGTGGGCAGCGGTTCGAATATGGCATATGTTGTTTTTTTGTTGGGGGTGAAATAAGCAAACATAGCCATCACACAACGTGGCGACAGCAGTAGCGAAGCGGCCTGTATTCCTCACGCTTCAAAACCCCTTGACTACCCCAGCAATGGAAAAAATGTCGTATGACAATTTATTAATTATTTTTTAGTATTCTGTTTTACTATATTATTTTATGCAATGATGTGTTATTGTATGTTACGTAAATTGTTGATATATTGTGGTATATTATGTTACTTTACATTATGTTACGTTATGTTACACTTTTCTTTGTTATGTTTGGATCGTCACTGTTATCTTCACTGAAGTGAAGATATGAAGTGAATGCTTGAAATGAATATCTGAAGTGAATGTATGAAGTGAAGTTCTGAAGTAAAAGTCTGATGTGAAGATATGATCTAAAGGACTGACGTAAAGATCTGAAGTGAAGGTCTGAAGTGAAGGTCTGAAGTGAAGGTCTGAAGTGAAGGTCTGAAGTGAAGGTCTGAAGTGAAGGTCTGAAGTGAAAATCTGAAAGGTAGGTCTGAAGTAAAGGTTTGAAGTAAATGTCTAAAGTGAAGGTCTGAAGGGAAGGTCTGAGGTGAATAAAGTGAAGACTTAAAGTAAATTTCTGAAGTGAATATCTGAAGGAAAGGTCGGAAATGAAGGTCTGAAGTGAAGGTCTGAAGTGAATTAAATCTATAGCTGTGAAGTAAAGGTCTGAAGTGAAGGTCTGAAGTGAAGGTTTGAAGTGAAGGTCTGAAGTGAAGGTCTGAAATAAAGGTCTGAATTGAAAGTCTGAAGTAAAGGTCTGGTGAAGGTCTGAAATGAAGGTTTGAAGTGAAGGTCTGAAGTGAAGTTCTGAAGTGAATGTCTGAAGTAAAAGTCTGAAGTGAAGGTCTGAAATGGAGGTCTGAAGTGCAAGAAATTGGTCGTCAATACTTCGGTGTATTACACTTGATGATGATGATGATGATAATGAGAAATAAATTATTCCGCGTCACATGTTTGTCCTTCTGATTAGATCTTATTTAAACAATGTAGGCTGTTTTCTTTTCTGTTCCCGTCACTCCTTTCTTTATTGGCAGAACTAATTCATAAGAATGTGTGCGCGTGTGTTTGTTGTGTGTGTGTGTATTTATTGTGAGCGTGTGTGTATTTGGTGTGTGTGTGTGTGTGTGTGTGTGTATATAGTTACTTAGTTAATTAGTTATTTTTATTGAATAATTTAGAAGAGTCATTGGAGATCAAATCAAACCTTACCGTTGTCGATTTTCACAAGACATTCGATAGTCTATACCTACCATCACTTTGGACCAATCTCATTCCAAGTTTGTAAGGGTTATACAAACACAACACTCTAATTCACAGTGTTGTGGGCGGCCCACTTTCGAGAAGGTAGAGTTTCTACATGGGCGGCCCACTGTCGAGAGAGTAGAGTTTCTACATGGGCGGCCCACTGTCGAGAGAGTAGAGTTTCTAAAATGGCGGCCCACTGCGAGAGAGTAGAGTTTCTACATGGGCGGCCTACTATCGAGAGAGTATAATTTCTACATGGGCAGCCCACTGTCGAGAGAGTAGAATTTCTAGATGGGAAGCCCACTGTCGAGAGAGTAGAGTTTCTACATGGGCGGCCCACTATCGAGAGAGTAGAATTTCTACATGGGCGGCCCACTATCGAGAGAGTAGAGTTTCTACATGGGCGGCCCACTGTCAAGAGAGTAGAGTTTCTACATGGGCGGCCCACTGTCAAGAGAGTAGTTTCTACATGGGCGGCCCACTGTCAAGAGAGTAGAGTTTCTACATGGGCGGTCCACTGTCAAGAGAGTAGAGTTTCTAAATGGGTGGCCCACTGTCAAGAGAGTAGAGTTTCTAAATGGGTGGCCCACTGTCAAGAGAGTAGAGTTTCTAAATGGGTGGCCCACTGTCAAGAGAGTAGAGTGTCTAAATGGGTGGCCCACTGTCAAGAGAGTAGAGTGTCTAAATGGGTGACCCACTGTCAAGAGAGTAGAGTTTCTAAATGGGTGGCCCACTGTCAAGAGAGTAGAGTGTCTAAATGGGTGGCCCACTGTCAAGAGAGTAGAGTTTCTAAATGGGTGGCCCACTGTCAAGAGAGTAGTGTTTCTACATGGGCGGCCCACTGTCAAGAGAGTAGAGTTTCTACATGGGCGGCCCACTGTCAAGAGAGTAGAGTTTCTAAATGGGTGGCCCACTGTCAAGAGAGTAGAGTGTCTAAATGGGTGGCCCACTGTCAAGAGAGTAGAGTTTCTAAATGGGTGGCCCACTGTCAAAAGAGAGTAGAGTTTCTACATGTGAAATGAAGCGTATGAGATAGATCCTTTGTGTCACCAGGAGATACAGATTGAAAAATGACCACATTCGAAATTCGGTCGCTACTCCTTATGCTGAGTATGATGGGGCTTCAAATGAAAACCTTAAAATGGATAAAAATGCGAAAATGTATGCCTTTGATTGTTAATATAGTTGCTAATCGCGTTAAGAGTTGATTGCACGTGTCACTACGGTGCAGACGAACAATATCACGTCATAAGTGCAGTTCAAATATTGACGGCCCACTACTGATATGCACCGAAAATAAGCAGAGTTCTGTTACCCGTTTTTGTTTTTTAGCGGCGAAGGGGTGAAACCTATAGAAAGTCATCGGGAAATGAAGGCTTGGCACAGTGATTCGTGCCTTTCACTCCATCAAGTGGGTGGGTGGGGTAGGAGTTCCAAACCTTCTTGACTTCTGTGATGGGCTGTTCACGACAGGGTCAGACACATGGAGCAGTGACAAAAGAGTCGATTACACCCGTTGATAACCTCGTAAAAGAAGATCGTGATTGTCTGTAAGTGAAATTGCCGCACATCTGTACATAAGACACGGTTCAGCACACCCTGTCATCCGTGTTGTGCTACAGTACCACAAATTGTCTGCAAAGCCGGTGCCACGCAGTTAACTCCAGAATTGAGGCAACGGCGCGTTGACGTCTGCCAGGAACGTTTGTGACGCTTTGAAGCAAAATGTGATGGTTTCCTAGCAACGTATTGTTACTGTATATAAAGCCTGGGTTCACTACCACTAGCCTGAAAAGAATAGAGCGTGCACGTCAGCGCCATTCGTCCTCACCGTAACCGAAAAAATTTCGTGCTCAGCAATTTGAAGTGAAGGTTATGCTTTTGGGATGAACGCAGAATTATTTTATAGCACTGCTTGCCCAAGGGGAATGCTGTCACCAGCGACACGTGTACAGCTCTTTATAGGAATCATCTTAGATCCGCAATCAAATCCAAG
This sequence comes from Ariolimax columbianus, assembly GCA_036924085.1. Classification (NCBI taxonomy): domain Eukaryota; kingdom Metazoa; phylum Mollusca; class Gastropoda; order Stylommatophora; family Arionidae; genus Ariolimax; species Ariolimax columbianus. Next base: position 16,924,207 of record JAVGWX010000005.1, on the reverse strand, counting down.
CGACGTGGACCTTTGAGTACAAGTGCCCTTTTGCAACATGGCAATGCTCGACCTCATAATGTCCGTGCCACGGCTGCAACTATCGAGGACCTCTACTTTCAGTGTCTACCACATCCGCTGTACTCACCAGGCCTAGACCCAAGTGATGTTCACGTCTTTGGACGACTAAAAGAGGCACCGGGAGGAAAGACATTCAGGTCCAATGAAAAGGTCTAGCAGATAGGGCACGAGCCATTTACACACGCAATCAAGGAATCGTACATATACACACACACAATCCCACGCACACACACACGGGTCAAATCAGCGAGTAGGTCACGAATGGTTGTTTAAAAAAACAACATATAAATTAGACACGAACTTGAAAACCATTATTATTGCAGTTACATTGCATCGTGCTTGCTGCGTCAGGCTTGCTGCGTCGGGCGTGCTGCGTCGGACTTGCTGCGTCGGGCTTGCTGTGTCTGGCTTGCTGCGTCCGCTACGAATGACCTTCGCCACGTGTGAAATAATGGAAGACTCTTTCGGATCAAACATTCGTATTTACCAGACGCGTGTGGTTCCTGCCCTCCTGTATGGTTCAGAGACTTGGACCCTACTTAAACAGGACATATCAAGACTCGATGCCTTTCATATGCGGAACCAGCGACGCATCCTCGATATGCGGTGATTCGATCTCGTCCGAAATGTCCAGGTGTCTGCAAAGACGGGTCTCCTCTTTATCTCGGACACACTGGTCAGCCGCCGCCTGTCTGTGTGTGGTGACGTGGTCCGACTAGGTCTGGAAGTTACTGCTCACCAGATAATGTCCAAGCCAGCTAAGTGTAACAACGGTCTCCTATCGGCCGGTTTGAGGCGTGGGACGGTCCGCCCCCGTTCTCCAATGCTCCGACAGATAGCAGTCTCTCCTTCGGCACTGAACGAGGTTTGGCTACAATCCTCAGCAGTTGGGCATGGTAGTGGACGATCGACGCAATGGGGCCTAGATGTTCTAGCTGAACATTATGATTATTATTACATTGTCTCATAATATCCACCACCATTGATGCACTTATTCCATCGCTTTATCGGTGAACCAAAACCTGCAGCATAGAAGACGTATGTCACATCCATATTGCCATTCACGTTCAATATCTTCGTCATTCGCGAAACGTCTCCAACCAAGTTGACATCATGCATTATACTGTAGACTAAACCATGCGAATACTGTTGCCGTTACTACACTGTCTTTCTTTACCGCCTGTCAGCTCGAATCACCGAAACAACCCCCCATCCCCATTCCGACATACTCAAAACAGCTTGTATCAGAGTCCATTGATCCACAGCAGACCAAGCCCCTATACCACCTCCAAGCGACTGCACTTGAAACAGGCTGCATTAGTGTAGTCTGACAAAAAGAATATAGATCACAGTGGGAAGCAACATCCGGTACCCCAAAAAATCCAACTTAAATGGTATTTGTCAGACCAAAAGATGCAGAGATGGCAGCCTCGCTGTAAACTGCGACACAAACCTCTTTTAGGCACGAACGCAGAAGAAAAAGAAATGGTGTAACTGTTCCTTCTAAAAACAAAGAAATATTTAAAGGTGTAGACGGCATAGCGTTTTCTGCATATTTCTCGTTTTTGAAACACCTGTGAATTTTAATTGCCCAAGAATGTTATCGGGGTCCGAAATGGTGTAAAAGATGGTGGCAGTGTATCCTGCCAGGCATGTCGGAAAAGGGAACAAATGATGATTGGGCATGACGCCGAGTAACTGGAAACTACAAGAAGAAGAACTCAAGACCCGTCCATCCCTTGGTAGAAGAGACATGACCGAGTCGCAGTCAGAATTTGATCGTCTTCAATGAAATGTAAACTCATCAGGACGGGTTGCTATAACTGAGGGGTAAGACACTCCTCTCTCATTAAACGAAAGCACGGAACGGTTGGTGTTCGAATCCACGTTTCAAACGTCGCTTATTCTCAAAGGAGGTAAGATCAGCGCTATCGTACGAAGATGTTCTATTTACTACTAGGCTGTGAGTCGAATATATCAGCTCGCAGTCTGGTGTCTCTTGTCTGTTGCCGCCTTTATCGAGTCGAAGGAGGCCCAGTCTGCTCTTATCAGCGCTATCGTACGAAGATGTAATATTTACTACTAGGCTGTGAGTCGAATATATCAGCTCGCAGTCTGGTGTCTCTTGTCTGTTGCCGCCTTTATCGAGTCGAAGGAGGCTCAGCCTGCTCTTATCAGCGATATCGTACGAAGATGTACTATTTACTACTAGACTGTGAGTCGAATATATCAGCTCGCAGTCTGGTGTCTCTTGTCTGTTGCCGCCTTTATCGAGTCGAAGGAGGCCCAGCCTGCTCTTATCAGCGCTATGTAATGGATGAGAAACCTGGTCTTTGACAAAAACCATAGAGAACCAGCTAAGGACAACACATGCCTGGCTTGAGCACCGTCTCATGGGCCTGTCACTTAGGCAACATCGCCAGATGGGCCTACATAACAGTGACATCCAGGCATTATCACACGTCAAGGATGTCATCCATCATGCCAAGAACTCCAAGCACAGCTGGGCAGGTCATGTAGTCAAAAATAAAGACGTACGCTGGAGCACAGCAATCACTGTGTGATATCCGCGCGGCAAAAAAAAAGGCCACTAGATGGCAAGACTCGCTAAAACAAGCAAGTTAGCCATCCACTGGACAACCCGTGCTCGAGACACAAGTTAGCCATCCACTGAACAACCGGTGCCCGGGACACAAGTTAGCCATCCACTGGACAACCCGTGCCCGAGACAGAAGTTAGCCATTCACTGCACAACCCGTGCTCGAGACACAAGTTAGCCTTCCCCTGGACAACCCGTGCCGGAGACAGAAGTTAGCCTTCCCCTGGACAATCCGTGCCGAGACAGAAGTTAGCCATTCACTGGACAACCCGTGCCCGAGACACAAGTTAGTCATCCACTGAACAACCGGTGCTCGAGACAGAAGTTAGCCATCCACTGAACAGCCGGTGCCCTAGACACAAGTTAGCCATCCACTGAACAACCCGTGCCCGAGACACAAGTTAGCCATCCACTGAACAACCCGTGCCCGAGACACAAGTTAGCCATCCACTGAACAACCGGTGCCTGGGACACAAGTTAGCCTTCCACTGACCAACCCGTGCTCGAGACACAAGTTAGCCTCTCCCTGGACAACCCGTGCCCGAGACACAAGTTAGTCTTCCTCTGGACAACCCGTACTCGAGACACAAGTTAGCCTTCCCCTGGACAACCCGTGCTCGAGACACAAGTTAGCCTTCTCCTGGACAACCCGTGCCCGAGACACAAGTTAGCCTTCCCCTGGACAACCCGTGCCGAGACAGAAGTTAGCCATCCACTGGACAACCCGTGCCCGAGACAGAAGTTAGCCATCCACTTGACAACCCGTGCCCGAGACACAAGTTAGACATCCATTGGACAACCCGTGCCCGAGAGAGAATCGCCTGGAAACCGAGATGATACCAGCACAAAACCAAAAAAACATAGCACTGCTCGAGCCCATCCCGCTAAGCATAGAAATGCACCCGGCTACTACCAACTCGCACAGTAGTTGAGACCTGCACAAGGACTAACGCCATTGTAGATGCACAGGTCGAGTAAGACAGACTATCAGGCTCCGTGAACACGCTTTACATGGAAATGAACTCTTTGCTGTTTAAAACCTAAAAGAGTTGGCCGTGAGCCACTGACCAAGAAACAATGCTATAGGTATCAATTCCTACTCAATATTGACCAGCATTATGGTTAAAAAAAAGGCGGTCTGTCCTTAATGTAAAGACACAGCATGCCAATAACCTGTTTGCCAGAACACTATTGCAAATATATACAAAGATACCGCCACACTCAAAGAGATAGACGAGGAATGACTAACTGAGTTTAAATTCACCTGATGATACTAGTATGACGTACGAAGAGTCAAAACGGCTTATCAAAGCCAGATACATGACCAAATGGGAAACCGAACATACTGGTTTCAACAAAAACGATGCCTATTACCAGTTGAACCGAAGAGAGCAGGTCGTTGTTTTCAGACTTTGCACTGGCCACAATAGACTGAGGTACCACCTAGTCAACAAATTGAAGATAGGTGGTACCGACGAATGCCCGTGCGGTACTGGTAAAATGACCGCTGAACATCTGCTGCAGAACTGCCCGACATACGAGAATCAGAGAGAGCAGATGTGGCCATCACCAGTGGAACTGCACGACAAGCTCTATGGCAGTGGCGACAGCCTCAGGATGACCGCCGCTTTTTTCGAAAAAATAATGGTTAATGTCTGACTGCGTACGAAGAAGAAACTCACCTGATAATTTCCTCCTTTTTCCAGTAATTCTCCAACATTATATTTTAGACATATCCTGATCATTTCACTGGTTAGTGGCGCCTCTTACATCCCGATGTTAAAATGTTTGTTAGAGAGAACGCAAGACTATTGTATCTGATCCGTTTGTCTTGGTCTGTCTCCGGTCTAGTCATCGCTCCAAGTGGATGTAGGTCTCGTTGATGTCCGATAATCCTGCGCTCCAATGTAATATGGTCCTGGTAATGTATCCAGTTACTCTTGTCGTCTTCTTCTTTTTCCTCTTATACTTCGTCTTCTTCTTCTAATTTTCTACTTATTCTTCTTCTTTTTCTTCTTTGTCTTTTTCTTTTTCTTCTTCTCCTTCTTCTTCTTCTTCTCCTTTCCCTCCTCCTCCACCTTCGTCTTCTTCTACTTCTTTCCCTCCTCCTCATCCACATCCTAGTCCTCCTTCTTCTTCTTCTCCTTTTTCTTACCCTACTTCATCTTCTACTTCTTCTTCTTCTTCTTCTTTTTCTTCATCTTCTACTTCTTCTGCTTCTTCTTCTTCTTCTTCTTCTTCTTCTTCTTCTTCTTCTTCTTCTTCTTCTTCTTCTTCTTCTTTTTCTTCATCTTCTACTTCTTCTGCTTCTTCTTCTTCTTCTTCTTCTTCTTCTTCTACTTCTTCTTCTTCTTCTTCTTCTTCTTCTTCTTCTTCTACTTCTTCTTCTTCTTCTTCTTCTTCTACTTCTTCTTCTTCTTCTTCTACTTCTTCTTCTTCTTCTTCTTCTTCTTCTTCTTCTTCTTCTTCTTCTTTTTCTTCATCTTCTACTTCTTCTGCTTCTTCTTCTTCTTCTTCTTCTTCTTCTTCTTCTTTTTCTTCATCTTCTACTTCTTCTGCTTCTTCTTCTTCTTCTTCTTCTACTTCTTCTTCTTCTTCTTCTTCTTCTTCTTCTTCTTCTTCTACTTCTTCTTCTTCTTCTTATCTTCTTCTTCTTCCTGTTTGTCTTACTCTACTTTTTCGTCTTCGTCTTCTTCTTCTTCGACTTCTTCTTTTCTCGTCTTTTTCTTCTTATTTTTCTTTCTTCACTTCTATTTGGTTTCTTGTTCTTCTTCATCTTCTTTTGTCAATCAGCTCTTTGTCTTATCTTTTTCCTGTCTCTCTTTTCCAAACACATGAAGCCGGTGCCAAAGCACTTTGTGAACCTCGGGCAATTATTGTTTCTATAGCAATGTGCTCTTCGTGATGAGCCTGCTAATTCCATACACAACTCTCCTACTTCTGCCAAAGTTGTATGGGACCTTCCATTTATGTGATAAATACAAATAAAGAAAGTTGTGAAACGGAGCTAGCAACATCATCATGTAGATTATAGCTGACAACTACGAGGAACAGCAGGATCATGTCTTTATTACTGACCAAGACCTCACTTCTATCCTCGTCGTTCTCCAGCGAGTAAACTGTGTCACAACAGCCAGGCCCCCATAGTGGTGAGCTCAATGGAGAGCCGTGCATTGCACTAAAGCCAGGACGAATCACAGTTTCATCCCACTGACGCATCCATAGATGTGATATAGCTTGACCTCAATGACTAGTCTTTAAGTCTGATTTAGTTTGGCTAAACTGACTCATCCTTAAGTCTGATTTAGTTTGGCTCCACTGACGTCTCCTCGCGTTTGATTTAGCTTGGCTCTACTGACTCATCCTTACAAGTGATTTAGTTTGGCTCTACTGACTCATCGTTTAGTGTTATGCCTTGGCTCACCCGACGCCGCATTACGTGTGATTTATCTTGAGCCCACTGACGCATCCGTGAGTGTGATTTAGCTTGGCCCCACTGACGCATCCGTGAGTGTGAATTATGTTGACCCCACTGACGCATCCGTGAGTGTGATTTATCTTGGCCCCACTGACGCATGACGCGTCCGTGAGTGTGATTTATCTTGACCCCACTGATGCATCCGTGAGTGTGATTTATCTTGACCCCACTGACGCATCCGTGAGTGTGATTTATCTTGACTCTGACGCATTCGTGAATGTGATTTATTTTGAGCCCACTAACGCATCCGTGAGTGTGATTTATCTTAACCACACTGATGCATCCTTCAGTGTGATTTATCTTGACCCCCCCTTCCCCCCTCCCGAACGCATCCTTGCGTGTGATTTACCTTGGATCCACTGACGCATTCGTGCGTGTGATTTACCTTGGCCCCACTGACGCATCCTTGAGTGTGCTGGAATCCATTTACAATTAATTTTTCAGACAGACACGGAATCGTCTGCTTGTGTATACTTTTCTGTTGTTTGTAAGTTTTAAAAATGCACATTTAATTGTATACAGGCCTGAGTAAAAGGTAGTTCTATAGCTGACACTGCTATCGAGGATGAAGTGTTAGATACCTTGTTGTATAGCACTCACGTTTTAATTAGGTGGACAAAAGTTGCCTTCTCGACTGTCGTTTCTTCCGAAACAGCCAGTCGGGTACCCCTTTACATCTGAATCGACTGGCGCGTCTCGAATACGGATATCAAACCTTTGCTACGAGAAACAAGTGCTCTAACACTCTTGTATAATGTATGTAAAGCAAAGGTTCGCTCCGCTGTGGTTAACGCTACTGTCGGGAAATGATGTTATTACTTAGGCACATCTTCTTTGAAGTAGGGTAGCTAGTTCCTTTCCTCTCTGTATTTTACTTGCCGAGTATGCCAGGTACCAATTTACAGCTGGGTCACAAACGCTATTGTAACATATTATACAGTATCATTTGGAACGCACATTAAATTACGTCACGATAAATGCCTTTCCCGAGTAGATTCCAGTATCCATTAGCCGTGAATACGAATATGTCTACTTCACCTCCATGCATTTCGTAATATGGGACTAATGAGACTTCATGAAACCTTCTACCTGAGAATATCAGGAAAACGGGCTAGAGATAGACCACGGAAAAGATGGATTGACAGTGTAAACTAGACCTGCCGTAAAATGGGAAAACCCGTCACTCTGGCTACGAGACAGGAGGAAGACAAATATATAAAACGACGCTGGTCGGTAGATAGTGAATCGGCAAGAGAAGAAGAAGAAGAAGAAAAAGAAGAAGAAGGAGAAGAAGCAGAAGAACAAGAAAGACAGTTTGCATTGAGATAGCAACCTCATTATGTAAATTAACTAATTCAGAAACAACCATTGCAAAAGGTCGCAAAATGCTTTGTGTATGTTTCCTAAAGTAGGTCAGCTTTAGTAGTAGCCCCATACTCCTGCTGGAGTGAATTAAAGGCCCAAGACTGAGAATACTCAATCAAAACATCCCTTTCTTTCCCTGATCACAAATGACATTTTTCATTCTACATTTATTTATACCAACTTTCGCGAGCGATATCCGCCCAGTAGCTGGGAATTAAAACCAGACAAACACGTAAACAGTTCCATTCTCACTTGCAAAGGTAGTAGGTTAACACTGGTCGTGATCTACACACTTCAAACCATTCCCCACGCGTACAAAGCAAACGCTCAGATAACACACTCACACAGATCCTGCCCACAAGAGTTCACCCTTAACGCTCCATGCCAGCGTGCGCATGCACTACTACCATATTTGGAACATCTTTGCTACCCTGCCAAGCAACGCGCGAGCATGATTTCCGTGTTCTTTCTTAACAGGATCCAAAAATAGAGGAACTTAACGGGAGAGTATTCGGATAGCGCTTTCCTTGAGCCAACATACCACCCACTTTATCCCCATACCCTTCTCACCCCCACATGTAATTCATTATTCATTTGTGCATATTTACTTTCCGTTTGGTGCACTTTCATATTACGATGCACTGGAATGTTGATATATGTTTTTGGTCCCCAGGAAAATTAGTTGAAAACGGTTTAATTCTCGAATCATATATGGAGTGTGTTGTGTATAGTGTTGTCTTTCAGAACTCGATGCCTACTATATTGTCAGTAGGCTTTTAGTCTGTGCACATGTTGGGGTCGTGTACTGAGGGGGTGATGCGTATGCTGAGGGGGTGAGGCGTGTGCTGAGGGGATGAGGCGTGTGCTGAGGGGGTGAGGCGTGTTCTGAGGAGGTGAGGCGTGGGCTGAGGGGTGAGGCATGTGCTAAGGGGGAGAGGCGTGTGCTGAGGGGGAGAGGCGTGTGCTGAGTGGGTGAGGCGTGTGCTGAGTGGGTGAGGCGTGGGCTGAAGGGGTGACGCGTGTGCTGACCGGGTGAGGCGTGTGCTGACGGGGTGAGGCGTGTGCTGAGGGGGTAACGTGTGTGCTGAGGGGTGAGGCTTGTGCGAATATGGTGAGGGCATGTTCTGACGGGTTGATGCGTGTGCCGAGGGGGTGAGGCAGTGCTGAGGCGTGTGCTGAGGGGGTGACGAGAGTGCTGAGGTGGTGAGGCATGTGCAGAGGGGGTGAGGCGTGTGCGAACATGGCAGGGTCGTGTGCGAACATGGCAGGGTCGTGTGCGAACATGGTAGTCGTGTACTGACAGGGTGAGGCGTGTGCAAACATGGTGAGGGCGTGTGCAGAGGGGGTAATGTGTGTGCGAACATGGTGAGGGCGTGTGCTGAGGGGGTGATGCGTGTACTGACATGCTGAGGGCGTGTACTGGCATGGTGGTAGCGTGTGTTGGCATGGTGGGGGCGTGTACTGGCATGGTGGGGGCGTGTACTGGCATGGTGGGGGCGTGTACTGGCATGGTTTGGGCTTTTACTGACTTGGCTTACAGTTCTCTAGTCCAGTAGCATTAGGTTGCACTGTCAGTCAGCCACGACTTTAACAATGATCCTATTATGTCATTGAGCCTATTCTGGTCTCCTTCATATAGACTTCTCTCAGAAAACATGCACACACACACACACACATATATATATATATATATATATATAGGAAGAGAGAGATGGAGATAGACAGACAGACAGATAGTAGACTCGACGGTGTGGATGAGTCATCTACTTTGGACGCCTGCTCAACATGGAGAACGACTTGAGCCCAGAGTTGACAAGACGACGTCGCGCGGGATGTGCGGCTTTCTCTTTGATAAAGCCGGAACTGGAGAACATCCACGACCAGAGCCTGTGCACCTATTTATTCAACTCCACAGTACTGCCTGCATGCAATATGCTATGCGGCAGAAACATGGACACTCACAAAAGAGATGGAGTTCAAAAATGGAGTGACCCAAGCCTCCCTCGAGAGACGCATGGTGGGCCTCACGCTTCATATCCAGCGCACAAAAAGTCTTCACAACTCGTACATCAATTGTCCCTGGTGGAAGATGCAGTTATTTAGGCAGACACAATTAAACATCGTTGGGGGGAACTACTTACTGCAAAGAACGGACGATCGTTGGAGCACAGGGACAGCAATATGGTACCCCAGAGACAAGAAACGACTCAGGGGGACGACCACCAACACGTTGGTCCGACTCCCTTGCATTCGGTAACAACATTCACTATGCCACAGATGAACGACTCATTATCCACTGGTCCACGTGACCCAAGACAGAGACCGTTGGAAGAGAAGCTGGCACCCGCAAAGGTGTAACCGCCGCTGAAGAATGGGTCATTCAGTAATCCAGAAATGTATATATATCTATGTGTGTGTGTGTGTGTGTGTGTATGTGTGTGTATAGAGAGAGAGAGAGAGAGAGAGAGAGAAGGGGGGGGAGTGAGAAAGAGAAAGAGAGACAGCAGCAAAGAGCAATCATGGTCAGAGAAAGAAACAAAATAATAAAGACCTTGTCGCCAGTCCTCGTTTGAACTCTTGAAAAAAAAACCACAAAAAAGGTTGTCACAACAGTCTAGCCAACAATGTTGGAATCCATATTGTAATCACCATAACAGAGTTCACTGGGGAGCATTACTTTTGTAATCACCATAACAGAGTCCACTGGGGAGCATTACTTTTTGTAATCACCATAACAGAGTCCACTGGGGAGCATTACTTTTCACTTGATCCTGACTGACCACGGTTCACCTACTCAAGAGCGTTTCTGGACGCAGGAAGAGCCACTGCTGCTGTTGTTGTTGTTATTGTTGCTGTTGTTGCTGTTGTTATTGTTGTTGTTATTGAATGCCTGCAATGAGTAGGATTACTCTTTTGAACGCCCTGAAAAGGAAGTTATGTGGCGGGTTTTTGTAGCTTTGATCAAATCCCACTGGGAGTCAAATTTGATCGGCGCATGACATGGAAAAGTCAGATCGAGAGAAGCCGAATGAGAGCCAGAGAAAGAATGGCAATCATGAAGACACTTGCTGGCACAAGCTGGGGAGCAGACGAAAGTATACTAAAGAAACTGTACACTGGAAGAGTGAGACCAGTTCTCGAGTATAGCATTTCGGCATGGACAACAGCAGCAAAGGCGAACTTCGATAAAATTAGCAAACTCCAAAACCAAGCCATGAGAGTTATAACAGGAGGCATGAAGTCAACGCTAATTGTAGAACTTAAAAATATTACAAAACTGCAATCCATGACCGACAGAAGAGACTGCAGAGCCCAGCTGCAATCAGAGAAACTCAGAAGACTGACTGACCATCCAATGCACCAGAGACTAAATAATTTCGGAAATGGGAAACTAAAGAGAAGAAACTTTGCAGAAATATCCAAAGCAAAGATGCACGAAAACCCCATGAACGCACTATCACCAAAGCCCATCCCTACTGTACGAAAACCTACCTGGAGGGAGCATATATTTCCAGAGGTGGTAGAAAATATACCAGTCTGAAAAAGAAAGAAGAGATACTACCCTGAGTTACATAACGGAAAATTACCCAAGCATGGACTGGACCCATGCATACACCGACGGTTCCGTAACAAATACAACACAGAACGGAGGGGCCGGAGCAGTTCTGAACCTACCAAATGGCAGAAAAATAACACTTTCATTCGCTACTGGAAGATACACAAGCAATTTCAGAGCGGAGGCAGAGGCACTGAGGGCGGCAGTGGAAGAAATGGTGACAGGTAAAAGGAATGAAAGCCACATAGTCCTGCTTACAGATGTTCTGGCCGTAGTCACAGCACTAAAAAGCCAGAAAAATACTGAACTTAATGATTTAAGAGCAGTACTCTGTCAACTATGCCAGCAGTCCGCACCAAAAAGGGTAGTGGTGCAGTGGGTTCCATCTCACGGCAACATCCAAGGCAACGAGGAGGCAGATAGACTGGCAAAAGAAGGTGCAAAACTACCACAACCAGATACTAGTATGACATACGAAGAGTCAAAACGGCTTATTAGAGCTAGATACATGACCAAATGGGAAACCGAACATACTGGATACACCAAAAACGATGCCTATTACCAGTTGAACAGAAGAGAGCAGGTCGTGGTCTTCAGACTTCGCACTGGCCACAATAGACTGAGGTACCACCTATTCAACAAATTGAAGACATGTGGCACCGACGAATGCCCGTGTGGTACCGGGAAAATGACCGCTGAGTATTTGCTGCAAAACTGCCCGACATACGAGGATCAGAGAGAGCAGATGTGGCCATCACCAGTGGCAACACTAGACAAGCTCTATGGCAGTGTCGACAGCCTCAGGATGACCGCTGCCTTTTTCGAAAAAATAATGGTTACTGTCTGACTGCGTACGATGAAGAAGAAGAAGAAGAAGAAGATCATATCCCGAACGTGCTGATGAAGGTGAAGCAGGGTCCTTCAGACGGGTGTGCCATGCTTGGCTTCATCTGGGTGTCGCTCACTACTACGGGGATCATATTATTACCTCACGTTTTCATGGCTACCATCAATACAGCACGTTTCTAGGAAGGGCTACTGGGAAGCCGAGGTGAAGGTCTTGGCGAGTATATTTTGCCTGACCCTGACTAACATGTCTGATCAGTCTATTTTGCCTGACCCTGACTAACATGTCTGATCAGTCTATTATGCCTGCCACTGACTATCATGTCTGATCAGTCTATTTTGCCAGACCCTGACTAGCATGTCTGATCAGTCTATTTTGCTTTTCCCTGACTAACATGTCTGATCAGTCTATTCTGCCTGACCCTGACTAACATGTCTGATCAGTCTATTTTGTCTGACCCTGACTAACATGTCTGATCAGTCTATTTTGCCAGACCCTGACTATCATTTCTGATCAGTCTATTTTGCCTTACCCTGACTAACATGTCTGATCAGTCTATTTTGCCTGACCCTGACTAACATGTCTGATCAGTCTAGTTTGTCTGACCCAGACTAACATTTCTGATCAGTCTATTTTGTCTGACCCTGACTAACATATCTGATCAGTCTATTTTGTCTGACCCTGACTAACATGTCTGATCAGTATATTTTGTCTGACCCTGACTAACATGTCTGATCAGTCTATTTTGTCTGACCCTGATTAACATGTCTGATCAGTCTATTTTGTCTGACCCTGACTAACATGTCTGATCAGTCTGTTCTTAATGGCCCAAGGTTAGCCTTCCCCCTCATAAGCTATATTTAAAATGTGTACATGATAAAGTCACTGGCCCTGTGATTGGAAGGTTACAGTGATCTGAGCACCATTCGGATTAACAACTGGAATAGTGTAAATACTTTCTAAGATCATTCATCGTCGTCGTCTTCTTGTGTTCTTCTTTGTCATTTTCTTTTTCTTCGTCTCATTCGTCTTCTTCTTCTTCGACGCTCATTTTGAACGTTGTGACTGCATCATTGTTTACAGCGAGGCTGAGATTTTGTCAACCTTCGACCCGACATGTCAGTTCACAACATTGCATTTATTTTAGATCGGATTTGTTTTCCGTCCGTCACCCCAAACAGTTAAACCAGACTACACGAGTGCTGCCCATTGTGCACTAGAGCCGCCATTTGGAGGTAGAACACCGTCTTGGTCAGCTAGTGTTAGCTCATCCGTGTGAAAGCTTCCAGCTAGGAGTCTCTGGCCGTTGTATTAGCTCATGCCCTGCCGCATCTTCGCCTCTTAACCTTGTGTTAGTCTTTTCAAATAAAATATAACCAAAAAACAAATAACTCATTTTTGTGTTATTTAAATATTGATATTGACACGAATACGGCAGATATTGATTCCCAGGTTCGTCTACTACTGATTCACCTAACGAAGTCTACTCAAGTTTATAACCGCAACCGACAACAAATACAGGATGGACAGATTATAATTGTTTAAACTACCATCGTTGCGTTGATTCACATGACGAATTGTAGGGCTTAGCTATAAAGACTGCTTGCCCCTAAAGTTGCAGCGCACTGTAGAGGCTATGTTTTTATTTTAACACCGATAGAAAAAGTAAACCAGGTTTTGAACTCATATCCTCATAGTCAGAAGACCGACATAAACGCTCGGCCAATCGCTTTCAATTAGTTTCTACTTGACTAAAATACTTGTCTCCCCTCCACATCTAGCTAGCGGAGTGAATGCTACCGGCCTGCTACCCAAAAAATTGTAGTATTAATTCCCTAGTTTGGCAACGTGTCCTGCCACTCTAAAAGTGTCTACAGAGGCTGGCCCCTCCGTTCCTTTACAGTGTTAAATAAATCCTGACACAGTCTGAAAGTGTCAATAGGGTCTGGCCCCTTCCTTCCGTTAGAGTGTTAAATAAATCCTGACACACTCTGAAAGTGTCAATAGGGTCTGGCCCCTTCCTTCCGCTAGAGTGTTCAATAAATCCTGACACACCCTGAAAGTGTCAATAGGGTCTGGCCCCTTGCTTCCTTTAGAGTGTTAAATAAATCCTGACACACTCTGAAAGTGTCAATAGGGTCTGACCCCTTGCTTGCAAGACAAGCTATATGGCAGTGTCGACAGCCTCAGGATGACCGCCGCTTTTTTCGAAAAAATAATGGTTACTGTCTGACTGCGTACGATGAAGTACCGGTATCTAATAGGATACTGCTTGACTTTAAAAGTCTAGGGGAGGGGTGTGGAGACAAACTGGTCAAAGTTGAAGATCATTTATAGTCAGTCCAATGGTTGCGGAGCCTCGTATCTAGTTTTCCTAAGCCAGGAGTGTCAAACATGCGGCCTGTTCTTCTTCTTCTTCTTCTGCGTACACAGTCAGACAGTAACCATTATTTTCTCGAAAAAAGCGGCGGTCATCCTGAGACTCTCGCCACTACCATACAGCTTGTCTTGCAGTTCCACTGGCAATGGCCACATCTGCTCTCTCTGGTCCTCGTATGTCGGGCAGTTCTGCAGCAGATGTTCAGTGGTCATTTTACCAGTACCGCACGGGCATTCGTCGGTACACCCTATCTTCAGTTTGTTGAATAGGTGGTACCTCAGTCTGTTGTGGCCAGTGCGAAGTCTGAAGACAACGACCTGCTCTCTTCGGTTCAACTGGTAATAGGCATCGTTTTTGGTGTAACCAGTATGTTCGGTTTCCCATTTGGACATGAATCTGGCTTTGATAAGCCGTTTTGACTCTTCGTACGTCATACTGGTATCTGTTTGTGGTAGCCTTGCACCTTCTTTTGCCAGTCTGTCTGCCTCCTCGTTGCCTAGGATGTTGCAGTGTGACGGAACCCACTGTACCACCACCCTTTTTGGTGCGGACTGCTGGCACAGTTTGCAGAGTGCTGCTCTTAAGTCATTAAGCTCAGTGTTCTTCTGGCTTTTTAGCGCTGTGACTACTTCGAGAGCATCTGTCAGCAAGACTATATGGCTCTCATTTTCACTGTGTGTTGCCATTTCTTCCACTGCCGCCCTCAGTGCCTCTGCCTCTGCTCTGAAATTGCTTGTGTACTTACCAGTAGCGAATGACAGTGTTATATTTCTGCCATTTGGTAGGTTCAGGAATGCTCCTGCCCCTCCGTTCTGTGTAGTGTTTGTTACAGAACCGTCGGTGTATGCATGGGTCCAGTCCATGCTTGGGTAGCTTTTCGTTATGAAGCTTAGGGTAGTGTCTCTCCTTTCTTTCTCACTCTGGCAGTTTTTGTTTGCAATACCTGGTATATTTTCTACCACCTCTGGAAATATATCCTGCCTCCAAGTAGGTTTTCGTACAGTAGTGATGGGTTTTGGTGTTGTTAGTGCGTTTATGGGATCTTCGTGCATCTTTGCTTTGGCTATTTCTGCAAAGTTTCTCCGCTTCAGTTTCCCATTTCCCAAATTGTTTAGTCTCTGGTACATTGGATGGTCCGTCAGTCTTCGGAGTTTCTCTGACTGCAGCTGGGCTCTGCAGTCTCTTCTATCGGTCATGGATTGCAGTTTTGTAATCTTTTCAAGTTCTACAATTGGCGTTGACTTCATGCCACCTGTTATAATTCTCATGGCTTGGTTTTGAAGTTTGTTAACTTTATCGAAGTTCGCCTTCGCTGCTGTTGTCCATGCCGCAATGCCATACTCGAGAACTGGTCTCACTCTTCCAGTGTACAGTTTCTTTAGTATGCCTTCGTTTGCTCCCCAGCTTGTGCCAGCAAGTTTCCTCATGATCGCCATTCTTTCTCTGGCTTTCATTCGGTTTCTCTCAATCTGACTTTTCCATGTCATGCGCCGATCAAATGTGACTCCCAGATAGGTTGGGTTGTCGTTTGGCTGCAGGATTTTGCCATTTAGGCTTAATTTGGTACTTTGGGGTTTTAATGAGAGCGAGAATATTGTGCACGTGGTTTTCTCCTCGTTTATTTTGACCGCGGCCTGTTCAATTGTATCCTTTTTCTCGTATCAAAAGATTGACTCGCGATGTCTGCTACCTTTCTTTCTGTTTAGCGAAAGAACGCGCTATTCGCGTGTTTATTCCTGAACTAAGCCAATGTTTATAGATCTACTCTACACTCAACCTTATTTTGAAATGTGTGAATGGAAGGGGGGGGGGGGGGGGGGTGGGCTCAATCTCTGGTCTCTGCAGCTCCAGTCTGGATGGTCCAACTTTCATTTTCGGTAGGAGCATGAGCGCCTTACTGCAGTTACCCTCATTGAACGCAACTTGTATCAGAACATTTAAGTAGTTTTATACTGATGCTTTCTATTGACCTTTGTTTTATACCATGTAATCAATCCTACCTACAATCCTCTGTAGTTTTCAATTCGATGAATTGGAGAGTATTCTACCCTAGACGTGTGAGGCTGAATAAGTTATCTGCTTGTTACCACATACTTCCAGTGTAACAGTTTCACGTCTTCTTTGTTCGTCCTCAAAAGGACGTTTCATTATATTGTCCCTTTTTTAAACACGGCACCCTTTTTAGACCGAATTTGCCTTCTCTCTTTGACCGCTCTTCTCTTCTCGCTTCTCTCTTCGGCTTTCTCTCAGACAGCTAGACTTCACGGATGCAGCCTGTTTCCAGGGCCGAAAAAATGGAGGTTGAATAAAGTGGTGGACAGCGATTGCTCGTTGATCGTGCCGCAGGCAGTCAGGTATTAGCAGCCGATGACGTTAATCTCGTCCACGGCGTCTTCGACAAAGTGTAGTGGTGAACCAACTCTCGTCTATGTCCCACATAGAGCCCTCCAAAAACTCTCAGGTAGTTAGTATATGGTATTCAAAAGGAGGGCATGTTTTTTTCTCTTTCAATTGAAATAACATATCCTCCGTTGTCAGTTTACACTGCTTGCACATATACTCGCTTTCAATGGGAATAATATATGAGTATATGTTACAATTATACGTGCTTTGAGTATGTGTAAACAAGAATGCGGCTGTAGTTGGTTTAATCTGTCTGATAGACAGAGTGGTAGAGTGATAGAGCACAAGGTAGACACAGGTAGTACACAACGAGAAAAGTGAGAGGGATTGGGATAGTAAACGAAGTGGGCGGTGAAGTGGGGTACGATTGCCCAACGAATACAACGAAATCGACCAGAAACATTTTGCTATTTGTAAATAGGTCATCAGTTTCTTGGAAACCCATATTCGTTAGTATGTTTGTGATTCATGCAACATTTGATGTTTGTATTTCAACCAAGCCTGACATCTGTAGAGCAGGAAGGGACCCCAGTACTGGAAATTACGAACAACTTGGGATCAATGTTGCGTTTGCGCTAAAAGGAACTGAAGACAAATTCGTTCTCTTAAATGTTGAACAGATTGTTCGTAAAACGAAAAAGCTCGAAGAATTTGTGACGAATTACAACACGATTACAAAACATTACCAACAAAAAGTTAGTCAGTCCGGTGAGTGATGTTGAGATCGTCTGACCAATGTCACGTCACTGTCCACTGTTAGTCACTTCGGAGACTAATGTTAAGGTCGTCTGATCATATCACGCCAGTGTTAGTCAGTCCCTGAGACTAATGTTAAGGTCGTCTGATCATATCACGCCTCTGTCCTCTGTTAGTAAGCCCGGAGTCTGGTGTAGAAGTAGTCTGATCATATACGCCCATCTCCTCCGTTAGTCAGGCCGGAGTCAGGTGTAGAAGTAGTCTGCTATTATCACGCCCATCTCCTACGTTAGTCAGTCCCCGAGACTAATGTTAAGGTCGTCTAATCATACCACGCCCCTCTCCTCTGTTAGTCAGCCCAGAGTCTAGTGAAGAAGTAGTCTGATCATATCACGCCTCTCTCCTCTGTTAGTCAGTCCCCGAGACTAATGTTAAGGTCGTCTAATCATATCACGCCCCTCTCCTCTGTTAGTCAGCCCGGAGTCTGGTGTAGAAGTAGTCTGATCATATCACGCCCCTCTCCTCTGTTAGTCAGCCCGGAGTCTGGTGTAGAAGTAGTCTGATATTATCACGCCCATCTCCTCCGTTAGTCAGTCCCCGAGACTAATATTAAGGTCGTCTAATCATATCACGAACCTCTCCTCTGTTAGTCAACCCGGAGTCTGGTGCAGAAGTAGTCTGATTATATCACGCCCCTCTCCTCTGTCAGTCAGCCCGGAGACTGGTGTAGAAGTAGTCAGATCATATCACGCCCCTCTCCTCTGTCAGTCAGCCCAGAGACTGGTGTAGAAGTAGTCTGATCATATCACGCCCCTCTCCTCTGTTAGTCAGCCCGGAGACTGGTGTAGAAGTAGTCTGATCATATCACGCCCCTCTCCTCTGTTAGTCAGCCCAGAGACTGGTGTAGAAGTAGTCTGATCATATCACGCCCCTCTCCTCTGTTAGTCAGCCCGGAGACTGGTGTAGAAGTAGTCTGATCATATCACGCCCCTCTCCTCTGTCAGTCAGCCCGGAGACTGGTGTAGAAGTAGTCTGATCCTATCACGCCCCTCACCTCTGTTAGTCAGCCCGGAGTCTCGTGTAGAAGTAGTCTGATCATATCACGCCCCTCTCCTCTGTTAGTCAGCCCGGAGACTGGTGTAGAAGTAGTCTGATCATATCACGCCCCTCTCCTCTGTTAGTCAGCCCAGAGACTGGTGTAGAAGTAGTCTGATCATATCACGCCCCTCTCCTCTGTTAGTCAGCCCGGAGACTGGTGTAGAAGTAGTCTGATCATATCACGCCCCTCTCCTCTGTCAGTCAGCCCGGAGACTGGTGTAGAAGTAGTCTGATCCTATCACGCCCCTCACCTCTGTTAGTCAGCCCGGAGTCTCGTGTAGAAGTAGTCTGATCATATCACGCCCCTCTCCTCTGTTAGTCAGCCCGGAGTCTGGTGTAGAAGTAATCTGATATTATCACGCCCATCTCCTCCGTTAGTCAGTCCCCGAGACTAATGTTAAAGTCGTCTAATCATATCACGCCCCTCTCCTCTGTTAGTCAACCCGGAGTCTGGTGCAGAAGTAGTCTGATTATATCACGCCCCTTTCATCTGTTAGTCAGCCCGGAGACTGGTGTAGAAGTAGTCTGATCATATCACGCCCCTCTCCTCTGTCAGTCAGCCTGGAGACTGGTGTAGAAGTAGTCAGATCATATCACGCCCCTCTCCTCTGTCAGTCAGCCCGGAGACTGGTGTAGAAGTAGTCTGATCATATCACGCCCCTCTCCTCTGTTAGTCAGCCCGGAGACTGGTGTAGAAGTAGTCTGATCATATCACGCCCCTCTCCTCTGTTAGTCAGCCCGGAGACTGGTGTAGAAGTAGTCTGATCATATCACGCCACTCTCCTCTGTTAGTCAGCCCGGAGACTGGTGTAGAAGTAGTCTGATCATATCACGCCTCTCTCCTCTGTCAGTCAGCCCGGAGACTGGTGTAGAAGTAGTCTGATCATATCACGCCCCTCTCCTCTGTTAGTCAGCCCGGAGACTGGTGTAGAAGTAGTCTGATCATATCACGCCCCTCTCCTCTGTCAGTCAGCCCGGAGTCTGGTGCAGAAGTAGTCTGATTATATCACGCCCCTCTCATCTGTTAGTCAGCCCGGAGACTGGTGTAGAAGTAGTCTGATCATATCACGCCCCTCTCCTCTGTCAGTCAGCCCGGAGACTGGTGTAGAAGTAGTCTGATCATATCACGCCCCTCTTCTCTGTCAGTCAGCCCGGAGACTGGTGTAGAAGTAGTCTGGTCATATCACGCCCCTCTCCTCTGTCAGTCAGCCCGGAGACTGGTGTAGAAGTAGTCTGATCATATCACGCCCCTCTCCTCTGTCAGTCAGCCCGGAGACTGGTGTAGAAGTAGTCAGATCATGTCGTGCTACTCTCATCTGTTTGGGTCAGATTGTTTCAGCTAAGTATAAGTCTGCAGCCCAATATTCTTGTACGGCTGTGCGATGGAGTTATTTCTTGTATGTCATCTCTATCTTTTCGCCTGAATGTTGCCTTCTCATAAATTCAATAGTAGGACCCCATGTTTTATATTGTGGCAAAGCTACAATCAGATTTTTGTGTACTTGTCATTAGTTGTCTATGTACCTCTATATCTTTAAGAACTTGTTCGTTTGACCTTTTCTCTGTCCAGCTCACCTTTTACATCTTGTGATAGCGCTTCATCTATAAAGGATATCCGGTCTTTTCACTCTTGTTGTTTTCTGTTCTTCTACCAGAGCCGTACAATGTGACTGGCCAGACATGCGTGACGATTATACTTTTATTCATCTCAATATTCATGTTACTTTACGTTACTTAGACGTTTTTGTTTCTGATGAAATGTTTATTTTTTGCTACTGAAATCCAAATACAATGGGCAAGTTCCGTAATTATTTGGCCAAAGTGTGATAAACTTTGTACTTGTTCTATGGTCTGTTCTCGATCTTCATCTTAATCTTCATGACCCGATCCTCGGCGTAGCTGTGGGTCCAAACTTTGTCGCCAGCGGACCCTGTCTTATGCCGTGGAAGTACAGTGCTTGGTAGTTAGAGAATCACTGCAGAAGACTAAGACCATTGTCGAATTGTACGTAGCCAGATATATACTATTACCTTGACGAGGAAGGAGGTAGGGGGCTGCACCGAACAGAACCTACCTCTTGTCGCTATGGAGTTCACATTTACGTGAATTTTAGATGAAACCATCAATGTAAACAAAGAAAGCAGCCATCTTGCTGGGCCGTATGCTGACAATAATTCCTTTGATTTGTTCAATTATTACCATATCTGTAGTTTTACTAGCATTTATCTTCATTCCAAATGTCTTGACTGTACTACTGATCTT
The DNA here is from genome assembly GCA_036924085.1 of Ariolimax columbianus. Taxonomy (NCBI): domain Eukaryota; kingdom Metazoa; phylum Mollusca; class Gastropoda; order Stylommatophora; family Arionidae; genus Ariolimax; species Ariolimax columbianus. Next base: position 16,903,463 of record JAVGWX010000005.1, on the reverse strand, counting down.
CGTGTGTCGATTTTGTAAAGATTTCTATGTCCCATCTACGATGGTTTGGTCATCCGAAAATTTGAAGGCACGCATTATTTCTCATTTGACTTGAACACTCATTTTGTACTTTCTGTTAGCTTCTTCAAGCATCCATTTAAACAAAAACATTTAATATATGGAAATAAATGGATACTCCCGATGGATAAGTGTTGAATGAATAACCATCCTCTTGGAACGAGAAAAGTTTAAATTTGCGGACTTGATTCTTCTTCGACGGAAGAGATGTTATCAGCGAAATCGTAAAAAATACGACCAATTTATCCACCTGATTTGATTCCGCAGATCTGAAAAGATAAGGGCTAGTTTAGTAAGATCATAGGCTGCGTGAACAATAGTGCGTTTAAAAAATATCTTGTCCTAATATCGATTGCTTTTCTCAATTCTAAAATGTACCGGGTGTCCAACTCGTTTTCGGCTAGTAGTTTTCCCTTACAACCTTTTATACAAATTTGACAGGGACATACTTTGGTGTGTTCAAAATAGAATGAGCTCATATTGAAAGTTATAAGTGCTCGAAATTAGCATCAACGCATGCCTGCACGCGCCTGTCCATATATTCTCCAACGAATCATGAGTTACAGAGTCTCCTGCCGAATGTTGTTTTTGTAGTTCCGTAAGATTCCTTCGCTTGTTGGGAAAGTAGTTCCCGTTCAGCGTGCCCAATAGGTAGAGCGTAGAGGGGGATAAGGTCAGGTGACCTTGGTGGTTAAAGTCCCTTAGAAATTACTCGATCTTCAAAGAAGGAAGTAATTTCAGACATACTAATATTTGAGATGTGGCAAGTGGCTCCATCCTGCTAAAAATAGCCAGTGCGTAGTTCCTCATCGTCCAACTGGCTCCAACTGGTATGTCCATGTACAATTATATTGAATTACGTTCATTGGTTTAAAAGTTGGGATGGAAAACGGGAACAGGCAGCAAGTGGGACACACAGTATATATATATATATATATATATACACACGCGCGCGTGCTCGCACACTTTTGCAACATTTAATATCAGCTCACTATGTTTCTCACACATCAAGGTATGTCCCTGTCAAATTGTAATGAATTACGTTCATTGATTTAAAAGTTTCAGGGACAAACCAATGGCCGGTAGCGATTGGAAAACCTCGTTATTAACTTAACGTCTTTATGCTGGTTTAGAAGTCTCTGCAAAGTCTGTATACAACCAGTTTCATTTACATTACCTTGCTCTAAAAGCTATGCGCATCCAATTTATTCTTAAATGCATTAATTGTCCATGTCTCTTCTATCTCCTGTAGTAATGCATTCCAAGCATTTTACCACTCTCTAAAAAAGCCTGGCAGCTCAATGCCGAGAACAAGTATTCATGTCCTGAGCCATTCATGCCAGCTTTGTCCACGTATTTGCTGTTGTCTTTACATTTGTAGGAATCTCTATTCTCTATGTTTATTTTTGTCTGCATCTACTTCTTTTGCCTTTGGGGATTTCAAAACAGAGCCAGTCTTGTAATGCTATCAGCTGTTTTTCGCAGTGTGTGTTCCTTCCAACGCGAGCAACTTCTCCTGGCGTCGTAATACTGATACATGTCTGGTTTGTTCCCAGAGTTTCACATTAGAGATCTATAACACCATTTATCTCACTATTCACTGCATGTGCCCATTGATAACAGTGGTCTACTTTCTCATTTCAATCTTCGTTGTTTTAAATGTTAGAGAGCTGTACAATAGGACGGACTTTACACTTTTGAGCTGGAGATTTGAAGTTTTGCGCAGCACAATTTATTTTCATATATCTAATTTCCCTAGCTCACTGAATCCTTACTGGTATTTTGTATTCTTAATTTGATGTATACATTATGATATTCGATTGTTTTCATTAGACTGTAATTTTCTCTGTCGAAATCAGTTGATATCTGAAACTCTGTTAAATTGTTGTCGTCGATTTCAATTCATTTCACAATATATTGTTTTGAATTTGTTCATTTCAGACAGTCCATCCTATCCGACAGTCCCTACCCTCAGACAATGTGTACCCTCATAAGTCGCACTCTCAGACAGTATCTACCATCAGACAACTGTTACACTAAAACAGCCCAAACCCTCAGAAGATCCTAACCTCAGACAGCCCTTACAGTCATACAGACCCTACCCTCAGACAGACTCTACCCTCAGACAGACTCTACCCTCAGACAGACTCTACCCTCAGACAGACTCTACCCTCAAACAGAATCTACCCTCAGACAGACTCTACCCTCAGACAGACTCTACCCTCAGACAGACTCTACCCTCAGACATACTCTACCCTCAAACAGAATCTACCTTCAGACAGTCTCTACCCTCAGACAGACTCTACCCTCAGACAGACTCTACCCTCAGACAGACTCTACCCTAAAAAAGAATCTACCCTCAGACAGACTCTACCCTCAGACAGACTCTACCCTCTAACAGAATCTACCCTCAAACAACAGACCATACCCTATGACCACCTCTACTCTCAGACAACCCTTATCCTCAGAGAGCCTTTATCCTCATACATCCCCTACCCTCAGACATACCGTACACGTAGGAAACAGTCTCTACCCTCAGATATACCCTAGCCTCAGACAGCACCTACCATCGGACCACCTTTTCCCTCCGACAGCCTCTGCTATCATACAACCTCAACCCTCAGACACCCCTTACACTCAGACTTCACCCTCAGACAGCCCTTATTCTCAGACAGCCTTTACCTTCGAACAATCTCAACCCTCAGACAGTCTCGACCCCCATACACTTCTATCCGTCACACATCCTTTACCCTCAGACATCCATACCCTCAGACATCCCTACCCTCAGATATCCATACCCTCAGACATCCATACCATCAGACATCCATGCCCTCATACATCCATGCCCTCAGACATCCATACCTTCAGACATCCATACCCTCAGACATCCATACGCTCAGACAGCCTCTGCTATCAGACAACATAAACCCTTAGAAGTCATTATCTTCAGACAGCCCTTACACTCAGAGAGTCTCAACGTTAAGACAGCTTCAACCATCAGACACTGTACATTAAGACAACTCCTACCCACAGACAGCTTTTACCCTCAGACAACACTTGCCCTCACACATCACTTACTCTCGCATAACCTCTGCTTTCAGGATGCACCTACCCTCAAACAGCTCCTAGTCTCAGACGGCACCTACTCTCAGACACCACTTACTCTCAGACACCACTTACTCTCAGACAGCACCTACTCTCAGACAGCACCTGCTCTCAGACAGCACCTGCTCTCAGACACCACTTACTCTCCGACAGCACCTGCTCTCAGACAGCACCTACTATCAGGCAGTAGTTTCTCTCAGACAGCACCTACTCTCAGACACCATTTACTCGCAGACACCACATACTCTCAGGAAGCCCCTAATCTCCGACAGCACCTACTCTCAGACAGCACCTACTCTCAGACACCCCTTACTCTCAGACACCACTTACTCTCAGACAGCACCTGCTCTCAGACAGCACCTGCTCTCAGACACCACTTACTCTCCGACAGCACCTGCTCTCAGATAGCACCTACTATCAGGCAGTAGTTTCTCTCAGACAGCACCTACTCTCAGACACCATTTACTCGCAGACACCACATACTCTCAGGAAGCCCCTAATCTCAGATAGCACCTACTCTCAGACAGCACCTACTCTCAGACACCCCTTACTCTCAGACACCACTTACTCACAGACAGCACCTGCTCTCAGACAGTACCTGCTCTCAGACACCACTTACTCTCCGACAGCACCTGCTCTCAGACAGCACCTACTATCAGGCAGTAGTTTCTATCAGACAGCACCTACTCTCAGACACCATTTACTCGCAGACACCACATACTCTCAGAAAGCCCCTAATCTCAGACAGCACCTACTCTCAGACAGCACTTACTCTCAGACAGTTCCTACTCTACGACACCACCTACTCTCAGACATCCTCTGTTAGAAGAAAATAACCGTTATGTGTATCCTATTTACAGGTTTCAATTCCCACATCACGTGACTCGCCACAACGGAACCTGCTATCCCAGACTCCCCCACAGAATAAAAGAACACAGTGGAACACATCATCACTGTTCGACCAAACATCATTGCCCCGACAGTATCTGACTCTGGCCCAGGCCTCAGAGTCGCACATTGCCATACCTTCAGAAATCTACCAAGACTTCGAAGCTCTGAAATCTGCCACAAATTTGGACACCACAGAATTGATGAGAAAACTTCTCACAGATTATCAAAAGTTAGTAAATCGTGTTTAAAATAAGGTTAATCGGACTCCAATCTATGTCTTGGAACTTAAGGATGCAACCTTTGTTATCCACCAATTCATTTTCTCTTAACTTAACGTCTTTATACTGGTTTAGAAGACCCTGCAGAGTATGTATACAACCAGTTTCATTTACATTATTTTGCTCTGAAAGTAATGCGCATCCAATTTATTCTTAAATGCATTAACCGTCCCTGCCTCCACTAGCTCCCCTGGCAATGCATTCCAAGCATTCACCACTCTCCGACTAAAAAATATGTCCTAATATCTAATCTGGACCTCTCTTTAGTCAACTTGTAGCTATGCCCTCTTGTTATTTTGGGTGGCTGTATTTGTATCCATTTCTCTGATCATCTTATGAACCTGTATTAAGTCACCACGAATTCTTATCTTTTCTAGACGCTGTAAGTCGGGTTTTCTGAGTCGTTCCTCATAACTGTAGTTCTGGAATACCACTATCACCGTTGTCGTTCTTTTTTGTATTCTTTCCAGCATGTTTATGTCCCCTCTATGATAAGGACTCTACACCTGTACACAGTACTCCAATCTAGGTCTAACTAATGCTTTATACAGTTCGACGATCACTTCCTTGCTCATATGTTTAATATTTCTTGTTATCATACCTAATATTGCATTTGCCTTTTTCACTGCTACCTGAACTTACTCACTCACCTTTCATGTATGATCTATTATAACCCCTAGGTCTCTTTCCTTATCTATCTTTCTAATATTGTTCTTTCCCCAATTCTGTAATTATGTTCTATATTGGATCTACCCATGTGGGTAGATCTCGTCTTGAACTAAGCTCACAATACTACAACTCTCATCGTTCTAATCCCTGTGTTCTATGGCCTTGCCACTTGTCTCTTTCCTTGTGTGTACCATCAATCCAAACCGTGTCTGCCTACATAGTGTCAAAGTTTTCCTTTAAAAACAAAAAGACCTCTTATTTTGGTGTTTGCTATTTTCTAGTGTCCGATGTTGTTATGGTTGGCGGCGATGACAGGACTAACAGATGAGCTCTAGATTATTGCAATCTGCGTCCAATATGCAGGCTTGGTTTATAACGCTATAGATTAAGTTTAGGCCTTTCGAGGGTTCGAATCTGTGATTCCTGTCTACAAGACCATATCCTAACCGCCCAGCCACCCCTGCTGCCACTGGAAACTTTCAAACTATAAAACTATCATGATGACTTTTAATCATATTGTTAGGGTGCACCAAACGTATTTATAGATATGAGTAATTAAGTAATAATTAAGTAATAGTATATAAGTAATTAAATAATAATTCCACTTACAGCCACATCATACTATACAGGACAGGTAGCTATTTTACCGTAAATATATCAAAAATAACAAACCATGGTTAACAAAGGTTACGAACGGAGACCCTCTTGGTAGAAGGACTTAACATTTCACCTAAGTGGCAGTCATGGCTGTATTCCTTACATATGGAATGTCACTTCTGCAAGCTCTAAAGAATTTTTAATCTGCCAGAGTGAGAGAAGTTCTTAGGTGAGCTAAAAGCCAATGGAAGTTTAATGCTGCATTAGATACAATGACACTGCAGCAAACCAAGAAATTAGACAGAAAACAAGCTAGCAAAGGAAGGAGCAGCCCGAGAACCAAAAAAAATACAAACACTCCTCTTCTAAGAAAGTAGGACCATTATATAAGCCTTTAGGAAAGTCAACCAAACGAGAGACAACTATCACTGCCTTGATCGAGAAGCAAAGGGAGCATATTCCCCATGAGAAGGGGACATAACAAATTGAATGACCACTCAAAATACTACAGTGGAATGCGGAGGGAGTCATTAACAAAAAACTTTCCCTAACACACCACCTGCATGAAGGTAAGATTGACGTGGCATGTATCCAGGAAACGCACCTCAACAATAACCATAAATTCTCAATCAGAGGATACCAGACCTTCCGTCTAGATAGAGAAGGCCACAAAGGAGGGGTCCTGATACTGACCAGAAACTGCATACCGAGTAGCGCGGTATCTGTCAATCACACCGGACAAGCAGAAATTGTAGGAGTTGACATAATGGCTCAAGAGACGAAGCTCCGCATTTTCAATCTGTACGGACCACCAAATAGAGACCTATCGCTCTCGAGTATGGAGGTCAGAGACTCCAACTGCATAGTAGTTGGAGATTTCAACAGCCACTCGGAGAGATGGGGATACTCTGACACAGACAGCAGAGGTGACGAAGTGGAAGATTGGGAGATAGATGCAAATCTCTCCCTAATCAATAGGCCGGAGGATAGCCCTAGCTTCTATTCAAGAACATGGCATACCACATCGACTCCAGATTTGGCCTTCTCCACACAGGACATACACCATAAAATAGACCGCCAGGTGCTAAACCAACTGGCAGGTAGCGACCACAGGCCGATCAGGCTAACCATTGACATGGAAGTAGGCCCACAGGAAACAAAACCGCTCCCACGTTGGAATTACAAAAGAGCCGACTGGGACAGATTTGCAATCCTGACAGATGGGCTGTGTGAAACCATCAACACACGAAACACCAAAATGAAGCACATGGTAGAGAGCCTAAGCAAGGCAATAATGCAAGCCGCCACTGAAACCATCCCAAGAGGAGTTAGAAAAAACTATAAGCCTTACTGGAATGATGAGTTGCAGAAAGTGGAAGATGCAGTAACAAATGCTAGGAACATGGCAGAGCGAGAAAAATCCATGGAGGCAAACATCGCCCTCAAAGCCGCCGCGGCGAAGTACAAACACACTCTCAAGCAAACAGCAAGAGAAAGCTGGAAAAATAAAACGGAAAGTCTAAACCTGGACAAAGACGGGAACAAGCTATGGAAGCTAGTCAGAGCCATGAACGACGAAACCCAGTCAAATAAACAAATTACTATCAAGCAGGGCGAGAACTTGATCACAGGTAAGAAAGACGCAAACGCCTTTGTCGATCACTATGCCAGAGCAAACCACATCGAGGTCCCTGCTGATAAGCATACAGACATTAGCGAAGAGCTAAAGGGACACGAAAACATGAATACGGCTCCTGAAGAGCACATGATGGCCAAACTAACAATGCGCGAAATGGAAGAGGACACTAAAGAAAAGGAAATCTCCCGGAAAAGACGGGATAACAAACGAAATGCTGATGGGGCTGGGCCAAACAGCGAAGAAGAAACTGCTATCGGTCCTGAACCAAAGCTGGAAAAGGGGAATTGTACCACATGCATGGAAAGACGCAATACTGGTACCAGTACCAAAAACAGGAAAGGACAAAACAGATCCAAATGGATACAGGCCCATAAGCCTACTGAGCTGTGTCGGCAAGCTGATGGAACGGATGATAAACACCAGACTGATGTGGCATCTGGAAGAAAAACGAATACTAATTCCACAGCAAGCCGGCTTTAGACAGCACAGATCCACTGAGGACCAGGTCATCCTCATAGCCCAGGAGATAGAAGATGCCTACCAGGCACAGAAACACACAGTAGCTGTTTGGGTGGATCTGGAAAAGGCATTTGACAAAGTCTGGAAAGATGGACTTAGAGTCAAGCTAAGAAGAAGTGATGTCTGTGGGAAGATGTACAAGTGGATCAACCACTACCTCAAACAAAGAACGGCCAGAGTCCAAGTACAAGGGCAGATGAGCAAAAAGGTGACACTCGAGCAGGGAGTACCCCAAGGGGGAGTATTGTCACCCACACTCTTCCTGGTATATATAAACGATATTACAGAGAATATACCAAGAAGAGTCCATAGCTCAATGTTTGCAGACGATCTGGCTATGTGGACCTCTGAAAAGAATCTCACCATAGCAAGAAATCGGATGCAGACGGCCCTAACATCGCTGGAAGAGTGGGCGAACTCATGGCTGGTCAAAATAAACGAGGAGAAAACCACATGCACAATATTCTCGCTTTCATTAAAACCCCAAAGTACCAAATTAAGTCTAAATGGCAAAATCCTGCAGCCAAACGACAACCCAACCTATCTGGGAGTGACATTTGATCGGCGCATGACATGGAAAAGTCAGATTGAGAGAAACCGAATGAAAGCCAGAGAAAGAATGGCAATCATGAGGAAACTTGCTGGCACAAGCTGGGGAGCAGACGAAGGCATACTAAAGAAACTGTATACTGGAAGAGTGAGACCAGTTCTCGAGTATGGCATTGCGGCTTGGACAACAGCAGCGAAGGCGAACTTCGATAAAGTTAACAAACTTCAAAACCAAGCCATGAGAATTATAACAGGTGGCATGAAGTCAACGCCAATTGTAGAACTTGAAAAGATTACAAAACTGCAATCCATGACCGATAGAAGAGACTGCAGAGCCTAGCTGCAGTCAGAGAAACTCCGAAGACTGACGGACCATCCAATGCACCAGAGACTAAACAATTTGGGAAATGGGAAACTAAAGCGGAGAAACTTTGCAGAAATAGCCAAAGCAAAGATGCACGAAGATCCCATAAACGCACTAACAACACCAAAACCCATCACTGCTGTACGAAAACCTACCTGGAGGCAGGATATATTTCCAGAGGTGGTAGAAAATATACCAGGTATTGCAAACAAAAACTGCCAGACTGAAAAAGAAAGGAGAGATACTACCCTAAGCTTCATAACGAAAAGCTACCCAAGCATGGACTGGACCCATGCATACACCGACGGTTCTGTAACAAACACTACACAGAACGGAGGGGCAGGAGCATTCCTGAACCTACCAAATGGCAGAAAAATAACACTGTCATTCGCTACTGGTAAGTACACAAGCAATTTCAGAGCGGAGGCAGAGGCACTGAGGGCGGCAGTGGAAGAAATGGTGACACACCATGAAAATGAGAGCCATATAGTCCTGCTGACAGATGCTCTCGCCGTAGTCACAGCGCTAAAAAGCCAGAAAAACACTGAGCTTAATGACTTAAGAGCAGCACTCTGCAAACTGTGCCAGCAGTCCGCACCAAAAAGGGTAGTGGTACAGTGGGTTCCGTCACACTGCAACATCCAAGGCAACGAGGAGGCAGACAGACTGGCAAAAGAAGGGGCAAGACTACCACAAACAGATACCAGTATGACGTACGAAGAGTCAAAACGGCTTATCAAAGCCAGATACATGACCAAATGGGAAACCGAACATACTGGTTACACCAAAAACGATGCCTATTACCAGTTGAACCGAAGAGAGCAGGTCGTTGTCTTCAGACTTCGCACTGGCCACAACAGACTGAGGTACCACCTATTCAACAAATTGAAGATAGGGTGTACCGACGAATGCCCGTGCGGTACTGGTAAAATGACCGCTGAACATCTGCTGCAGAACTGCCCGACATACGAGGATCAGAGAGAGCAGATGTGGCCATTACCAGTGGAACTGCAAGACAAGCTCTATGGCAGTGGCGAGAGCCTCAGGATGACCGCCGCTTTTTTCGAAAAAATAATGGTTACTGTCTGACTGCGTACGCAGAAGAAGAAGAAGAAGAAGAAGAATGACCACTTACACAAGCCACAATTGGCTGCATCACTTTTGTGGTTGTGTGAGCAAGAAGCATAGACAGCCGAATTTATGCTGCAAGACTGTTATATGCATAACCACTGGCCCACAGAGACAAATCGCCAAACAAAATTGTTTAGAAACACTGGAAGAACTCTCCATTGTAACAACCTTTATTCAGAGAACGATTTAATGTGTAGACGCAATACAAAAAACGAGAAGAAGGAGAAGAAGAAGACAATTGCATTGGTATCAGCAAATAATAACATCATTTACAACTGATTTGTAATTTTGGAAGCACTGATAAACTTTTAAAAAAATGATTTTTTTGTTCTCTCTGAAAATAGGATAACAAGTTCAAGCCAGTCACCACGTGAACGAAAGCTAGATGCGGTAATTGGAGACCTTTTTGCATCAAGGTCACTAAATGTCCTTGACCTATCGAAACGAGCAGGAACAATTACTTCGTCTGCTGAGCAAGATTGTAACTCCATTATAGGTCAAGGTTACACTGACGATCAGCTGGCGATGGGAATATTAGATAAGATGGAAGCAATGGACGAAAGCGTCGATCTTAAACCCCTCGATCTGACCCTTCATAAACACCAACCTCATACAAAAGTAGATCCTACCACGGCAGCTGAATTTATTTCCTTGAAAAGGCACTTAACCCCTGCATTGTTTCCCCCATTTTTCAAATCTTCTGCAACGTCTAACGACGATGGACAGTGCCCCGAGTCCTTTAAGCAAGCCGGATCTTACGTCATAAATCTGGAACCAGGGAGCGATAACCCATCGTTTGCAAACTCGTCATTAGCTCAAGTACTGCGGATGGATATTCCTTTACACAACTTCAGTAAGGGTGACAAGTATACTACCAAATCGCAGGAACCTTTATTTCTGAGAGATGGAGAAATCACTCCACCTACACCAAGGAAGACTACTTCTGATGGTAACGTTCAACATTCTCAGGGTGGCGTTCACATACGCTCAAAATTATTTCAGAATGATAAAGAAACCTCAACTTTATTCAAAATTCCAAACCATGAGACGACGCCTGCTGTTTCAAGTTGCCTGCCTTCATATGCAGAAGCAGTAACTTCAGTTTTAAACTCTCAGCAAAGCAAGCGAACATTTGGAGGACTCTCAAATGAGCCTGTCGCTGTTCAGATCGTGAACAAAGCTGTACAAGACTGTCAGTCCAGCCCGGTGTCACTTGTCCATATTAATGCAGAAGATGCCGATATTAAGTTTGTTCCACTAAATCTGAACTCACAACTTGTGGCGACGTCTAGCTCTTCTGACGATCACCCAAATCAGCAACACAATCTTCTACAACAACTTCTCCAGCATCATCTCATGTCTGAAAACAAGTCGTTGCAGCAGCAGCAGCTTCAAAGTACATCAGCTTCTCAAATCAACCCATTCTCAAATCCACTGAACACATTCTGCAATGGCCAGATTTCGCATATACAAATGATGCAAGTTCCAGGAATCAAGTCAGATCTTAGTGATATCCAAGGAATGACCCAGGCTATCAAAAGCAATGAAGTATCCTACCCGAATTTTTTGCTTGAATCTCATGCAGTTGGAATACCATCCATTCCGACAGGATTGTCAAGTGTTACATTAGCTTCCACCACACTTCCAAACACAACTATGTCAATGCCTACCTTCTTTATGACTACATCCACTAATGGCGGCATGGGTCATATGGTGGCTATACCGGTTATCCATGCTGTCCCCGATGGAGTTACTGGTCTGCAACCGTTTGCGTTCGCTCCGCATCCTATGTCTTTGCCAAGTAACGGGTCATCAGTGCTGCGAGGATCAACGGACATGATATCAGCTTCGTCGTCTATAGTGCCAGCAGACATCTTAAGCTCTTCCAAACATCCAGATGAGTCGCGAAACACAGAACAGATGTGTTCTACTCCATTCACATCTGAAGACAACCCACCGCCGCACATGGAAGCTACCAAATCAAAACCAGGTCGACCGAGGGGTCGAGGAAGTCGCGGCCAATCTCAGAAAACTCAAAGCAAGGACATGAAACTGTTAACAGAAAACACTTTGTTTCCTGGTGTTTATACAAGTATTCTTAAACTCCCATGGAGTCGGAGGTCGAGGAATAAAACAAAGGCTAAAACAATTTCTGAAATAAAGAAACAAGACAACATTATTGATCAAACTGCAGTGAATGAAGGCGACAAAAACTTGATGCAGCAAGGAATCTACAAAGAAGAAGTCACAGAACACGAGGAAACCAATTGTTTCAATCTTACGGACCAAACCCGTATACAGAATACAACAGAAGAGAGAGTTGAGAACCAGCAGGATCAAACAGATCACAACCAGCGGCATCAAATACAGCAGCAGAAGTTGAAAGACCTAGAGCAACAACAGCGGTTGCACTTGCAGTATCATCTTCGACTACAGGAAGAGCAACAAAAACTGACAAAACAAATTGAGCAATCATATTTGCACATGGGCACAGATTCCCCTGTCCCTATCCCGTTTGTAGTTTCTAACGAGCAGATGTTGCTAGGCAAACAGGACTTACAAAACATTGAGAATTTACAAAAAGAGTGCCCAGGCCTGGCAGTGTCTGTTGGACCTTGTGACGCGCCTGACTCGATAACCTTCACTCAACCTTTGCTGTCAAAGGAACCTGTTATGATGGTGTACTGCAATACCGACCTCAGTGCCCCAAAGAAGTCCCCAAGGAAACGAGGACGACCACCAAAAGTGCCAAATGTTAATTCAAAAACAACAGACGGTCATTTTACTTTGAGCACAGCGTCGATGGTAGGCTCTGTAGAACATTACGAGATGGACAACTTCCTGCATACAAATATCCCGGTATCAAACTATACGACGTCGATATCAGATACAAAATCCCACTGTAGTCTGTCAGTGTTTCCACAACATTTGTTAGCTTCAGAAACAGAGGATCAAACTTCTTTGTCCGCTACAAAGTCAAGTGATGATAGTGAAATGACACTGGAAAAGAAGATACATTTTCTGACTAACAAAATTGGTTTGGAGTTGTCACATAGCATGGCTGCCCATTCAACTGGTGTCAGTAAGGGGAAGAACTCTCAGTCTGTCAAACCTGATCCAGAAAATGAAAACCATGAAGACACGATGTACCAAGAAATGAGGTTAGCGATGAGTAAATCTCTTGTTGATGTAAAACCAAGACGAAAGAAAGTTTCGAGGCTTCTAAAGTCAGATGAAAACTTTATGTATGCAACTTTCAAGATTAAGCCTAAAGGACTCACTCCAAGAAAAAGTAGGAGGCGTCGAAAAGATGTTCTGGCGAGCACATCTGTTGTTGCAGAGTCTATTGCAAATTTGAGGCAAAAGAACCTTCAAGACTCTGTAACAGCGTGCTCTGATGCAGACAGTTGCAAGCCTCCTTCAATGGTAGCGTGGAAATTCCATGAACAATATCCTTGTTCCAATGAAGAAGATGAAACAAAAGATATCAGAACGGTCTGCATTAAATGCGGAAACTGCCTTTCTTATGAAAGCGAGGATCTGCCATCTGGACAATGTGAAACATGTCTACTGAACGGGACGGAACTTCAAACATGCATTGACCGTAATGAGATTATTCTCAACCATATCAGCCAGATTAAAATGGAAGATACCGAAATGAAAGCAGAATGTTGTGTGACATGCGGGGATGTCTTTCAGAAACATTTCTCAGACCCGAGTGCAAGATGTGACGCCTGTCGAAATAGTACTCCAGGGGTTATAAAATCTTCTAAGTTATTCTCTTTCCACGACTCCCCAACGGACGCAACAGTACTACGGTCATCAACATCAAAACCTCCCACAACTGTTACGTTTCTGACAGTGTCTGATAGTTCCTTGAAAGACAGGAAATTTTCAGAGAAAAGTTTGACTAAAATGAATAACAATCATCTGTTCTGCAGTCTTTGTCGAATGGAGTTTACTAAAATATGTGACTACTTGTCCCATACCAGGGAAATGCATGAAATCAAACTGGAAGATAAAGCACAGATGTTAAGTGTACCTACCGATCTGAACCGGAAACCAAAATTATCAAAGACAAAGAAATCCCTGGCTCACAAAACATTGACATGCCCTGTTGAAGAGTGCCCGCACTTTTTCCGAGAACAAAATGATCTTGACCTTCATTTCATGAAGATACACTCAAACATGGGTACCTGTTCCCATGGCGACGCCTACACGCCACCTGACGATTTGGACCATACTTTACAGCTTGATCATTTCGCAGCCACTACAGCACCATCAAATGGATTAACTAGCAGTACTAGTGAGATATTGAGCAGTACTGAGAAAGCAGGGTGCGCAGCAGTTATATGCGAGAAACCTTTACAATGTGAATTCTGTGATTACAGATGTCGACAGAAGAACGCTCTGACGTGGCACATGAGGAAACATCCAGAGGCTGCGTCACAGTACCGGAAGTATAGCAACCTGAACGCTGATTAGCTCCAGCAATGAAGGTCTTTGGCGTTGCTTGAGGTGCTCTTTACCTACCTTATCCAGCTTTCTTGACTGTTTGTTAAGTTTTAACCTTTGTTTTGGGGAAAGTAGCGGAGTAGTAGAGTGGTAGACCACTTGCGTCTCAGAAATGGTAACTGATTCAGTCCTCGTTATCTACACGGCTATGCTTGAGACTGGCAACCTCACAATGCTTAAAGAACAATGCTTTTATAATCAGACACTGCAAAAACTCGGATTCAGGTTTCCTGTGAGGTACGAAAGGACCTGCTGCAGTGGTGGTTTATGTTTCGCATTGTAACGAACATTTGAATGATGACGTGCCATCTCAATATTCTAACACTTCATGGCGATGATTCCCACAACATTGTTTCTCACCGCTGTTCCAGATAAAGAGATATTTTTATGCAAGTTGTATAATTGATAACTTTGCTACAAAGAATGATATTTCGGATTCCTTGTGTCTCAGGCACGTTCATTATTTTATTACTTAATGCGTTTAAAGTCAAATATTTAGCCAATCTATGAAACCAGACATGCTCTGGATTGGAAGCCACAAGGAAAACGAAGACGGGGACAATTAAGAGTCTCATCGACGAAGCAACAGGGTTAAAAAAATATGATTCAGACAACCTTTGCAGCAATATATATATATAAGAGGCTTGTTCAAATAAAACCTTACCAAAATGCAACAAGTGAACATACGTACAATGTGCATGATGACGTCACTTATGGTGTAAACAGCACATACCAACCGTTCAAGTTTCCAAAAGTTCATTATCCTCCAACTCATAATTTCCTTAGTAGACCTTTGAAAACATGACGGGTGTGATACGGAATCCGTCCAGAGTTGATCAGCGAGCGCTGATTCGGTTTCTAACAGCTGAAGGATGTTGACCAGTTGCCATTCAAAGCAGCAATATGCGTCTGACCTGGTCTCGGAAGATCAGGCTTTATCTCATGTCCTTCTTTAAACATCATTGTCCAGTTCTTCACTGTTGTCTTCAACACACTTGTTTCTTCATACACTGCTTGCATTCTGCGATGAATGTCAACTGGTGGACATCCTTCAGCTGTTATAAACCGAATCACAGCTCGCTGATCAACTCTGGACGGATTCTGTATCACACCCGCCATGTTTTCAACGGTATGCCGAGGAGACTATACGTCGGAGGATAATGACATTTTGCAAACTTGACGGTTGGTATGTGCTGTTTACACTAGACGTGGCAACATTTTTGAGAAGCGTAAGTATGTTCACTTTTTGCAGTTTGGTCCGGTTTCATTTGAACACGCCTCGTGTGTGTGTGAGCCTATATATATATATATATATATATATATATATATATATATATATATATATATATATATATGTGTGTGTGTGTGTGTGTGTGTATATATATATATATACATACACCCACACACACATATATACATACATACACACACGAGGGACAGTCATTAACTAACATCTATTTTAATATCAATATTTTTACAAGACTGCGAACCAGACATTTGGTGTGTCCTATTTTTCGACATAGTCTCTGTGCCTTATAACACACTTTGTCCACCTGTCCACTAGCTTGTGGATGCCCAGTAGAAAAAAGTATGTAGGTGTGACCTTTAACTAATGCTGCACATCTTACATTGCTTCGTTGTCATGTGTCGTGGAACCAATCTGCTTCACATTTTCCTATAACAGAAGTCATCATGAACAATTTTGTGCGCAGCTCCGTGACTCTTGTTAAAATCTGCGGGTATTTTATGAATAATGGCACGACTGTTGCTACAGCATAACTAATCGATCTGCTGCTTCACAGTGACAGTGGCCACGCATGCTTGTCGCCCACGCCGCGGTTCATTAATGACGTTTTGTCTTTCGTTATGTAATCTCCCTACTCACTCATACACTCTCATCTGACTCAAACGACTATCTCTATACTTCACCTTTTTTTCTGTAGATTTCAGAAGATATTACATCATCGGACCATAGAATACCAATAATGCATTATTGTTCTCTCGTGATGCAAGTCGAATGTGTGTCTACTATATTGTACGCTTTATTGCGCATGCGCATACTGCTCGATCGTCACAATCCCAACATGAAGTATTGCTAAAAAGCCATTTTTTGCCATGAAATAAGATTTTCTGTTGGACATACTCTTCTTTGCTCTTTATAATAAAATTGCTGTTATTTAAATACCGTCTTCCACACCCTGGCAGAGCACTCATGGTAAAGATAAAGGGCTCATCTGCCAGGACCAACAGCTCTTGTCGACCCAACTGTAATTTGGCTGACAGATAGGAAAGATAAAGGGCTCATCTGCCAGGACCAACAGCTCTTGTCGACCCAACTGTAATTTGGCTGACAGATAGGAAAGATAAAGGGCTCATCTGCCAGGACCAACAGCTCTTGTCGACCCAACTGTAATTTGGCTGACAGATAGGAAAGATAAAGGGCTCATCTGCCAGGACCAACAGCTCTTGTCGACCCAACTGTAATTTGGCTGACAGATAGGAAAGATAAAGGGCTCATCTGCCAGGACCAACAGCTCTTGTCGACCCAACTGTAATTTGGCTGACAGATAGGAAAGATAAAGGGCTCATCTGCCAGGACCAACAGCTCTTGTCGACCCAACTGTAATTTGGCTGACAGATAGGAAAGATAAACAAGACTACGAAGAAAGGATCTGGCCCCTCCCCCACACAAAGCTGAGGTTTAATACAATTAAGGCTCTAATATTTCCTCCCCGATTGTTGTGCCTGCTATGGGACTACCTTTATAAAGTTACGAACCCAGTGTAGATTGTGCGACATTATTTGATATTTCTTCTTCTTCTTCTTCTTTCGTTCTCAATCTCTCGCTACTAAACCCTGAAAGGGTAAGTAGCAGAATGTAGTCCAGAGAACGGAATGCGTTGTGTCGTAGTTTACAGCTTGGCTGCGATATTTGCACCTTTCGGTCCAACACATCCGACTTCAGCAAGCATTTTTTGAGTACGGGGTTAGCATTTCCTCTTCGATCCCTTCTCCTTAGCCAGTCTGCCCTGCTGCAGCCTGTTATCCAGGATCACCGCGTGGAGGTGTAGAAGGGTCTTAGCAGCTATGGTTCGCTGGCCCTGACGCTAGCAGTCAGCTATGGGTCGCTGACCACTGCAGCTTATGCGCTGCTCAGCATCTTGATCCCATTTGATGATACAAAAAAATGGGATAACCACACTCTATTATAAACAAGTTGACATGTAATGACAACGATCACAAAGTGCAGGTATACGCTATACTTGCGACAGGTTAGGTTCCAGACCCCTACCCGGAAATAAAAAATGGACGTATCTCCCGGTCCTTATCTTTCTCTTCTGCGTTAATACTTTTTTATTGTCGTGCTAGATCTGTAGTCCCCTCCCTAGAAGGAAGTCCACAGGTCCAGGTCTAGCCCCACAGCCTCTGTCTCATCTCGGCTCCCTCTGGCATCGTCGGTCTCTGTGTATCGGGCAGTCGTGTAGGATGTGTTCAGCAGGTCTGGACTCCGGCTTCATATGTACAGTCAAGTGTGTGTGATATCTTCAAACTCTCCTTCAAATTATTTTTTTAAACATCCCCGCGAACGTTTTCATTCACTCAATTCGCCATACAGAAGCATCTTTGGGAGAATTTCGCTGGATATTTGAGCAAGGTGGACAGTCCATCTTAACTGGACATTCTGCCAAAATGAATGCACGCTCACTCTGTGTATGTGTGTGCAATAATGAAAGAGAATACATGATTGTTCGGAGGACATGTTACAGCCGACTCCTATCAGATCACACAGCGATACTGACGAGCAGAAGACGAGGGTTCGTAGATATGATAACCAGGAATGTGTTCTCAACATCATGTTGGAATAGTTTAGCAAATACCTTTCTTCTTCTTCTTCTTCGTTCGTTCGTTCTCAATCTCCCACTTCTAAACCCTGAAAGGGTAAGTAGCAGAATGTAGTCCAGAGAACGGAACGCGTTGTGTCGTAGTTTACAGCTTGGCTGCGATATTTGCACCTTTCGGTCCAACACATCCGACTTCAGCAAGCATTTTTTGAGTACCGGGTTAGCATTCCCTATTCGATCCCTTCTTCTTAGCCAGTCTGCCCTGTTATCCAGGATCACCGCGTGGAGGTGTAGAAGAGTCTTAGCAGCTATGGTTCGCTGCCCCTGACGCTAGCAGTCAGCTATGGGTCGCTGACCACTGCAGCTCATGCGCTGCTCAGCATCTTGATCCCAAATACCTTTCAGCTAGATAAGAAAATCATTTTCCCCTTGACGCTTGAGGATACGATTGTAAGGAAATGGTAATGTATTAACATCAACTTCAGGCAGGCAGAAAGAGATCATCCCTGAAAA
Organism: Ariolimax columbianus; assembly: GCA_036924085.1. Lineage (NCBI taxonomy): Eukaryota > Metazoa > Mollusca > Gastropoda > Stylommatophora > Arionidae > Ariolimax > Ariolimax columbianus. Next base: position 16,884,794 of record JAVGWX010000005.1, on the reverse strand, counting down.
ACACACCATAATAAAATGTTTGGAATCGGAAACAGAAGACAGACAGAAAAGCTGAAGCCAGACAAAAAGAAAGAAGGAAGGACATAAAGATGAAGTGTGAGAAAGATACAGTCAGAATGCAAATATTGTGAAATAAATATATAATATTAAAAATGTACTTCATGAATGGCTTGTGGAATGATTTGCTTTGTATGCAATTTATTGAATGACTCGTAAAAATAGGAATAAATAAGTTAGTTCATGCGCTTGAAAGGGAGAGAGCTCTCTGACAGAGTAAGAATGAAAGAGCGAGCTACATACATAACATTTGTACTACTGCTACTATTATAAATATTTTTACGACTGCACCAGCAACTATAACAACTACTTCTACCACAAATACAACAACTACTACTACCAAAAATACTACAACAATTGCTATTGTAATATTATTACAACTAGCGCTAAAAGTACTACATAACTACTATTGTAACACTACAACAATAACAAAAACAGCAACAACAACTACAACAACACAAACTACTACTATAATAACTACAACAACTGCTACTACTACTACTATTATAACAACAACTACTACTACAATTACAACAACACATACTTCTACCACAATTTCTATAACTACAACTACTACTACAATTACAACAACAACTACTACTATTACTATTACAACTACAATTACTTCAACAGCAACAACTACTACTACTACTATTGCTACTATTACATTTGCAACAACAACTACTACGAGCAGTTTCACAGCAACAATTACTACTACTACTACAATTACTTTAACAACAACAATTACTGCCACTGCTACTTCTACTTCTACAATTGCAACAACAGCAATAATACAACAAGTACTATTACTACCACTACTACTACTACAAATAATACAACAAGTACTATTACTACCGCTACTACTACTTCAAATAATACAACAAGTACTATTACTACCGCTACTACTACTTCAAATAATACAACACGTACTATTACTACCACTACTACTACTACAAATAATACAACAAGTACTATTACTACCACTACTACTACTTCAAATAATACAACAAGTACTATTACTACCACCACTACTACTACTATTACTACCACTACTACTACTACAAATAATACACCAAGTACTATTACTACCACTACTACTACTTCAAATAATACAACAAGTACTATTACTACCACTACTACTACTTCAAATAATACAACAAGTACTATTACTACCACTACTACTACTACAAATAATATAACAAGTACTATTACTACCACTACTACTACTGTAATAGATGAAGCAGTAATTTACAATCTGCAAAAGTTTTGACATTAAACGTGGTTCGAGGGGAGTAGAGCTCATGGGAGGACGGAGCAACGGAGTGTACAACCAGCGAGCTACAGGGACCATCAGCATTCATAACCTGCCCCATTTTCTTAGAGCGACTGAGCACATATGTGCCCGAATTGCAGTGACGTCGATTCTTCGAAACATTAACAGTATCTACCACTACTACTACTACTACTGCTACTACTGCTACTACAGCTACTACTACTACTACTTCTACTAATACTACTACTACTACAGCTACTACCACTATTACTACTATTACTACTACTACTACTACTGCTACTACTACTACTTCTACTACTGCTGCTACTAATACTACTATTACTTCAGCTACTACTACTACTACTACTACTACTACTACTACTTCTACTACTACTACTACTACTACTACTACTACTAATACTACTACTGCTACTACAACTACTTCTACTGTTGCTGCTACTACTACTACTTCTACTACTAGTACTATTGCTGCTACTAATACTACTACTACTACTACAGCTACTACTACTACTTCTACTACAGCTACTACCACTATTGCTACTACTTCTACTAATACCACTACTAAAACTACTACTACTACAACTTCTACTACTTCGAATATTACTACATCTTCTCCTCTTACTATCAAAGCTGGACATTTTACTTACCCTTCCACAGTTACAACATAAAGGTTTCTATCAGTTGGTGACGGAAGGATACCACAGAATGAAAAATAACAAACTAGAAATACCCACATTAAAAATAAAATTACTCGGAAGGTTATAGATGAAACAAACACATTTATCCATTTACAAATATTTTATATATTAATGTTCTTTTACATGGTTTGGGTGTCTGTGCAATGGAGAGCATTCACAAGTATGAATTTTTAAACATGGAACGTGTTCAAAGTTACCTGGATCTGCCCAGTGTGCAGTGATGTCGATTGTGTAAAACATTAAATAATGACATACCAAACAATAAACGTTCTATTTGTTTAAGATTGTCCACGACAGAGCAGTTACAACCTTGTTTATCGCACTCATCAGACACACGAAATAGTCGATCACGGTCTTGTCTACCCAGTTATTATAGAAGACCTGGCTCACTGTAAGGTCAGGATATTCCGTGAAGAAAGAAACTGGTCACCAACCTCATGCAAGCTAAAATGTTGTATATTAAAGATATTTATTTCAATCCCCAAGGCAGTGGGGCTGTGACACAGTCTACCTAGCTGCAAATGGATACCATACATAAATTTAAGGTAGGCAAAGCAGCGAGGAAAGTATCTTATCATCCCATAATAAGCTGAACCATAGTTTGCAAGTTCAACAAGTCGGGACCTAATACAATCAAATCTCTAACACTTGTTCCCCAATAACAACCTTCAATCGGTGCTAACGTTTACCATTTTTGTAAAACATTTAACTGCAAAGCAAACATGCCTTGTAAAGGAAACCTCATATTATAGACGTGTGGACAATGAGCGAACAGCGGGTGGGTAAAATAGAGGCCCTTGAAATGTGGATGTACAGAAGAATGGGTCACATTTCGTGGAAAGAAAACAAAAAAATACAGAAGTGATGACGAAATTAAGAAGGAGAAGATAAATCATAAAAGACAACAATTAGGCATATTAAATATTTTGGACATAAAATCGCCGCACTGGCTACACGGCTATCTCGTCAATGAAGAAGACACTAGATCATACCCACGAGCAGAGTCTGCGCGCCTCATATTCAACTCCACAGTTGTCTCTCCAGTGTGGTATGCAACAGAAATGTGGTCACTTCCAAAAGAAATGGCGTCTAAACTCAGAGTGACCCAAACGTTCCTCGAGAAAGGTATGATCTGCCCAATTCTCCATAACCAACTATTGAAAGGTCTTCACAACACCATGGTAAGATAAATGTTATTAGTGAAGGATGCAGTTACCCACGCAGACAACTTAAAGCATCGCTGGGCTGGCCACCTGCTTCAGAGAACTGATGACCGTTGGAGCACAGCAACAACAGTTTGGTACCAGGAATACAGAAAACAGACATGGGAAGACCCCCTACGCGCTGGCCCGACGCCATCGAACTCAGAAACAACCTCCACAATGTCACAGACGGAAGACATATCCCCAACTGTCCATCGTGGTCCAAGACAGAAACAAATGGAAGCGAAGATGGGACCTGCAGCGGCGTAACCGGTTGTGAGGAATGGGTCGTTGAGGAATGGGTCGTTAAATAATCCGGTAGTAATAAGGAGACACAATGCACTGCCAAAGACAGTACCTTGAGGGAAAAGTTCAAGGCAGACGGGCAAGAGGTAGACAGTGTTATAGGTGGAAGAGCAACATCGAGTAATGGACTAATAACAATATGTCGGAGTGTAGCAACAAGGCAAGGTACAGAGAATGTTGGAGGTTCAATACACCAACATTCGATGCGGAGACGCCACTTGACATTATCATCATCTTCACCATCCTCCCAGTTAATGAACCATACCTGTCTTTAAAAAAAATTATGAGCCTAAATGATAATGTGCAAACTTTTTAGATTATCAAAGAACACATTTTGACTGGGGATGACAAGTCTCCAACAATTATTTGCCACACAACTTCGAAAATTTTTCAAATATTTCGAATGTTTTTGTGCGCCGCAAAACAAAAATAAACTGGAGAATGGAGAATGGAATGCAGATATCTCAAACATTCATATCAGGTCTGGCGAATGGAGTGCAGATATCAAAAATTCATATCAGGTCTGGAGAATGGAGTGCAGATATCAAACATTCATATCATGTCTGGAGAATGGAGTGCAGATCAAATATTCATATCAGGTCTGGAGAATGGAGTGCAGATATCAAACATTCATATCAGGTCTAACGAATAGAGTGCAAATATCAAACATGCATATCAGGTCTGGAGAATGGAGTGCAAATATCAAACATGCATATCAGGTCTGGAGAATGGAGTGCAAATATCAAACATTCATATCAGATTGAACGGGTAGGGAGGACTGTATAGTCCAGCATGGCAGCTTTTAAAGAACATCAAACAACCTATGCCTTACAAGTGGGATGGGGACAGCCAAAGGCTTGACTTTGCAGACACAAATACGAAGGTGTTTCAAAAAGCAACATGATGAGTAAAGCCTTCAGATCTTTCAGTGGCAGTCTGTTTCTATGACAACTCACTTTCCATTCTTGTGTCTTTTCCATCGATTCCTATGACTTTAAGACATGTATTTCGTTTCCCATGCAGGGCTCGGTCGACATTGATAATGGGGTTCCAGAATTATAAATACCCGGTAAGAGGAAAGACTCAGAAAAACCGGCTTACAGTGTCTAGAAAAGAAACAAATTCGAGATGATTTAATAAAGGTTTATAAGATAATTAACGGAAAAGATAAATTAAACTATTACTAGTATTTTTTAAGTAAAGCCGACTGCAAGAACAAGAGGGTACAGCCATCAATTAATTTTAAAATGTTGGTCCAGATTAGATACCAGGAAATATTTTTTTAGCCAGAGAGTGGTAACTACTCGGAATGCATTGCCACATGACATAGTGGAGGCAGGGTCAATTAATGCATTCAAGAATAGATTGGATGCGCATAGGTATTTTTAGAGCAAGCGAATGTGAAAGAAACTTGTTATTTACAGACTATGCAATGCAAAACCAGTATAAAGGCGCTAAGTTAAATTCCTTTTTCCAGTCTACATGGCAAACATACATGTTTTTCTACACTTTTATGTATGTTTCTGCCAGAGTCCATAAACAGAAGCTTGCTTATCTTATTCGGTGTTCTGTCTAAATCTAAATTGTTCATCCTGATCTTTGCCATTAAGTCCACGTCTAATTATATCCTGCATAACTGTGAACAGTTTCTTAATGTTGTGACTTGTAAGACTGATTGTTCTCAAATCTGAACATTCCATTGCACGAGATTTCTTAGGTAGTGTAATAAAGACAGGTGTAATCAGGTCGATATATGAAGACCATTTATTGAATGTGTCCTGATACAGATCAGTGATGTGTATATCATATGTAAATTGATTGTATCTATGCCTGCTGCTTGCTATTTGCCATTGTATTCCTTTCTCTACTTCTAATCAAAAGACACATTAAAAAGCTGATAGTTTGTCACCTCTGTTGTCGTAGAATATTTAACTTCCGTCCACCTGTTTGATATATCTTCCTCATTAAGTGAGATATCTTCATTCTTGTTCTAAAGACGGTCTTATCTTGTTTGAAAGATGTTTTATTTCTGCATTTATAGCTCTCCTTCTCTGCTTATTTTACACGTCTTCTGTTATCGTGTATTTCGATTATATCCACAGTTCTTTTGCACTTTACCACAGTCCTTATCGAATTCTTCAGAGTCCTATCATCTTGAGTGTCCTTTGCTCTTTCGTTCACTTGGCTTAAGATTCGTCTGTCATCCAAACTTGATTTTTTTAAATCCAAAAACTTGTTTTCTTACAGCCCAACAGTCTTCCTACTCTAGATTTTTTTTTAAATCTGGCTACTTCGTGACAGATTCAGATATGAATCTTTCTAATCTAGATTCAGTTAAGTTTGCTACTCTATGGCTTATTCTAATGACATGCTACTTCTAGAAATTTTCGAAAAGTATTGCACTCTAGATTAATAAATTCTTGCTAATTTATTACATATTCTAAAATTCTTCGTGCTATAGATTCATAAATTCTTGCAAATTGATAAACAATTCTAAAATTCTTCCTACTCCAGATTCAGAAAATCTTGCTACGCAATGACACATTCTAAATTCTTCCTACTCCAGATTCCGAAAATCTTACTACTCAATAACATATTCTAAATTCTTCCTACTCCAGATTCAGAAAATCTTGCTACCCCATGACATATTCTAAAATTATTTCTACTTCTGAAAATGTTGCTACTCCATGACATATTCTAAAATGTTTCCTTCTCCAGGCTAACATGAAAAATACTGAAAAATATTCCTCTTCAGAATCTAAAACCCTTTCTACTCCTGATTTAGAAAATCTTACTATTCGAGGATAGACTGAAAGTCATTCTAATATACGACAAATTCTGAAAGTTTTCCTACCCCACACAGATTCTAAAAGTCGTCATTCAACAAATTAAGAAGGTCTCCCAATCCCACACAGATTCTAAAAGTCGTCATTCAACAAATTAAGAAGGTCTCCCAATCCCACACAGATTCTAAAAGTCGTTATTCAACAAATTAAGAAGGTCTCCCTACACCACACAGATTCTAAAAGTCGTCATTCAACAAATTAAGAAGGTCTCCCTACACCACACAGATTCTAAAAGTCGTCATTCAACAAATTAAGAAGGTCTCCCTACACCACACAGATTCTAAAAGTCGTCATTCAACAAATTAAGAAGGTATCCCTACACCACACAGATTCTAAAAGTCGTCATTCAACAAATTAAGAAGGTCTCCCAATCCCACACAGATTCTAAAAGTCGTCATTCAACAAATTAAGAAGGTCTCCCAATCCCACACAGATTCTAAAAGTCGTTATTCAACAAATTAAGAAGGTCTCCCTACACCACACAGATTCTAAAAGTCGTCATTCAACAAATTAAGAAGGTCTCCCTACACCACACAGATTCTAAAAGTCGTCATTCAACAAATTAAGAAGGTCTCCCTACACCACACAGATTCTAAAAGTCGTCATTCAACAAATTAAGAAGGTCTCCCTATACCACACAGATTCTAAAAGTCATCATTCTCCATATTAAGAAAGTCTCCTTTCTCCAGATTCCGAAGTCTTCCTACACTACGGCAGATTCAAGAATCTTCTTACTCTACATTCTGAAAGTCGTTCTGGACCAAATTGTGAAAGTCGTCCTGGACCAAATTGTGAAAGTCGTCCTGCACCCAAACTCTGAAAGTCTTCCTACTCCCCAAAAGCTTCTTAAAGTCGTTTTACTGATTGTGAATGTATTTCAAATCTAGATTCAGAACATCTATCCACTCCAAATTATGAAAATCTTCCTTTCCAGATTTGGAAGATCGTGGCTCTGCGCGACAGGCTTTGAAAGTTTTTTGCGCCAGGTTCTTAAAGTCCTTCGATTTCACTGCAGATTCTAAAAGTACTCGATTCCACTCCAGATTCTGAAACATTTCCATCCATTCTGAAACTTTTCCCTACACCAGATTCTGAAACTTGTCCCACTCCAGATTCTGATAGTTATTCTACTCCATATTCTGAAAGTCCTTAGTTTCTACGACAGTATCACAAAAAGTGAGTCCGCTGATAGCGTACATCCGGGCAGTCTGTGTGTCGTTGAATTTCTGACATCCCGGAACACAAGGAAAGTTGACCTCAAAGGCAATTTTGTCCAAAAGCCAGAAAGTATGCATCTGTCCTTTTCCCTGATAAACAGAAAGCAGACATGATGATGTTAGTAAGTTGTACTGCTTATAGCACGAACACATACACACGCACAAGTCAATAAATCGGCTCAGTAACCTTATAAGAAAGTTTTACAAGAAAATAAATCGGCTCAGTAACCTTATAAGAAAGTTTTACAAGCCAATAAATCGGCTCAGTAACCTTACAAGAAAGTTTTACAAGCCAATATATCGGATTCGTAAGCTTATAAGAAAGATTTGCAAGCTAATATATCAGAATCTGTAATCTTGATAAGGAAGTTTTACAAGCCATACACACATACGTACGTACATATGTGTGTGTGTGTGCATATATATATGTATATATATATATATATATATATATATATATATATATATATATATATATATAATAGTTGTCCATCACAAATGATAAAGACCACTCTCTTTGTTCAGCCGTGTGGACAGTCGTATCTCTTGCTGTGTCCGCTGAAATGGGTGACTTGCGCGGTGATTTGGATTAAAGTGAGAAAGAAACTGCGCCTTTTGTCAACCCAACTCCCAGAGCCTAAGCTACCTTTTGCCAGTGGCAAGATATTCATCGAGACGACTGGAGATAGCATAGGATGCAGATTTTGCCTCAGGGTTACCACCG